>JANBXA010000069.1:30137500-30775000 GCA_030556225.1 Cricetiscus sungorus | reverse complement strand
TAGACTGGCCTTGAGCTCACAAAGATTCACTTGCCTCTGCTTCCTAATACTGGGATTAAAAGTTTGTACCACCATACCTGGCCTGCAACTTTTTAACAAATTTAAATACTGACAGATCTGGAGTTTGATGTGGTTCATGTCCCTTGTGTTTTACAAATTGTTAAATTCTAATGAAATTTTTGTCTCAATCTGACCAAATCTCCTCCTTTTCCTGTTAAGAAAATAGGCTAACCACATATATGTGTAGTGAGTTATCCTGGCCAAAGTTGGAAAGCAGACACAATCACAAGGGAGACTGCGTGTTATTATTGTGAAATCTTATTTTGTAATGAGGTTGGTTCAATCCTATAACACTTAATTAATAGCAGAATCTAGATCTCATTTCCAGTCTACCACTGTGGATCTTGCCTGCCAAGCTGTCATTCATATTCATTTGATTTAAAAGCAAAGCATGCAGGCGAGCGCACACACCTCTGACTCATCTGCCCTAGTTTCAGCAGCAGCCCTTTTCAGGCCTGTTCTGAAGAATACTGCAGGAAAAAAAAGTGATGAAGTCAAAAACATTAGACATGAAGTGGTAGTGAGGCACACATGAATTCCCAGTACTCAAGAGGCAGAGGCGGGAGGATCACCATGAGTTCAAAGCCAGCTAGTGCTGCATTACTGAGTGCTAGGCCAGGCTGTGCTACAGAATTGAGAGTCTGTCTGGGAATGTAGCTCAGTTGGTAGAGTGCATACCTAGCAGGATGTGTTGTGGTGTGAGATGCACATGGGAGATGGGAGGTAGGAAGATCACAAATTCAATGTTCCTGTGGTTGTGTGTGTGCTTCGGGTGAAACGCAGTTCGGCGGTACATGTATTCTTGATTAGCATGTGTGGATCTAAGGTTCAATTACCAGAACTACCCCGCCCCCCCCCCCAACACACACACACAAAACATAGTCAAGCACATCCGTGCTACATGGCTTTTTTGGGAGGGAGAGGGGATAGAGACAGGGTTTCCTGTGTAGCTCTCCCTATCCTGGAACCTGCTTTGTAGACCAGGCTAGCCTCAAACTCTGTCTGCCTCTGCTTCTTCCCAAGTGTTGGAATTAAAGGCAGGCACCAGCACCGCCCAGCTACGTGGCTTATTTTGATGTCAGCCTGGGCAACAAGAGGCCTTGTCTGGGAAGCAACATCAAAAACAACAAATAAAACTCAAAGGGGAAAAAAAATAGTCATGAAATGGAAGTTCAAAATAGGAAGTTGTGTCACAAAGACCAAGGGGGTTGCCAGAATGCTAAACTAAGGCGCATCCCAAGTCCCGGGAAGCAGAAAGTTCAAAAGTAACTTCCAAGTGCTCCCGGCTGGGGATCACCGGCGTTTCTGGAGTCGTACTTTCCCGGGTGCGACATTCAAGGGAAGCTCGCCCAGGCGAGCACGAGCAGGTAGGGCAGCGGCCGCAGGCAGCAGCGCGAGAGCGCCAGCCAGGCCAGCCGCGGGTCACGTGACCGGCCAACATGGCCGCCCGCGGAGACTGCCGCCGGGAGGGGCCGGAGCTGGAGCCCGAGCCGGAGCCCGGGCCGGAGCCGGGGCCCGAGGCAGGCCTCGAGTCGGGGGAAGAGTTCGAGATCGTGGACAGGAGCCAGCTGCCGAGCCACGGCGAGCTGCGGAGCGTGGCGCGGCCTCGAGCAGCTGACGGCTGGTCGGCGCCCATCCTGACTCTGGCGCGCAGAGCCACCGGGAACCTGTCGGCGAGCTGCGGGAGCGCGCTGCGCGCGGCCGCGGGGCTCGGAGGCGGCGGCGGCGGCGGCGGCGGCGGCGGCGGCGGGGAGCGCGCAGGTAGGCCGGGGTCCCGCGGGCCGGGGGAGAACGGGACGGGCTGCGCCGCCGACCTGTTCCGCGCCGCGCGGGGTTCTGTGTGTGCTGCGACCCAGCAGGAGAAGCGCGAGACAGGGTGGCTGCGGCCGGGAACTGCCCTCCCACCCTGTGTGTGTCTTTGTGAACCCCAGAACAGGAGGCATCGTGATCACGGTTTGACTTTAAACAAGAGGATTAGATAAGAGGCTCAGACGGAACGTCATCCGTGCTGATGTTTTGCATAGTTGAGAAAGGAAGTGTGGTGCTGGCCCCGTTAACACTCCCCCGGCTGCTAGGCGGTTGTGCACCTGCGACCGAGGTTGACAGAATATTCCAAAGTTAGTGAGAGCGGCGAGTCAGAGTCAGGAGGTTTTGGTTCCCTTTATACTCCACCACTAACCGCCCTGCGGGACGTGAACAAGCATCACCCCTCCTACTCGAATTTCCTATAAAATGGGGTTTTTATTTTATTTTTTTAACTAGCCACCTTGTAAAACTGGTTCAGCCCTTATGACCTAGATTAGAATTTAAGCATACCAGTAAAAACAAATGATTATTTTATTTTTTTACTTCTGGCCATGGTGATGCAGGTGTATACTGCCTGCACAGCATGTTAATGTACTCAGTAATGTGCTAATTTTAATGCCGTGGTGTTTGTTTTCCTAAACCTATCCAAAAATACAGTATAAAAGATAGACATGGTTTCCGGTGTTGTGTTGCTCTCCTTTAATCCCAGCACTCAGGAAGCAAAAGCAGGTGGATCTCTGTGAGTTTGAGACACCCCCCCCTGCTCTACATAGTGAGCCCCTTTCTCAAAATAAAAAATAAATAACGATGCTTCACGTGGCTAGGCCACTTACTGTGAATGGACCATGCAGACTTCAAGTTGCTGTGGTAAAGTGAGTGTTTACTATAAATGCCTGAGACTTCCTGCAAGCAATAGACTTTGTTATTTGGAGTTTACTTAAAAACAAGCAAACAAAAATACTTGTAATATACAAAAATACTTGGTAATAAATTAACCTTGATTTACTGTAACTTTTCTGCGTTATAACCTTTACTTTTTTGCATGTATATGGGCTCATATACATGTGTTTGTACATGTGTTTATGCACTTGAAGACCGGAGGTCAATGTTGGGTATCTTCCTCAACTGTTCAATGCACCTTATTTTTGAGACAAGGTCTCTAACTAAATCTGGAACTCACCAATTGGCCACACTGTTCAACAAGACCCAGGTGTCCTTCCATCTCTGCTATCCCAGCACTGGAAATAATATCAGATGTTGCCATGCCCAGTGTTTAATGATGGGGCTTTGAATCACTTCTTCATCTCTCCAGCCCTGCTATTTTGTTTACTTTTTTATCACCATGCATGCCATGGTGTACCTGTGGAGGTCAGAGGATACCTTTGGGGTCAGTTCTCTCCTACTGTGTGCGTAGAACTCAGATCACCAGCCTTGTCAACAAGTGCCTTTACCCTCTGAGACATCTCACCAGCCCTGTTTTGTTTACTTACTTACTTATTTATTTATTTATTTATTTATTTTATGTAGATAATGTCCTACCTGTATGTATGACTGCATGCCAGAAGAGGGCACCTGATCTCATTATATATGGTTGTGACCCACCATGTGATTACTGGGAATTGAACTCAGGACCTCTGGAAGAGCAGCTAGTGCTCTTAATCTTTGAGCAATCTCTCCAACCCAACTTTTTTATAACAACAGCTTAAAACACACACACACTATATACCTAATAAAAAAATATTTTCTGCTGGGCAGTGGTAACACATGCACTTGGGAAGCAGAGGCAGGTGGATCTCTGTGAGTTTGAGGACAGCCTGATCTACAGAGTGAGTGCCAGGACAGGTTCCAAAGCTACACATAGAAACTCTGTCTTGAAAAAGAAAAAAATAATCCTTTTTTATATCTATGTCTTACCATTTATCTATTTAAAGTTGTTTTGGTTTTAGTTTTTACTTAAGCCTTTTGGCTAAGGGCAAAGATACATAGAGAACAGACAACAGTCCCCAAATCTCAGGAAGCTTGGGGTGAGACTACAAAGGGGCTGGTTAATGAATTCAGGGTAGAATTGGATAGGAGGAATGGTTTCTGGAATTCTGCAACACAGAATAGCTGAGATCTGCAACAAATAGTTAAGTATTTTCTAACAGCTAATGAAGAGATTTTAAATGATCCCAACACCAAGAAAGGAAGCAGGTGGTGAATATGCAAGTCTCCCTGATGATCACTTGTATACATAAAATAAAATGTCAGTGTACCCCCTTAAATATGTACAATTACTGTTGTAGTTTAAAATATAAATATAGGTTGGCAAGCTGGCTCAGTGGGTAAAAGTGCTTGCCTCCAAGTTTAATGGTTTGAGTTTAATCCCCAGGACCCACAAAGTAGGAGAGAACAGACTCTTACAAGTTAATCTCCGCTCACTGTATGTGTGCCATGGCTACACACAAACTACCCCACAATGCACTAAATAGATAAAATGCATATGTATATTGTAACTAAGATACATTAGCTCAGGCCTGGAAGGTCAGGATCATAACTATCACTCTTCTGCCTCCACATCCTGTCCCACTGGAAAATCTTCAGGAAACAACAGACAGAGCTGTCACTTGTGCTAATAATGTCTTCTAGCACATGCCCCCCATCCCACCCCACCCCATGGGTAACATTTGTTAATCCCACAAATGAGAGTAAAAACCATTACCCAAATTCTTTGTTCAAATTAAGCAAGCTTTATTTCCCGTCAGACAGGACTATCTCCCTAAAATGGGGTTTGAGAAAATAGCATCAAACATAGGAGAAGGTGAGGTTTATATTAGCTCCAAAACTGCAAGGCTAGGGGTCTTCCAAGGGGTTTTGGTTATGTAGGCACTTGGCAGAAGATCTCAAGATTATTTGGCAGGACACCTCAGGGTGGAGTTCAGGGTATAGGCTGTGGAACATGTCAAATTCCAGAAAATGGGTCAAAACATGGTCAAACCCAAGTTTTACTGAAAATAAGAGTGAATTATTTGTCCTGGTAACAAGATGGTTCCTAATCTTAAAATGAGTCAGGCTGGTCTATCATCACATTTCACAATTAACTTTTTCAATGTAGGAGTACATACTACAACAATGATAAAGGGCATAATATAGTGAGTGCATAAGCCAGTGACTGTGACTTATCCCTACCAGATTGTTATTATGATCCTTGACTCTGCACCTGCAGCAGTACAGCAGGTTTGTTTACAGGGCTGTCCCACGGTGCATGAGGAATGCAGTTTTGCAACAGTGTTGTTTTTTTCATATCTGCTCCACAGCACTATACCTGATCCTACTGACCACTTCAGCTGCTGACTATCTATCTGCAAGGCCACCTCTGCCACCTAGTTGCTGAGGCTGCAGGCCAGGGGGAGCTTCCCATCCCACCACTCCTTCAGCCACCTCTCTGTGGGGTGACAAATGTTGTTTTAACTAAGCCTCTGTCCTTTTATTTTACCCCAGGTGCTGGGGTAAAAACTTGCTAGCTCAGAGAGGCCGAGAGAGCAGCCGGGTGATCTTCCTCATGCACAATCATCTCAAAGAGAGTCCCTCGCCTACTCTGTCTACTCCCTTCCCTTCGACTTCCTGTGCCTCTCTTTCTCTGTCCTCCCAGCTTTCCCCTATGGTTACTTCCAATCAACTGGTTGCTTGCTCAGCCTCTCCACGTATGGTTGATTTTGTTTACAATCTCAGGGTTCACAGACAATCTCAGGGTTCACAGTGTGATCAAATATCCTGCAACACTGGCCTTGAGAATTCTTCTCTTCTAGTCTTGTACTTGATCAGTCATCAACTGAAGCATTGTTACACAGCTCATGCCGTTCATCGATAGATAAAACGTATCTGTGCCTCTCCAGACACACAGATAATCGATATCCGATGAACAGGTATGTATCTGGAAAGGCCCTGTTCTCCTTTTAGGGCAATGACATAAAGTGTAGACAACACTTAACAGTGTGCTTACTGAATGCCACAGTGGTGTTAGAGCTGTGTTTAAACCATCACCATCCTTTTACTCCAGTTCCACAGTAGCCTGGATGGTGGTGAGTGTGGATTCAGTGCAGCCACTGTGGCCAAAGGGCAGGGTTTACAGAAGCCCTATGCTTGGAGTTGATGATAATTATTTCGTGAGGTGTCACATCTCACTCCTGTAATCATAGCACTAAAGAGACTGAGGCAGGAGAATTACTGTAAGTTTGAGACTAGCTTGGCTTACATAGTGAGACTCCTATCATTCCCCCATCCCAAAAAAGAATTGTATAAGAATACATTTCCTTGAATTTGTGGAGTTTTTTTTAATTAATTTTTTCATGTATATATGTATGTGCCTGTGTAAATTCATAAGTGTAGGTACTTGCAGACTCCATCAGATCTCCTGGAGTTGGCATGAGGGGCCTTATGCGATTGCTGGGAACCAAACTCAGATCCTCTGAAAGGTGAAGTGAGTACCTTTAATGGGCCCTGCCAAGGTATGCCACTAAGCAAAAACTCCAGGTGCAACAGAGCCCATGCAAGAGGTTTATTGGGGGAGGGAGAGAGTGAAAACTCAAAAAGCCATCCCAGAGTAGGGATGAGAGATGCAGACAGAGAGAACAGGGAAAAAGAGAGGTGAGAGACAAAAAAACCAAGAGAAGAAAGAGAGGAGAGGCAAGAGAGCTAAGAGAGAGACTGCCTGGTGGACACCTAAGGCGTGCGCATGTGGCATAGCTGATGGTGGAAAGGCACCTGGGGACAGGTGATGACATGACCTAAGGACCGCAGAGGCTGGGGCAGAGAGCATGGCAGGGGCACTTAGATCCCCGACTGCCTTCTTGGAAGCTTCCCCTAACACTCCTCAACTCCACTGTAGCCATGAGTGGCCAGAAAGGGCAGGGACAGAGCCCTTTGAGAACAGGAACTGCTGGGTTGGGGTGTGTGTATATCTCCATAGGTCAGCCATGTTTGAACCCATTAGTTCATAAGCTACACACACTATTAAGGCCTAGGAGAAACAGTACTGCAGGCCAGGCCTCCTGTTACCTACCCTCTCAGTGATGAGAATAGCAGAGTTTAGGAGCAGAAGTTGAATGGTAGCAGAACTCTCTCCTTTTTATTTTTTTTTTATTATTATTATTTTAAGATTGATTTTACTTATTATGTATACACTGTTCTGTCAGCATGGGTTTATTTTGGGTTTGGTCTTTTGTGGGGGGGGCTAGAGTTTTTTGGCTTTGGGGTATTTTGTTTGTTTGTTTGTTTGTTTGTTTGTTTGTTTTTTTTTGAGACAGGGCTTCTCTATAGTTTTGAAGCCTGTCCTGGAACTCAATCTGTAGACCAGGCTGGTCTCAAACTCACAGAGATCCGCCTGCCTCTGCCTCCCAAGTACTTGGATTAAAGGCATGTATCATCACCACCCGGTCTGTCTGCATGTCTGCCTGCACACCAAAAGAGGGCATCAGATCTCATTATAGATGGTTGTGAGCCACCATGTGGTTGTTGGGAATTGAACTCAGAACCTCTGGAAGAACAGCCAGTGCTTTTAACCTCTGAGCCGCCAACTCTCCAGCCTAGTAGCAGAACTCTTACCAGACAGCATTAAAGGAAGCAAGGAAAAAAAAATAAGGAACAAGGAAGGAAGGAAGGAAGTGAGGAAGGGAAAGAGGGAGGGAGGGAGGGAGGGAGGAAGGAAGGAAGGAAGGAAGGAAGGAAGGAAGGAAGGAAGGAAGGAAGGAAGGAAAAGAAAAAATTGCAGGGGAATGTTGTGGATGCTTTGAATATTTTTTTTAAAATGCTAACATGGGCTTCAGTGCACAGGGCTTTAGTTAGGATTTTTCTTTTTCTTTCTTTTTTTTTTTTTTTTCCTTTTTCTTTTTTTGAGACCCATCCCAGCATTTATTTGGTGCTGGGTCCATTGCTCTAGTAAGATGAAGGCTGCAGCCTCTAAGCCCAGATCCCAACTGAACAGCGTGAATCCTGGAGGGGAAGTGGAGGGGCTTGGTGCCCAGGTAGACCTCAGCAACCCCAACACTGTGACACAGAGCCAGTGGCTGGTCCTCTCTGGTCTGTCTCAGCTAGCTGTAGACGAGCGTAGGAGGGGGAGCACTGGCCACAGGGGCTCAGGATTTGTCTTACATGTGCTTGTATGCATGAGTACTCATATGTACTGTTGAGTCTTTCCAAGTGTCTTTGTACACAGCTCTCTAGCTCTCCTTTCTCAACACAGTGCTTTCATACCCACTAAATACACAAAAGGGCACATCTTGCTTTTCAGAATGAAACTGTGTAAAGAATGAGTGACAACACCCATATGGACGGTCTTTAATTCACAATTATTTAGATATGGCTAGATGGAATCTTAGCTATTCACTAAGCCAGGAGTTGAAAGCTAGACTAGGTAGCAGAGTGACAAACAATGCTGGAAAAAAAATTATTTCATTGTGTCTGTGTCATCAGGTCATGGTGTGAACTATGCTGACCTGTTCTTGTCCATGGTTTTTGTTTGGTTTTCTTTGATTTTTGAGACAGTCTCATGTAGTTCAATCTGGCCTCAAACTTGCTATGTAGACAAGACTGGTTTTGAGCTCTGATCTCCCACCTCCATCTTCCACATGCTGGGACTCAGGAACATGCTGCCACACCCATCTTCCTTGGAAGTTTATCTTCCATGTATCAGAACACCTCTACACAACTGCTACAGCCTTTTTCAGGTGAAACAGTCTAGCTTTCCCCTTTGCTTTAGTGATTGAGTGAGCTGTAAAAACAAGAAGGGAAAATTTCTGAAAATCAAAAAAGCCAAGGATTGTTCTTGCTTTTGGTTCAGTGCAGGATAACATCACCCCATAATAACAGGCTATGAAGTTGGGGCATGTAGCTCAGTGGTAGAGTACTTGTCTGGTGTGCATCAGACCCTGGGTTCAAGACCCGACGCAATATAAATGGGCACGGAAGCTCATGCCTGTAATCTCAGCCTTTACAAGGTGAAGGCAAAAAGGATCAGACCCATCTTAACATGCTGGGCCAGAGACTGACTTTAAACAAAATCATGGGCTGGAAAGATGGCTTGGTGGTTAAGAATACTGGCCGCTCTTACAAAGGACTCCTTTGATTCCCAGCACCCACATGGAGGCTTACAACCATCTATAACTCCAGTCCACAGCTATGAGATATCCTCTTCTGGCTCCGTGGGCACCAGGCCCACATGTAGTACACACACATACATGCAAACAAAATACCCATACACAGCATAAAAAACAAACCTTTAAAAATGATTTTTATGCTAATCACCATATTCTTTATATTATGCCACAAAATATAAACTGAAGGAATATTGCCTAATTCTTATACAAGGCAAAGTTGTTCAGATAATTAAACCATGTGCATCCCAACCAAGCAAGAAAATTTCAGACCAATGTCCTTTATGAACAATGATGTAAAATACTAATTAAAATAGTTACAAATTGAATCCAAGAGCATAACAAAAAGATTATCCATGGTGATCAAGTAGACTTCATTCCAGAGATGGTTCAATATATCTAAATCAATAAATGTATCTACCATATAAACAAACTGAAAGACAAAACCATGTGATCATTTTATGAGATACTATAAAGGCCTTTGATAAAATCCAGAGCCAGAGATGGTTGACAATCTCACAGATTCTATGACAGCAGGCACAGGACCTGAAATGTTCAAGCCACACAGGGTCCCAGTGCCACGAGTACAAACTGGACACAGTCTCCCATCCCTAACCAAGAGACTATCTCTAATTGATCACTACTTGTAAAGGAAAAATCACTTCTCTCCAAAGGAGTATCACTTGGTATAAACAATACTTGAGAGGGCCCTATGCACAACAGTGTATGACTAAAGCAGAAGGAGCCCCGGGCGATTTATATTATATGACTTTTCAATAAAACAAAATGATGAAAACTTTAAAAAAAAAAAAAAAGATTTTTTAAAAAGAATGTCTCAGCTTCTGAGAAATACCAAAAAAATACTTCACCAAGACTTACCAAGTGGTAATACTTGTTAGTCTTCTATTTACATATCTGTTTAACTCAGAAAACCCCAAATTATCTAAATGTTGCTTATTTCATTACCCTTTTGTCAATGCAATGTTTCTTTTTATCACATGTCACTGCATTGACACAAAAGATTGGGCTCAGGGGTCACTTTGTAAAGCAAGGGGAGAATGCACATGGGACCCAAGGTCTCCAAATGCCTTGGATGAAAGATCTCAGGCCTGCTGTGGTGAGGCACACCTTTAGTCCCAGCACTCAGGAGGCAGAGGCAGGCAGAGCTCTTAGTGTGAGTCCAACCCCAGTCTACAGAGTGAGTGTGAGTTCCAGGACAGCCTGCCTCAAAGAACTAATAAATAATTTTTTATTGACTTTCTATGATTGTGATATGTTCATGTTTTTTTTCTTGAATTCTCCCTTTTTCTTTTTTTCCTTAAGTGTTACAATCTTTTTCAATCCATTTCTTTATAATGTAGACATTTAACTAATAGGGTTTTCTCAACACTTAAAAATAACCTTACCATGCCTACCCATATGCTTTACTTAACCCACTTATTCCTCCCCAAACCAAAGTGAAATGTTGACACCCAGAACCCCTTCCCCAGACTTCCTCATTGCCACCTTAATCTTTATTATAAATTTGAAGTCATAAACCCATCTTTTAGATTTAACTATTGTTTAGTTTCTATATGTGGTATTAGGTTCCAAGAAATTCCCTTCCCGAAAGCCTGGCATTTAGGCAAGAGCAGCATTCCCTCGGGGACTTAAGAAGGTAGTTCTGCTTGCTAAAAGGAGCCGTCTCCTTAGCCCTGGCAAAAGTGAAGGGTGGCTCTTCCATTAACCTATGCCTGTGGTGCCTATTACCACACCCAGATCTGTGCTAGCCCCTGGACTCCCTCAGTCCCTACTATCAAATGTCTGTTACAGAGTCATCCTGGCTGGCATACCCCGACCCCTAACCTGAACCTCTCCTCCCTCACCCAGCTTCACTTCCCCTCACCCAGCTTCTTTTTCCTTTATAACTCAAGCATTTTCCTATGTAACTCAAGCATTTTGGCTGTTTCCCTCTTGCTCAACCCTTGGTCCTCAGCTCCTATCTTCCATGTGCCCACTCTGCGTTCTCTCTCTCTCTCTCTCTCTCTCTCTCTCTCTCTCTCTCTCTCTCTCTCTCTCTCTCTCTCTCTCTCTCTCTCTCTCTCTCTCTCTCACTTCCTCTCTCTCCCTCTCTCCCTCCCTCCCTGTCTCTCTCTCTCTCTCTTCTCTCTCTCTCTCTCTCTCTCTCTCTCTCTCTCTCTCTCTCTCTCTCTCTCTCTCTCTCTCTCTCTCTCTCTCTCTCTCTCTTCCCTCTTCCTCCCTCTTCCTCCTTCTTCCCCTCTCCCTCTCCCTTCTCTCCCCTCTCTCCTCTCACGGCCCTCTATTCTGGCCACATTCCGCCTGGACTCATCCAGATGCCTCTGGCAGTACTCTCCCTCATATCTACATAAAAACCTCCTCAACCGTACCTATAAGTGGCCATGTCCTCATTTTCATTTAAATGGCACCTACATAGTCTCTTTTTAATTTCTATGCCCTCATCAGTGCTCACATCCAGAATGTACATATCAATGAGAAGGGTAAAACTCCCAAGCAAATATTAAAAGATTGAGCAAGTGGTTTGTGGGGGGTGGAAAAAACAGGCTACAATAGACCAGAGAGCTGCTTGACCTCAGTAGTAATCAGACAGCTGCAAATAAACTGGGACCTCCTGCACCAAAGAACATCATTGAAGGGTGGCGCAGGAGCATACCACAGGGAGACCCTGCACCCTGCACCTAGTACACCCACGGGGGCTTTTTGTTTGGAATCTAATATTTTTAAGGTTTGTTTTTATTTTTAATTGTGTGTGTATGGGGGGAAGGGGGGATGTGCAGGTGCCTGCACAGCCCAGGATGTCCCAGAGCTGGACTTACAGGTGGTTGTGAGCCTGGGTGGTAGGCCTGGGCCCTCTGAGTAGAACATGTTCATAACATGTTTATAATCGCAGAGCCATCGCTCCAGTCCTGGACTCTAAACTTTTTAAACTCTAGGATGTCGTTTTCATGGACTTAAGTGAACATTTTTTAAGCACTTATCCTAGATGTCCCATACTAACTGTGGACGGACTTAGTCTCCAAAGAGGAAAGATGAATATAGTAGAAATGGGTATGTAATTATTTCTAACGAACTTTGTGTATGAAAAACATACAGTGGCCACACGTCGAGGGTGAAGGCTCGGGGTCTGGAAAGAGGATGCTTTCCTGCATTCACACATAGCAGGATAAAAAGACATTCCGAAACCCTGTGAACCAGGTGTCACTCCGACCCGAAACGCTGAGAGCTAGGTGTCACTCCAACCCGGTATAAGGTCGGGTAATGCAAAATGGCCGCGCTCCTCCGTGGGCGTGGCTCTGAGCTGTCTCTGTCCAATAGGAGTGGTCAGGGGCGGGGCGCTTCCTCCGTACGCCTTCTAGTTTGCAGAGCAAGGCAGCCTAGACTTTGCTTCCTCTCATTGGTCAGGGAAGAAACCAATTGCGGTGAGTCTTGTTAGAGTCATCGCCCTAGCAACGCAAGGTGCCGCTTGGGAGAGGACCCGCCTGAGGCAATTGGTCTCTGCTTTCACACAAGGCTCAGGCGGCTACTTAGGAGCTGTGGCCTGCAGAGATGGACTGCGACTTGACTACGAGTTCTGGATATGTTTCCGACAGTGCGTCCTCACTCTGAGCAAGTCCCTGGCCCTCTGCCGCGCCGATTTGACCCCTCTCATCTCCAAACCCCACTCTGCCCACTAACGAAGCTGTCCTTGCTTGTACCCACAGCTTCCAAGGGCCAGATGATGGAGGAGCGTGCCAACCTGATGCACATGATGAAACTCAGCATTAAGGTCTTACTACAGTCTGCCCTTAGCCTGGGACGCAGTCTGGATGCAGACCATGCCCCCTTGCAGCAATTCTTTGTAGTGATGGAGCATTGCCTCAAACATGGGCTGAAAGGTGAGCCTGGGGGTGTTTAAGAGCATAGAAATGTGGGCTAAGCCTTTGCTCTGTTTAGTGCCAAGCATTGTGGTGGGTGGAGAGAGGAGAGTTCACAGAACAGGCAAGTTCCCTGTGATCTAGAGCAGCGCTGTCCAGTGCAAATGACACTACAAGACGCAGAGGCCATTCTTAGTTCCCTGGTAGGCACTTTCTAACGCTGAAAGTAACGCTGAAAATCTACCATGTTTCACATTGCCAGCACGTGTCATTCCAGTTCCTTAACTGCACTAGCCACACTGCCAGTGCACCATTAGTAACATGTGTGGCTGTCAGTGGCCTTGGGCAACACAGTTTTACAGGCCAAGACAGTGAGTACAGAAACACAGAATTACAAAGCACTACCAATTCAGGGAAGCAAAACAAGCGAGATGATAGGGAAGGAAGACAGGGAACTTTCAGATGCAAGAAGGAAAGTCCTGAAACTTAAGGAATAGAGAACCCTGCAGGGATTTGAGCCCACAGCATTCCTAGCACAAGAGACAAGACAAAACAGATGGGAGGGTGCAAATGCCCTGAGTGGGACCAACCTGAGCTTGAGGCAGACACCTGGTAACCAGGGAGTGTGGAATTAAAGAATGGAAAATGAGAGGGGGAGGTGGGGGGGCTGGACCATGCAGGCAGTCACTTATAAGGTCATGACAGGGACCTGTATTTTCTTCTAAATGAATTTGGAAGAGTTTGGGGGAGAAATATGACTTAGTTTCCACCTTAAAAGGAAAAAAAAAGCCTCCTAACCAAATGGAGCACAAGTACACGGGTAGGGAAATGATGATATTAAGAAAAGCAATTAGGTTATTGTGGCGGTTCAGTAGGAAAGTGGCTGTGACAATTAGGAATTAGGAATTGAGCGTCTATGCTGCCACCAGAACAAAAGTGGCACGATTTCACCTATTTCAGTTCATAAGCAGTAAGTTCTTGAAGAAAGAGCATGATAACAGAGAAAGCTCATTACCAAAAGAACGCAGACCTGATTTGTCCTGTGGCCTCTCCTAACCCGAAAGACTAGGTCATAGAATTGGTCGTGGAGCTTTGTAGCTGTGCTTGGCTTTAGAAAGAAAGACTGTGGGCCCCAGAAGAAACCACACCCTGTTCTCGTGACTAACACTGTTGTTTTCCCTTCTAGTTAAGAAGAGTTTCATTGGCCAAAATAAATCTTTCTTTGGTCCTTTGGAGCTGGTGGAAAAACTTTGCCCTGAAGCGTCAGATATAGCTACCAGTGTCAGGAATCTTCCAGAACTAAAGTGAGTAAGAAGTAGTAATGCTGACTGGATGTTTACTTTTTACTCTCTGCTGCTTGCCTCCTTTCAATTCTTTACTGATTTGGAGCACTCTGTAGCGGGAACCGTACTCCACTTGCATGTAATCCCACCTGTGCTGCTCATTATTCACACGACCTTCCGGAAGGCCTGAACCTTCCTGGGCCTCAGACTCTTGTTCTTCAGTCTGAAGCAGCGGTCACCTCCTGCCCCGTGGTTCAACGTGGCTCACATAGCCTAACTTTGTGGTTGGGGCTGCAGATAGACCCAGCAGTGAAGAGTGCTTGTTGCTCTTAGGAGGACTGCAGTTTTGTTCCCAGCACCCACATCAGGTGGGATGTGGGTAGCTGGGGGAGGAGGGGGGACTGCGCTTGTGTCTCCAGCCCAGTGTGCTACTTCTTACATCGCATTTCAGCACAAACATAAAATTGCATATGTGAACCTGCGCCTCAGAAATCTTAGGAGACTCAAACACTTGGAAGTGCCTGAGGTACAAAGGACGAAAAGTACCTAACTTGTACAGGGAGCATTCTCTCTTTCCACACTGTACCTCTGCAATCCCTAAACTACCGTGTGACTTCTCTCTCTCCCTCTCTCTCTCCCTCTGTCCCTTTCTCTCTCTCTCTCTCTCTCTCTCTCTCTCTCTCTCTCTCTCTCTCTCTCTGTTGTGTGTGTGTGTGTGTGTGTGTGTGTGTATGCACCCTTCCCCCAGATAATTTTATTTTCTTCTGTATTTGTTGCTGTTACTATGCCTTAGCAGTCTGATTCTCTGAATTCTAGGACAGCCGTGGGTCGAGGCAGAGCTTGGCTTTATCTTGCTCTCATGCAAAAGAAGCTAGCAGATTATCTGAAAGTCCTCATAGACAATAAGCACCTCTTAAGGTACTCCATCATTGTTTGTTTTGTACTTTGTAGTTGCCACATAGTCTGTAGATCATTGTGAAAAAAAGGAACTAGAATGTTCATAGCTAAGATGGAAATGGTTACTAACTTCAATGCTGAAGCTTGGTTTGAAGTGTTTCTTTGTTCAGCCCTGATACTTCAGAAGCATTGTGAATGAGACTTCATTTTGAATTCTGAAGATAATCTTCCCAATTATTAATTATTGTAATTTGGTAACTGGTAGCCCATTCAATTAAGTTTCAATAAAATGGTAGTTATTAGACTAGATGATAACAGGAACAAAATAACTTTTGAACTAGGAACAGTGGGTGATTTTTGTTTTTGTAAGAGGGCATAGGTACATAATCTAGCTGAAGACTTCATATCTAGTTTGTAATATGTGTATTTCTTAGCATTAGTAAAAACTTAAGGGCTGGAGAGATGGCGGTTAAGAGCACTGGCTGCTCTTCCAGAGGTCCTGAGTGCAATTCCCAGCACCCACATGGTGGTTCATAGCTATCTATAATAGGATCTCATGTCCTCTTCTGGCATGCAGGTGTACATGCAGACAGAGTAACATATACATAAAATAAATAAATCTTTAAAATTTATTTTTAAAAAAACTTAACTGGTGTTTATCACTGAAATTTATGACTGACCAGGGTTATGTATACCTTGGCACTCACATGCGGGTCAGAGAACAAACTGAGGAAGAGTCAGCTCTCTCTCTCTCTCTCTTTTTATTGAGACAGGGTTTCTCTATGTAGCCCTAGCTGCCCTGGAACTAGCTCTGTAGATCAGACTGTCTTCGAACTCAAAGATCCTCGTGCCTTTACCTCCCAGGGTTAAAGGTGTGTGCCACCACAGACACAGCTAAGTTCTCTCCTTCAGTCCAGTGGGTTCCAGAAATCAACTCAGGTTGTTCACTGACACCTCACAGGCCAGCCCCGGTGACCTAATGTCACAGAGTAAGTTCCATGTACAGAGAGAAGCCAGTGAAGACACCAGGGCATGAAACAGAGTGACAGGAAGACAGTGGCCAAGAGGAGATGAGGACAGATCAAGATCTAAATGGAGGAGCCTTGGCGGCAACTTTGCAGCTTTCCATTGCTGTCACCAAACACCTGAGAGAATGAGATTTTGAAGGGAAAGAGCCAGAGAGGTGGCTGTGCGTGTAAACTGCTCCATGTGCAAACATGAGGCTCGGGCCCCAGCACCGACATTAAGAAACTGGATTTGAAAGCTATCAGTTCGTGCAGAGAAAATACCATATATACACATAGAAAAAATGATAACATAAAGGTAGCGCCTGTGAAACAGCATCTGAGGCACCTGAAGTTGACCCCTGGCATGTACACATGCGAGCATGTGTACAACATGCATGGTCCCACACAAAAACATATACATGTGTGAAAGGAAAGGTTTGTTTGGTCCACAGTTTCAGTCCATATTTGGTCTTCTTGCTCTCTGCCCGTGGCAAGGCAGCGTATTGTGAAGGAAGCATTGGTAAGAAGGATAAAAACGGCTAGCTTCCAAAGTGAGAAAGAGGAAAAGGCAAAAGTTACACACCCTTCAGAACACACCCCCAGCCACCTAGCAAAAGTCACACACCCTTCAGAGCATACCCCAGCAACCTAGTGACCTCTCAGTTGGCCCCACTTCTTACATTTTTAACAGCAGCAAACTAGGGAGCAACTTTACCCCATGGCCTTGAGAGACACTTAGGATCCAACTATATATAGCAGAAGAGGAAACACTTGACATGGTGGGAGGGAGGAAACTCCTTGAGGGTCCCTTGCTCCAGGGTAGGGCCAGAAGCCAGGTAGCAGCCAAGGGATGACAAGGCAGGAGGGCTGGGGTGAGAGTGGGTAGTGACAGTATTTCTGAGCAGTTCCCTGACATGTCAGTCTCTTGCAGTGAGTTCTATGAGCCTGAGGCATTAATGATGGAGGAAGAGGGAACGGTGATTGTTGGTCTACTGGTGGGACTCAATGTTCTGGATGCCAATCTCTGCTTAAAGGGAGAAGACTTGGATTCTCAGGTAATATGGGATTTAGGCTTTGATGGAATGAATCAGGCAAGGAATGTTTTACATGAAATCTGCAGACATGTACTGAACCTAAAAAAGGGACAGAAGTCAAGAGACCTTTGGTAGAGGTTAGGGCAGGCTGTGGTGCTGGGGAAGTGGGGAAGCAGCTGGGGATGTCTCAGAGGAGTGACAAAGTAACGTGGGCTCACTTGGTAGAGTGCTTGCATAGCACGAACAATGCCTTAGGTTTGGTTCCTAACTCCACATAAACTAGGCATGGCGGTGCATGCCTGTCATCCCAGCACTCTGGAAGTGGAGCCAGGAGGATCAGAACTTGAAAGTCATCCTCAGTACATAGCCAAGTTCAAGGCCAGTCTGGGAAACATAAAACCATGCCTCAAAAAAAGAAAGGGATGGGACTAGAGAGATGGCTCACTGTTAAAAGCACCGGTGCTCTTCCAGAGAATCCAGGTTCAGTTCCCAGCACCCATATGGCAGCTAGCAACTGTTCAGAGGAGCCAATGCCCTCTTCTAGCCTCCACAGGCACCTCACACATGGCACACAGATATAAGCAGGCATAACGGCTATACACATAAAAATAAATATCACCCCCCCAAAAAAGAATACAGATTTCTCAGAGAGAGAAGAGAAAGAATAAACCATTACATTGTACCAATTTTTTTATTTTTTAAGAGAGGCTGGGAGTGGTGGTGCAGGCCTTTAATCCCATCCCTGGGAAAGCAGAGGAAAGGTGGGTTTCTGTAAGTGCCTGATCAAGTGAGTTTCAGGCCAGCAAGATAGTGAGACCTTCTCAAAAGAAGGTGAGCCCACAGCCTGCTCTCGAGTGTGCCTCACTGACTTCTGAGCACCTCTTTCTCCTGATCCTTGTGTTGAAGCCTGTATTACATATCTTTAATAAAATACTCAATTCTGCTTAAAGAATCAAACAGAAGACACCAGAGTCAACCTGGGGCCTCCATATGCACACACACACACTAACCTGCACATACACTAAGGCACACATGCCATGAACAACAGCATACACACATCCAATAAATAAATAAACAAACAAATAAACATTATTTAATAAAAATCAAAGTACTGTTCCAAGCTGGGCATGATAGCACATACTTCTAAGCCAAGTACTTGGGAGACCAAGAGAATTGCAAGATTGAGGCCAGGCTGGACCATGTAGTGAGACTTTGTTTGTAAAAAATGTAGAGATAGGTAGGTAGATAGGTAGAGAGACAAACAGATGGATAGCTCAGAAAATAAATATATATATAGTTTGTTCTAGTTTTCTAATTTTCTTTGTGTTTTTATTAGAAGTGAACATTGAATGCTATCAGATGTTTTGTGTGGGGGTTTCCAATAACAGTACTGTTTCTGTGTTCCTAAAATAAAACCCACTTGGTCATTATGTCATATTCTTTTCCTGCATCCCTGAATCATGTGTTTCTGCTTATGAGGAAAACTGTTGTGAGTTTCCTGTGGGCCTTTGCCTTCTCCTGGAATTACATTTCCTCATAAATTGAATTGTTTTGTAGCACAGTTTAGTAGAATACAAAGTTGGCTCTTTGCTTGTTTGCTTTATCTGTTTTGAATGTTTTCATTCCCTTCAAATAAAAATAGTGTGAGTGTGTGTATTCCTAAATACATAAGTACAGCCTGCTCGTCTATTTAACATTACTTGTATGTGTAGTTTCCAGGGCTGATCATTTAGTATTAGATAACCAATTGGTATGTTCTTCCCTGAGGAAGACTTTGTCCAGCTTTCAGCATCCCATAGTTGCCTGTACTTCTTGGTGTAGGCTGAAGCCTCATGGGCTTCCCCCTCTGCACCACCATGTCCCGTGCACATTAGCATGTGTATTATGATAGGCAGTCATCTTGATGAAACAAACTTCTTAAGTATAGCTTCAGACACTCTAGGACACACAACCTCACAGCAAACTTCCTGCTTCTCTGACTCCTAAAATCTTCCTGTCTCCTCTTTTACAATAATCTCTGAGCCTTAGGGTGGGAGTTGTATTGTAGATGTGTCCATTGGAACTGAGCTCCACAAATCTACATTTTGACTGGTTGTGGTTTTCGGTAATGTTCTCCATCAGTTGCAAAGAGAAATTTTCTTCCTTCCTTCCTTCCTTCCTTCCTTCCTTCCTTCCTTCTTCCTTTCTTTCTTCCTTTTGCTTTTGTTTTTGGTTTTTTGAGACAGGGCTTCTCTGTGTAACAGCCGTAGCTGTCCTGGAACTCACTCTGTAGACCAGGCTGGCCTGGAACTCACAGAGATCCAACTGCCTCTGCCTCCCAAGTGCTGGAATTAAAGGTGTGTGCCACCACCACCCAGTGAGAAATTTTCTTAATGGGGGTAAGGACTGCACTTATCTGTGGGTATAAGAAGAAATATTTAGAGTGTAGTTAGGAATTATGCTGGTTTAGCAAAGTAGTGATTGTAGGTTCCTCTCAAAGATCCATGCCTTCACTAGCTCTGGGGAGTTGGCTAGGTTTCCAGTACCAGGCATGGATTCCTTGTTGAGTGGTCTTCAGTTCAGTTAGAGAGCTGTTGGTTACTACTGAGATATCTGTGCCATTACTACACCCTTAGGGTTGTTGCACCTTCCTGGTCATTGTTGTGGTTCATGTCAGCCTTTCTTGTACCATCCAGGACCACATGCCCAGTAGTACCACCTACAATGGGCTGGGCACTCCCACATCAATCATCAATCAAGAAAATTCCCCACAAGCTTGTCCCCAGAAGCATTTTCTCAATTGTTCCCTCTTCTCAAATAAATCTAGCCTGTGTTGACAAAAAAATAAATCAAAGCCAACCTAGACAGGTGTAGAAAGAAAGACTTAGAAGTATCAGATAAATAAAACTATCACTTTAGAAGTCTAGCATACACACTCTCTTCTTTTCCTCTCTTTTGAAATTACTTTGTTCATAGATGCAAACAAAACACCAACGCACATAAAATTAAAAAGTTAAGATAAAATTACTTGATACCTGAAAACCTTTGTCACTCTTTATAAATACCATGATCCTCCTCAGTAGTGAGTGCATACTCAGTAGTGGAGTGAACATCCTGAATTTCAAGGCCTAAAAGACTGTGGGAATGAGGACTGCCGTGTTTCTAAGCCTGTGACCTTTGTTCCTATCAGGTTGGAGTGATTGACTTCTCCCTCTATCTGAAGGACGTGCAGGATCTTGACAGTGGCAGAGAGTGAGTATTGTGCTGCTTGTTGCTTCTCACCAGCTGGCAAGATGTTGGCTTGGTTTTGCTTTGCATTTAGCTTTGTTGAGTTAGTTTAGTTACAGAGGTGACTGGTGGCATCCTCACTGTTGCAGGAATTGAGCTCAGAATAGAATGTGCATGTGAAAGTTCCCTTTTCATACCAACTCCTCTGCCCATTCCAGCCTAGTCCCATTCCCCTCACCATAGAAAACTGCTGTGGCCACTACCTTCCAAACCCGTGTGTGTGTGTGTGTGTGTGTGTGTGTGTGTGTGTGTGTGTGTGTGTGTGTGTGTGTATGCATATGCCAAAGCACACATGTGTAGGTCAGAGGACAATGTGGAGTTGGTACTCTCCATCCACCATTAATCATCAGGCTTGCACAGCAAGTGCCTTACCCACTGAACCATTTCCTCAGTGCTTCAGTTTTATTAATTTTGTTGAATATCCAAAACATCTTGAGAGTCTCTACCAGTAAGGAATTAAAAGAATTACAGGACATTGTAGTGGATCATACCTTGTAGGTGATACAGATATGAAGAGTAAGTTTGAGCTGTCTGAGAAATCTGCCCAAATGATATGCAATGAGAAAAGTATGATGCCAAGGAATGTGTTCCTTTTTTATAAGCCAAAGTTGACTATATAGTCGCATGATAGATATACTGCTTTTATGTTAGCTAGATATGATGTTTATATGCCCAAAGAAGGACACTTAGCAAGCCATTACTATGGGTTAGCTGGAAGAGCTACATAAAGAGAAGAATAGGTAAAAGAAGAAGAAGAAAAAATAGCAAAACAAGCCCAGCACCTGTGGCATGAAACAGTGAGTTACATATGTAAATGTGTGTTTAAAGAAGTCACAGGCCATGAGATGGCTCAGTACGTAAAGGTACCTGCTGCCAACCCTGACAACCTGGGTTCAATCCCTAGGATCCACACGGTCAGTGAATTGACAAGTTGTCCTCTGACCTACAAGTGCACACACACACACACACACACACACACACACACACACACACACACACACACACACGTGTGTGTGTGCAAGATTTAAAGAAAGAAAGGGCTGGAGAGATGACTCTGTGATAAGAACACTTGCTGCTTTTATACAGAACCCACACCAGGTGGGTCACAGTACAGGAAATCTGACATTCTTCTGGCTTCCACAGATACTTGCATATGGTGCATATACTGACAAACAGGAAAACACATACATTTGTTTATTTGTTTGTTTGTGTTTTGAGACAGGGTTTTTCTGTAGCTTTGGAGCCTGTTCAAGAACTAGCTCTGTAGACCAGGCTGGCCTGGAACTCACAGAGATCCACCAGCCTCTGCCTCCAGAGTGCTGGGATTAAAGGTGTGCACCACCATGCCAGGTCCACATACATTTTTAAATGATTGAAATTTTTTTTAAAAAAGGAATAAGTTAATCAGAGAGAGAACTTGACTGTCAAATGGTGAGGACTTTTTTTACTGAAACTTCCCTGGCCTGTACATTGCTCTACCATATTCTGAAAAATGTTTCCTTCAGAGTGTATCCCCTATTTTTCTGTATAGTAAGACTGTGTCATCTGCCACTTCTGGAGCCATTGCATATTGCAGGCAGGTGTGTTCACCATGCACAAATGCCCATGGCTCTCTGTCCTCTCTGCAGAAGCACAGGCAGTCTGTGGGTTGGGAAGGTATTTGCAGGGCCCCTGCTGTCAGGGTGACCTGTCCTCAAGCCTTGCTGCTGGGTCAGGCCAGCCCTGCTGTCTGTTTACTTCATGCATAGCTCTGACTGCCTCTTGGTTTCTGCAAGGTCTTCAGAAGGTTGGGGGACAGTTACAAATGATTTGACATGAAATTAAGAAGTTACCTTTGTATACTCTTTTCACAAGGCATGAAAGAATTACTGATGTCCTTGATCAGAAAAATTATGTGGAAGAACTTAATCGGCACTTAAGGTAAGGTTCACTCCTCCTCAGGACCAGTTATTCTGTCGCCATGCCACTGAGCTTTGCAGGGGATCCACTGCTTTAACTGTCATAACCACTGAAGCCACTTTCATGTGTCCAGCCTTGGAGAGGATGCCTGCCTGATAAACAACTTTAGGGAGCCCTTTGGCTTTGTTTGTGCTGTTGTACAGCACAGAGAGGTAGATACACAGAGAGTGCAGCCTTGGGAAAGGAAGCAAATAGTATGAAAAATGAATGAAGGGGCCAGAGAGAGAGCTTAGTGTTAAGAAGTCATATTGCTTTCAGTGTTCTGTCCCAGTACACACTTCAGGCAGCTCTCAGCTGCCTACAACTCCAATTCCAGAGGGAGCTGGTGCCTCTGGCCTCCCTCGGCACCTGCACACATGTATAAATGGTGGTGTGTGTGTGTGTGTGTGTGTGTTATATTAAATAGGGTCTGGATATGTAGTCCTGGTTAACCCAGAGCCTTGAATTCACAGAGATCCATCAGCCTCTGCCTCTCCAATGCTGGGATTAAAGGTGTGAGCCACTATGCCTGGCTTAAAATAAAACCTTTAAAAAGATGGGGGTAGAGGAAAGAGGAAGGAGTCTGGGGTTGTGAATCAGAGACACCCTGGGTTCCATCCCCATCATGTTTGATCATCTGCAAAGTAAATTAGCAGAATGGGCTACCTCTTCCAATGGAGAAATTAATGGAGAAAATTAAGTGAGTTGATGCATTTAAAATGCTTACAGCAAAGCTGGCTTGGCATATAGAACAGAAACCAAGCTCCTGCTCTTGTCAGAGGGCTTGTTGCTATCATCAAATCTATTGCTTTCTGGTTTGCAGATCCTTTACATTTTTTTTTTTTTACAGTATAAAAGTAAGTTACAGAAGTGGCTGAAGTGATGGCTAAGTGTTAGGTGGCGCTTGCTGCTGCTGCAGAGCCCCCACAGGGTTCAGAACCCCAGGGAATGCGGCGCCCTCCTCTGTCTGCTTAGGTGCCACACACACATGGAGCACATGTGTCCATACAGGCAGAACACTCACACACATAAAAACAAATCTATGGGAGGCAGAGGCAGGATCACAGTGAGTTCCAGGCCAGCCTGGTCTACAGAATGAGTGCCAGGACAGCCAAAGCTAAACAGAGGAACCGTGTCTCAAAAAAACCAGACAGACAGACAGACAGATAAGTTAGGCAAAGTGCGTTGGTCAAAGCCTTTAATCCGAGTATAGAGCAAGTTCCAGGACAGCCAAAGCTACACAGGGGAACCCTGTCTCAAAAAAGCCTAAATAAATCTAAAAACCGTTAATTTTTTTTTTTTTTTTTTTTTTTTTTAAGAATGCTTCAGCCAGGCATTGGTGGTGCTCGCCTTTAATCCCAGCACTCAGGAGGCAGAGGCAGAGGCAGAGGCAGGTGGATCTCTGTGAGTTTGAGACCAGCCTGGTCTACAGAGCTAGTTCCAGGACAGGCTTCAAAGCAATACAGAGAAACCCTGTTTCATAAATAAATAAATAAATAAATAAATAAATAAACAAACAAAAAAACAAATAAATAAATAAATGCTTCAAAAAATATGTAGAAAAGTATAAATAAAATTTAAAACCTAACTTGGCAGGACTGCACAGATGGTTCAGCAGTTAAGAACATTGACTGCTCTTCCAGAGGATCCAGGATCAATTCCCAGCATCTATATGCAGGCTTGTAACCACCTGTAACTCCAGTTCCAGGGGATCTGACACCCTCTTATGACCTCTACAGGGATCAGGCACACATGTAGTACAAGATATACATGTAGGAAAAAATACATACATACATAAAAAATTCATATATACATAAAATAAATAATCAGCTTTACAGCTGGGAGATGGCTCAGGGTATGTGTGAGGAGCTTGCTGCACAAGCACAAGGACCTGAGTTCAGATCTCCAGTGCCCACATAAAAAGCTGGGCATTGTTGGGCATGTATGAAACCTCAGCCTTGGGGACATGGAGACAGGCAGATCACTAGAACTTCCTGGCCAGACCTTCTAGCTATTCTGTGGGCTGCACATTCAGTGAGAGGCCTTGTCTTAAAAGGTTAGTGAGTGGGGCTGGAAAGATGGCTCAGCGGTTAAGAGCACTGGCTGTTCTTCCAGAGGACCAAGGTTCAATTCTCAATACCCACATGGGTGGACACAACCACCTATTACTCCAGTACCAGGAGTTCTGATACCCTCTGCTGGCTTCCATAGCTACTAAGCACACATACAGAAATACAGACAGGCAAAACACAGAAACATAAAAATAAATCCTTAAAAGAAAAAAGAGTTTCTCTGTGCAGCCCTGGCTGTCCTGGAATTCACTATGTAGACCAGGCTGGCCTCAAACTCAGAGATCCGTCTGAGTCTGCCTCCTGAGTGCTGGGATTAAAGGCGTGCACCACCCCGCTGACAGTGGTTTTGGGTTGTGATTATTTCAGTATCCACACAAACTGAGTCCCTGCCTCAGAATTCTGAGCAGCTCTCTGCCTTTCCTTCATGGAGGAAGTCAGGACTCCCCCTTCTCACTCACCAGTTGGGAAAACAGTCCACTGTTCTTGGTTTAGGCTGACCCGTGTGTTTATTCTCTACAGCTGCACAGTTGGAGATCTTCAAACCAAGATAGAGGGCTTGGAAAAGACGAACTCAAAGCTTCAAGAAGAGGTTTGTAACTTTTGCTTAAACAAAATAGTGATCTAAGGTTAGAAGAAGTAGTACAGACAGCCTGGTGGCAGTAGGCCTATCATTCCAGCTACTTGGTAGGCTGAACCAGGAGGATTGCAAGTTCAGAGCCTGCCTAAGCTAGAAAGTGAGTTCAAAACCAGCCTGAACAACTTAACAAGACCCTGTCTCAAAATAAAAAGTAAAGAGGACTCCATGGTAGAGTATTTGTCTAGCATAGACAAGGCCCTATATTCCGTACATAGTACAAGAAGAAAAAAGGAGAGAGGGGAGATGTGCTTGTTGGTACATCTAACCAGCGTGTCCTGTTGGGAGGAAGAGGATCTAGGCTCAAGTGAATCTGCACAGCAGGCAGCATTTATGTTCCACCTGTGTATGGTTCCCAGCGGCCTCAGTTTTATCGTGTCTGGTTAATGCACGTGAAATGGTCGTTTCAGTCTCTAGCCAATATTGTGTCACATGCTTCTCTGCAGCCTCAGAGAGCACAGACTACCTGAGAAGCACCCCAGCCCACCCTTCTGTTTTGGCCTCTAGTGAGCACAGATCCATCCAGCCTCCCCACAGCATGGTCTTTCTCTGCTTTCTCACTAGGAAGAGAGAGAATAAAGGACAGGAAGAAGGAGGGCTGAGGCCGAGGAAGAAGGCTTGCTGCCCGCTGCCGGCAGTCTCCCTGGTGGACACATCTTGTCTCCTGTTAGCAGGAGCAGGGTTGCTCAACCTTGAGGCTTTCCACAGGTAGTAGGAAAGAGGAGAGCTTTGAGAAGGAGCACCCCACACACAGCATGGAGGCAGGGTGCAGCGGGTTAGGAGGGTCTGTAAGTGAAGGACCCACTGAGGCTCACTGTAGGTTGACTGCTCTCCTTGGGGGCTTTCAGGGGAGGATCACGGGAGGAGTCACTGCAGTTAGCTCTGGGGACTCACACCTTGCTGGGGAAGTAGGCCTTTGAGCTTCTGTGGAGGCTCTTTAAACCTCATTTTAATAGCTCCAAGTTGAGTGATACCTAGATTTTATAATTTCATTATAGAAATTCAGTCAGTTTACTCTGGTATAAATACCCATTAAGCAGCATTGGGGGAGAACTTGGTTGACTTCAGAACAAAGCATTGCTCGACAGCCAGGAGGCATGCTTCAGCCGGAGGTCTGAGTGTACTCCTGAAACTCAGTGGCTTTGTTTTCTTCAGCACATACCTATAGGAAAAGATGTCCTTTAGAGCTGGTGATGGTGGTCCCAGCACTCAGGAGGCAGAGGCAGGCAGATCTCTGAGTAGAAGGCTAGCCTGGTCTATAGGAGTTCCAGGACAGCCAGGGCTACAGAGAAACCCTGTCTCGAAAAACAAAACAAACAAAAATATGTCCTTAAGAGAGTGTGCCTGGCGTGGGAAGGAGCTGATGGCTGTGGCTCTGCTTCTGATTACTAACACCTCCAGAGCCTTAGAGCCCTTTCCTAGGCACAGCTGTTATTGAGAAACTTCAGCCTGGGGTCTGAGACCTCTGAAGGATTTTAGAGCTCAGTTCAGTGCCTCAGGATCCCTCCTCTGAGGAAAAATGACAGATGACTCACTTCTGTTCCTCCCCCAGTCTCCCTCCTATTCTGTAGGCTGGAGCCTGGAGCTGGAATAAGGAGGGGTCTGTCTGGCTTCTGCGTTGTCCCATCACCTTTGCCTCCCGTGACATCTTGCTAGACACAAATCCAACTTTCCCTCCCTTAAGCCACAATGACACATTTCAGAAAAGGAAGTGTTCTTCTGAGGCCTGTTTCTGATGACTTAAGTTTGATTCTTTCCTCCAAAATCTTTAATCTCCCTTGACAATAAAATTTATTTGCATTATTAAGAAACTGAAAATGGGGGGGAGCTGGAAAATTGGGGGGCTCAGTGGTTAAGAGCACTGGCTGCTCTTCCAGAGGACCTGGGTTCTATTCCCAGCAACCACATGGCAGCTTACAACTGTCTGTATCTCAGGTTCCAGGGGATCTGGCATCTTTACACCAAAGCCCATGAAGTTAAATAAAGTATTTAAAAAAAGAAAGAAGAAAGAAAGAAAGAAAGAAAGAAAGAAAGAAAGAAAGAAAGAAAGAAAGAAAGGAAGGAAGGAAGGAAGAAAGAAAAAAACTGAAAATGGGAATCGGGGAGATAGCTCAGTGGTAAAATACTTGCTCTACAAGCATGAGGGACTGAGTTAGCATCTCCGGCACCTGAATCAAGGCCAGGCAGGACAGCACGAGTCTGTAACCGCCATGCTGGGAATCAGAGACAGGCAGATCCAGGGCCTTTCTGGGTCAGTAAGCCTAGCCAAAATTGCACACTCCAGGTTCAGTGAGAGACCCTCCCTCAAAAAGCAAGGTGGAGCCATGGAGAAGACCCCACTGTCAACTTCCAGTATTCACATGTGCAAGAATAGGCAAGCGTGACTTCGAAAACACATGCAACAGCAGCAAACAGTCTGGGTGTGTGATATCACACACTATAAATCCCGGCACTTGGGAGGCAGAAGCAGGCATATCTTTATGAGTTCCAGGACAACCAATAGCTACACAGTGAGACTCTGGCTCAAAAAACAAAATACCCTTGAAAAGAGTGATGGGTCAAAACAAACCAAAAAAGAAAAAAAGAAACCATCATCCTTTTGCTTGCCATTTGCATAAATAGTTTTTATTTTTACAAGTTTTGGCCTGCTGATTTTATTTTTTTTAATTACAGATGAAAGCATACCAACAAACTTTCCCCCAATGGTATAAGTATCTTCTCAAGTCATTAAAAGCTATTCTAACCACCGGCCAGTGGTGGCATATGCCTTTAATGTGAGACAGAGGCAGTCAGATCTCCATGAGTTTGAAACCAGCCTAGTCTACAGAGCAAGTTCCAGAACAGCCAGAGCTGTTACACAGAGAAACATTGTCTTGGGGGGAAAAAAAAAAAGCCTAATAAGCCAGGTGGTAACACACCTTTAATCCCAGCACTCAGGAAGCAGAAGCAGGCTGATCTCTGTGAGTTGCCAGCCTGGTCTACAAAGCTACACAGAGAAACCCTGTCTCGAAACATCAATATAAATAAATAAATAAATAAATAAATAAATAAATAAATAATAAAAAATTTTAATGAAAACTACTCTAAATGTTTGAATAGTAACAGATTCCTGTTTGATGCTGCTGTGGTAGTGTCTGTCCAAACTCTAAATTTTTTTCCGTGTGTGTGTGTGTGTGTGTGTGTGTGTGTGTGTGTGTGTGTGTGTGTGTGTGTAAATTATCACTCACTCGAAGCATCAAATAACTGATTTTGCAATGTGTGTGGGGGGGAACTGGAGATGGTACAGAAAGCTAGGAGTATGTGACAGGTTTTACTACATAGATGTCTTTGGAAGTTTGAACCATGTATTTCCTGTTCAAAGCAAAGAAGTAAAATATCGGTATTAAGATGCATAGTAAATTGTGTAGATCTAAGTAAATGTCAGCTCTGATTCTTGGACAGGAAGATTAGGTTTGATGTTAAAAAATGTAAAAAATCTTTCTTAATCAGCTTTCAGCTGCAACAGACCGAATTTGTTCCCTGCAAGAAGAACAAAAGCAGCTGAGAGAACAGAACGAGTTAATTCGTGAAAGAAGTGAAAAGAGTGTGGAGGTGAGAGGGTGACCTGACAGCTGGGTGGGCACACACACACACACACACACACACACACACACACACACACACACACACACACACCACTGGTCTCAAGCTGTAGCTGCCCCTTGGCATCATGGAGGAAAGGCTTCGGAATCCTGCTAGAGTACTGAGTGTCTTGTATGAAATGGTGTCACAGTCACATGTCTGTCAGGATGCTTTAAAGTGACCTGTGGGAACAGTGAGCATCCTGGCCTGCCTAGGAAAGTCTGAGTCTGTTGTGACAGCACTGGTGCTAAGCCTGCCAATAGCAAGGCCAGCAGTTAACTGCCCCAGTCTCCAGATTGTACAAGGGGTGTCTTATTTGAAATCAGTACCTCTTGCTGCCGTTGTCCCCACCCATGTCACTCCCAGGCCACCTGCATCACTTTAGAATCCAGAAGCTCCCAGCCTTCATCCTCCAGAGTTCCAGTTTGTTCTTTTGAACTTTGGCTCCGTGCTGAGTGGGCTATCATTCTGTCCCTGGTTCCGTGGCTGGGCACGGCCTTCCTGCTCCCAAACTCCCTTAGCACTTCATTCTTCCTTCACCACAGATGCACCTGGCAGTCTGTAAATTGCTAGGCTGCAGCTCTGCCTCACCTGGTGACTCAATGGTAGAGATCATGTCTGAGTCACCACAAGTCTCCCAATCCTCGGTAAAGGTGGCAACAAATACCATATGATGGGTTGAATAAGAGCTTTTCCCACTAGTGATTCTTATCCTGTTGTAAAGAAAATTAACTAAACCATTACACAGCCTAACTTGTTATAAAAATCTATTTTGTTATCCACACACCTGTGATTCCAGCACTCAGGAGGCAGAAGCAGGAGGATGACAATTTCAAGTCCTTCCCAAGGTACATAGTAAGACCCTGTTACATAGTCATACACGGATCTGTTGGCCTGCTGTCACCCTTCATCTTTCAGGTTGTTATAGCTTTAAGAGGCATCATATATGCCTGGCTCAAGATTCATCATGTTTAAAATGTAGAAAATTAAACCAGGTGGCGGTGGTGCACACATTTTATTCCAGCACTCAGGAGGCAAAGACAGGAGGATCTGTGAGTTCAAGGCCAGCCTGACCTACAGAATGAGTTCCAGGATAGCCAAACTTATACAGAAAAACCCTTTATCAAAAAGTCCA
The DNA here is from genome assembly GCA_030556225.1 of Cricetiscus sungorus. Lineage (NCBI taxonomy): Eukaryota > Metazoa > Chordata > Mammalia > Rodentia > Cricetidae > Cricetiscus > Cricetiscus sungorus. The sequence continues at coordinate 30,745,244 of JANBXA010000069.1, read as the reverse complement.
ATAAATAAAAAAGCAAAAAAGTGATACTTTTTTTTAGGATTATGGCATGTGTAGTAGTTCACTTTCCAAGAGGGAGTCATTCTTGGTGTTCTTGTGTAATTCAGATAACAAAACAGGACACCAAAGTTGAGCTGGAGACTTACAAGCAGACCCGGCAGGGCCTGGACGAAATGTACAGCGATGTGTGGAAGCAGCTGAAGGAGGAGAAGAAAGCACGACTGGTGAGTGGGACCCAGTGCCCTGGGGAAGAGTCTGTCAGCGGCCCTCCACTCTCCATGAACCATCTACACTCTACATACATGCTCACACCTGCTGGCACTCATGGAAAGGCAGAAATTGGCCTTTTTAGCTCGCGTTTACACTGCAGCTCTGTTGTCTTTGTGTTTGTTCCCATTGTATGAGTCTTCCCTAGAGGTTATTATAGACTAGTCTGTCCCCCAGCCACTTAGCCACAGTTCCTTTTCCAACCTAGTTCTCCAAAGTATTCAGAAACTGTAGTCTTACTCGGTCATGTCTCCTAGGCCACAAGCCAAGTGTTACTGCAGACCCTGGGTTCTGTTTTTCTTTTTTTTGGCTGGGGGGGTGGGGGCCACACGACACAACCTGGCTTCTAGAACCTCTGGGTTCATGTTGCCAAGTCACTGTTGTGTTGACTTGATACACAGCCAGTGTGGTGCTACTGTATCCCAGCAACTTGGGAGCTGAGGCAGGTGGGTTATGAGTTAAAGGCCAGCCTAGGCTACACAGTTAAACTCTCCAAAGCTATGAGGAGGGGGAGAAAGGAAAGGAAAGGTGTGAAGGACAGAGGACAGAAGGCAGGCAGGCAGGAAGTGGGAGGAGAGGGGATGTAAGCAACCCCATCTTGTAAGCCTGGCCTGGCCTGCAGTGACTGCTCCTCTTCCTCAGGAGACTCTCCCTGCTCCTGTCTTTAAAGGAACTGGAAAAGGAACTGGAGTTACAGATTGGAATGAAGACTGAGATGGAAATCGCCATGAAGTTACTGGAGAAGGACACGCATGAGAAACAGGACACACTCGTGGCCCTCCGCCAGCAGCTGGAGGAAGTCAAATCGATTAACCTACATATGTTTCACAAAGTTCAGGTGAGAACTGGCCTCATGTCTGTACCTCTGCTGCATATGCTTATTTTTAAAGGTTTAGTTTTATTTACCTGTGTACATTTATGACTTTGTGAGTATATGCACACACATGTACTTTTAAATACCTGAGTATTTGTGTGCTTCCCAATGTGAGTATGGGACTTCCTGTCAAACCATATGTTTTAAGTTTTATGGAACTGGGCAGTGGTGGTGCATTTCTTTAATGCCAGCACTGGGAAGGTAGACTGGGGCTGATGTCTGTGAGTTCGAGGCCAACCTGGTCTATAAGAAAGTTCCAGCATGGGCTCCATAGCTACTGAGAAATGTTTTCAGGTTTTGTCCCATATAGAGACATAGTACTGTGTGTTAGGGAAACTGCTCTAATCATGTACTAGAATGCCTTTGAAGCATGGAAGTGTATCTGAAACACAGGAAGCCTTTCAGACCAGCAGGCTCTTGCTCTTGCTCAGAGACCCAGGCAGAGAGGCCACACTTTGCAGGGCACTAATCTGGCCTCTGAGCATGAAGAGGAAAAGGAGCCTCTAGAGATAGCCAGACACTTCTTGTCTCAAAGTGAGAGGGAGGTTGTACGCATTGCCTCTGGTCAGCTCCATGGGGAAGGGTGGGTCACTGTAGCTGTAGGGCCCTGGGAACTCCATCTTTTCTGGGCAGCAGCCAGATAAAAGAATATTTGTTGGTAGGCACATAATTGTGTGTCTATAGTTAGCCCCAAGATTGTTGCTGGGAAGTTCCATCCAGACCCTGCATCCTCCTCAGAGCCCACAGCCCCTGGCTGAAGGCCATTAGTTCTCTAGAAGTCCATATAACCTATGAGCTGGAAGCCAACTGTCTCTCTCACATTGGCCCTTCACAGCCTGTGATGCTGGGGTAGAAAAACAAAATAGAGATTACCAGCTTGGAAAAGAAGTAAGGACACTGGAACTACCAGAAAAGACTTTTGTGTCACCTAAGTGCCATCCTGGGCCACATTCTGAAGGACTTTGAGGGGGAGTGTCCTTCTAGAAGATAAACAGCTTTGGTGGCCAGCCTCTTGCTGGTATCAGTTTGCCAGCCTGGCATTTATAGTAGGAACCATAGTCATAAGTTTTTTCATAGCAGATTCTTGGCTCTTTGGCAGTACTGTCACCTCAGTCACAGACTCTGGTTCCCTTATTTCCCTCCCATGTATCTGTCAGGGACCCAAGTTCAGTGCACTTCTGTCTCTTGATTACCACTTTGAATGACCGGGTCAGGGTCTGAGTCTGGATGTGTGTCCATGTCTCTCTGTTTTATTAATGATGATCATCCAAAATCCTAGACTTAGAGGAGACTTGGGTCTGATTTTCACTGCATGCATGCTAGGCAAGTGTTCTCTACCAGTAATCCGTACCTCCAGCCTGCATGAGCTGATTTACAGGTCCGCTATGGCCCAGTGTTTAGTCTTTTGTTTTGTTTTGTTTTGTTTTGTTTTGTTTTGTTTTGTTTTTTGAGACAGGGTCTCATTATGTATACCTGGCTGTCCTGGTACTTACTATGTAGACCAGGCTTGCCTCTGCCTTCCAAATGCTAGGATTACAGGTATGTGCCACCATGCCCAGCCTAGTGTTTGTTCTTACATGTTGAGTGGTCCAGAGCAGTTGGCTCCTCCAGCCCCTTCCTCTGGACTCTTGCAAACTAGCAGGTTGGGCCTGGAGTCTTCTTCCAGAACCTTGCTCAAGCAGCAAGGACCACTTGACAGCTGCTAGCACTCTGATTCTCCCCAGTCACCTCTCCTGGAGTGGGAGCGGTATTGGCACTATCTTCCAAATTTGGACACCTGAGTTTTACTGACTGCTGTGCATAGCTGGCAAGGACCCCAACCAGCTTTCCAGGTTGTCACATTAGCTTTGACAGGGCCATCCCCATCTGCGCAGCCTTTGCTTGGAGAGTAGCACTCCTGTCTTGGCCATCTTGTCTGTCCACATTTCCACCTCTCTATTGATTAAACAGTGCTAATAGAGAAACAGGCAGGTGGCAACTATGGGACTTGATTGGTATGAGGAGAGTGGGCAGTCTTGTGGCATTTCACCTGTAGCATCTGCACTGACTCTGCAGGGTGCTAGCAAGACTTAAATTTTACTGTAGAATGCCCAAGGGACACCAAGGTTGGTTATGTGGGAACCACCCACACACTGGTGTCAGAGTGTTATCAATAAAGCAGTTACCCACGCTTTATTATCTCAGCCTTCTCTGCATTTCCTCTGTAGCTCATTCATAGACTATTTTTCTTTAGGGTCTTGTTGTTTTGTTGGGATTGGTTTGTTTGTTTGTTTGCTTGCTTTTGAGCCAGGGTGTCTCTATGTAGCTCCGAGACTGACCTGGAATTTGTCACAGTGATCACCAAGTGGCGGTAGTACATGCCTTTAATCCCAGTACTTGGGAGACAGAGTCAGACAGATCTCTATGAGTTTGAGGCCAGCCTGGTCTACAGAAGGAGTTCCAGAACAACCAGAGCTGTTGCACAAAGAAACCCTGTCTTGGGGAAAGAAAAACAAAAATCAAAACAAAACAAAAAGACTCACAGAGATCTGCCTGCCTCTCTGCCTCCCAAATGCTGGGATTAAAGGCGTGCCCCACCATTGCCTGCTTTCATAGAATTTTTTAAAGTTAAAAATTAGCACAAGAGAGCATAGTAGTAGAGCACTTGCCTGGCATGCAAGAAGCCCTGGGTTCCATCCCCAGCATTGCCCCACCACCAAAAAAAAAAAATCACAAGAAAGCTGGTGCATACCTGTGATCCATCACTTAATTCCAGCATTCCTAAGAATGGAACCAGGGAATTACAGGCTGGTCAAGGCCAGCCTAGGCCACATAGACTTTGTTTCAAATACACACACACACACACACACACACACACACACACACACACACACAGAGAGAGAGAGAGAGAGAGAGAGAGAGAGAGAGAGAGAGAGAGAGAGAGAGAGAGAGAGAGAGAGGGAGAAAAAGAGACAGTGTAAAGGAATGAGGGAGGGAGGGAGAGTAAGAGGGAGAAAAGAGAGATTGAGAGAGGACTGGAGGGTGCAGACAGCTCAGGGACAAAATGCTTGTATAGTCTTCAGCACCAACCAAAAAGAAAGCCAACTGTTTTGTGTCCCTCAAATCTTGGCAACAGTATTTCATCACCAGGGAAGCACATTTCTTATTTTAGCATCTCAGAAATCAGATGCTTTAGAGCCAGGGCATGTCATGTTTCATTTACCTTTCTTTGTGCGTATGTTGTGATATGGCTTCATTTCACTGCAGTGAGTATCATAGTGCTGTGGCCTTCCAGGTCTGAGCGTTTCCTAATTTCCAGTTACTTTTTCTTTAAGCTAGATGACACTCAGCATGCTCTTCTGTTTCATCAGTTCGTTCCTGAGTGTAGACTTCAGTCAGGAAATGCAGTCTGTGTCCTTTAGGAACTCACCCCAACTTCCTTCTACAGCAGCATCTCTGTAGCCTTTTATCTTGGGTGTGTCTCTTGTAACTACAGAGTGCTCCCTCCTGATTACTAGGTACCTGTTCTGATTAAAATTGGGACAGTGAGTCTCACAGACAAGGCTGTGGAACAGCCCTGCCCTGATTGGCTCTTCATCCCTCAGCCAGTCTCTTCACTGACTGCAGCAAGCTGACCCGGGTAACTGCCTCTCTGTTCTTCCACTGGCAAGGCTGGGGCCTTGACCTGGTTTGTCTTCCAGGACTCTAGGGAAAGTCCAAAAGCAATTAATGAAATACTCTTGAGAGTGTTGCAAAGTCCGTATTAACAGTGAGGGAGGCCTGTTTGTAATGCAGAGATGTGGAGGAGGGCTGGGCAGCTTACGGACCCCTCTCCTTGCTTTCATAGAATGCCGAGAACAGTTTACAGCAGAAGAATGAAGCCATCGCATCTTTTGAAGGAAAAACCAATCAAGTGATGTCCAGCATGAAACAAATGGAAGAAAGGTGATCAATTTCCTAGTAGACAGCAATCTTTAGAAGGTTCTGGACCTTTTTGGGCCTAGAGAGAAAGAACAGAGTCCCACTGAGAAGTTCAGACAAATTGGGGTGACTGTCCTTCTTTGGCTCACCCTCTGTCTACGAAAAAGCCTACCTGTACCTCCCAGCCTGGCCTATGCGCTATTTAATCCATCAGGCTTTTGGCCGCTACATCAGAATGTCCTCTCAGGCTTTGCAACTAGACAGAGTGGATTGCCACTGTCACATTGAAATATCAGCTCAGCAGTGGATCAGAATAGAGTTCCAGGCTGGAGAGATGGCTCAGCAATTAAGAGCACTTACCCTTCTTAGAGAGGACTCAAGTTCAGTTCCTACCACCTACATTGGGTGGCTCACAATGACCTTTAAGTCCAGCTCATGACATCGTCTGGTCTCTGCAAGCTCCAATACAGACATACACACATACAAAGTAAATTTTAAAAAAAGAAATACTAGCATCCCAAAAAAGGTGGCTGCTTTTTGGGAGATGTAATGCCATTCCATAGAGCAAAGGTGGTCATTTTGTTGTTGTTTTGTTTGTTGGTTGGTTTTTTTGAGACAGGATTTCTCTATGTAGCTCTGGCCATTCTGTAGATCCTCCAGCCTCTGCCTCTGAAATACTGGGATTAAAGGTGTGTGCCACCACTAACTACACCACTGTATAGCAAAAGTGCTTATTTCAATAAGCAGTGGCTCTCAACCCACACCTTTAATCAGCTGGCTCACAGGCATCATAAATTTCAATGTAAAACTAAAAACTGTTTAGAAGGAAACAGGAAATTCTGTGACTTTGGGGTAGGCAAAGAGATTTCTTTTTGAGGTAGCATAAAAGCATAACTATGTCTTAGTTAGGGTTTCTATTGCTATGAAGAGATACCATGACCATAGCAATTCTTGGTTTTTTTTTTTTTTTTTTAAATCTTTTAAATAACCACACAGAGACTTATTATTAATTATTAATGCTTGGGCAATAGTTCAGGCTTGTTAGTAGCTAACTCTTACATTTTAAATTAACCTATATTTCTCATCTACACTCTACCACATGGCTTGGTACCTCTTCTTAGTATAGCAGTTCATCTCCTTTCCACCTTTCCCTGAGACTCCAAGACTCCTCCCCTTCTTTGTCCTCTTTTTTATTTTTTTTTTTTTTTTTGTCTGAAGTCCTGCCTAACCTCCTCTTCCTGTTTGGCTATTGGCCAATCAGCTTCTTTATTAACCCAATCACAGTGGCATATATTCACACAGTATAAAGGAATACTCCACACTTGGTGAATTAGACTGCATAAACATTCTAAACTTTCTGGGCAAGGTGTCAGTGACCTTTAATTCCAGCACTTGGGAGGCAAAGGCAGTTAGATCTGAGTTTGAAGCCAGCCTGGTCCACAGAGCCAGTTCCAGGACAGGCTCCAAATCTACAGAGAAACCCTATCTTGAAAAACAAACAAAACAAAAAAAATCAAAAAAACCCAAAGAACAAAAGAAAGGATGGAGAGAAGAAGGGAGGGAAGGAGAGAAGCAGCTTAAGCCAAAAGTTTTCAGTCTGAGAGGTGAGCCTTTCCTTACAAAGACAATGTGCTTGGCTTTGCCTCCAGGTTGCAGCAGGCAGAAAGGGCCAGACAGGGGGCAGAAGACCGGAGCCACAAGCTGCAGCAGGAGCTCAGCGGGAGGGTCAGTGCTCTGCAGATACAGCTGTCCCAGCTGCGTGACCAATGGTAAGGAGCCGGGCACCTGCAGAGAGGTCAGCCCGGGAAGACTAGGAGGTGACTTCCTACCTTTCTTCTTGTCTGCAAGAGACTAGGCTATAGCCAGTCCCCCACGGGTTAGCATGAGAGTTCGTGTGCTGAGTAAGAGAACTGAGCAGGTAGGCTCCAGGGGCCAGCTGTGTCCCTGGCCTCCTTTGCTGGAGAAAGATGAGTCAGGATTCAGCCAGGCTCACCCCTGACCTTGATCACCTTTCCCCCTGCCTTTTTGGTATCTTCCTGTCTACTGACTATGGGCTGTAAAAAGCCAGGCAGATACTGAAATTTTTGCTGCTCAGGTCCTTATATAGTCCTCAGTGTTTCTGTCTCATTGGTGTAACAACCACGTGTGTACCTGGCAGCTCCTAGTCTTTTGGGGGCATGGATGACCCTACAGAAGGAGGCCTGCTTTCACCCCATGTAAGGGTTTTGGTGTTCATGTGGCCATTCAGACGGTTTCTCCTATCTTGTATGCTAGATTGTGGGTCTTCCATGGAAACCTCCCACTGATACTAACTCTAGTCATTTTTGGGGAAACAACAGCTCGAGTCTAGAGAAAGAATTGAAATCAGAAAAAGAACAGAGACAAACTCTCCAGAAAGAACTGCAGCATGAGAGAGACGCCTCCTGTCTGCTCCAGACCGAGCTGCAGCAAGTGGAAGGACTAAAGAAGGTAAGATGGCCACCTATGGGCACAGCCCTGAACCTTCTCCAGAAACCCCTGTGAAGCCCAGTCCCTCCTGTGCCTCTGCATGGGACCTGGGCTCTGGAACACTGTTCCCACCCCCGCATGGCATCTTCCCCAAGAGGAGATAGCCAAGGCAAGTGATAAGTCATGGAGTCAGCCAGACGGGCCTGAGAGTGAGAAAAGGCAAAGAGGAGCTGGGAAGAACAAAGAAGCAGAGGTCTGGGGGAGAAGCCAGCCACATACTCCAGGGACTGGGGGGGGTGCTCCTTACAGGTCTTAAAACCAGCTACTGTGTGGTGAACTGGTGTAGGCAGGGTTTCACTCTCAAACACACTAAGGCTTATATTATAGATGCTTGGTCAGTAGCTCGGGCTTATTATTTATGCTCTGCCATGGCACATTCATCTCCTGCTCCCTGAAGGGCAACTCCAGACTCCGCCCTTCTTCCTCCCTGCATCCTCCTAGGTTGGTTCTCCTGCCTAACCTTATTCTGTTCAGCTATTTGTCAGTCAGCTTCTTTATTAAACCAATCACAAAGACATATATCCACACTGTGTAAAGGAATATTCCACAGCAAGCTAGTGTTAGGCTCCTGTCTGAAGAAACTATAAAGAACCAGTTAGCATTTTCAGCAAAAGCCTGTGCACATGGCCTCCCCAGAGGTTGGCCGGCCATTCCTCCCAAAGCTCAAGTCATCCCAGGAGGCTTGAGACCAGACCCTATAAGCATCCTATGTCCATTTCCTTCTGCCATTACTTCAGTTTTCTGAAGTCCCCAGTGTCACTTTCAGGAATGTCCTGGATCCTGTGAGCAAGGGAAGTGGAGTGTTGACCTAGTGACATTCTTGTAGTAGAGGCAGACCTCTCAGGAAACCCTGCTGACAGCAGTTGCTGTACTAATTTCCCGGTTACCTCCATGACCCTGAGCACTGGGCTCCCAGATGTACTGACCCCACTTGGGCAATAAAGCCAAATGTGCACTACCCTCAGCACACCCTGTGACATGGCAGCTATCACAGTAGTAAAGAGCGCCACTGTACAACGTGGGCCCAGAGGCTCTTCAAGAGAAGGAAGGGACTCAAGAGTCACACTAGTCTCAGAAACGGGAGTGGAAGAAAACAGTCATGAAAGGTCCTAGAAAGTGCCTTTGTTGTTGAGCATACCTACCTTAAAATACTTCAGTCTGCATTTGAATGCTACACACTGTAGCAAGCTTTTTCATTGGCCATCAGCTCAGAAATAATGACACAAAAACTTCTTATTATGAAAGCTTAGCTTTTAGCTTAGACTTATCTCAACTGGTTCTTATAACTTAAATTAACCCATTTACATTAATCTATGTTCTGCCACATAAAATTACCTTTCTTCCATCTTGCACCTCTTGTTTCCTCTTTGTGTCAGTTGGTGACTCCACCTTCCCTCTTCCAAGAGTCCTCTCAGTCCCTAGAAGTCTGTATACTTTGCAGATAGCTGTGGAAGGAGAGTGATTTGTGTTTTGTTTTATGATAAGGTCTCTTGTAGCCCAGGCTGATCTCGAACTCGGTATGTAGTGGAGGAGCACATTGAGCTCCTAATGCTGTCTCCATCTCTCAAGAGCTAAGATCACACATGTGTACTACCATATCCAACCCCCAAACAACTGTGCTTTTAAAACCAACCTTTAGTAGACAAGCAAAGCTTTACTTGTTCATTGGGGTAACTGTTTTTGTGTTTTAAGACAGGGACTATAGACAGGAATTACTGTGTAGACAAGGCTTGCCTGGATCTCACAGAGATCCACGTGCCTCTGTGTTACAAGTACTAGGATTAAAGGTGTGAAGTGTGTGTCACCAGGAACAGCAAAACTGGTCATGTCTACCCCTTCCACCCTGTCACCCCCCCCTTTTTTTGTTTTGTTTTTTTTTGTTTTTGTTTTTTGTTTTGTTTTGTTTTTTTGTTTTCAGAGTCAAGGTTTCTTTGTGTAGCCCTGGCTGTCTTGAAACTAGGACCATGCACCAGGCTGGCCTTGAACTCAGAGATATGCCTGCTTCTGCCTCTGCCTCTGCCTCTGCCTCTGCCTCTGCCTCCTGAATGCTGGGAGTAAAGACGTGAGCCACCACTGCCTGGCTTGGGTAACTGTTCTTAATTGGCCTGAATGCATCTCATCCCTGTCCTGTATTCTTGTGTCCAGCTAAGAGCCACTTGTAGTTGTTGTTTGAAAGGGTCTCTGGTAGCCCAGGCTGGTCTCAAACTCACAGTATCATCTGCCCGGAGCTGGTATAAAGTTGTCCACAAGAGAATCCTCTGTTGAATGATATTCATGCAACAAAACTATGCTTCTGCAAGACATTCTGATCTCCTGACCACACTGGTTACTAAACATGTAAAGAAGGAAAATGTAGTTGTGTGTGACATGTAGCTTGTCTATTTCAGGAGCTTCGGGAGCTCCAAGATGAGAAGGCGGAGTTACAGAAGGTCTGTGAGGAGCAGGAGCAAGCCCTCCAGGAAATGGGACTGCACCTCAGCCAGTAAGAGCTACCCACAAGCAAGGCTGGATTTGTGTACCTTCCAGGCCTGGTGCTAGGAGAAGAGCCTGCTGGGAAGTCTCTCAGCTGTTCCTCGGTGACCTCCCAGGAAGCCAAGCCTTAGGGGCAGCTGTGTGACTCCTAGCCCTTTGAGAGTCCTTTTCTCCTGTGACCAGACACTGGTGGCTCTGGCGCCTGGCAGGGCTATGAGAAGAAAAGTTCTTCTTGCTCCACCCATGACCAGAGCATTGGGGAGTTGTGACCAGTAACAGCCAGAATATATGTACAGAAGAGGTTTCGAGATGGGAACCAAATGAGAGGAAGCCAGAGAAATTCAAGAAGTATGAGGGTTACATAACCTTTTGTTTTGTATGAAAAGTTGGAAGGTCTCCTATTTTGTTTTTTGAAAAAAGTTTTTTAATTAATTTATTTATACAGCTTTCTGCCTGAATGTATCCCTGCAGGCCAGAAGAGGGCACTGATCTCATTACAGGTGGCTGTGAGCCACCATGAGGTTGCTGGAAATTGAACTCAGGACCTCTGGAAGAGCAGCCAGTGCTCTTAACCTCTGAACCATCTATCTCTCCAGCCCTCCTATTTTGTGTTTTAAATAATTTATTATTATTTATATATTTATTTGGTTGGTTAGTTGGTTGGCTTTTGGTTTGTGGAGACAGGGTTTCTCTTTGTAGCTTTGGAACCTGTCCTGGAACTCGCTTTATATACCAGGGTGGCCTATTTTTATTATTTTTAAGTGTGTGTGGGGTAGCTATGTTCACGTAAGTGCTGATTCCCAGAGAGGCCAAAGGCATGGTTTCCTGGAGCTGGAGTTACAGGCAATTGTGAGCCACCAGACATGGATGCTGGCAACTGGACTCAGGTCCCCTAGAAAAACAGGGAGTGCTCTTAACTACTGAGTATCTCTCCAGACCCAAGGTCTCCTACTTTGTTGTATGAGTGTGATATTAGAGATTGATTTGAGATGATCTTATTGTGTATCTCAGGCTGACCTTGAACTTGTAGTCCTTCCACAGTTTCCAAACCAGGGTCAGTCAGAGCATGCATCATGGCTGTTGGAAGGTCTCCTGTTACTAAGAAAGGAGAATGAATGTTCTGACTTTGGCCTCTTTCAGATGCAAACAAAGGCTGCTCATTCATGTTCCCTCCCAGCTTCTTTCTAGAGATGCACAGGGCTACTGTTGGGTCCTAACCCTCTCCATACACTCCACTCTGCTTTCTCCTGATCTGGTACTTGCCATGTTCTGCCCTTTTCCCCACCCCAGCTTGATCTCCCTGAGCAAACACAAGGCCAAATGTCTGTCCCCATGCTAAACACAGGTCAACTCCTTGAGCAGCCCAGCAGCACTCATCAGAAGCAAATGTGGAGCTGGCTAGAGGGGACTAGTTGGGTTTATCCTGGGACTCCCGTCTTCCTGTCCCCACACTGCATGGACCTAAAGCAGAGTGAGATTCAGTGGTCCTCAAAGATGTCAGTAGTTTTCTGACTTTGGAGTTGTCTCAGTGCTACCACCTGATCTAGCGTTGGAATCCTATCTGGAGATGCTCAGTCACCAAGTCCCTCAGAGCCAAGCTGTGGCAGTTAGGCATACATGCAACCCAGACAGGACTGCCCATGTAGCTACTTTCCTCCTCATCTCTCCTTCCTGCAAGCCCTTGTTGGGACAGCTTCTGGTCCAACAAGTTGGCTAAACTTTTTCTGCTGGACAAGGAAGGGGCCACTTGCTGGTCATTAATGAAGGCCACAGTGATTGTCTGAATGTTCTGATGCTGTTTTCTAAGAAGGAAATGGCTTAATCTCAGGCCCTACCACCAGTTATAGGAACTTTTGCAATTTCTGTATCTTGGGAACTTGCATACACTCCCCAAGTTGTTTCCTAGAGATCTGTGTGGACAGACTGTCCACCGGGACAGCCTTTGGTCCAGTCAGTCTGCTGGCCTTTTTGTGCAGCTGGACAGGTTAAGGGGCTACCTGCTAGTCACAGCTGCTGGTCACTAATGAAGGTCATGGTGGTTTCTAAATGTTCTGATGCTGTTTTGTAAGCTCTGGCTTAATTCATCCTGTCTCTCAGAAACCTACAACTTGACACCTATCTATCTAAAGCATTTAGACTAATCAGCTTTTAAGGCACCAGGTGTGACCAGCAATCAGGAGGCAGAGGCAGACCTCAGTAAGTTCAAGGCCAACCTGGTCTATGTAGTAAGTTCTAATCCAGGACAATAGACAGACCCTGTGCCTAAAAGGGGGGCAGGAACTATTGCAAGGCGTGTTGGTGAGCACTGTTACTCCCAGAATTTTGGGAAGTAGAAGCTGTACACTACCACAGCCTAGTTCATTCCCCATTCTTAAGTAATGGACAGCCACTTCAGGCCTTTTTGACCCTTGTGGGTTTGCAAGTCTGCTCTTAGGCCATGTTGTCCCAGGCTTAGCAGACACATGAGCCAGGGTTGGAGGGATGCGGGTGTGTGTGTGTGTGTGTGTGTGTGTGTGTGTGTGTGTGTGTGTGTGTGAAATACAACCTCAGGTCACACCAAAATGGGGAAGCATTTTAGAAGAACCTATTTTACTTGGTGGTGTCCACCTGTAATGCCAGGACTAGAGAGACAGAGGCAGGAGGATCTCTGTGAGTTTGAGGCCAGCCTGGTCTACAAAGTGAGTTCCAGGACAGACAGGGCTACTCAGAGAAACCCTGTCTCAAAAAGAAAAAAAAGAAGACAAGAGAATCCCTGTTTTATCTTCTTCCTACTCCAGTGTCCCACTCACAGCCATAATCACTACATTAGCTATGTCACAATCTTTCACTACTAAAAAAACATTCTTTTTTTTTTCAGGTCCAAACTAAAGATGGAAGACATAAAGGAAGTAAATAAGGCACTGAAGGTATTAAAGTTACTTATATTTAGCAAAAATCACTTACAGCTGATTGTGGTGTAATCGCAGCACTCCAGAGACAAAGACCCTCAAATCTCTGAATTCAAGGCTAGCCTAATCTACGTTTCAGGCTCCAGGCCAGCCAGGGTTACATAGTGAGATAGTTCAAAGTAAAATAAAGACTGCTCACAGTCATGACAACATAGTGCCACAGGCATATCTGAGATGTCGTCGTTGCAGGGGGACAGGTGTGAGCTGGTGACAGTCCCTCTAAACCCAAGCTCTTGGTAGACAACTATGCCCATTGTCTGTGTGCTTGAGAAGTTAGCAGACAGTGGGCTCTCTGTTCTGCACACACACAGGATGCCAGGTAGGGCCTGCCTCCCCCAACTGCCACAGCAGAGCAGATGCTGAAAGGCAGAAAGGGTCTCCTTCACAGTGGGAGGACAAGCTGCACAGCTACCTCCAGACCAGCAGTTGTATGGTCTCCTGTTCTTTAAGTGAAGGTCCTGGATTATAATTGCTGTGAGCTGCAGGTCTCTATGTCTTGCCATGCAGTATTTGCTTGACAATGGCAGCAGATATCTCCAGAGGGGCTTTCTAGAGTAAGGGCGCCTTAGGGAGCCCCAGTAGCCTGCTTCTCTGGCACAGTAAAGGGACCCTTGACCCCTCTGATCTCTACAGAATTCCTAAGGCTTAATATATCTCAGATCAATTTTTCAAGATGTTGGCGCACGCCTTTAATCCCAGCACTCAGAGGCAGAGGCAGGCAGATCTCTGAGTTCCAGGATAGCTTCCAAAGCTACAAAACAACAACAACAACAAACCATCCTCTTCCGGAGCCTCCAATTTCTCTTACATAATGTAGCAAGCTATCTCTTAGGGCCATTTGAGGATGTAGGGATGGGTGTGCAGAAGAGCTTCACTAAACCTAAAGGCATTCCTCCCCTACACATTGTCTCTCTGCACAGGTGCATGTCACTTGTTTGAGCTTAGCTCAGATCTGGCTAGCCTACCCTCCTGCCAGTTTAGCTAGTCATGGGATCACATCTCAGGCTGGGCCTAGGGTTGCAGGTACCAGTTTGACTGTGGTGACTTCAGCGGTAAGGAACTTCTTGGTTTTCTTTTTACTGTATCACTTTTATTTATGAAAAATATTCTCCAATCTCTTCTGGTCAAAAGTTCTTTGAAATGATTCCATCAGCCTTAGCCAATCAGAGAATAGAATCGTCTGACTCTCCCATCCTGTGAATGGCCCTGCAAATAGCATCAGTTTTAAACTGGCCATTAAACCCGGCCTGTGCACTTGTCAGCCTTGGCCACACTCTTCTGGATGGATGTGTGGTCTTTGGCACCAATGATGCAGTTGTTCGAGGTCCACAAACTCGACGTTGTCGTTCTGCATGTCGAGACTGTGCCTGCTCTCTAGCCCAGCTTAGCTGGGGAACTTCTTAAACAGGCAGGGAGCATCTTGAGTGAACCAGCTTTGACCGAGGCCAGGATGCTGAGAACAGGCACTTTGTTACAGATATGTGAATGCCACCTACAGTCGGTATGAGAGAAAGGGCTCCATTAGTCCTCTAAGCCTAAATCTGGCGAAGCAGCAAGGCCTCCCAAGAAGAGTAGGCAGCCACAAGACAGTCGACACAGCCAACCAAGGGCTGACATGAGGTGAAGTTCTCAGGTGTTTTTTCTTCCTCAGGGCCACACATGGTTGAAAGACGATGAAGCAACGTACTGTAAGCAGTGTGAGAAGGAGTTCTCCATTTCCCGAAGAAAGGTATGTAGGGGCCACTCCCACCCTGGATTCTTCTCTCTGTTCCCAGGAAAAGCATGTCTTTGCACGCACTACACTTATGCCTATTGGCTAGTTAGAGGCCCTTGCCCCGTGTCCTTTAATGACTGATAGCTTGGGGCAGCATGGCTTCTGTGTAGAGCTGCTACAAGTGGGTATACCACTGGCAGTCCTCTGTAATCAGCAGAACTAACTTAGGCAAACCACCCATGGGAACCTGTAAGGTCAGCTCAGTAGAACCTCACTGAGTGAACTAGGTCTGTGTCTACCCATGTAGCCTGCTGCCAGGCTCTGGAAACAGAAAGTCATGGGTCCCTCTTTTTGGTCCATGGTAGCAAGGCCTTGAACTGCCTCATCCAAGACCAGTTAGACAGAGGGTTTGGAAGTACATAAAGCTGGGAGTTTAAGGGGTCACTTACACAGGGAAGGTCCACCACACCAGCCTGTCCACAGCTGTGGGCTTACCACCTCTCCTACCCCCACCCCTTACATCAGTAGTTTTCATCTGTGGGAAAGAGAAAGCCAAAGTGCCCAACTTGGTTAAGTTCAGAATTGGAAATGACCCTCCCATTTGTCAAGACCTGCTGAAGGCTGAGGCAGCAGAGGGTATCCAGGCTGAGCTTGGCATCCATCACATGCCCAGAGAACCCAACACAGCCAGGTGTGGTGGTACATGTTTTTAATCCCAGCATTCAGGAAGCAGAGACAGAAGCATGTTTTATGGCAGCCAGGGTGACACATAGTGAGACCCTATCTCCCCACCCCACCCTACCCCCAAAAAACCCAACCCCAGTAAGTACCAGATTCTTGGCCTGTTCATAAGCCACCACTGTCTGCCCCCAATCAGGGGAGAGTGTCTAAAAGCCTGTTGGATCTAAGATATGGCCATTACAGAAGCCAGGCTTCACAAAGCAGGGTAGGTGTGGGTTACCATCTCCCCAGCTGACTGCCTTTTTCCTGTCTCGTAGCACCACTGCCGAAACTGTGGCCACATTTTCTGCAATACCTGCTCCAGCAATGAGCTGGCCCTGCCCTCCTACCCTAAGCCAGTGCGTGTGTGTGACAGCTGTCACACCCTGCTCCTGCAGCGCTGCTCCTCCACGGCCTCCTGAGGCCATCAGCCCCACCAGAAGGGACCTTATGCCTGTTGACCTCCACCCTCGGAGTGGTGGACAGCCTCAGGTACAGTGCCAAACTCTGGGTCTCCAGAGACCTGCAAGGGCCCAAGAGAATCAAAGGAAAGAATGAAACCCTCACCAGGCTGTCAGCCTCTGAAGACAGTGCCAAGTGGCAGCTGAGCATTTTTTCCATCGTTTTTTGTGGAGCCAGCTCTAGTCTGACATGCCTGCGTCCTCCGTTATATTGTGGCTTTGGTACAGGTGTAACTTCATGATTTTGGTACTGTCACTTTCACTTTTCAAAAGATTAACCTATTTTGCAGCAGTTGCACTAGTATAGAATCTTCTCTTTCCTACCCACACCCACAGAAACCTTGATTTCTGCTGTGCTTTGAGCCTCATAGGTGTCAGTGTGCCTTGTCTGCTTCAGAATCCAGCATTTGCCATCCTATCCCTGTCAACACCTACCATTAGCCCTGCAATAAAATCCTTTTATTTTTCACTCTTGTACAAAGTGCTGGCCTCCAGCTTGCCTACGGAGGGCTGTGACACTTGGGGATGGGGCCTGCTGGGTTTGAGCTCTTCAGCCATTGTGTTGCTTGGACTCAGGCTGTTCCACCCAGGTGGATCAAGCCTGTCACCAAAGTCCAAGTACGCATTTACACAGATGCCTGACTTGCACTGGGGTTATATCCTCATTGTAATCAAGTAGAAATGAGCCAAGAATGACCACTGTACACCTCACTTAGCCTGCCTTGAAAGTGCTCAGGACACAGCTTGCAAATAGGCAGACTCAGTTAACACAGAACCTTTTTGTTTTGAGACAAGGTCTTAGGTAGCCTGGTCTGGTCTCAAATTCAAATGCAGCCAAGGCTGGTGTTGAACTGATTCTTTTGCCTCCACCTCCCAAGTACTGGAATTGTGTGTGCCACAATGTCTAGCAAAACACACAAAGCCTATTTTATGTGTTGGACTATCTCGATAATTTACTGAAAACTGGCCTCAGACTTCTTTGGGTAGCAATGAGGGATAGAGGCAGACAAGTGCCAGAGTACAAGGTCAGATGCCAGCCCACTAGAATTCTCTTCCAGCATGTGACTTCCAGGTGGCAGCAAACACCTTTATTTAATGAGCCATCTTGCTGGCCTGAGACCTCAAGCCAGACAAGGCAGCCAGTCCACCGGTTTTCAGCCCTTGTACTTTCCCACCCTTCTAGACCTCAAATACCTTGTTCACAATTGACACCTTCACGTTTCACCAATTCCATGACCTGCTCGTTTACTGTTCAGACTCTGCCCCAACCCAAGCCTGTCTCTCCTTTCTCCCACTTTCGTCAATACTGGTTTGGGTGCTTTACTTTCAGCACCCATTGCCCATGTTCTGCAGAGAAAGAGGATGTTTCTCATCTGCCTCTCTCTACCCAACCCCCACTTACCCCAAGTCCTACAGCCAAGGACTGCAGCCAGGATTTAAAACCAGACATGAGCAGCTCCAAAGCCATGTCCTAAAATGCAGGCAGTGCAAAGAGCCAAAGGAATCTGCTCCTTCCCTGCCTGAGCCCCTTTCACTAACCTCAAAAAAGACCGTTTTTCCCACTAAGTTCACATACCACTGTACACCCCCCAAACTGTTCTAGTTAAGTCTGTCCCTTTTTCAGTGTACCCAACTTGGGCTCCAGCTTCCTGGGAGCATTAGTCATTTCTTTCACCTGCACACAAGAGAAAGCAGGGCAACACCTTTTCCATGCTGCTGCTCAATGTAAAGCACACATCAAGAATTGGCATACAAATAATCACATTTTTCTTTGTTCTCCCCAACTTCAACTCTATCCAAGTAACATAATACATATATTAAGGATTATAAATGGATCCAGGTCCCAAGCCACCAATACTTAGCTGCCACATCAAGGTGAAGTTTTGACACTAAATTCAAGTATATGAAAGCCTTAGTCCCTGGTCTGGCTTGTACCTTCCAAGCCTAAACAAATATTGAAGCATAAAAGTACAGTGCAGAGCATGGCAGAGGTCAGAGGACACCTATAGGAATTGGTTTTACTTTTGTGGGCCAGGGCTACACAGTAAGACCCTGTCTCCAAGTTATTAGGTTTTCTGTTTTTTTTTTTTTTTTCTTTTTCAAGATAAGTTTTCTCTCAGGATGATGATAGTACACACCTTTAATCCCAGCACTAGGGAGGCAGAACAGAAGATCTGAGTTGAGTCCATCCTGGACTATGTAGCCCAATCATAGTCAAGAGACATGGACTATATACCCCAGACAAGATTAAAGCACCAGAAAGAACACATGACACTAAAGCACAGACAAGACAAAAACGTAGCTTTTAAAAGGAAGATTTATTTGACAAGGTTCACTTTGCGTAATACACCTAAAAAGGAAATCACAATACAATGAAAGACTTAAACCAAGGCCTCAGAATTTCATACAAACACTAAGACCAAAAACCCTAAAGTAATGGTATTGCGTCTCAAAATTTCTCCATCAACTTAAAAAAAAAAAAGAAAAAAAAAAAAGCTTTAAACTCACGTGCCTTACAGGTTTATCAAATGAAATTAGAACAAACATGCCAAATGTTTCACTTTTAAGTAGACGCAGTCCTACTGAGTTTTACAAAAAAGCATGTCTTTTCAACATGCATCAACAGCGTTCAATGTAATGTGTTTATAAGAGCAACATTTAACATAATTCAACTGCTTTAACCTAAATACACTTACTGCTTACGCACATACTACAGTAACTAGAGAAAAGCTGGGAATTGTTTAACAGTTACAGTTCACTCAACTCACTGTATCATCATCCTAGGTGACAATATTCAACATTGAACCTAAGTCCTTTGAGTGATGTCAATGTTCACTTAAAAGAGGAGACAAATCACAAGGCTGGATTGCAAAACTGTTAAACTGAAGGGTTTCCTTTTTGTCTTAAAAAAAAAAAAAAAAAAAAAACAACCAAGAGTCAGTAATCAATCAAAATCAATTACATTCCCCATCCACCACTCATACTGGACATGCTAGATATCCCTCCCATTCCATTCACGCCCACAGATGCACGGCTTCCGCTATTGTAGTAGCTGCTGTTCACTGCTCCTTGGCTACCTGCAAAGAGATCCATTTGACAAGTTAAGAATGGTCTCAAATAACCAATCAAATAAAATAGCATTCCAAGAAAAAGTTTTAAAAGGTATACGGGTGCAAATGGCTGCTGTCCAATTGTTGAGAAGCATGTTGGGAAAAGGGAATCCCGACTCCAAACAAATCTCAATTAAACCCTTTTCTCTGCAGTACCAACTTGCCAGACTCTTGTGCTACCATTTTAAGTGGATTCTTCAGGATCAACGTGGAAATTTTAAGTTTAAAGGAAAACTAGTGTTTTTCAAAAATTGCAGAATTACTTCAAGTTTTAAAGCTAAACAAAGCATTTAAAAATGTACTATAAACATGTACTGTGTGTCCATCGAATGTTGTGTATGAATAGGGAGCGCAGGGGAAGTCTTTTGCTTTGCCTATTCATTGTGGGCAAGTGAGAGGACAAAAATTGGACTAGAGGCAAAACTCACTGTGAGTTAAGTCAGAGTCACTGACTGCTATAGAAAGTGTTATCACAACATTATCAGTCTTTGCTATTGGGAATTTAAATTATTTTTTGAGAAAATATTTACCTATGCAATGTTTGATTGAAAATCACTGGAGTTTTCCTGTAAAACTTGGTCTGCAAAAGGATTTTGTAGGGTAAGACTATAATACCAAAATCACCATTCTTTAGACCAATTGAAAAAAATAAATAAATAAAACCATCCCTAGGTTAACAGACTAATAAAATACTGCCCTGAACCCAACCACCAGCCTAATATTTAAAAATTACCCTCCATCAAAAATTTAATACTACAACAAAAAGCAAACTAATGCTTTAATAAATGAACACAGATGTTTTCTGCCTTGACAGTGTTCCAAAATTGCAATTACTAGAACACATCCCCCGCCCTCCCAATGACTCTTCTTCTGTAAATTACACTATTAAGAATTGTAATAAAAACCATACATTTAATACCCCACTCTCTTTAAGAAAGGAGCCCAACTAAGCAAACCAACCTAAAACTTACTTTAGGTATAAAAAAACTACAAACTTACCATATCCACTCATGCTGCTCTGGCCACCGTAGCCACCTCCATAACCACCACTCAGCTGCTGGCTGGCTGGGCCACCGTAACTGGACTGGTTTGCTGTTAAGTTAAGAGAACATTAGAGCTTTGCTCCTTATCCAATGTGGTACCCTGGTGGTACCGAGCTTGTAATTCTATGTCTAAAATTTTCCAGTCTTGATCTTATATTACTGTCTCCTTCTGCCTACCATCTATGACAAGACTGTCTATAACCAGATTAACCTTTATATATTCATCATTTTCACTTGTCCAATGTTTATAAACCAAAGGGTTGAGGACTTCACTAAGTAGAGGCATTTTTTGATATTATGAAACTTTAGTGGGGTTTTCCCCTTAGCTAGATAATATATATTTAGATATGTCATTATACAGGCATCAATGAACACCTAGTTAATTATACCCAACTAATTATGTTACCAAAATAAAAATTTTAATCCCTGTATTTCTGCTAAGTATTTTAAACGTACACTTTATAGACAGCTACTGTAACATATTCAATAGTCCCCACCCCCAAACAAAAGTACTTGTATCTACTTTTGAGTAAGCTATCCTAAGCAGCTTTATGTTATTTACAAGATTTTAGTAATTTAATACAATAAATTACAATATTTACTTTGCCTGAATTTGTTTGCTAACTCAATATTATTGTAGCTTAAAATTATTATGCTAACAAACTTATGCTAATTATATATTAACTTAAGCTTATTATCTACTTATACAGATATAAATGTTTTGGTTTTTAAAAAAACTAACGATATTTACACAAGCCCATGCCTCCCATCATTTGGCTACCATAAGCACCACCGCTTGCTCCTGCTGTAGAATTCAAGAAGAGTTCTACATATCTGTGTTCTGAAATGAGAGAAAAGGCATACAAGGTTAGCTTAAAAAAAGACACTAAAGTGATATTTACACAAACCCATGCCTCCTAGCATTTGGCTACCGTAAGCACCACCGCTTGCTCCTGCTGTAGAATTCAAGAAGAGTTCTACATATCTGTGTTCTGAAATGAGAAAAAAAAATTTGAAAATGTTTGTTGGTAAAATAAAACTAGGCAAGCAATTTAAAAGTAACTGTGAATCACAAATGTTTTGG
Organism: Cricetiscus sungorus; assembly: GCA_030556225.1. NCBI lineage: Eukaryota > Metazoa > Chordata > Mammalia > Rodentia > Cricetidae > Cricetiscus > Cricetiscus sungorus. The sequence continues at coordinate 30,724,146 of JANBXA010000069.1, read as the reverse complement.
CGAAAAGAAAAACTCCCATGTTAGAACTTAAGAACTAGCTTTTAAAATACTTAACAATTAAGGACAAATTTGCAAATCCCAAAATGGCAGTTTTAAAGCCTAAAATTTTCAATATATCTAAGCTACCCCACTAATGAAATCTCTCCTATATATCCTTACTATTCTATTCCTCCACTCTAAATGCTTGTCACTTAACTATTATCTGAGGTTACAAGTGCTTTAATTACACTTACGCATATTTGCTTTGTCTTTTGACATAGCTGCAACAGCATCTTCATGGGTTGCAAACTCGACATCTGCTTCACCAGTTACTCTGCCATCAGGTCCAATCTCAATATGTACTCGAACAGGGTTGAGTGGTGAAAAAAACTAAAATACAAAAAGTATTTCAAAAACAGTTAACTTTTAAATCTAAATTTAATTGTGATCACCCTACATTTTTACTGCTGCAGCTGTGTGAATTTCTGAAAACTTACATTATAAATGTCATTCTCGGTAGCTCTGTATGGTAATCCCCGCATGTGTACACAGTGTCCTGTTGTACTCTGGAAAGTAGATCCACCATCCCCGTATCTGTGATCAGACATTCCTGAAAAACAATAATTGAGGTCTAGATGGACAAGTGTGTAAGTACCCTTGAACTGAGAAATTCAATTCTTACCTTACCTCTTCCAAATCTATCGGAGCCAAATCCATAGCCATCATTATAGCCATTGTAATCATCATAGCCTCCATAGCCTGAAAGATAAGTATAATTAGTCACACACACAAGAAAAACACGTAGACAAAGAAACTGGTTCACCTTGCAGATAACAGCACATACACACCTCCACCATAAGCACCACGTCTCATTCTCTCAAAACCAGCTCCTCTGCCAATGCTGTTATACCCTCTGCCAGCCCCAGGTCTGTCATAGGGACCTGGCCGCTGCATGGCCATAAGTTTTCGTGGTGGATCATAATGAGTTCTAACTTCAGCTCGACTGCTCTTAAATATTTCAATATACCTAAAGCATTGTCCAAAAGGAAGGGGAACGGGGAGGGGAGAGAAAACATTAGTGCATGTCATACAGTTACTTCATTATACAAGAAAAACAATTTAGTCATAGCCATGAAACTGACTAATATTTAAAGCCAGATTTCTTAATTTGCATAGGCAATGACCAGAAATTCACTCAAAAGACTATTTAAACTTTATAGAAAAAAATAAGAAAAAAAGAAAAACTCCTCTGAGGCAGAGCCCAACCTTAGAGGCAGAGAGGAGTATTACAAATAAATGGATTTAGGAGGGAAGAATTCCACTCAACTTTCAATATTTCAATTCTTAAATCCTTTGGCAGCATGTATAGCAAGTGGGCTAAAAAGTCAGCCTCCACCAACAGTCTAGCCCACACTACACACTTCTTTTCGCCAATACCCAGCCTATGCTTTTAGTAGGAATCAGCATAGGTAAAAAGCGCATGCTTCAATGAAAAATAGTCACAAGCAAAGAGAATAAAACCTTTTGTGACAATTTCTTGAAAGCTATGCTTATTAATACATATGCAGAATATTTATACAGCAAGAAAAGTTTTGTTGCATTTCAACTTTAAAAACAAGATCAGAAAGTATCACATTTTCTTATGGTAATATTAATTTCCTATGTGGGTGTTATTACAGCTAGACAGGTTTGCATTAATTTTTTTAAAGCCATAGTCTCTCGACTACTGATTGGGTTAATTAAACTAAGAGTCCTACAAAATTGTAAAGATGGCCCAAATAAACTAGGAATAATTTAAAACCTAAAATTTTTGAGTGCAATACATTGACTAGAAATTATTTAGAAGTTATAGAAGGTTATGAATTGACTGGGAATAGGAAATGGGTTATTTCCTCCTTCTAAGCAGAGAGAATATGGATTTAATTGTTTACCATAAGAAAAGTGACATATCCAACCAACCATCCATCCCCACCTGTGCCCTATTCTTTCCTTGTGTTTCTTTAGAGCCTTTTCAGCTATTTCCTGTGAAGCAAACTGCACGAAGGCCTCCCCCGTACTCCTCCCCTGGAAGTCCACCGGCAATGTTATCCCATTTGGCACGATTTCCAACCCTTCAACCCAAGGACAAATAACCCCAGTAGGGGGGCAATATTAACATCACAAGCCCAGAAATGATTCTTCTTATAGCTTTAAATAAACCAGAATTTTAACTTTAGGTGAATGGTATGCTTTCAACAAGTACTCTTAAAATATGCATTGCAATAATAAGAAGTTCCACTATTAACAAAGTATAACTCAATTCTTAACACACCCAAGGCACAATATACATTAAAAAAAAAAAATCTTGCTACTCCAGAGGGTGCATTAAGAATTCAACAATTAAAAACATTTTAATATCCATAAACAATAAATTACACAGAATTTTATAAAATTTTAAGCATTAAAATAACAGTAAAATAAGACACCTTTAATCTCATTATATACTTCAGTTCTTTAAGTTATTGGAACTTCAAGATTAAAATTACATTTAAACAGTTTATATAAAAATTGAAAACATTACTTAAGAATCACAATTGACAAACATACAAACTAAACTTTCAACAATAACTATCTACACAGCAATCATGCACTCTTATATGCTCTAACAGTAGTATGATTCACTTCTGGAAATTCCGTCTATGAAAAATCCTTCCCGTGGATACATTCCCAAGCTTACAAAAAGGCCTTAAAGCACTTTCCTAGAAGATATGAAATTATGTTCATATTTAACGTTGACAGACAGCATTAAATTCTCACCACTTTAGATAAAACAAAACAGACTTGATTTCAAACTAACAAATTATGAATTCATACATCTCTAAGTCAAAGTTTAATACATATGCTAAATAAAAACCTTGAAAGGATTTTTGATTAATTCCATGACATCAAGAATATTAATATTTAAAAATATTTAACATTCTGCTAAACATGCAATCCTATCATAATAACATTCAAATACTTTAGGCCCAGAACTTTAAAATACTTTCTATATACTACAAGCATTCAACCTATACTTGCTACAATTTGACTGACTTCTAATTGGCTAGCTAAGTCAAATTCCTTTCACAAAATTTTTTACAAATTAGACTAATAAGTGATATACTTCTGGTCCTATGACCCAAAATAAGTTATTTTACAACACTATAAAGCATAACAATCTAAACTCACACTAATCTAATGTTAAAAGAGCTTACCTTTAACTTGAAGTACTTTGCTAAACAGCAATATGAGGAAGGAGTTAAGATGGTTGAGTAGAATCCTCAAAGGTCTACTCTGAACTACAATACTAAATATAGGCAAAGTTAACACTCTGGAAGTACTTCTAATTTCTACCTTTAAGATGGGCTAAAGTTATTTGAAGGTCTCCAGGAAGAAAATGTGAATTCAACAACATATTTTCAACAGCCTACTTAAGTACCTAGACTACTCAACTTTTAAGTCTACTAATACTAAATCATGTCGCCAGAAGCTGCCATACCTCACTGCTCAGCAACAAACAGGACTACATACCTGAGAAAAACTGAACAATTTCTTCCTTGCTACATCCAAAAGGGAGTCCTCTAAGCCGTACAAAGCCATCATTGGCCGTGTCAGGACTATTTGGACCAGTATGCTTCAACACCCAATCCATTTCAACGTTGTTTGACTTGAATACTGAAAGAGGTGCTTAGAATTAGTCAATTAAGTTAGAAAACAAAGTTCAGATTTCCTGGGTTTTTTGATAACTAGGAAGAGCTGCCATAAACTCCCTTAGATGACCATTTTTCCATGCGGTCAAATACCTAAAATTCAGAAGGGGTAAGACCTCTATGTGTTTAAACAATTACTTTTACTAGGGCAATGTAAATCAAACCTTCAACATATCTGTGTCCCATAGTTTCTCTGTCTTTTTTCAAGGCCAATTTGACTTCATCTTCTGACTCAAGTTCAACAAAAGCCTCGCCACTCGGTCTGCCTTCTCTGGTGTAGATGAAACGAATACCTTGGGCCCCATTTTGAATTTTGCAGTCTGAAAAGAAAGCAACCGTTAATACAGAATTTAAAACCTAAAACCACCTCTGGGTGATACAGAAAGGCATATTCCTGTTTCCACAAAAAACAAACAAAACACCCGACCAAGCATTCAAACTATCAAATTACCTCACATACATTCCTAATCCATCAAGGTAACTCAATACTGAAAGTAAGTTCTAATGAAGCTGTCACCTTGCCTCAAGTTTCCACTAACCACCATTTTGTGCAATGTTTCAGAATAATCTCATCTGTACCTGATGGCTTCACAGTACTTTCTGGTTTGGGTACCTTGTCAGCATTACTCTACCAGCAGCCACAAGGTAATTTCTCATTCAAACTCCAGCCCAATACTCACCTGAAAGGGGATCAATGTTAACAACTAAATGCTCCAAGTTGTACAGCTCAAGTCAAACCCCGTCGGCAATTGCCCCATGCAATTGCTTCCAATACACTTGGTTCTTGTTTTACAGGCAGTTTCCTGTTACCACAGCTAAATTCAGATAGTAAGGTCAATACTATAAGTACCTTTTTACAAAACCTTTCAACCTTTTCCAAATAAAACCAGTCTTCTTACAACACTGGGAGCAAGATTCTGGTAGTAATAATTCAAGAAGCCTACACATGTATTGTAAAAAGAACTCGACAGTGCTAAAACTTCAGTGTCCTCAGTTGTTATCAATTATCAAATCTTAAATTATGAAAAATGAACTTTCTGAAGTAGAACACCCCTTTACAAGGGAATATTTGCAAACAACTGCAGTAGGGCTTTCTAGAGTGAATTAAATTACTATCACTTAACTACTGCTTGTCAATTTTTCTCAAGTCTAAGGGATGAGAAATCAATTATATCTTTCCCTACTTAAATCTTCCGAAAAGACAACTTCAGAATGCATGGATTGGTGCATAGAGACAGAAAATCTGAAAATTTCCGACGGGGCGCCAGCATCCCCAAGGGAGAAAAGGGGGGGTGGGGTCGGATTTCGCAATTTATCATTGCGTAACAGCGGGCAGCAGGGCGCGAGCAGCTTTCAGAACGGCTACTGCCCGCGACCCGCTAGGGGGAGCCCATGAGGTGCGCCCCGCCCCAGCCGCGGGCCCTACTGACAACTCCCGCCTCAACTCACCAGAAAAAAACCGCTGCACTTCATCCGCAGAGCAGGACCAGGGCAAGCCCCGGACCTTCACCACGAAGCCCTCTCCACCTTCTGCGCCCAGCATCATCGTCTCTTCGTGGGTCCTGGCGTCGAAACAGACTGCGGGGCGGCGGGGATAGGGGTGGTGGGTGTGTTAGGAACAATCTGAGAAATAATCATTTAAATGGTCCTACCGCTTCAAGGCGCCCTGCGGGATGCGGGCGCCGCGATGGGAGCTCCCCCTGTGCAGATGCCTCAACCCCGGGAACTCAAGCATGCAACCCGATCCCAGCCAGCGACCCGATGCCCGAAGCCACTCTGTGCGCTCAGTGTCGAGGCCCCAAGCTAAGGTGATCCCGGCCTAGAGCCTGGTGGAGGCAAGGAAATGGCGGCCGCCGCTTCCGCTCCGCCTCCTCAGACACCTCACACAATAGAAGCGGCGCGGCCTGCAGGCCTAGGCGGCGCTGCCACGCCGGCGGGACACTCACGGCTCCCAGTGGCAGCCTGAAGCTTGCCACTGCCCCTCAGGTTATAACCTAGGTTCGGGGACTAGCAATCGTCACAAAAACAGGCGTCCGTGAAGGGTTCTAGCAGCAAACGAAGTCAGACCACCACTCACCTCCACACAAAGCCTCGGCGTGGCTGAGGAGAAATGATTAGAAGCGCCTGCGCAGCCTAAATAAAGCCCTTCGGACAAGCTCTGCGCACGCGCACCCTGCTGCCTGCCCCGCCCACTTGCGTCACACTGAGATTAGACGCATGCGCGATACCAAAAATCCGAGCCCTTTCCCGCCGTCAGGTTATTACACGCATGCGTTTGGGCTCAACCCTCTTCATAAACTGGCTTTGGCTTTTTTTTTTTTTCTGCGCCTGCGCCTTTTTGCAACTATTGCGCTTGGCGTCTCAGCGGTTTATCGTTTTACTTCATGCGCATGCGTCTTCCTTCAAACCGTTCTCTAGACGTACCCGCCAGGGTGGGGGAGGGGAATGGCGACAATCAGCTCCCTGTAGGTACTGGATAGTAACCCGGAGTTCGCGGTTTGCAGAAGGGGTTGTTCTAGCCTTAATCCGCAGCTTTGCACCCCCGCACCTGTCAATTTTGAAAGCCAGCACGAAGACAAGGAAGCCCTAGCCTTTCTCCCCCGAGCGGAAGGATGCCGAACATCTTCTCGGTGCCACCCCGCCCCTTCGCGCAAAGCCGCGGTCACCGCGGGGTGCCTGGGGTTCGTCCCCTTACCTGCCGCTTTGGGGGGGCTCAGCCCCGGCCCGAAAGGGCTGCAAGTGTCCGAGCCAGAGTCCTGTACCCCACTTTGCCCAACGAACTCGCACTCTGCGAACCCCTCGCACGAGAAGTGCTCTGGATGTTGCGCCTCGCGAGCGAAGGCTGAATCTAGGACTCAGCCCCGGAGCTCTGCGGCACACCACGGTGCCCCTTTCCAGGTGAAGTCACCGAAGTCGAGAATGCCCCGGGTCACCCCATGCACACATACAGCGATAAATGGATAAAGTTACTGAATTCAAAGGAGAACTGCAGATGATGCCCCGAGTCTCCGGATTTGACTATCTGACATACCCCAGCCAGCCCTAGTAGAAATTAACATTGAGACGGTGTTGGGCGGTGCCACAGTGGGTACCATGATTGGTAAACCATTGAGTGCCATCACAAGAGGTTGCAAGCAAAATACGTTTTTCTCTCGAGTGCATTATCAAAGAGACCGAATGTGGTTTGGATAGTTTGATGAAAATGGAGAGCCCAGCGGTGGTGGTGCATGCATTTAATACTAGCACTAGGTAAGCAGAAGCAGATAGATCTCTGTGAGTTTGAGTCCACCCTGGCCTACAGAGCAAGACCCAGGACAGCCAGGGCTACACGGATAAATCCTGTCTCAAAAAAAAAAAAAAAAAAAAAAAAACAAAATGAAGGATTCAAAGGAAAAGTGCGCAAATACTCGGCCATAACTCGGAACCGTTAGGCCTGCACAAGGGTGTTTTAAGTATAAGGACGGCATCCATCATAAGCCTTCTGCTAGAGAGCAACAGGAGCTGTGTAACGTGAAACTTCAAGTGTAAGGGAAACTCAGATGAAACAGGTAGGGAGAATTAAGTAAGGTGCATGACCTCATTTGCAAAGGATCTAGAGAAGATGGAAAACACTCGCTGAGATCATCCAAAGGTGAGACACCCAAGTCTTCTATCAAGAAAGTTGGTGAAAAGCAAGAACACAAGTCCAGTCCAAGAGGATTGCAACTTCAAGACCTGCCTGAGCAACAGAATGTGTTCAAGGCAGCCTGGGAAATTTAGTGAGAAACTGTCTTAAAAAGAAGGCAGGAGAAATCTTAGTGGTAGTGTGCTTCCTACCATGTACATAGTGGAAGAATGCTAGCCTAGCATGTACATTCTCCCCTACATCATGAAATCTTGTCTTGACACATGAAATAGATTGCCAAAAAAGGACTCTACTTTATTTAATTCACAACATTTGAGAGCCCTAGTCTTATTAGTGGTTTATGATTAGATAGGAGGAAGTGATAGAGACAGAACCCATGTTTTAATCATCTTTTTCACTTTGCATAGTGGTGTGCCTGTATTCCCAGGTACATGAGATGCTGAGATAAGAGAATCACCTCAATTTAGGACTTCCAGGCATTCACTAAGGGAGTCGTGTTCAAGTAGGGGGTGAGGCGGGCAGCCATGGTGCATGACTTTAATCCCAGCTCTCAGGAAAAGCAGGCAGGGGGATCTCTGAGACAAGCCTGGTCTACAGAATGAATTCCAAGATAGTCAAGGCTACACAAAGAAATCCTGCCTCAAAAAAAGTTTGTTTCTCTAGATTCTTTTCTAGTTGTATATGGAGGAGGGGGTGCTCTTCCATAATAAGAGTAATAGGAAAAGGAAAAAAAAAATTCAAGGTGAAAAAAGAACAAAAATTCCTTTCCTTTTTGTTTTTGAGGCATGATTGCTCATATCCCAGGCTGGCCCTTAACTCCACTAGTAGCATGGCCTTGAACATCTGCTCCTCTGCCTCTTTAGGGATGGGATTAAGGTATGCCACCACACCCAATTTAGAATTTACACATAAATAATTTATTCATCAGAAAGCTGAGGGTTGTTTTTATTTGGTTGGTTTTGGGTTTTTGTTTTGTTTTTTTTTTTTTGTGTGTGGGGGTGATTTTTTGAGACAGGGTTTCTCTGTATTGCTTTGGAGCCTATCCTGGAACTAGCTCTGTAGACCAGGCTGGCCTTGAACTCTGTCTCCTAAGTGCTGAGATTAAAGGTGTGCACCATCAACGCCCAGCTCAATGCTGAGTAGTTTTATAACTTCTAATAATGAAAGGTAGAGTTTGAAGGTCCTCTTGTATATGTGTTCCACATGCCTAAATGCAATTTCATTAACACAGTGCTGTTTCCTTTAATCTTTTGTTGTTGTTGGTTTTGTTTTTCAGCACAGGGTTTCTCTGTAACTTTGGAGCCTGTGTTGCAACTCTCTCTGTAAACCAGGCTGTAATCCAACTCAGAGATCACCTGCCTCTGACTCCCAAGCCCTGGAACCAATGTCGTGCACCACCACCAATCAGCTAATCTTTAATTTAATACTGTGAAATGGTAATTACCTGCAGCTGATGACTAGTGGGGGAGTAAATTTTATGGTATAGCTATTCCCATGTATGTAAATTGTCTAACACAAAGATTTTTCACGCAAAACGTTCAGCTTCTGGGCCAGGAACAATTGCAAGCATCTTTAATCCCAGAAGGATAGTCAGATCTTACTGAGGCCAGTCTGCTTTACTTAGTGAATTTATATTTCTTTTGCTTTGGGTGTTTTTTTGTTTTGTTTTTGTTTTGGGTTTTGTTTGTTTGTTTTGTTCTTGTTTTTCGAAGTTTTGGAGGCTGTCCTGTCCTGGAACTAGCTCTTATAGACCAGGCTGGTCTCAAACTCACAGAGATCCACCTACCTCTGCCTTCTAAGTGCTGGGATCAAAGGTTATGGCACCAATGCCCAGCTGTTTTTGGTTTTTTGTTTTGTTTTGTTTTGTTTGTTTGTTTGTTGGATTTATTTTTTGTTTCTTTTTTTTTTTTTTAGTCAAGGTCTTATACTATACATCCCTGCCTGGCTTTGGACTTGCTACATAGACCAGGATGGTCTTGAACACACAAAGATCTGCTTGTCTCTCCATCCTTGGTCTTAGTGTGCTTTCTTCTTTGTTTGAGCCAGAATCTCTGTATCCCAGGTTTATCCCTGGTTAATCTTGAACTTGCTATAGTCTAGCTAGCCTAGTACCCATATGCATCCTCCTTCAGCTTCTGGAATGCTGGAATTACAGGATTTGGGTGCTTCTTACACAATACTATAAAGAGCTCTTTAGCAACAGAGCAGATTAAGCAGGGGAATATAATTCATACATTAAATTTAATAAGCAAGGCTCAAAGTCTTCAGAGTGAAGGATTAAACTCCTGTGTTGAGAAGCAAATACCTTTACTGGCTGAGTCATCTCCCCAGTCCCTATTGCTGTATTCTAGAAGAAACAATATTGTCCATGTAGTTTCCTCTTCCTGTCCTAGTACTGTTCTGTCCTTATTGATGGTTACCCTGTCTAACTAATGCTTTGGGCCTAACAGAAGGAGTGTCTTGTGAGGGTTCTGCAGCAGTAGAAAGATGAGGGGTCAGATGGTACTGTTGCACCCACTTCATAGTAGCTGTTCTCTCCCTTCGTCAGATGTCTAAGGGGTGATGTGCGTCCTGGCCTCTGCTTCAGGGTAAAAATGCACTTGGGGCTTGCATCTCTTGAAGCAGCAGTAGCTTTGTTGTCGTTATTTGAGCCTAGATGACTTTCTTATCTGCAAATGTGATGTACAAGCTAATTCATAAATAGTCTACTTATTAAAGGGTTTATATGAGGGGCTGGAAAGATTGCTCAGTGGTTAAGAGCACTTGCTGATTTTCCAGAGGATTTGATGTCAGTGCCCAATATTCACACTGGACAACTCCAGGGGATTCCCTCTTCTGGCCCCTGTGAGCAGGCACCCACTCATGGGACATACATTCACACAGAGCACATACATACATACATACATAATGTTTTGTGTGTGGGACAGAGTCTCACTGTATAGCTCTGACTGGCCTATAAGTGGACCAGGCTGGCCTCAACTTTGACTGCTTCTACCACTCCCAAGTCCTGGGACTAAAGATTGTGCCACCGTGCCTGGCCTCATACATAAATTTTAAAAAGGGTTTATGTGGGAAAACAAAACCAAACCTGAAAACATCCATTCTCATCTATACATGAAGACATTCACTATCTTTTTTCAGCAATTGTAAAACACATTTTTCTAGTTTAACTTATTCAAAATATAAATATAACAAATACAAATGCCACGTCAAGAGTTTGGTGGGCAGAATTTTTATCTTAGTAAAATAGTGAGTCCTAAAGTTGATTACATCTTAGATTTGATGAAAGTGGTTTATTCTACTCTTGTTTTTTATTTGGTTTTGTTGGGGTTTTTCTTTTTTGGTTGCTTTTATTTTTTTTGGGTTTTGGTTTTTTTTGTTTTTTGTTTTTTTGGATTTTGTTTTGTTTTGGTTTTTCAAGACAGAGTTTCTCTGTATAACAACCAGGCATGCCTCAGACTCACAGAGGCATGTGCTACCACTCCCGGCTAAACAGATTTTAAAAGAATTAAATATATATTGGGAGATTTGGATCTTTGTTTTGTTTTTTAGAAAAGTAGCCTAGGTTAACTTGGAACTCAACATGTAGCCTAGGCATGTGCTACCACTCCCGGCTAAACAGATTTTAAAAGAATTAAATATATATTGGGAGATTTGGATCTTTGTTTTGTTTTTTAGAAAAGTAGCCTAGGTTAACTTGGAACTCAACATGTAGCCTAAGCCAGCCTAGAACTCACTGTATAGCCTAGTTTAGCTTTGAATTAGTGGAGCCCTCCCATCCTACTCAGCCTCTGGGTGCTGGGATTATAGGTATGTGCTACCATGCCTAGTTCAAAGATTTAAAGTTAAAAGTATGAAAGTCTGGGATTAGCAAGATGGCTCAGTGGTTAAGAACACATGCTCTTCTAGGGAACCTGAGTTTAAGCCCCAGCATCTGTTTTGAGCAATCCATAACAGTGGTTCCAGTGTGCACACAACTGCAGACGAATAATTATTACCTCTTTAAGTATGAAGAGCTTCAAAGCAGGAAGTGATGCCACACACTTGGGAGGCAGAGGCAAGCAGATCTATAGGCATTTTGATGGCTCATATGGGATGGACAGGGACTCTGGCACTTGGAAGCCAAAGAATACTGAGTGTTACAGCTCAGAAGGAAAGGTATTCAGGCACTAGAGAGCCAAGGAATACCACGGGTCACAGTAAGCATAGCAGCTTACAGCCCTGCTTCAGGGAAAGGCTTCCCCAGTGCATCAGCTCTGCTCTGGCAGGAGAGGGTTTCCCTGGAGAAGTCGTTAGTTCTGTTCAGTCTCTGGAGCAGAGTGCAACAACTTGGCTTCTCCAGGAGAAGGTTTCCCCTCCCAGGGTCGTCTCTGCTCCAGCGAAAGAAGGTCTCGCCCCCGTTCAAGAGATTTATTGGGAGGGGAGAATCCAGGAGAGTAGCTGCCCTCTGCCAGGGTGGCAGAGGACAGCCAGGGAGGCCTAACAACCACAGGCTGAACAGACACAGGGTTTATATAGGGATTCTTAGGGGGCAGAGTTTTTCCAGAGAGATGATTTCCAGGGTGGGGATTGGTCAGATTTCAATCCTTGAGCTCAGACTGACTAAAGCTTGTGCTCAGGGATTAATTGGTTTTCTGCACAAGATTAGGGTCAGATTTGGCTCTGGTTTCAAGGCCAAAGTGTGTTTCTTTCACTGGCCTTTTTTAGCCTTTTGGCTCTAATTTTAGGACCAGGGTATATTTCTTTTCACTGGCTCTGATTCCAGGGACAAAGTGTGTTTCTTGGGCACTGGTTTCAGGGTCAGGATGCATTTCTTTGGTTCTGATTGCAGGACCAAAGCATGTTTCTTTGGCTGGCCCTTTTTCCTTACAAGAGCTCTGTGAATTCAAGGCCAGATTGGTCTACAAAGTGAGTTGTAGGACAGCTTAGGACTGTTACACAGAGAAACCCTGTCTCAGAGAGGGAAAAAAAAGTATGAAAAGCTGAAGTTTTAACACATTTAATACATTAATTACATGAATATATATTTTTTTCTTTTGTTTTTATGAGACAGGGTTTCTTTGTGTAGCCTTGGCTATCCTGGAACTAGATCTTTAGATCAGGCTGGCCTCGAACTCACAAAGATCCACCTTCCTCTGCCTCCCTATTGCTGGGATTAAAGGCAAGCAGCACCATGCCTGGCAGCATAAGCTTTCGAACTCTCAAAGCCAAGCAGGGCATAGTACTCAGATTTATGAACTATGTGTAGTTATACACATACACAGAAAAATATATCTGAGCAGGTATTCTAAAATGTTCTCAAAGACTATCTTTTGATGATGGAAACATGAATGGATTTTTTTTTCTTCTAAGTATTTATGCACTTGCCATAAGGCTGAACACTCAGTTACTTATGAATCTAATTTTTGATCCATAATCCTACCACTGCACAAGCAGAGGCAGGAGAATCACAAGTTTGAGGCCAGCCTGGTCTGAAGAGCAAGTTGTAGACCATTTGTAGTTTCAAGGAGAAACCCAGTCTCAAAAGACAAACTGGCTAGATGTATAGAGGGCTGGATTAAAATTCAGAGTTATAAGGATTATCAAAACGCTGAGTCGAGATGGAACTGGGTGTTCAGCTCAATGGAAGAGTGAGCGCTTACCTAGCACACTTGTTACAATATTAAAAGAGCAGCGGAACGCCAGGGCGAGGAGCTCCCTCTTCCTCCGCATCTGGCCTGCTCAGATGACAGCTCCCCAAAGCTTCAATGACTTGGAAAAAGCAGCGGGAGAGCCAGGTGAGTCCCTGTGGAGCTCGCCCTGACGCCTCCCGGCTTGGAATAGGATGGCTCTCCCACTGTCAGGCGATGGCTTGGCAACCATTTTAAACTAGTCAATGAGAATCGCATATCACAGCCCCGCCCACAAGCCTTGTCTCTGGTCATCTAATCCTGCAGTCCTGCGCCCTCTTCTGTTCCCTCGGCGCATTCCTTAGAAAAACTTCTTTGTTTCGATTTTTTTGCTTTTGTGTATAAATTTTTCGTTTTTGTGGCATTAGAGATGGAACCCGGAGCCTTGCCATCTTAGGCAAGTGCTCTGTAATGTACCCCCAGCCCAACTAACAAATTTTGAATTTTGCGGAGACTGGTCCTGGATCCCTAATGCTTCAGCCAAGGTCAATCACTGTAGTTAAGTCTCAAGCTGTGTTAAAAAATACTGAGGGCTAATATTCCTTAGATTAAATATGTGTGTGTATATTAATATATATGCATATAAATTAAAGCTGCCCCCCCAACAGGGTTTCTGTATGTAGCCTTGGTTATCGTGGAACTCCTGCTGTAGACCAGTCTGGCTCCAACTCAGAGATACACCTGTGCTGTATCTCCCTAATGCTGGGATTAAAGGTGTGTGCCACCAAAGCCTGACTCTTTTTTGTGTTTTTAAACCATTTTAAGCCAGGCAGCAGTGGCTCACATCCTTAATCCCAGCACTTGAGAGGCATTAGCAGGTGGGCCTCTGTGATTTCAGTCCAGCATGGTCTACAGAGCAAGTTCCAGTACAGCTAGGGCTATTACACAGAAAAACCCTGAGTCAAAAAAAACAAAAAACAAAAAACAAAACAAAACAAAAAAAACCCCACATGGTCAGCATCAACACATAATATGCACTCACATACAATTTTTCCCCAGGTGTCTTATATGTTTTGGTGATCTCTTACAGAGCATGTGAAAGGAAAGATACTGGCTAAGGACCCCCAAAACCAAATTATCAGCATAAAGGAGATTTATTTGCCCCAGAGGGACAAAAGGCAGGGAGTAAAAGATAAACAAAGAAGATAGAGGATAAGGGAGAAGGGGAAGAGGACAAGGGAAAGGGGGCAGGGGGCAGGAGTGTTTTTGTCCACGAGGGACAAAAGACTGCCTCTGGAAAGAGAGGAGAAAGACATGGCCCATAGGCAAATGTCAGTTTATAAAGGTACAAGGGCATGTTAAGTAGATGAGCCAAAAGGGGCTTCTCATAGCTGGACTTCAATACTTTGATAGCTGGACCTTGGTGGTCAGACTCAGGAGGAGGAAATGGACAAATAAGGGAATAGACTGTGCAGGCCAACTTCAGGACTGTAATGTAAAGGTTTTTAGTAAGGTAGAGGAAATGGAGGGGAAGGGCAGAGCCTGCCACATCCATGTGGGCCTTAATGGAGCTTGCCAGAGCTCAGCATGCACCTCTCCCCACCCCCAGTGTTCACATTTGTTCCTCCCCTTTATCCTGCACATGTCCTTACATGTACTTCCTGTTTTCTAGTAGGATGCTCTTCCGCCCTCCCCCCACCCCCACGAGTTGTGCTTCTCAGGCTGTGGAGATGGCTCATTTGGTAAAATACTAGCAAAACAAAGTTCAGTCTTTAGAACTCCCATGAAAAAAAGCCAGGCCCTGGTGAGGCAGAAACAGGTAAATCCCTGTAGCTAGTCAGCCTAACCTACTTGGCAATCTTCAAGCCAAGAAGAGAACCTGCTTTAATTTTTATTATTTTTATTATTTTTATATATATGGGTGGGGTTTTTTTTTCTTTTTTTCTTTCTATTTTTTTTTTTTTTTTTTTTTTTTTTTGGCCTGAGTCTAAGTCTGCCACATAATGTGCAGTGCCAGTGTGGGCCAGAAGAGGGCATCGGATCACCTGGACCTGGAGTTAAAATTGTGGATGCTGAGAATTGAATTCTGATCCTTTACAAGAAACAGAAGTGTTCTTAACTACTGAGTCATCTTTCCAACCCCTTAATTCATTTTTATTTTTATTTTATTTATTGATGTTTGGTTTTTTGAGACAGGGTTTTGCTGTGTAGCCCTGGCTGTTCTGGAACTCACTCTATAGACCAGGCTGATCTTGAACTTACAGAGGTCTGCCTGCCTCTGCCTCCCAAGTGCTGGGCTTAAAGGGATGTGCCACCAGCTCCAAGCTATCTAATTTTTAAAATCAATTTTGCTCCTATTCCTTGTGTCTTGTTGACACAGTTTAAACTGAAAAACCTGAAATCCAAAACACTTTAAAATCTGAAAGGTTTTGAGTGACAACATGATCTCACCAGTACAAAGCAGTACTTTCATGGTTTGGATCTGAAATGTCTCCCAAAGGCCTGCGTACCTGTTGTGTAACAAAACTCTTCCTGGAGAGATGCAGTACACATATCTACTCATCCCTGTAAGGGAAACCATGACACACCAAAGTATGGATATCACCAAAGTCCAATTCAGTAGAACTAATGAGTTTTATTGTGGTTACTCACTGGAATATCGGTGGAGGATTACTTACAGGAGTAGAAATGGCTCAAAAACAACTGTATTACCAAAGCCTGCCCCAGCATGAGTGACAGCTCATAAAACTGAAACCTGGAACACTGCAGGGCCTGTAGGCATCTCAACAAGGGAGAGAGGCCTTTTGTGGTCCAGTCTTCCGATGGCCTAAACCTCTGCCAGGGAGTCAGCAGGTGTCTGCTTCTTCCAGGAACTTGGTCTGGTTTCAGGGTCTTCACTGCTTAGCTCTCTGAGAGCCTCCCTTGCAACTCAGCTTTTGTTCATCCCCGGGGAGACTCTCAACTTTTGTTTACTCTGGCCAGTAGGGACTAGTAACTCTGGTCAGTTACAGGGACTTCCTAAAACTAATTTAAATTGTTTACCATCCACTTAAGGAGTTTCCCTACAGATGGAATGTTTCAATCTCAGAGGAAACTGTTAACATAGCATTGTCAAGCATTGTTGTAAGCCTGCAACACTGTCGGGAGATGAGGAGTTTTTAGGAGGTGAGGCCTACCAGAAGGCAGGTGGTCTCCAGCCCAATGTCCCTGAAGGTCTGTTGGAACCATCCTCTCTGCTTTCCTGCCTCTGAACAGAGTTGTTCCTCCATGCACTCTCACCATGATATATTGTGCAACCAAAGGTCCCAGAGGTTATGGCTAAAACCTCTAAGGCCATGGGCTGGAAGGGCCTTTCCCTCTTTGACCTATTATCTTGGGGCTAGAGAGGTGGCTCAGTTGGTGGAGTGCCAATCTAGCATGCATAAAGTCCCAAGTATGATCCCAGGCTGCATAAGTCAGGGGTTGTGGTGATGCATACCTATAATCTTGAAACTTGGGAGACTGAGGCAGGGGATTGCTGTGATTCTAACAAAGAAAAAGTGGATTACTGAGTGAGACTCTGTTTTAAGAAAACAAAACCAATTAGGGGCTGAAGCAGTGGCTCAGTGCGACTTGGTTTGATCCCTGGGGGGTCTGGCCCCCTTTTCTGGACTCCATGAGCACTGTGTGCACATGATGGACAGACATGTATGCAGACAAAATACCATACACATTAATTAAATTACCTCAGGCTACATGTATAAAGTGTGTATAAAATAAATTTTTAAAATATATTAATTTTTATTTTACATATTGATACCATAAAATATAATTTCTTATTCAGACTTGGGTCCTTTAAGATACCTCACTATGTATTCATAAATGTCTATGAATTGAAAAAGAACCTGATACAGGCCTGAAGGAACGACTCATTGCTCGAGAGCACTTGCTGCCTTTGCAGGGGACCTGTGTTCAGTACCTCAGTGCCTCATAACCTACCTGGTTCCAGGAGGTCTGGTGGCCTCTTCTGACCTCAGAGGGCATGGGACAATTATATGGTGCACACACATACATGTAGGCAAAACATAACACAAAAATCTCATAAAATACAAAACAGATATACGTCTGACCCCATTCTGAGTTCCTTTTTTGGTGGGTTGGTTTGGGGGCGCCTATGTACATATGTGTATTTGAAGCAAGGACTTATTCTGTAGGCCAAGTTGGCCAACAACTATGTAGCCCTGCCTGGTCTTGAACTTGAAATAATCTTCCTGCCTCAGACTCCCAAGTGGTAGCTGGGATTACAAGTATAAACCAGGACACATGGTTGTATGCTATATCCCATTCTGTATGGCACTCTTTACCAGTGACCGTTTTTCCTGGCCTTTGCTCTAATCTCAGCTGCCATCTGCTACCTGAACTGGTAAGTGGTGAGCGAACTCTAGCCTACTCAAGTGGCTCTGGCAGGCCTTGATCTTCTCCCCCGACCCCCATTCCCTCTGCCTTGCTAAAAACCTTTAGATTACATTCCTGAAGCTAGCCACAAGGGTCTATTCCCTTACTTGGCTTCTTCCTCCTCCTGACGTTGACTTCCAAGGTCCAGCTATCACAGTATTAAAGTCCAAGAATCAAAAGCCCCCTTTGGTTCACCTAATTAACATGCCCAATTAAGATTAAACACCTCATCATAATACAGGGTTTCCCATTTTACTTTATAAACTCCATTTCTTATGTGCCAGGTTTGTCTCCTCTATCCAGAGACCTTCCCCTGTCCCTCAGGGACAAATACCTCTATTTCTCTTGTTCCCTTCCCTCCCATTCTCTATCTCCTATATCACCACATCCTAGCCTTTTTATTTTATTTTATTTTGGTTTTTTCAAGGCAGGGTTTCCTCTGTATTGCTATGGAGTCTGTCCTGGAACTCGCTCATAGAGATCCTCCTGCCTCTGCCTCCTGCATGTGCCACCAACGCCTGGCCCTACCCCACTATTTTTTATTTTTAATGTGCATTGGTGTTTTGTTTTGCCTGTGAAAGGACATAGGGTTGTAGTTATAGGCAGTTGTGAGCTGCCATGTTGGTGGTGGGAATTGAACCTGGGACCTGTGTAAGAGCAGCCAGTTTTAACTGCCAAGCCATCTTTCCAGTCCATCCTAGCCCAGTCTAACACAGACCTCCCCCTTTCCTCCTCTTAAAAGTTACACATGCAAGATCATTTGCTGCTGTTTTTCTGCCTGAGTCAGAAAGCAGCCACTTTAATTTTTCTTCTCAGATTAATAAAGGGTCTCTCTCAGAAAAAAAGGTGTTTGGGTGTGGGTGTGGTTTGTATTTAATCTGGGGTCCAAGAGGAAGCTCCAGCTGTTCAGGGTGGGGTGGGGGTCTCTTTCAGGTAGATTGAACTTCAGAGTGTTTATGTGTAGGTAGAAGCTCTGGTCTCATGACCTCTGCTTTCTGAGCTCACCACCCATTATGGGATTTTCCCAATCAACGTGCATTTGGTACTAGAGAAGAGTCTTCCAAAGAGTCAAATACACTTTCCCCTTGTGTGACCCAGCCTCTCACATGTGTCTCTCGGGTGTCTTACCAGCTTTTTCACAACCACCAGTTTAATGGGTTGTTTGCTGCTGGGTGTGGTGGCACACCTCTTTAAGCCCAGCATGAATAGTGAGACCCTTACCTCAAAAATAACTATTGTAGTACTGGAGTTTGAACATAGGACCTTGCATATTGGACAAGTGCTCTAACACTCAGCCCCTTTACACACATACACACACACACACACACACACACACACACACACACCATACATTCCTATGCCATGTATGTGCAGCACACACGCTATGTATATGAGACTGTGCAGCCCAGTGTTTGTTTGTTTTGGGGAGGGTTGGTTCATTTTTGTTTTTCGAGATAGGGTTTCTCTTTTTCCCCTGGCTGTCCTTGCTCTGTAGACCAGGCTCGTCTCAAACTTAGATCAACCTGCCTCTGGTGAGAGCTGGGATCTGGGATTAAAGATCTATGCCACCACTGCCCGGCTCCCAATGCATTTTTTTTTTTTTCTAATGCCAGGTCAAATAGAAGCCTTTAGTCCACGTAGGAGAAAATCGGACCCTAATGGAGACATGAATGGAAAACAAAACAAAGTTAACCACTCCAACGATTGCGGGGAGAGAGGGGGAGGCAGGACCCAAGGTTCAAGGAACTGTTTCAAGGCCCTGGATCAAGAAAAAGTCAAGCGTAGTCCCCTAGTCTGCCCACCTCTCCCCAGCCAGACCGCCACAGGCTCTCTTGCCTCTAGTACCCGAAGGGCCGCACTGCGCCACCCATAGAGCAAGAGGTCTGGCCGCAAGCAGGGGCCGGGACCACAGGGGCCGGACCACAGGGGCCGGACCACAGGGGCCGGACCACAGGGGCCGGACCACAGGGGCCGGACCACAGGGGCCGGACCACAGGGGCCGGACCACAGGGGCCGGACCACAGGGGCCGGACCACAGGGGCCGGACCACAGGGGCCGGACCACAGGGGCCGGGCGAGGTGAGAAGCGCACGCGCAGCCCGGCGTTATGCATGAGTTTTATTGCGTCACCACGCGCGACTTCAGAGCGCGTGGCTGGATAACAAGCACACCCGCGCCCTCGTGCTTGCGCATCTTTCTCTGCCAGGCGCGCGCCGCGGCCGCGGGGTCTACATCCGCGTTCACCTTCTTCTCCAGCAGGTGCAGGCGCGCGGTGGTTTCGGTCAGCATGTCCATGAGCAGTTCTTGCTGCAGCTTCAGGTAGTTGTTCTCCTCCAGCAGCACCTGGCTCTTGATCGGCTGCACTGGTGGCTTCCAGGCAGGGCCAGTGGGCGCGGGCAGAGGCGACCGCGTGCGTGCGTGCTGCCCCTCCGCGGTCCAGCGACCACCGCGGAACACGAAGGCCTCGTCGTTCAGTCGGGTGCGCGGACAGCCATAGTTCAGTCCCAGCTCGGTCTGGCGCGTGCGGTGGTCCAGCAGGTAGAAGGTGGACATGGACGCTATGCGGCGCAGTGGCGGCCTCCGCGGCGAGAAGCGGCGCGAGAAGTGGTCGGCCCAGAACTGCCGCAGCTGCTCCCACAAGTGGCCCGCGTGGCTCGCGGCCAGGCACTGGAAGGCCTCCAGGGCGAAGCGTGGGTGGACCACACGGGGTGCGCGGGTGTCTGGAGCCCTGCTGTCCTGGAATGATGAAGGCGAGCCAGTGCCACTGCTTGAGAAGCAAATGGCCTGTGAGCGGCATGCTCAGTACAGGCTGTCCCCACCCACAGAGTGTGCTGGGCTTTGCAGTTCCAGGCCGCTGGGGGAGCCCATTCCCACAGTCATACCAGCCTTGTTCACCAAACCCAACTCCCCAAGAACCCTTCATTTGTGGGTGTGTAAGAGATAATGTAGGTAAAGGCCTGGGAGCCGGTTCTCTGAGATGCAGCTGGAAGGGACCACAGGGGAGGATCAGTAGCTGAGCAAGCAGGACAGGCCTTTGCTAAGTGGAATGGGACGGTAATGGAGAGCTGAGGGGCAGTGTGACAAGTGGGGGAAGGTCTGTCATATTCCAGACCTGTGGACGAGCCTGGGGATAGGGTTGGCTCTGAGGATAGCAGTAAAGCAAGCTAGAAAGGTGAATCAGGGCATCTTGAGGTACAGTACAGGCATGCTAGACAGTTGATAGGTCACTCTTTAGGGAAGGCTGCTGAAGATTGCAAAGCCAGAATTAGTATGGCTTCTACAGAGTGTCTTGTCTGGTAAGATGTCTGGCATAACCTCATATTTTGGTTATGTGATATTCTTACACTGACACCTACTCCTTGCCAGGTCTGGTCTGCACAGAGGGTACCATCAACACAGCCTTTGTCTACCCTCAAGATGCTCCTGGTCCAGCTGGAAAGACATCCGTATTAAAGTCCAGTGTGATCGGTGACATCCTGGGACACATGTCTTAGCCTAGACCTATGCCTAGCTTTAAAGTGACTGGGATTCTGAACAGTAGAGTTGACTTGTTCCTAGCAGACTACTACCTCAAGGATTCTAAAGCCCAGATTTCCATTCTTCCTGCTTCTTATCTCTTTTCCCAACACCGACAAAGTGCTGATTCTATGGTGTGTTGTTTTAAATACCTCTCCTGCCCATGGTGGGAGTAAAGAGAAATAGAGGCAGGATTCCCTCTGCCACACCTTCATTAAATCAACACACGTCTGCATTTGGGCAGAGGCAGGCTGATTCCCACTCTAGAAGCACCCACATATCTATCCTTGAGGTCACAACTCCCCAGATGCCTGTTCCCTGATGTTCCTTGCAAGTTGTTCCTCACCTGGAAGATGTGATGGAGGTGCCCAAGCTGCTGTCTCAGGGCTGGCCCCATTTCTGGAACCACTCTGCCCCACTTGTCTGCCAGCTATGACTCACAATGCCTCCTTGCCAGGCCTAGGGTAGAAGAGGCACTGACAGTAACGCTCTGACACAGTGTGTTCAGTTTCGTGCATTTCAGTTCAGTTCTGAGCATTTACTATGCCCCAGGTCCTGGTCTAGGGAATGAAGGTATTTTATCATTGTAATAGTACTCCTGTTTTGTTTAGGCCTTTGTTTTGATTTGGGACTTTTTGAGACAGTCTTACTCTGTAGCTCTAGCTACATGATCTTACTATGTAGCCCAGGCTAATTAGAATCCTCCAAGGGGCGGTAATTGCACAAGACTTTAATCCCAGCACTCTGGAGACAGAAGCAGGAGGATGTCTGAGTTCCGGTCAGCCCAGTCTACAGAATGAGTTTGAGGACAGCCAGGACTACACAGAGAAACCCTGTCTCAAAAACACCAACAAAAGAATTTACATTCTGCCTTCTAGGTGGATTATAGGCATAAGCCACCATGCCCAGTTTGTTTTGTATGTGGGGTAAGGGTGTGGGCAGTGTGACCTCTGACCAAAGGTTAACATCTAGTGTCTTCCTTGATCACTCTCCACCTTATTTATTTAGTGTAGTTTTGTGGAGAGGTGGGTGGGGAGGGGTTGGGTTTTCAAGACAGGATTTCCTCTGTGTAGCCCTGGCTGTCCTGGAACTTGCTCTGTAGACCAGGCTGGCCTGAAACTCACAGAGATCTTCCTGTCTCTGCCTCTCCAGTGCTGGGATTAAAGGTGTGTGCTACCTCCGCTCAGCTATTTAGGTTTTTAAAGACGGGGTCTATGTAGACCAGGCTAGCCTTGCTTTTGCCTCAGAGTGCTGGGATCAAAGGTGTACACCAACGTGCCTGGCCTTCCACCTTATTTTTTGAGGCAGAGTGTCTCATTAATCCTGGAGCTCACAGCACAGAATCAGCTAGGCTAGCTGGTCAATAAGCTCTAGGGTTCTTCCATCTCTGCCTCCACCTGCCAGGGAAGTGTGTTCTGGGAGTTGTAGTAACATCCTGAGGGTGGGTATGTGGGGGGCGTGGTTGGTTCCCAGAGATTGTATCTATGTGTTACCAGCAATTTCTTGCCAGCCTGGTCCCACAGCCACATCAGCCCCAAATAACACACAGAGACGCTGTATTAATTATGAAACTGTTGGCCGGTTACAAGCATTTCTTATTGGCTAGCTCTGTCTTCAATATTAGCTCATTTCTAGCAATCTAGGTGTTTCCACGTGGTCTTAACGGAGAAAGGGTCCAGACCTCTTACTCCTCTTGGGTCCTACATCTGGACTCCTCTCTTCTACATCTCCCAGAATCCTCCTTGTCTAATTCCCTCCTATCTTGCTTCCCTATAGGCCAACAGTGCTTTATTCATTAACCAGTAAGAGAAACACATTTACAGAATGACATCTCCCATCATCTATGAACTAGTTGGGAGTAGGGTACCACCCAGCCTCTGCCCACCTGTGAGAATTTTGCTTTGAGTTAGTGAAGGTATGGCAGAGGGATCCTGCTTGATACCTCATCTCCTTCCCTGGGTCCCAGGTGGATACTGCTGTGCCCTGCAGATTGTGTGTAGTGCACAAGTGTCACTGTTCAATGTCCTCTTGTCTCTACCCCAATCCCACCCAGAACTGGGGTTGTAGAAGCAGGTTGCCATACCCACTTTATTACATGAGTACTGGTGTCCTGTACTCAGGTTCTCATGCTTGTGCACTTTCCTCACTGAGCAATGACCCCAGCCCCTTACTGAGCTTTTTGAGACCTGGTCTCATTTTGTTAGCCTAGGCTGGCTCTGTCTCCTAGTCCTAAGTCCTGTCTTAATTTCCTGAGCAGCTCTGGTCTATAGGCTCATGGCACACAGCTGGTTAAAGCGCCATTCTTAGCAATGGTGTGGAGCGGAAGGTCACCATAAGGAGGCTGAAATTGTTCTGGCAGTTGCTCTGGTGTACATGTGGATTGTGCTCCAGGAATTTGTGTGTTGCAAGCGTAATCCTGAGTGTGGCAATGGAACCCAGGGCCTCCTGCATGGTATTTGTGTTACTCTTCTACCGAGCTCACCTCCAGCCTCTGTTGGAACCTTTCAAAGCAGAGGTCTAGAGCAATGAGGTCAATGGGGATACTGCACAGAGAGGGATTAATTGTGGGCTCCAGTGGTTAGTTCCTGGCAGGCTGGTTTGCAGAGTGATCTGAACCCCACCCATCTGTGGGAGGGTTATTGCAGTTAATGGTTGATGGTGTGGTCACTGGTTAAGGCTCCCATGCTCCTTTTAGCAGCCCTAATGAAATTCATTGGTTTATTTTAAGCTTGCATAGGCTCTCTCTCCC
This sequence comes from Cricetiscus sungorus, assembly GCA_030556225.1. Lineage (NCBI taxonomy): Eukaryota > Metazoa > Chordata > Mammalia > Rodentia > Cricetidae > Cricetiscus > Cricetiscus sungorus. Next base: position 30,700,507 of record JANBXA010000069.1, on the reverse strand, counting down.
CCACATACACACAACATGAAAGTAGAAGAGGGCTAGCTGCAAAGAGGAAAGCGATTAGCAATAACGATGGGGGAAGAGAGGATAAAGGAGTAATATGATTAAAATATACTATGTACATCTATGGACTAGTTATGCTGAAACCTGCTATTATGTGTAATTAGTGAGTACTGCTAACAGCATTTTTAAAGAGTGTGAATGCCAGGCACAGTGATGCCTGACTGTATTCTAGTACTTAGGAGACTCAGGTCAGAGGCGTTCAAGGCCAGCCTAGGCCACAGAGTGAGTTCCAGATGAGCCTGGATCAGTCATCTGTCCTGCAATCTTTCTTGGCTTTTCCCCTCATATCTACAGCCAAGATCTTCAGGAGGTCTTCCCCTAGTCAAATCTGTTCTTTATTAATTTTGAAGAGAATCATAACTTTTTGTTTCCTGTGAAAACAAAGGTATAATCTCTCCCCAATACATGTTTTCTGACTCCTATTTTGAAATGAGACATTTTAAAAATAGATAGGTTGGTTTAATTTATCAGTTTCCATAATCCCATGTCTGTCAGTAGCTGTTGTTTTTTTACGCATTAGCATTTTAAAAATTCACAAGTCGACAAAGTGCCATACAGGATCCAGATGCCCTGTGTATTTCCCATCTTTATGTGACTTATTTTCTTTATATTACTTGATTTTCTCTTTTAAGAATATTATTTTTGAACTTTTATGACTATACCCATTTTTTAATGTATCTGTTTAAATGTTTTCTTGGTCTGAACCACTTTACTGTGCCTGCAGTGTTCTTTGACCCTGAGACAAACTTTAAATGGCCATGCCATTTGTAGTGTGGCTCTGGTGGCTGGCTCCACACTCCTCTGTTTCCTGCGAGCCTATCCTCTCTCATGTTAGTGTATTTACTGCCCCAGCTCTGGGAAGCTGTGTGTCCATGGTGGGACAGGCATTTTTGCCTAGCATGGAGCTGCTCAAATACTCTGCTGTACATCAGGGCCTCTAAAAAGAACCATGCCTCTTCACTGAGCATCCCCAATAGATCACTTTCTCAGGCTCTATGTGGTTATTCAAGGCCCACATTGGGTGCCATATGTAGTTGGATTTTTCTTTGGACAGCTAGCTCACAAATAACACTTTGTTTTGTTTTTTTTTGAGACAGGGTTTCTCTATAACAGCCCTGGCTATCCTGGAATTCACTCTGTAGACTAGGCTGGCCTTGACTTCGTAGAGATCCACCTGCCTCTGCCTCCCAAGTGCTAGGATTAAAGGTGTGTTCCACCACTGCCTGGCTGGCAGGGAGACTTATTATGAAAGCTTGGTCTTAGCTTACACTTGTCCCACTAACTCTTATAACTTAAATAAACCTGCTTTTATTAATCTGTATTTTACCATGTGGCCTTTTACCTTTCATTTTGTATGTCTGACTCCCTCCATGTCTTGTTGGCGTCTCCACTGCACCTTCTCTCTCTGCCTAGAATTCCACCTATACCTCCTGCCTAGCTTCTGGCCATTCGGCTCTTTATTACACCAATCACAGCAATACACCTTCACATAGTGTACCAGTATCCCACAACAGGTCTATGTGGGGTTTGTGTATGTGAGTGCACTGCCCAAGGAGGCTATCAGATCTCTGCCTGTAGTTACAGGTAGGTGTGAGCTGACCTTTGTGCTGGAAATCCAATGGGTTCTCCACAAGAATAGTTCCTAACCTATGAGCCAACTCTCCTGTCCCAAATCCTTTCTTCTTTACAAAGCACTGTCTCAAGTGTCATAACAGAAAGCAGACTGATATCAGAAGTTGCTAGACTCCCTCATAACATGGTGTCATGCAGTGGGTCTCTGAGAAGCACCGTGTAAGATGAAAATTCTTACATTGTTGAGGTGATTTACCAGGGACACGCTCTCAGGAGAGAAGATGGAAGTAGGGCAGGCCTAACACTGAAGGGAGACTGACTGGTGTAAGTGGAGATTGACTTCAGTCTGATCCTCTGAGGGACTCAGCACAGAATGTACCACAGTGAAGAAGGGAGCCAGTCTTTGCACCTCCCCCTCATGCCTCACATTCCTGTTGTCAATTACTAGCAGGGGAAGCCATGAGCTACCACCTGACAACGAAAGATTAGGGTAGGTGGCTGGGGAGATGGCTCAGCAGCTAAGAGTGCTTGCTGTTTTTCCAGAGAACTCAGGGTTGGTTCCCAGCACCCTTATCAAGTGGCTTACATCTTCCTTTAAATCCTACAAACATGCACGCACACGCACAGGAGCTGTGGCATGTATGTTCACATATACATGTGAATGTGCATGTACACTTATGTACACACACACCCACACACACCTGGCTAGTTTTACATCAACTTGATAAAAGCTAGAGTCATTTGGGAAGAAGGACTCTCAGTTAAGAAAATGCCCCCATAAGATTGGTCTGTATACAAGTCTGTAGTCCATTTTCTTAATTACTGGTTCACATGGAAATGGCCTGGCTCATTGTGGGTGATCCAGTCCCTGGATAGGTAATTTGCCCAGGGTGCTGCTATAAGAAAGCAGGCTGAGCAAGCCAGGGAGGAGCAAGCCTGTAAGCAGCACTCCTCCATGCCCTCTGTTTTGGTTCCTGCCTTGACTTCTGCTAACTTGGGGATAGAGCACTACAAGTTATAAGATGAAGTATTCCTCCTCAAGCTGCTTTTAGACATGGTGTTTTACTGCAGCAATAGTAACAGTAAGACACACACTATAATAAATGCTTTGGTTTGGTTTGTTTTTTCAAGACAGGGTTTCTCAGTATTGCTTTGGAGCCTGTCCTGGAACTAGCTCTGTAGACCAGGCTGGCCTTGAACTCACAGCTATCCACCCGCCTCTGCCTCCTGAGTGCTGGGACTAAAGGCATGTACCACCAATACCTGGCTTAATAATTTTTAAACTAAAACGGACTGAAGAGTTGGCTCAGTGGCAAGTAAATCTTTAAAAAGAAACATGCAGGGGAACAAGGTGATGGTGACAGAGGTCTTTAATGCTAGCAACTTGGGAAGCAGATTTCTGAGTTGGAGGCCAGTGGTCTACAGAGTGAATTCCAGGACAGTCAGGGCTACAGAGAAACCATTTCTAAAAAAAAAACAAAAACAAAAAAACCCCAAAAAACAATAAATTATAAATGCTGGGGAGCTGGGTGATGGTAGCACTCGACATTTAATCCCAGGATTTGGGATGTAGAGGCAGGCCCATCTCTGAGTTCAAGGCCAACTTGGTCTACAGACCAAGTTCAGGACAATCAGCTATACAGAAAAACCTATACAGAAAATAATGAACGATTGCATTGGGGCCATGCATGGTCCCACACACACCTTAAGGGAGATTGAGAGTTCAAGGCCAGTCTACAAAGCAAATTCCAAGCCAGCCAGTTACTTAGACACTGTCTCAAAAAGCAAAGTAAATAAATGGAAAATAGCAGGAAAAACATTATATGGAGAAGAATTTCTGTGAATAAAACAACACATATCAAACAGTTTGATATGTTTTGATAATTTGTGACCTCATCTCCATAAAACAGTATGGTAAAGGCTTACCATACTAATCCCTATGGCTTCCTAGTTAGTTCTCCCTCTGCATGTCCTTAGGAGGGGTTGGACCCAACCCTTGGTGGGTGGGTACTAAAGAGTAGCAGGTGGTAGCACTGCCTTTTGGAAGTTTAACTGTTTCAGTACTGGGTCTCTCTACTTGCTGGCCTTGAACTCCTGGACTTGGCAGTGCTCAGGGACTGCAGAAGCTCAGCATATCAGCTCTATCACAATTTTATTGAGGTATAATTGACACAATAAAGTGCATTTGTGATGGACAATTTGATATGTTTTGATAATTTGTGACCTCATCTCCATAAAACAGTATGGTAAAGGCTTACATTGCCTGCAGAAGTTACCTTTTGTCATTACTGTGGATGTTGAATTTATGTACTAGAATTAGTCAATATGTGCCCCTGTGTGAGGGGGAGGTAGCATCTGCCTTCTTGTAGCATATTTATTTTAAGGTATCCATGTTGTAGTGACAATTCATTTCATTTTATAGTTGAATAGTGTCCCTTAGTATGGATATACCACACAATTTGTTTTTCTGTTGGTAGAAACTTGTGTTGTTTCTAGTTTGGAGACAAGTACACATAAAACTTAGTGAACAAGTCTAACATATCTGTATAAAATATTGTATGGGGAACCCCCCCCAATAGCTCATGAATTAATACAAGCATAGGAATGGTAGGATCACATGACAAGTGTGTTTGCCTTTTCCCAACCTACTTGTAGCGTATCCTTAACTCTAGTGATCCCAAGTTTCAGCTCCTCTAGGCCTGGCCAAAGCTTAGTAAGATAAGACTTAATTTTAGCTATTGTCTTCCCATGGCTGTATTGTCTAAGCTGTGGTATTAATTTGCATTTTTCTAATGGCTCGTTACACGTGTTTCTTAGCCATTTTGACAAGGTGGTTATTCAAGTTTCCTTTATATTTTATCTTTTTATTGTTTTAGTTTTTTTGAGGCAAGGCTTCACAAGATAGCCCCTACTGGCTTGGAATGTGCAATCCTCCTGCCTCAGCCTTCCTAGTGGTAGAACTGTAAGTATGCAATTTCCGTCTAGCTCTGGCTCATTTTCTAAGTTGGATTCTTTAAAACAGGTTTTCATCATACCAGGCTGCCCTCAAGCTCACTATGTAGCCAAGGATGTCTTACTGAATTGTAGGGTTTTTCTGCTTTTGCTTTTTTCAAACTAGGGTTGCTTTGTAGACCAGGCAGGCCTTAACTAATAGATCTGCTTGCCTCTGCCTCTGCTTCCCCAGTGCTAAGATTTAAGGTGCTAGCAACTGCCCAGCTTGAATTGTAGGATTTTTTTTTTTTTTAATGCAGAACAAATTTGTCAAGCAAATTTTGCAAATATTTTCATGTGGTCTGCAATTTCTTGTTAGTGTGGAAGTTTTAATTTTGAGCCAGGCGTTGGTGGCCCACACCTCTAATCCCAGCACTCAGGAGGCAGAGGCAGGTGGATCTCTGTGAGTTCTAGTCCAGACTGGTCTACAGAGCTACTTCCAAGACAGGCTCCAAAACAATACAGAGAAATACTGTCTCAGGAAAAAAAAAAAAGTTTTAATTTTGATAAAGTTCAATTTGTTATTTTTTTAGTATGTAAATCTGCTCACTTCTAATTCTTATTTGTTTATATTTTTCCCCACAAATATTTTTGGTTTTCTGTATTATTTAGTACCATTTATAAGAAAGTTGAGCCTGGAGTGATGTTATATCCCAACACTTCAAAGCCAGAGGCAAGTGGATCTCTGTGAGTTTGAGGCCAGCCTGGTCTACATAGTTCCAGGACAGCCAGGGATACACAGACTCTGTCTCAAAAAATAAATGGGTGGTGATGGCCCATGCCTTTAATCCCAGCACCTGGGAGGCAAAGGAAAGTGGATCTCTGTGAGTTTGAGGTCAGCTTGGTCTACAAAGAGAGTTTCAGGACAACCAGCACTACAGAGAGAAACCTCAAAAAATACAAAAACCAATCAAGTAAACAAAAAAATACTGTTTCCTCCACTGACTAGGGTAGTGTCTTTATTGATCATCCTGAGAAGGGTTCTGTTTCTGTCCTCCCTCCCTCCCTGCTTCCCTGCCTCCCTGCTTCCCTGCCTCCTGCTTCCCTCCCTCCCTTCTTCCAGCTGTATTTATCTTCATTGTCAAATTGACTGGTTTAAAATTACCATGGAAACAACTGTTAAGTATGTCTGTGGAGGTGTTTTCAGAAGGTTTTAATTTGGAGGGAAGACCCACATTGACCCAGAGTTAAGGTCCTAGACAGAGTAAGAAGAAAGCTGGCTAAGCACCTGGAGAAATAGTTTAACTGCTGAAGTTCTGGCCATGCAAACATGAATACCTGAGTGTGATCCCCAGCACCCACATGGAAAGCTGGGCATTGGGGCTTTGTTGACTATCAGTCTGCTGAGTCTGTGAGCTCCAGGTCCCATTAAGAGGCTTTGTCTCAAATAAAAAGGTGGAGAATGATTAAGGAAGACACAGAAGTCACCTTCTGACCTCCAGGCATGCACACACACACACACACACACACACACACACACACACACACACATACACACTTATGTCTACACACAAACAGGTATACACCACATAGTCACTTTAATAAATAAAAAGAATGCTTTGCTATCTCCCATGTCCTTCGAGTTTCCATGTAGATTTAGAAACAGAATGCCATTTTCACCAAATAGACCCATTTTGCCAGCTAATTCCTTCATAAGCACACTTTGATTCTGAGGAAGTTTATCTTTAATATCATGTGTATGGGGTGAAGACATGGCTCACCAGATAGGGGCACTTGTTACCCTTGCAGAGGACTAGCTCTGATTCCCAGCACCCACATGTCACTCTAATTCCAGGGTGAGTTCCTGTACCTCTTCCTTTAAGGCAGAGTGGCTTGTGTTACTCTGTTAGTCTGGAAACTTGCAAGCCTCAGAAATCATCCTGTCTCTGCTCCTCTCAGAGCTAGGGTTACAAGTATGTGCCAGATGCCCCTCTTGTTGCTTAAGTGCTGGGATCTGAAATCTGGTCTTCATGCTTGAACAATGTCCTGAGCCATCTTTTTGGCACCTTGGAGAAGTGTAATGTTAACTAAAGGATTTGCATTCATAATAAAAAAAAAACTACAAAAAAACCCACTCCATAATAGGTCTTGACTATTTCAACAGCTTCTTCTTCAACATCATCTAAACCTGGACCCTGTGAGGAGGAACTACCAAGTCCCAACAAATCTGAATATAAGGATATAAAGGGCATTGCGATGACATGAGGAAGATGAAACAGGAAAGCCAGGTGTCAGCCTGCAAGATGGCTGAGTGTGTAAAGATGTTTGCTGTCCAGGCCTAGCAACCTGAGTTTGATGTCTGCGATCCACACAAAGGTGAAAGGGAAGAGTGACTCCACCAAGTTGTCCTCTGATCTGAACAGCATCCACGTGCAATGTACACACAATACATTTTGTTGTTGGTATGTAGCCTTGCCTGTGGTGGAGCTTGATATGTAGACCACACTGGCATCAAACTTAGCTGGTATTAAAGGCTTGTGCTTCCACATCTGGCACTCATACTAAATTTAAATCTTGGCATGGTGTCATACACCTGTTATCTTAGTGCTCTGAAGGCTGAAGCAGGAGGACTGCAGAAAGTTCCAGGCCAGCCTGTGATGAATAGTGTGTTTGAGTTTGAGGCCACACCTTGTCTGTCTCTGAAAAAAAAAAAAAAAATGAAACAAAAATTTTCAGATTTCCCTGTACCACAGGCATCTTGGTCAGTGGGTCCTTTCTCGCAACTGGTTAACGCTCCTATAACTGAAAAAAGTGAACTCTTGTTTACCCACAGCAATTTCATTGAGCTTTTGAGTTTATTTGTTTCATTGCAGTTCTGGGGATCAAACCCACAAACTTGAGCTTGCTCGGTAACTGCTCTACCACCGAGCTACACCATTCGCCCTGGCCTCTGAGGTATCCTGCTAGTGACATTTGTTCTTCTCTGAGAAAATGAGCTGATCCCTGTGTGCTACAAAGAGCAAAACTGGGCCAGGAAGATGGTTCGTAAGTTCAAAGCATTTGCTGTAGAAGTCAGCCTGCGTTCAATCCCCAGAAGCCAAGTAAAAAGCTAACTGGTGGTGCAACACCTGTAATCCAGCACTGCTTCAGTGAGATGGGACATGGGACTTAATCACCAGGTAGCTAACAGGCCAGCTAGCCTAAGTACCATTGTATAGCAACAGAGACAAGGACCCTATCTCAATAAGGTAGAAGGGAGAATGCCTCCTAAAAGCTGTCCTCTGACAGCCATATTTGTGCCTTACATGCTTGCAATCACATACACACAACATCAAGGTTTTGGGTTTTTTGTTTTTTAAAGTGGGGGCTGAAGTGACTGCTTAGTGGTTAAGAGCTATTGCTGTTCTTCTTGAGAATGATTCCCAGCACACCTACTCTTAACTCCACTTTTATGGAATTATATGTGCTCTTACGGCTTCTACAGAGTCACACACACACACACACACACACACACACACACACACACACTGCCAAGCACTCAGGGAGGCAGAAGCAGTTGGATCTCTGAGTTTGAGACCACCCTGGTGCCTAGTGAGTTCTAGGTCAGCCAAGATTAAAAGTGAAACAGTTTACATGCCAGCAATCCCAGCAGCAGGAAGGCAGGCAGAAACAGAGCCCTATTATCTTTCAGGGGAGATTTCAGACATGCAAGGAATGAAGTACACTAGAAACAAGTCAGCATACATGCCGACAGACTCCCTAACACCTGCCTCAGTTGCCAGCATAAACCACAGCCCTCTTTTCCGCTTTTAAAAATGGGTAGGGTGTGTGATATAGCCTTTAGTCTGGTGCTTAGGAGGTAGAAGCAGAAGAATATCTGTGAGTTCAAGGCTAACCTAGTCTACAGAGTGAATTCCAGGCTAGCCAGGGCCACACAGGTAAGACCCTTTCGAGAAAACAAAACTAATTTTAAAGTATTTCTTATGTGTATGGTTTTTTGCCTATTCCATACATGTGTGTCTGTGCCCATAGGGGTCAGAAGAGGGCTTTGGGTCAATCTCTAGAATTTTTTAGTTGCAGATGGTTGTGAGCCACCTTGTGAGTAGTAGGAATCAAACCTATGTCCTCCGAAAAGCAGACAGATCTCTTAGTTCCAGGCCAGAATAGTTACATAGTGAGACCCTATCTCAATTAAATGTAAAAAAGAAAAATTTTTGATGACAGCTGAGGATTTATAGAATGGTAAAGTGTTGCCTTGGGATGCATAAGGCCCAGAGTTCATCAAGGCAGAAATGTCTTATGGTTTGTATTTATAGAATAGTTATAAATCAGTGACATTTATTTACATACTTATTTGTTTGTTTGCTCATTTATTTTTGCAGTGTGGAACTGAGCTACATTGTCAGCCTAAAGAATGGTTTGGAGTGGGCTTATGGTTGTATGCACTCAGATAAGACTGTGTGGGGGTTAATCTGTAGCCCATGTGTGCTCGGCTTGTCTGGACTGGTTGTCCTTTTTACCTGACCTCTTGTTGTCACTTCAGTGAACACCTGAGATATTCTACACAAAACAGGATTCTGTTCTGAGGGTTGAGCTTCCAAAACAGACTCAGGGCAGTAGTCCTGAAAGATAAAAGCTTGTGCCCCTTCCCCACCCCACACACACTTTTTTTGAGGACAAGTTCTTTGAAGTCCTAGTCTCTTACTTCAGCGACACCTCTTGCCCCGCCCAATGCTGGTATTACACAGTCTTGCACAACCTTGCCCGCTTAAAAGTTATGTGAAGAAAACCTGTGTTTCCATTTTCCAAATTCGGTTAACATTTTGGTCTTTTTGCCTTGTTTCTAAACATTTATATATATATCATAGTCCTTTATTCATTTGTGTTTGTTTGTTTGAGATAGGGTTTCTCTGTGTAGCCCTAGCTGTCCTGGAACTCCTGTAGACCGGACTGGCCTCAAACTTAGATTCATCTGCCTCTGCTGGGCTATGGAAAACTGGGGTGTATCTTTTGAGTTGTTTGTTTGTTTTTCCAAATTAGGTTTCTTTCTGTAGCCCTGGCAGTCTTGGAACTAACTCTATAGATCAGCCTGGCTTTGAACTCAGATCCACCTGCCTCTGCTTCCAAAGTGCTGGAATAAAAGGCATGTACCTCCATACCAGGCTATATTTTTTTCTGTATTTTGAGATCTCAAACAGCACGGCCTGACCTGGAAACTGATATGTAGCTGAGGACGACCTTGAACTTGTGATTCTCTTGTATTTACTCCATGTGTTGGGATGATGAGCATGCACCACCACACTCAGTTTATGAAATGCTGGCTCAGGCCCTCACACATGAGCTTAACTTCATCCCTAACCCTCAGTGTGTATTCTCTCAAATGATCCCAGTATAGCTATCAACTTTATATGGGGATTGATACTCACCATCCATGCTTCAATTCTGCAGGTTTACAGGTAGTGTTCACTCAAGATTGCTGCTGTTAAAATACCCTGCTTATGCCTGGCAGTGGTGGCTTGCACCTTTAATCCCAGCACTTGGGAGGCAGAGGTAGGTGAGTCTCTGAGTTCAAAGCCATCCTGATCTGCATGGAGTGAGTTCCAGGACAGTCAAAGCTACACAGAGAAACCCTGCCTTCAAAACAAAACAAAAACAAACAACAAAACAAAACAAACAAAAAAAGCCCTAATAAATAAACATAAACACCCCATCTTTATCAAGTCGCCCCAGATTTAACAACCATTGATGCTTTTGCTTGACCAATTTTACTTTATGTATATGTGTTTTGATTGCATATATGTCTATGCACCCCTTGGGTGCCTGGACTCCTGTGAGACTGAAGTTACACTTGTGAGCTACCATGTGGGTCCTAAGAATCCAACCTAGATCTTTTGGGAGAATAGCCATTTCTCCAACCTTTGGTTTGAATTTATTTAAAAAATACTTTTGTAGCCAGGTTTGGTGACACACATCTTTAGTCCCAGTACTTGGGACGCAGAGGGAAGTTGCTCTCTAGGTTTGAGACCAGATCGGTCTACATGTTGAGTTCTAGGCCAGCTAAAACTGTATAGTGAGACTCTCAAAAAAAAAAAAAAAATCCTTTTGTTATTCTGGGGATCAAACCTAAAGCCTTGCACATGTGAGGTACATACTATGCCCCTGAATTATATCTCCAGCTGCCTGATCCAAATGCCCCATGATGTGGAAGAGGTGCCTTTTCTGGACTTATATCCGCCAGTTGACCCTCAGCAAGCTCCTGGACTCAAGAGACCCACTCTCTTCTCTATTGGCTATATGCTACTGTTTATTGTTGACATAATTTCACTTTTGGATTTTTCTCGTTTATTTAGAGTGCACATGTGGCAACCAGAGGACAAGTTGCAGGAGTCCCTTTCATCACGAGGTTTCCAGGGACTGCCATCAACTCGCTAGCAAATATATGTCCCTGCTGAGCCAGCTTGCTGGCCCTGGTGTATGTGTGTGTGATGGGAGATGTGATTCTGTATATATGTTTCTCATACTGGTTAATAAAGCACTGTGGCCAATGAGATAACAAGATAGGCTGGGCTAGGAGACCAGGAGGAGGAGAGAGGAAGTAGTAGGGGTCGAGATGTAGCCCGGGAAGGAGAGAGGATGCTTGCCGCGGCTCCCCGATAAGACGACCACGTGGAAATACTTAGATAAGTAGAAATGGGTTAATAATTAAGACAGAGCTAGCCCATAAACAATAATGGTAATTGGCCAACAGGATTGTATCAAATACAGAGTCTCTGAGTGTTATTTGGGGCTGGCTCGGCTGTGGGCCCACGTGGCGGCAGGACCGGGAGGCCAGCTGGGAGAAACCTGCCGCAATATGTGTGTCTTTGGATATATGCCAGAAGAAGGCATCATCAGATTCCCTGTAGCTGGAGTTAATGGGTAGATGGCAACACCCCCATGTTGATGTTGGGAACCTTATTCAGGTCCTCTGCAAGAGCAGCAAATACTATTAATCACCGAGCCATCTCTCTTCCCCATCCTTGTTTTTTTTTTTGAGACAGAGTTCTATATGCCGTAGGTCATGGACCCTCCAGTATCTTTCAAGTGTTGCAAGAGTGGGATTACAGGTATGTACTACCATCACTGGATTAATTTATAATTCTCAGAGGCTTATAAATTCTTCAATTACTTCAATCCTCAGAAGGTTGAGCCCTAATCATGAAAATCTGGTACAGTATTCTTCAATACAGATTGGGTACTGTTTTTGGTTTTTGTCAAGATCTCACTTGAAAACCCAAATGACATCAAACTTTTTTTTCCATGTCATTATTTTATTTATAATCTTATCTAGTTGAAGAATTCAAGATTTCAGTTCAGTTTTCAGAGATCTCACCTGTGCTTGAATGATAATTCTCCTTAGGCTTATATGTTTGAATGCTTGGCCTCCAGTTAATGGAACTGTTTGGGAAGAATTAGGAGGTGTGGCCTTGCTGGAGTAGGTGTGGCCTTGATGGAGGGAGTGTGCCACTGAGGGTGAGCTTTGAGGGTTCAAAAGCCAAGCCTAGTACTCTCCCTCTCTCTCTCTCTCTGCCTGCCTGCCTGCGTGCATGTGTACCTGCTGCCTATGCATCCCACCAGCTGCCTGACCCATTCTTTGTTCCTCCCCACCGGTCGCCCAGTCCCGCCATGCGAGTCCCAATAACACTCAGAGATTCTGTATTTGATACAATCCTGTTGGCCAGTTACTATTATTGTTTATGGGCTAGCTCTATCTTAATTATTAACCCATCTAAGTATTTCCACTTGGTCATCTTATCGGAGACTGGCGGGCCTATATCTTGCTTCCTCTAGGCTCTACATGTTGCCTCTTAACTACTTTCTCTTTTTTTCTTGTTTCCTAGCCCTGCCTGAGTCTCTGAATGTTATTTGGGGTTCGAAGGGCAGCCCAGGCAGCTGGCAGGGAGGAACAAAAAGTGGGACCAGATGACAGGCAGAAAAAACCTACACATAACACCACTTCTTGACCATTCTTCATGTCTATTAAATGAATGAATTAAATATCCTTATTTCTTAAGTAGCTGCTGCCTTACTATAAAGAAGGGCATGGCAAATCCAGATCCAAAGTACACAGTCCTTATAGTCAGTGACCAACTGTTATTTTCCACTGAAAATGGCAAATTCTTCCCCAGGTCCTTCTCATAGTGGCTGTAATGGTCCTGGATGCTTGGCGCAATATCATGCTGCTAGAAGCTCTGCAAGGGGCTCAGTGACAGAAGGCAGAAGGGATGGCTGCACCACTCATGTCTTCTTTCCTCACAGTCTTGCTATCCAAACTTTTGTTTTATATGACAGGGACTCCTTAGCTCAGATTGGCTTCAGACTGGTTATATCGCCAGGAATGACTGAGCGGTGATCATTTAGCCTCCACCTCTCCAGTGCTGGCATTACAGATGTGTGCTACCACATCTGCCTGCTCTATGCAACTCTGGGAATAGAACCCAGGGCCTCTTGCATGCTAGACAAGCGCTGTGTCTATCACTGTATCAGCTGAGTTACAACTCCTGTCCATGGCCTCAGCCTTCATTTTTCTGTTTCATCCTCCTGCATGCTGGGATTACTGTTGTTTTGTTTTGGGATTTGAGAAGCTTTTTGGATAATGCTGACACACAGGCAGGGAAGGTAAGTTACACATAGAACAGAGACTAAAACACACAAGCAGGGAAGCAGTATAGGATAAACAGAGAATGTGACTAGAGATGGGATCTGTTCAGCTAAGGATGAGAGAGGGCAGTGGTTTGGTGGAGTGAGATTGACATATCCTGTCTCTGTCTGGAGAGATGGCTCAGTAGTGGCTGCTCTTCCAGAGGACCTGGATTCAATTCCCAATACCTGCATGGCAGCTCACAACTGTAACTCCAGGTCTGTGGTATCTGACACCCTCACCCTGACATACACACATGCAAAACACCAATGCACATAAAAATAAATAAATCAATTTTTAAAAGGAGGAGCAAAAACATAAATCCTATCTTAGAAAACTACAAAGCTGAAGAAAACTTAAAACCATTCAGTGTTCAGAATGATTATGTGTTGGAGGCTCATTTAGGCTACAGGGTAAGTCCCAGACAGTTTTGACTGTGTGGTGAGCCCCTGTCTCAAAAAACAAATCAAGAGGATATGGAGATAGCTCACTGGCTAAAAGCAGTTGCCACTCAAGTGTGTGGGACCTCAGATCCCACATAAAAAGTGTGAGAATATCCAGAACCCACAAAAAAAATGGATGCAAAGCACAAATGTCTATGATCCCCAAGACCCCTACAGGGAAGTGGGAGGCAGAGACCCCCCAAACGGTGCAAAGAGACCATCTCAGAGTGGAAAGTGGGAGCCAGCAGCCCAGGTTATTCTCTGCACACACACACACACACACACACACACACACACACACACACACACACACACACACAGAGAGAGAGAGAGAGAGAGAGGGAGGGAGAGGAGAGGGAGAGGGAGAGGGAGAGGGAGAGGGAGAGGGAGAAAGGACAGACCCAGTTAGGGCTCTGTAAGCTTGGCCACAGCATTGGAACAATTGCAGAAGTGTTTATTCAAGAGACGCTTTGGACCTGCAGGTAAGAACTGTGATATTCTTGCCTGGGGCTGTTAACTTTACCCCACCCTGGCCAACAGGGTCAGTGTACCAAGAAAGATTAAGCAAAATGTACAAAATAACAACAGTTCTATTGCCAGAGGGGACTCACCTGACCCAGAAGGACCCTTCATGAGATAGCCTTTCAACCAGATGACTTTCAAACACCAGATGACTTTCAAAAAGACAGGCAGCAGCAAATCTGCAATGACAGAAAGACTGGAACCTTCCATGGGGGAATATGAAATGACATAGCCACCCTGGAGGACAGTGTGGTAGTTTTTTTTTTTTTTTTTTTTTTTACAAAGTTAAACATAAACCCACAAGTCAGTAATTCTAGTATGTGCCGCTCCAGAGAATTGGAAACATGCCCATGCAAATACTTGTGTACAAATATTCATAGTTACTAGCTGGTAATTGGAATCCATCCAGATGTCCTTCAGATGATCAGTGAATAAGATGTATATCCATATACTGGAACATTATTAAGCCATAAAAAAAGGATAAAGTACTCATATATGCTTCAGCTGGAACAAGCCAAAAAAATACAAACCAAAAGAAATCAGATACTGCAAGTCACCAGGTAGAGTATCATTCCATTGCTAAAAGGGAAATACCATAGTAAATTAGTAGAGCCAAAGCCAGACGTGATTTGAAAGTCAGTCAGCTTCCAGAACCAGAGCAACCAAAGACTAGATCAGACAACGCAGAAAACCAAGTGAGATATTACAAAAGCAACTCAATTGCTTATAGTTTAATCAACCAGTCAATTGGTTACGGGTTTTTGTTGTTGTCATCGCTATTTGTTTGTTTGTATTTAGTTTTTCTAGACAGGGTTTCTTTGTGTTGCCCTACCCTGGCTGTCCTTGTACTCACTCTGTAGACGAGGCTGGCCTCTGAACTCACAGAGATCCACCTGCCGCTGCCTCCCAAGTGCTGGGATTAAAGATGTGCACCACCACTGCACGTCAGTTACAATCTTTTTTTTTTTTTTTAATTTGTATTATATGTATGTACACCATCTGTGTGTCTGGTACTCAAAGAGGCCAGAATAGGTTATGACCCTTAGAACAAGAGTTAGGAACAGGTGTGAGCTACCATGTGGATGCTGGGAATGGAAACCAGGTTCTCTGCAAGAGAAGCCGCTGGGTGCTTTTAACCACTGAGCCATTTCTTCAGCCCCTGGTTACAGTTTTGACTAGCTAATCTGTAGTTAGGTTTACTTTGCAACCACTCTGAACTCAGTTATTGTGATAACACTGTCACTTTGGTCTGCTGAGCCCCAAGCAGATGCCCAATCCAAATCCATGGCCTGTTACAAAATATGTAAAGAGAGAGACATCCTGGTTGTCTGGATGATGCCTGTCTGTGAGCACAAAGGAATTTGGTAGTGGTATATGTATTATATACTTTTAGTGAAAGTAATCACTGTTAAAATGGGTAACCTTTATAGTGTTTAAATTATATCGCAGTAAAGATTGTAATCCTAGCTAGAGTTGACTGAGGCTGGGTTAAAGATCACTTGATATCAGGAGTTCAGAGACAGCCTGGGCAACATAGTAAGACACCAGCCCTAAAATGAAACATCATAAAACCATGTAGTGATGAGATAGGGGGATTTCATTCTTACATGGACACTTTTGTATCCTATGTTGTGTCAAGGAGTCTAGGTGTGTGTGTGTGTGTGTGTGTGTGTGTGTGTGTGTGTGTGTTAATATCTCAGCACAAGGAGGTTAATGCCTCTTTGTTCCTAATTAATTCCATTATCAGAGATGGACTTAAAAGGAGCTGAGAGCTGGCACTGACAGATACTAACCAGACAGCTCCAAGGAGTCCAGCAGTTGAGAGACACAGTACTGAGAAGCTCAAGGAGTGATGAGACAGCGGATCTCAGGAGGGCAGCTGACCACCTAGCTCCTGAATGACTGACTGGCTGTCTTTGACACCCCTCATTTCACACCACTATGAAACCTGCAGGCTAATACAGTGTTGACATAGTTTCTCCAGGGTACTAAACTGGTAACCTTTTCAGATCTCAACACTCTGAATAAAACATAACTTCATTCAATCTCTAGGCTAGAAAGGTAGCTCAGTTGGTAGAGAGCTTGCCTAGCATGCATGAAACCCTGGGTTCAATTTCTAGCACTGGATAAAACTGGGAGAGGGGTACATACTTGCAATCCCAGTACCCAGGATTTGAAGGAAGGAAGTCAGAAGTTCAAGATCATTCTACATAGTAAATTCAGGCCAGCCTGGGCATCTGGGGATACATGAGAACTGACCCTGTCTTTAAAAAAAAAAAAAAAAAAAAAAAAATCAGTTTCTAGTTCTGCTCATTGGTCTTTGTGGTATTTATAGTAACAGGAAGCATGAGGTCCAGTATTCTGCTTATAGATCTAGGCTTAAAAAAAAAAAAAACAAAAAATAAAAACAAAAAACTTTATTTAGCTGGGCTGCTGTGGCCCATGCATTTAATCCCAGCACTCAGGAGGCAGAGGCAGCCGGATCTCAGAGAGTTCAAGGCCAAAAGACTATCACACAGACATGGTCTTGTTAAATTTCTCAGGGCAGTCCTAAACTCCTAGACTCAGGAAGTCCTCTAGAGTAACTGAAGGTTCATGCCACTCAGAACTGGCTGAGAACATACTTTTTATTCTTTTGGTTTGCGCCCCCTCCCCCCAGTTATTCAGAGTGTGTGTGTGTGTGTGTGTGTGTGTGTGTGTGTGTGTGTGTGTGTGTGTGTGTGTGTGTTATGTACCACTTCACACATGACAATGTGGTGAGACCCCATCATGTGAAATCCCAGGATTTAGGCTGGGCTACGGGTGCCCTTGCCAGCTGAGCCATTTTATCACCCACCCCTTTTTGTTGTCGTCTGGCAGTTTTGAGAGAAGATCTTACCATGTAGTCCTGGCTGGTGTCCTCTGTGGTAGTCTGACCCTGTCTCCTGCGTGCTGGGATTCCAATCCTGTGTCACAGCAGCTGATTTACATTTTCTCATTTATTTTAATCTTGAGACAAGGTCTTCTTGTACTGTGTAGGCTGCTCTCAAACTCTTGGACTGAAATAACCAGTGAGCGTCAGTCTTCCACCTGCTGGGATTGCAAGTATGTTCCAGTCTACCCTACTAGTACACACATTTTTAGGGCTGGAGACAGCTCAGCAGTTACAAGCACTGCTTGCTGGGCAACACTGGGCCAAGGCTGATGATCTAAGTTTAGGCCCAAGAACCCACATGGTTCAAGGAGAGAACTGACTCCTATGTAATTGTCCTGATTTTCATGCACACCAGTGTATGTACACACATACACAGACACAAATGTGTTGTTTAAAAAAGAGAGCCAGACCCCAAATACTATCTGCCATCTCTCTGGAATATGTTCTAAGATATTTCTCAAGTTCCTGGAACCTAAGATACTGCTTTTTATATTCATTAACTTACCCATACTCAGGGTAAGTTAATTTATGGACATAATAAGAGCTTAACAGCGATAGCTAATAATAGGATAATTGTAACTATACTATAATAAAAGTTATTTAAAACTTGGTTATTTTTATTTCTGGAATTTTCCATTTACTAATTTTGGAGTGAGGTTAATCGAGGTAGCTGAAATCTTAGCAGAACTTTGGGTAAGGGAAGGCTACTGATGATTACATGTTTACAAAGTTCTACAAAGGACAGACCTTACCTACAGGCCTGCTTTCCTGACCCTGGAGTGGGTGGTTTAGTAAGAACTGTTTGTTTCCTACCTCAGAGTCCTGAAGCCTTTGACTTCCTGGGGATGGAACTCCCCCTCACCCACCCAAAGCCACACTTACATTAAATTTTCTACAAAGTGGATTGATTGACACTTTTGTGATTGTGCAGAACCAATGTTTCCCAGGTGGAGAGCCAAGTTCTCTTGAGATAGCTTTGGCTCTTTAAGCTGTGTATTGCCTACCTCTCTGTGTAACCTAATGTACCCTTTTAGAATGTACCAGCAAGACCCCTATCTTTCCTGACAATGCCATCTGGTAATGTCTGAGGTCTAGAGTAGAGGCTTCCTTAAACTGCTGTAGTCTTCCTACCCCAAGCTTCTACCCATATATATCTTGATTTATGGGTGTTGTTGTTTGTTCTGTTACTACAAAACCTTCAGTAAAACAGATTGGGGTAACCAAAATTTGTGTCTCTGGGTTACTCATTTTCTCCCCAAAATCAACTTATTACCTTTAAAATAAGAGATGTGTTTTTGAGTTTTGAGTCATACCTTTGGTACTTCACAGAGCCCTTTTCAGCCATTCTAGAGTTTGTGTGGGTTAGATGACTACTGGTGGACTCTAGACAGCTTCAACACGAGGGCTTGTGGCCAAATGAACCTCCCATGTAAGCACTGCCTTAGAAGTTTCTATTCCTTACTCCAGGAGAGAAGAAAGGTCTTGGAGACTGAGTTCCTATAGCTAATAATTTAATCACTGATCCCTATAAAGTGAACCCTCCACACACCCCTCCAAAAACTCCCTAAAAATAAACCAGCAAACCAAATAAAACCAAAACCCTAGCAGATTGAATTGGGGGAATTTCCCACTCCATCAACAACTGAGGTGCAAGGAGAGAGGTACACACAGAAGGAATGGAAGCTTCAAGCACATGCCCTATCACCCATCTCTTGCTCTGTACATTTCTTCATTTGGCTGGCCCTGAGTTATATCCTTTAGGATAAACCGGCAAATATGAGTAAAGCACTTCTCTAAGTTCTGGAGTTATTCTATTTAGCAAATTATGGAGGCTGAGGAGAGCTTGTCAGAATCTCCAGTTTTGTTATCTAGAAATGTGGCTGGCAATCTGGGCATCTTGTTTGCAGCTGGCATCTGAAGTGAGTGCATTCTTACATGACAAAGCACATGGAGTCCCGTTTGTAATTGGGTAGTGTCAGGACATAATTGAACCTACAGAAGTGGTGTCACATAGGTAATCAAAAAAACACACACAAGTTCAGCATGAGGAGAAATTCAAACAGAATTTGGATAGTGGCAATGTTCTCTGTCTTGAACAATTGTAGTTGTTACATGTGCATCCCCAGTCCATGCATACGAAATAGACTACAGATCAAGAAGTTGATTTACTCAGTTGATACAATGCTTACCAACACGTGAAGGCCTAGGGTTTCATCCCCAGCCCTGCATAAACTATGTAGTGTCTCATGCTGGCACGTAGGAGATGAAAGTAGGAAGCCCAGTTCGATGTCATTATTAACTTGGTGCCAAGCTCGATTCCATTATTAGATTGGTTCTTAGGCCAGCCTGGTATACTTGAAACCCTGCCCGAAATAAGTAAACACAGGCCAGAGGGGTGACTTAATGGGTAAAGGTGCCCGATGACCTCATTTTGATCCTCATATCTACACTGTGGAAGAAGAGAACTGATCTCTGAATTTGAGGCTAGCCTGGTCAATAGAGCACGTTCTAAGACATCCAGGACTACCCAGAGAAACCCTATTAAAAAAAATTTAAGAAAAAATTAAAAAAGCAAGAAAGAGAGAGAGAACAGATTCCCTTGCAAGTTGTTCTTTAGCCCCTACACCCACATCATGGCACCCACACTCTATACACATTTTAATGTAAAATTGAAAATTGAAAAAGAAAAGAAGTATTTGTGCCAGGCAGTGGTGGCACATGCCTTTAATCCCAACACTTGGGAGGCAGAGACAGGCGGATTTCTGTGAGTTTGAGGCCAGCCTGGCCTTTGTGTGTATATATGTGTTTGTGACAAGGTTGCAGCTTAGTGGCAGAGTGATTATTATTAGGCACGGGTAGTGAGTGGGGGTGCAGGAGCAACTGTGCTTGGTGGTACCGGTCTGAAATCTCTGGATTAGGAGGCAGATTCTAGGCCAGTCCCATCTACATGTCAAACTTCAGGTCAGCCATCCCTATACTGGAAGATCGTGCGTGAACAAATGGGGGCAGAGTGTTTAGTGAAGGAGGAGAGGGGGAAGCAGGAGTCAGGTAGCTCTAGAGGGAAGAACAGTCTCCATTGCTAGTGCCAGGTTGGAGTAGCATAAGGTGAGTAAGTTGTATTTTTTTTCTTCTTTGTGGGTCTTTGCCATCACTATGCATTTAAGTTAGTGTGTGTATGTATATGTATGTATATAGTTTGTATGTTTGTATATATGTATGTATATGCAGTAAAGAGGCTGAGGCAAGAAGATTTCACATTCAAGGCCATTCTGGCCTGTATAGTGAGTTCTATCTCACAAAAGAGAAACAAGACAGCCAGTGAGCTAGCTCAGTAGGTAAATGTATTTGCCACTGTGATAGACAGTTTTATGTTAATTTAACACAAGCTAAAGTTATTTGAGAGGAGGAAACTTCAATTAATTAAATGCCTCCTTGCCAAGCATGGTGGTGGCATGTACCTTTAATCTCAAAACTCAGGAGACAGAGGTAGGCAGATCTCTGAGTATGAGGCCAGCCCTGGTCTACAGAACAAGAGGACAGCCAAGGCCGCCCAAACTGTTACAGAGAAACCATGTCTCAAAAAGAAAAAGAAAATGCCTCCATAAGATTGGGCTATAGATAGACTGTAGGACATTTTCTTTTCCTTCTTTTTTTTTTTTTTTTTCAAGATAGGATTTCTCTGTAGCTTTGGAGCCTCTCCTGGAACTCAGTAGACCAAGCTTACCTCTAATTCACGGAGATCCACCTATCTCTGCCTCCCAAGTGCTGGGATTAAAGGCATGTTCTACCATCACCCAACTGTAGGACATTTTCTTAATCAGTGATTGATAGGGAAAGGCCCAGCCCATTGAGGGTGGGGCCAACCCTGGACTGGTGGTCCTGGAGTCCATAAGAGATCGGGTTGAGCAAGCCATGGGAAGCAAGCCAGTAAGTAGCACTCCTCATGGCCTCTGCATCAGCTCCTACTTCCAGGTTCCTGCCATTTGAGTTCCTGTCCTGACCTCCTTTGATGATGGACTATGAAACAAAAGTCTAAGTCAAATAAACCTTTTTCTCCTCAAGTTGCTTTGGTCGTGGTGTTTTATCATAGCAATAGTAACTCTGAAGATAGGCACCAGAACTAATGACCACCTCGGTTTAATCCTTGGTACCCACAAGATGGAAAGAGAAAATTGACTCTTTGGGTCCCTTCAAAGAACAACCATTGTTCTTTCCCACTGAGCATCTCTCCAGCCCCAAGAATTTATATATTTTTAAAGAAAAAATATAGCCAGGGAGTGGTGATTCACATCTTTAATTTCAGCATTTGGGATTTATAGGTAGTTTTATCTGAGTTTGAGGCTAGCTTGGTCTACAGAGTTAGTTCCAGGACAGCCAAAAGCTACACAGAGAAACACTGTCTAGAAACATATATATATTATATATATATGTATATATATATAATATATATATATATGAAATTACTGAAGTGTTCTATATTTGTAGCACAGTGATTACACCTAATCATATGGATACCTCAGCTGCTGACTGCATAGCTGCCTCGTTGCTGCTGAAGTCGCAGCCCAGGGAAGCCTTTGTGTCTCACTGCTGCAGCCTCAGCCACCTCCACATAGGGAGACAAATTGTTTTAAATAAGTCTCTATCCATTTATTTTACCAATACAGACTTGAGAGTCAGATGCTGAGATGAAACCCTGCTATCTCAGAGAGGCAGAGAAAGCAGCCAGCTGATCTTCCTAATAGGTTTTCTGCCCCCAGTAATAAGTTTCTACGCTGATGCAGTAGGCCAGATCAGGCCAAACTGAAAAAGGATAACAATAGGTTTCTTTGAGCAAAGCAATTTATGGGTAAGTTCTCCAGTCCCAGAGATGGAGGCCAGAGAAGTCATGCCCCTCAACTAAAGCAGGGAGATTTTATAGTTGTAGGCATAGGAGGGTGATCTGTCCTCCACAAGGTGGATTTGTGCCCAAGTATGGTCAAAAGCTGATTGCTTAGGTAGGGTATGGTAACTTCAGAGGAGAAAGCTTCAGTAGCCACTAAGAATCCCCACTAAGGTGGGGTTTAGAGAGAGAGAGACAGGAACAGGGCTTTCCAGATTGTGAAGGAGCAAACTGGAGGTTCCAACTGATCATCTTCTTCACCAATGTCCCAGAAAGAGCTCATCTTTGTCTGTCCCAAACAAATAACCTTGTATTTCTGAACTTGCTTCTGCATCCCAGCAATAGGATTACAGGTGTCAGCATGCCTGGGTTATTTGTGCTGGAACCCAACCCACAGCTTTCTGTTTATCAAGCAGGTATTCTCCCCCAATGCACTGCATCCCTCACTCAGCTCATTACTTGGTTCGGTTTGTTTGTTTGTTTGTTTTGTTTGTTTGTTTTGTTGTGGTCCTGGGAACTAAACTGAGGGCCTCACATCTGTTAGGCAAGCACTCCATCACTCTCTGTTGAAGTAGAATTTGTACATCAGATGACGTGTACGATTTAAAATAGATATAATTTGTTTTGAAACCCATACCCTAGCCATCTTATATACCATGAAATCATACTAGCTTCTACATGTAAGAACTAAGATGAAGCAACGAACAAAAAACATCTCATCCCTCCCTCCCCTTTCTTCCTTCTTCTCTCCCTCTCTTCCTTCTAAAAGTCTGGGTCTCAATTTGCTGACCAAGTAATCTGCCCCCTCAGTTTTCAGGACAGCTGGCACTCCAGGCCCATTCCATCACACCTGAGTGTGCTTATTTATTTTAATAATATCTCAAAGTTCTTTGGGATTATCAAGGAAAGAATCTCTCATTCTTCAGCTGAAGAATCCCAATCTTGGGCCCAAAGACAGGATTAGCTACTCTTCCCTTACTTTCTGCTTTGCAGTCTGTAGTTAACCTGCAGCCAGGCAGCTAGGCTGAACCATCAGTGTTGGCTCTGGTGGCTCTTTCTTCAGCAACAATGCCCCGTTGGTTTTGTTTCTAGATCCCTGCTAATCCCACTATTGTATTCAGTATAAGAGATGGCCTTCTCACTGCTGCCAGACTTGTCTGCAGTAGCATTCAAATAATTTCTTCCCTGAAAAATCTCAGTCACGATCACAATCTATACTATTTTTCTACAAACTCCCTGGATAGGTAGGCTTTCAGAGCCTGGTCCCACCCCAACTCTAGAGCTGACTTCTGTTCATTCCCTAATATGTTTCTCCAATTTTATTTATTGTTTTTGTTTTTCCCCATAGACAGTGTTTCTCTGTGTAGTCTTGGCTGTCCTGGAACTCACTCTATAGACCAGGCTGGCTTCAAACTCAGAGATCTACCTGCCTTGGTCTCCCGAGAGTAAAGGATGTGCCACTAATGGCCTGCAAAACATTTTATTTTTTTTTAGGTCCCAAAGATAACTAGGACTGATTGCTAACTGAGGTGCCTATTAGGGTACCAAAGCAGTTGCTGCACTCTGGTACCTGTGGCTCCCTCTCCCACCCCAAACCTCTCTAGTCCAAGAGCTTGCCTTCCCTTCCCCCAGCTTCTCTTTCCTATATAATCCTACCATTTGACCCTGATCCTTTTTGGTTCTCAGCTCTCTCTTGGTCCCCTCTCTTTGTTTCCTTTCTTTTCTCTTCTTCTCTTGCCTGCCACCCTCCATGGCCTGGTTCAGACTACTTCTTTGTCTTGTTCTGAACTTATCCAGATGCTTCTGGCTGAAGTCTCATATCTACAATGAAAATCTTCTCAACCATACCTTTGAGTGGTCATGTCACATTTGTGTGCTGTGGAGTCTGTGGAAGAAAAAGGTCACTCCAAGATGAATTTAGGCTTAGCAAAGCAGCAGGGTGCATCAGCATCTGGTGAACTGTCAGTTGCTTTGCAAAACAAAAACAAAAATTTGTTTATTGTTACACATTTTATACCTTTAGGAAATCTCTGACTATCAAAACTTCTTATTTGGAGTTACTTGAAGGAACCATTTGCCTAAGCAGTCCTCAGTCAGGAGACCTCCTAGTGTGCCAGATCCTCTCATTACTAAGTTCACAATAGTGGGATTAGCAGGAGTCATTCAGAAAGAACTCAGATAAAAATCAAACACTTCAAACAAAAGGTAACAATCAGAAAGATAACAACCACAAAAGGCAGTTCAAAGCCTAGGTGTTGATACTGCTGTGGAATAATTCTCCTGTACACTGTGAATATGTATTACTCTCGTTGTTAATAAAGAAGCTGATTGGCCTCTAGCAAGGCAGGATAAAGTTAGGTGGGACAATCAAACTGAGGACACTGGGATGAAGAAGGATGGAATGAGAGAGTCACCAGCGGATGTAGAGAGAGCAAGATGGATGGGCCTGCTGTACTGAGAAAAGGTACCAAAGCACATGGCAAAACATAAATAAGAAATGTGGGTTAATTTATGTGTAAGAGTTAGCTAGTAACAAGCCTGAGCTATTAGACAAGCATTTGTGTTAATACTGAGTCTATTGTAGCTTATTTGGGAAGTGGCTGCTACACAGGGAAACTTCTGTCTACATGGCTCCAGAATTCAAGCCAGATGCAATGTTTCTGTTGGCTCTCTTGTTACATGTCTTCATTTGCATCTATCTGGTGCCTGAAACCTGGGAAGGACATATATGAGCTCCCTTCCAAGGGACTTGGTTGCTACAAACCAAGCTGTTGATTTGACTCTCAAGGTGTGGATTGCCTGCTCCCAAATAAACACAGAGACTTATTATTAATTATAAATGTTGGGCCAGTAGCCTAGGCTTGATACTAACTAACTCTTACATCTTAAATTAACCCATGTTTCTTATCTATGCTCTACCATGTGGTGGTACCCTTTTCCAGCACAGCCTGTTCACCTCCTGTTCTTCTGCATCTCGCTGATGATTCTGCCTTTCCTCATCCTCATACTCTCTTGTTGTTCACAAGTCCTGCCTAACCTCTACCTGCCTTGCTACCAGCCATTTGGCTCTTTATTAAACTAATGAGAGTAATACATATTCATAGTGTATGAAAAGATTATTATACAACAGCTGTTTATCTTTTGTTTCTGCTGGTATTATGAGCACTCTTTCACACCACCTTGGTCCCATAGCTGCATCAGCCCCTAAAGAACACTCAGAGACTTATATTAATTATAATACTGTTGGCCGGTGACTAGGGCTTCTTATTAGCTAGTTCTGTCTTAATTATTAACCCATTTCTATCAGTCTATGTATTGCCACAAGGCTGTGGCTTAACCAGTAATGTCTGGCATGGTGCTACTCCTCCAGCAGCATCCGGACTCTGTCCTACTGGCTCCCTCTGCCTACCTTTCCCAGAATCTTCCTCCTTTCCTAGCTCTGCCTATATTCCTGATGGTCAATCTGTGTTTTACTCATCAACCAATAAGAGAAATGTATACAGAATTGCATCTCCCATCGTGCTGGCTTCTGCCACCCACCAAATTTCACTCAAAATTCTAGAGTCTGCTTCCTCAGCCTTCTTCCTTCCACCTGCTCTAAGTATTTGTTCCTCCTTGACTACACCATAAGAGTCCTCTCTGGCTCCTGGAGCTAGCTATGCCTCCTAGGCATTCATGATGCATCTGTCAGTCTCACTTGCTCCTGGAGTCTACCATGCTTTCTTGGAGTGCCTTGTCACTTGGGCATCTCTCAGTTGCTGTGGCCTGTAACACTCTTATGGGCATATCTCTGTAACACACTTACCCCTCTTCCGCTCTTGAAACCCTCCCTTTCCCCTAAGAGTCTCCCAGTCCACATCTTCAGCTGTTCTCGTATGTACCTGCTGTAACCTCGCATCCCTCCTCTACTTGGTGTCACCCCAGACCTGCCTGCTTTGTCTACTGTTAGTACCAAAGCCACAATGGTCAGCTAGAACACTCCTTTTGCCCTGTTGGGTCCCTATCACCTGGAAAGGAACATTTCTCTCTAACAAGTCTTTTCAGTCTGCTTAGGAATGCCCCAATTGAAATTCTTGTCAGCAGGACACTTGCTTCTTCCCTCTCCCACCCTTCCTTTCTCTCCACTTGTTCTCAGCTCCCTCCCCTAGGAGCTGTGTGCTAAGTCCTGCAGCTTCCTTGTGCCCCACAGGACTTTGTGACATTGGAATGTTCCCTTGGGTGGTCTGTGACCCTGCCCTTCTGTCTGTCAGTTCCCTCCTGGAGGTCTCACCAATTCCTTACAGCCTCCTTATATGACCTTTTCTCTCTGAGTCCTAGAACTTAAAGATTCCATTACAGCTTTACTGTCTTACTGCAAACACCTTGGCTTTATTTCAGCTCAGTGGCCAAAGATGGCACACTAGATTTTCAAATTTTCTAACATGGTTATAACATCTGCCACTACACAAACAAATGATACCCCAAATCTCTTATAGCTAAGCTTTCTCTGCTCCGCACTTCCAAGTCTCTTATTTCCAAATCTCTTATTTTTAAGGTTTTTCTAGTTTCTGTTCTTCAAAATCTTTTATCTCTACCATTTTTTGGCTCTCTGCTTTCAAAAAAAAATTCCCTTAAAACTATTAAGTAAACTCAGGATTTGTAAGTTTATTGGGTATGGTTAAAATATCTATAAAATCTGTTAACAACTTAAAACTTGTAACAAAAGTGTTACAGTTAAAAATATCTATACACTAGTAATCTTAAATTGCTACAACAAATCATATATGTAATTCATCTCTTGTTTAGAATACACTATTTGTCTTAGGGTTTGTATTTTTATTGCTGTGAAGAGACACCATGACCATGGCAATGTTTGGGTTTGTTTTGTTTTCATTCCAGACAAGGTTTCTATGTTAGCCCTTGGTGTCCTGGAACTCACTCTGTAGATCATACTGTTCTGGAACTCATAGAGATCTATCTACCTCTTCTTCCCAAGTGCTGGGATTAAAGGTGTACACCACAACAGCCTGCCCAGTGAATAACTTTTATAATTGGAGTAGCTCACTTACAGTTCAGAGCTTTAGGTCATTATTGTTGTGATGGGAAGCAAGGCATCATGCAGGCAGACATGGTGCTGGAGAAGGAGCTGAGAGTTCTTATGTCACAGGCAACAGAAAATGGTATGAGACACTGAGCATGGGTTGAGTTTATGAGACCTCAAAGCTTAACCTCACAGTGACACACACACTTCCTTCAGCAAGCCATACCTACTTCAACAAAACCACACTTTTTTTTTGTTTGTTTGTTTGTTTTGTTTTGTTTTTCAAGACAGGGTTTCTCTGTGTACCTTTGGAACCTGATCTGGAACTCACTCTGTAGACCAGGCTGGCCTTGAACTCACAGAGATCTGCCTGCCTCTGCTTTCTGAGTTCTGGGATTAAAAGTGTGTGCTACCACGGCCCAGCTCTAAAGCCGTATCTCTTAATAGTGTTATTCCCTATGAGTTTGTGGGGCCAACTACCACATTCCACTCCTTGGACCCCAAAAGCTTGTAACAATATCATAATGCATATGCCAACATATAATGGCAGAGGATATACATTATCATTCCAAAATGTAAGAAAGGGAGCATAGTGAGGAAATACTGGATCAAACCAGGTCCAAAAGCTAGCTGGGCAAACTCTAAATTCTGCATCTCTGTGTCTGATGTCAAAATGCTCTTCAGAGCTCCAGGTCCTTCCAGCTTTGTTGACTGCAACACACTTGTATCTCTTGGGCCCGTTCCACTCCCTGTTAGCAGCTCTCCTTGGCAGGTAACCCATGGCTCTGGCATCTCCAACATCTTGGAGTCTCCAAGGCAATCCAGGCTTCAACTTCACAGCCTCACACAATGGCCCCCCTAGGCTGTCATTCAGGGACACCCCTCACGCATGCCTGACTTCAGTGACTATCATTAGTCACAGAGGGAAGGAGATCCCATAATGCCTTTCTTCTATCCTTGACTCTAAAGCTAGAACTACCTGGCTGAAGCTGCCAAGTTCTGCTGCTTACTGTGGCAGGAACATGGCCTCCTTTTTCAATTACATCTTCATCAGATTTCTCTTTTCCACTGCCCAAGCTTGGCTGTTCTGGAATTTGTTTCTCTGTAGACCAAGCTGGTCTCAAACTCACAGATCTGCCAGCCTCTACCTCTTCAGTGCTGAGCTTAAAGTCACTCACCACCATACCAGGTTCCTAAGGGTTTCTTTAATTCCTTTTCACAGGTTGGAAATTTAGCTGGATGGGATCTTGCCCAGAGGTCATCATTCCCTTTATTCCATTTCTTCTTCTTCTTTTTTAAATGATTCATTTATTTTTACTTTATGTACATCGGCGTTGTCCTGTGTGTATGTCTGTGTAAGGGTGCCAGATCACTTGGAGCTGGATTGCAGACAGTTGTGAGCTGCTGTATAGATCTCGGAATTGAGCTCAGGTCCTGATGGAAGAACAGTCACTGTTTTTATCTAATGAGCCATCTCTCCAGCCCTTATCCCATTTCTTAATCTGTTCATCTCATTGAACACAGAGTTTAACTTCATTCCACTTCCTGGTACTCTCTTTTTCCTCAAATTGTTTTATATCATGTATTTTTTTTTCTTGCTCAGCTTGCTCCTTTTCATTATAAATCTCCATTAGAGTTATCACTAATGACCACAGGACAGTCTATACTTGGCTGTTTTAAGATTTCTTCTGCCAACGGAATTAATCCAAAACTCTTCACTTTTGCCTCAGGCAGACTCTTGGAACAAGGACAAAAAGCAGCCACATTCTTCACCAAAATATCACAATTATGATCTCTAAGCCTCCTCTGAAACCTCTTGGTCTAGCCCCTATAGTTCAAATTGCACTCAGTACCACTGTCTTCTATGATCCTACTAATAGAGCCTATTAAAGAGCACTTAAAATATTCAGCTGCTTTTCTGATTCACAATCCCAAGGTCCATATTCATTCAAATGAAAACGTGGTCTGGCCAATCACAGCAAAACCCCAGTCTCTGGTACCAACTACTCTCTGTTACTGTGAAGAGACACCATGACCTCAGCAACTTTTATAAGGGAAAACATACAGTTCACAGGTTTAGTTCACTATTTTCATAATGGGAAGAAAGGCAGCATGCAGGTAGACATGGTGCTAGAGAAGGAGCTGAGAGTTCTTATATTTTGACTCACAGGCAATGGGAAATAGTCTGAGACAGTGGGCATGGCTTGAGACCTTAAAGCTTTCCACAGTGACAAACTTCCTCCACAAGACCCTACCTACTTCAACAAAGCCACACCTCTTAATAGGGCCACTCCCTATTAGTTTATAGGGGTCAATTGCATTCAAACTACCACATTGTATATATAAGTTGGATTTAACTCTTGTTTAGAAAAATAGATTTTACATAGCAACCATGTATCTTGCCTTCATCTTGTATGTATGAAGCCATGTGACTGGCAGCCATATTTAGTAAGGTTAAAAGAGAGTATATGCCATGTAACTTCACCATCTTGATTAAAATGACAATGTGGGCTGGGTGATGGTGGCACACATCTTCAATCCTAGCACTTGGGAGGCAAAGGCAGAGGTAGGTGAATCTCTGTGAGTTGAAGGCCAGCATGATCTACAGAGCAAGTTCCAAGATAGCCAGGGCTACACAGAGAAACCCTGTCTTGAACACTCATAAAACTTAGTCCCACTGAACTCTCTTATCATTATATCTTCTTTTAGTCTAAAGAGACAACAGCAGGTCTACAGAATATTTTGGATTAGAATTGAATGTTCCTTTTTTTTGTTTTGTTTTTGTGGGTTGTTTTGTTTTGTTTTTGTTTTTGAAACAAGTTTCCTCTATATAGCTTTGGAGTCTATCCTGAAATTTGCTCTGTAGAGCAGGCTGACCTTGAATTCACAAAGATCCATCTGCCTGTGCCTCACAAGTGCTAGGTTTAAAGGCATCTGTCACCACCACCCAGCTTAGGTGGGAATTCTTTGTTTTGTTTTGTTAAAGACAGGGTTTCTCTGTGTAGCTTTGGAGCCTATCGTGGAAGTAATTCTTGTAGACCAGGCTCATCTAGCCTGCCTTTGTTTCCCAAGGGCTGTAAAGGCATTCACTACCACTGCCCAGCTAAGTTAGAATTTTATATCATGATAAATTCCTAAAGTTATAAAGATCTACTCTAACTCAGGTTAACATAAACTGACTTAGAGATGTATATCTAACCACTTACATCTTTGTTGACAACACCAAGCTTCTAGAAAATTTTAGATAAGTGACAACAAATCTGTGATGAATAAAGTATGTTTGATAAATACGGCTTATAAATTCCTAAGGTCTATTCTGGTTAACAGTAACTGCCTTGAAGATATATATCTGGCTCTTTTGTATTTGCTAACCCTGTTAAGCTTTAGCTATTTGGATAAACTGAGTTATACAAGAAACTGATATTCCTTCACGGTGCACTATGAAAGTATCAGAAGTCGGAGGTCCCTAGTTTCTCTGGACTGTATGCGTTGGAGCCGTCATGTCCTCATCTGCATTCAATTTTCACATTTACTATTGTGTATATGTCAATGTGTGTGGAGATCAGAGCATAAGTCAGTTCTCTTCTTCCACAGTGTGAGTCCTGGGAATCAAATCCAGGTCAGCAGGTTTGGTGCCAAGTGCCCTTACCTGCAGAGGGTCATCATCGTGATGCCCCCCCCAAAAAAAAAACATTTCTGTATAGGGATCCTCTAAACACCTGTGATTTTCTTCTTCCTTTCCCATTCATGGTTTTCCCATCTCAGGAACCCTTGTTCCAATTCTGCCTTCAGAAACTCTGCACTTGGAGTCTAGGCCAAGTCTCACCTCTTTGTCAGTTTCTTTCAGGAAAGGTTTCACCTCCTCTACTCTTTCAGTAAGTATTGACATAACGCCTTTTGGCAGTAGTCTTTTTTTTTTTTTTTTTGGTTTTCTTAAGTTCAAGGTAACACAAGCCAAAACCTATCTTAAGTAAATTTTTTGTCTTTTTGGTTTTGTTTTTTGAGACAGGTTTTCCCTCTCTGCAGCATTGGGGCCTGTCCTTGAACTCACTCTATAGACCAGGCTGACCTCAAACTCAAAAAAAAATGCACCTGTCTCAGCCTCCTAGATGCTGGTATCAAAGGTCTGTGCCACCACTGCCTGGCTTAATTATTTTTGTTGTTGTTGTTTTTTTTTTTCTGGCTTAAATTTTTAAGATTTTAAAAAAATTATGCGTACTTATGTACTATCTGTATTTGGCTATGTGCACCCCAGAGTGCAGGTGCCCTTGGAATCCAGAAGGTATGAGATTCCCTGGAGCTGGAGTTATACACAGTTTTGAGTACCTGATACGGGTATTGGGAACTGAATTGGAGTCCTCTACAAGAGCAGGCAAGTACTCTTAGTCGCTGAGCGATCCTCTCCTGCCTCTGCCTCCTGAGTTCATGGGAACTGGGACTATAAAGCATGTGCTAACTAGCATACCTGACTTCAATTTTTTGTTTTCAACACCTTTATAGGGCAAACAAGGGAAACAAATTCTCTGCTGTAAGACTGGGGAATGAGAATTGGTGGTTACTAAGTTGACCCAAACATTAAACCCTGGCTGCTTTTCCTTTGGGATGGCAGGAATAGGGCTGATTTTATGTAATTACATACACGATAAAGCATGCTGATTGTTTCCCCAGTATTCAAAGCTTTGGGTCACGAAACACAACCAGAGGTGATCAGGATGTTCAAAGTCACTTCAGTCTTACAGGATTTTCAGCATACTGAAAGTGAAAAAATGAGTGAGTTACAGAAATGGGTATTTTAAATCTGCACATGGTATCACCCTTCCCCCCATCCTGTCGCTAGAGTATGTCTGATTTTAATGATCAAATCAGGAAACAGTACGGGAAGAGGGTAAGGTGACTTCATGTTGCATGATTGTGATCTAGATCGTGTTTTGTTAGATAAAGCGGTCTCAAGCTCTCAAGCTCCTGGGATCAGGGCGATGACTCCGCAGGAATCGTGGTGCCTGCGGCCCAGAAGGGAGAGCTCGCTCTCTGCACAGGCATACCGGCTGGACCTCCCTCCATTTCTGATGGAGGCCACGAGTCCCTGTAACGAAGGGCAGTTGGGACTGGAACAGAGTTCCTAGCTGAACCGGTGGGAAAGTAGTCTTCTCACAATGGCAGCAGACACACCGCCCACTGAAGAACCAGGGCGACCCCACTCGAAAAAGCGTGCCAAAGCTAACCCGCCTAGGGAGAGCGCACCCTCCGGCTCCGTCACGGCCCGCCTTTTTTCCTCCTGCCCAATCAACAACGACTTCCTGCCTTGCTTTTTACCAATCATCACCCTCCACGAAGAATAGCCCTAGGGGGCGTAGGAGAAGGAGTTTTGAGCGATGGCTATATGAGCCAATGGACTTGCAGATCTTGCGCCAGTGGGCGGGATTTTACGTTCGGTTTAGCCACTCAAGACCGAGGGGCGGACGCAGGGTTGGTCTTCGTGCGGTGGGGCTCGCTCGCGCGGCAGCGGTAGCCGAGGCCTCTTAGTTCTGCGGCACGTGACGATCGGGCCGCCTCCGCCGCTGTCTCCACTGCAGCGCGGGGCCGGGTGTGCGGGTGGGAGAAGGTGCGGGAGCCGTCAGTGGTCCCCGGGAGGCTTGAGGTGAGACGGGAAGCGTGTGCGGGAGCCTCAAACCTGGGACGAGGCTTGGGGGCCTGGGAGAGCGGCGCCGCGGCGGAGGGGTCGGGCGTGGCCGGAGTCTCGACGGCCGAGGGGTCGGGCGGGCGTTCGACCGGCGCAGGCCTTGGCGGAAGCCCAGGGCAGTGAGGAGAGCGGCCCAGGTAGCGAGGCAGGCCCGAGAAGCGCCGCCGAGGTCGGGAGGCGTGGCAGGTGACCTGGGGCTTCCCTTGACCTCAGAGAAAGCTAACAACTTTCTATGGCTTTGCTTCTAGAGCTTTCTTAGGCCCTGTCCTGGCCCACCTGGAGGTGGACTGAGTAATCCGGTACAGGTGTACAAGTGGAATCGGGCCTAGTAGGTAGTCCGAGTAATAGGGAAAGGTGAAGTAGATCGAGAGATGAGCGTTACATAGTTCCAGTATTAGAAAATAACATGCCCAAAGCGAACACTGGACCATAGATAGCACCCTGAGGAGGGAGAGGAATGTACTAGGACGTGTAGCGCTTGAGAAACTTAACTATTACGGTACCTGTCTATTCAGTGGTGGATAGTAATCCAGTGTGGGTATTCACTGGACCATAAAAGCAGGAAAAACAAAAAGTTCAACTAGCCAGTGGAGGAAACTGAGGCCTAGAAGTTTGAAATGACTGGCCCAAGGTCATGCAGGTAGTTTTAATGGTCACGTTGGGATTGTAACTTGAGGACTAGACAGTTTTGGTTTCTTAGTTAAGGTTAAAAGCCCCAGTTCGAAGCATTTACTTGCTTGGGGGAGAGGGAATTTCTTGGGAGATTTTCTACTTAAGTGCTCATTCTCTAGTAGATAGAAGGCCCGATGGCCTGATATTAAATTAAGAGGTGTGGAAATGGGAAGTTGGGTATATAGTAAAGATTCAGTGGGTAGTAATTGCAGTGGCATCTTTTGTAGTCTGAATGCCTTGGTCCATTACACTGACATAGTAATTTTGGGTTAAATCCTGTATGCAAGGACCTGAAGACACATTCATGGCACTAGAGACTGCTGGTTGTGAAGTTAAACTGAGCTGAATATTAAACTTGAGGACAAAGGTGAGCTTTACCCTGAAGAAAGGAAGATTCTGCCTTTTTGGGTTTTTGATGTTTTTTTTTTTTTCTTCATTTTAGTTGCCTTTTTTTAAAAAGGGGCAATTGGGTTATCTTAAAAATCATTCTATATTTTCTAGTAATGTTTGAAAGGGCATGAACAGAAGCGACTCCCATGTTGTATATGTGCTATAATTAAGCTTATGAACCAGGCAGAGGCACAGGCAAGCCAGGCCCTAATGAGCTGTGTGTTGTAGTGATCCATCCACAATAGACTTTTACTGATCAGTCTGAAAATGGGTGTCAGCATCCCTTCTCCACCTTGCTATCTTAACTCAGCAGTGCAATTAGCTCCTTATCTTTCAAGGGCCACACGGCTCGGGCATATTGACAGAGCTTTAACAGTCACACTGTTGCATCCTTGTCCTGCAAAGGTCACTTGCCCTGTAAGAAACCTTTAAGGGAGTAGAGTGGCAGTTGGTAAGCATAGCTGTAGAATTCTGTGTCCAGCATGGTAACTTTGGTTCCTACATTTTTGAAATGGTAATAAGTCTCTTAGCTGCCTCACCTTTAAAGAGGTTAGACAATATGAAAGTATAAGGAACTGGGCAAATAGAATAGGCAGCTCATAAAAGTCCTAAGAAACAAATAGCTGGGCAGTGGTGGCACAAACCTTTTATCCTAGCACTTGAGATGCAGAGGCAGGTGGATCTCAAGTGAGTTTGAGGCCAGTCTGGTCACAAAGTGAGTTCCATGTCAGCCAGTACTGTTACACACAGAAACCCTGCCTCAAACGAAACAAAACAACA
Source organism: Cricetiscus sungorus (assembly GCA_030556225.1). NCBI lineage: Eukaryota > Metazoa > Chordata > Mammalia > Rodentia > Cricetidae > Cricetiscus > Cricetiscus sungorus. The sequence continues at coordinate 30,665,967 of JANBXA010000069.1, read as the reverse complement.
AAGGTCCTAAGAAATAATTAAAGTGCCAGAGATGGTTGTAGTCTGTATAGATTTCTATAAACTCATTAGGGAAGTTCTGGCTTATTAAATGCTTTGTTGAGGCTACAAGTGCTAAATGAGAATTAAAAAAAAAGTTTTAGATGTATTTACTTTTGCTTTATATGTATGTATGTATGTTTTGCCTGCATGCATGTCTGTTATATGTGTGCCTGATTCCTGAGGTTAGAAGAGGACTTGGGGGTATCTAGAGAATTTCATGTATATTGAGGTACTCAAGTCTTTTTTTAAATCTCTTTAAATTATTGTTAAAAAAATGTTTTATGTGTATGTCAGTATGAGTGTATATATTTATAGGTGCCCATGAAGGCCAGAGGAGGGCATCATAATCTCTGGAGCTGGAATTACAGACAGATGTGAGCTCATCTGGGAACTGAACTCTGAGCCATTTCTCCATCCTGGGCTTTCATATCTTAAAGTGAATTAATAGGGGAAAAGTTACTTTAAAAAAAAAAACCAAAAAAGCACTTTTAGTGTTTCAGTCAGTGAAAAGAAAGTCAAGAAGATAGGATGTTGTAGAGTTTTTGCCTAGCAAGCTTGAGATGAGACCACAGGGCTCTAGCCCTAACACATGAACAAAAAAAAAACTGCAAGTCGAAAAATGCAAATAAGATATTAGAGTTTTCATTTATAAGCAGGTCACAGATCACACTTTGCTAGGATAGTAACCTTCCCTCCTCCACCCCCACTTAGTGAGGATTGAACTTAGGGCTTTGAACTTAACGATGGGGAAAACAATACCACTTAGCTATATCCTTAACTGCCAAGGTGATCTTAATTCTTGGCTCACTTAGATCTCCAACTTCAACTTCTCAAGTAACTGAGGCTACAGGAGTATGCCATCTTGGCATACTTGTATTTTTAAATAGATGAGCATTTATTTAGAGTTGTATGTATTTTTCATTATTGTTATTATTTTGAGACAGGGTTTCTCTGTAGATTCCCTGGAACTCATAGAGATCTACCTGCCTCTGCCTCCCCAGCAGAGTGCTGGGATTAATAGCATTCACCAGTGATGAACAGCAAATGTTCTGATTTTTACAAGAGGTTTTACTACATTTACTTTTTGTGCATGCATGTGCAGTGGCATGAAGGTATGAATGAAATTAGTATGGTTTTTGAGAGTTGGTTCCTCCCTTTTATTCTATGGTTATCAGGGATTGAATTCAGCTTGTCAGACTACTTGACAAGTACCTTTACCTTCTATGCCTTTCTGCTGGCCCTCTTAAGTGTTTTGTTGTCATCTCCCGATCATTGCCATCCCCCCCACCCCCCACCACCACTACCACCAAGTGTTTCTCTGTATAACAGCCCTGGCTGTCCTGGAACTCACTTGGTAAAACAGGCTGGTCTCGAATTCACAGAGATCCATTGCCAACCTCTACCTCCTGAATGCTGGAATTAAAGGCTACCATTGCCTGGCAACAATTTTTTGAGTGCTTAATTTTGGGGTATCAAGTTGGCTTAGTGGGTCAGGACACTTGCTACCATACCTGGTAACTAGAGGTCCATCCCTGGAAGCCACTTGGTGGAAGGACAGAACTGACTCCTGAAAGTAATCCTCTGATTTCCACATGTGCACTCACACCAAATAAACAAATATAATTAAGTTCTTTTTCCTTCAATATAAAGTTTAGAGTATTTGCCTTAAAATTTGGTTTGGCCCTAGGTGGTGGTGAGAAATGCTTTTAATGCCAGCACTGGAGAGGCAGAGACAGGTGGATCTCTGTCTCCAAAAAACAGAAATAAAATTCAGTTTTGGAACCATTAAAAACTGACAAATAGAAATAATAGTATGTAATGTCTAGTAACAGTAAACAATCACTACTAATGTTGGACACATGCTGTAAAACAGGCCTTATAAGCAGTTTACATATGCTTAATTTAGCAGCCCTAAGATACAGAAGTTAGTATTGGCTTAGAGAAGAAACAGAGGTCCAGAGATTGGTTGTTAACCCACGTTATTAAGTAGCTAACCAGGGATTGTGATTTGAATGTGTATGAAACATATTTTTGTGCTCTTGGGCAGAATAGAAAAAGTTGATGATAGGATCCCTGGAGTTTATGTGGGGATTATTAGGCCACCTAAGGTATTTCCTGCTAATACCTAAATTTTTTAAAATACTGTGCCAGATGAGAACTGATGCAATCACTTAGATGCTGAAGTGCCTACCCTGTTGTGCAAGCATTGGGCCTGAGTTCAGATTGTGGGACTGGAGCTCATTGACCAGGTAGCCCCATTTGGGCTTCAGGTTCTCTGAGACGACTTATTAAAAAATAAGGTGAAGAGAGATGGAGGAAGACACCGGGTATCAGTGGACCTATGTCCTTTGCACACAACCCTGCACATATATTCACATCAGTAGTATGATAGAATGAATGCATAGCTTACATAGAAATCATATTTAAACATTTTATGTACTATTTCATAAATAGCATTTATTTGAGAATAACTGAAAATTTTATTCATTTTATTATTCCTGTAATTTTCATAAATGAAAGAAATTAGAGTTGTAGTTTCTTTTTGTTTGAATTTTCAAACAGGGTCATATCAGATAGCCCTGGCTGTCCTAGGATTCACAATGTAGACTAAACTGGCCTCGAATTTGTGATCATTCTGTTTCTGCCTTGAAAGTGCTGGAGTTATAGGTCTGTAATACTATGCCCTGTTTGAATTTGTCTTTAAATTCTAATAAGTAAAATCTTTCGGGGCATGAGAGATGGCTCAGTGGCTAACAGCACTGGCTGCCCTTCCAGAGGACCTGGCTTTAGCCACCTACATGGTGGTGTACAATCATCTGTAACTTCAGTTCCAGAGGATCTGATGCTTTCTAGCTTTCTTGGCACCAGGTACACACATGATACATAGACACACATACAGGCAAGCATACTCAAACATACAAAATAAAAAAATCTTTTAAAAGTATAGGCATTGGGCAGTAGTTCTATTTTAAAGGTTTGTAAAGAGGAAGGAGGGACTGGATGTAGATGAGCTGACCAAGGCTGCACAGAAACTGGAGAAACTGCAACAGTTCTCCTTTATGGGACAGATTATTCTTCACCAGCACTGAACTGTCTTGATTGAAGTTTCAGATTTGGCAACCTAAAGCTGCCATCGACAGTTCAGAGACAAGGCTCCTGTCCAGCACTGGCCTCTGGTTTTAATCCTCAGCATTACAAAATAATAAAACCTGAAGTTTCCACCTCTAGGATTTATGATAATTCACCATTCTAAAAGTTGAGTGAGTGGATTGCAGTGAAATGTGAGTGCATTAAGTAGGTGGTCTTACAGATTCCTTTGGCCCTGAAATTAGGCCCTGTTTCTCTTTGCTAAGTTGGGAAGCATGCTGGAGTCTTCATGTTGTAAATAGTGTATTTTTTTGGCTTTGTGTTTATTTGTCTGTGCTTTATGTTTGATTGCAAGTCATTTGCAGATCAAATGATTACTGGAGAGCAAAATCTAGGGCTTTGACATGTTAGCCAAAGGCTCACCATTAATAACCTCCCCTAAACTTTTTGTGGATATGTGCAAAGTTGTATGCATGTTCATATGGGTTGCTATGCATGTGTGTTCACTGAGGCCAGAAGGCCACCTCAAGGAGCAGTCTATTAGGAGCAGTTTTCCGCCAGCCTGGTCCCACAGCCATGCCAGCCACAAATAACACAGAGAGACATTATATTAGATATAAAGCTGTTGGCCAGTTAACTATCGTTTCTTATTGGCTAGCTCTGTCTTAAATATTAACCCATTGCTGTTAATCTAAGTTTCCAAGTGGTCTTATCTTACCGGAGAGAGGGTCCAGAGTTCTGCTCTCTTGGTCTACATGTTGAATCTCCTCCTACCTCTTCCCTCAATCCTCCTTGTCTCCCAATCCTGCCTATCTTGCTTTCCTATTGGCCAACAGGGCTTTATTCATCAACTAATAAGAGAAAAATATTTACAGAATGATATCGACTATCATTAGTCCACCTTGGTTTTTTTTAAGACAGGGTCTGTCATTGGCCTAAGGTTTGTTATTAAACTAAGGCCAAGTAGTTAGTGATTCTCAGGAACCTTTCTCTTTCTTAGCCCTTAAAACCCTTCTAAATTCAGTAAGACTAAACTTCATTAAGCTCATATTTCTTCTTTTTAAATTCAATGTATTGGGACTAGAGAGATGGTTCAGTACCCTTGTAGAGGACCTGGGCTATGTACCCAGCACCCATACAGTGGATTATAGCCATCATCTTTTCTCTTTCACAGACTCTGGCCATGCACATTGTGGACATACACGAATACAGACACAAAATTTAGGTTTTACTATTGTGTGTGTAGGTGTACATGCCACATGCATGTGTTTAGGTCAAGAATATAGTTTCAGTAAACAGTTTTGTCCATTGTGTGGGTTCCAGGGAATGAACTTAAGCTGTCTTGACAGTGAGTGCCTTTGTCCACTGAGTTAACTTGCCAGCTTATCTTTTTCTTTTATCCAGTCTTGTTGTGAATTCCTGGATGGTCTGGAACTTGCTGGCTTTGAGCTTGTGATGGTCTTACAGCTACTGTCTCTCAAATACAAAGAAAGTAAGCTTCAATGATTTAGTAATATTTTTTTAAAAAATCTAGGCCAGGCAGTGGTGGCGTATGCTTTTTATCCCAGCACTTGGGAGACAGAGTCAGATGGATCTTTGAGTTTGAGGCCAGCCTGGTCTACAAAGCTACATAAAGAAACCCTGTCTCAAAAAACAAAAACAAAAAACAAAAAAAACCCCCAAAAAAACCACACACACAAAACCAAACATAAGTTTTTAAGTTTTGAAGTAATTATAAACTTGACCAGCTTTTTAAAAGTTCTGTATCATAAATTAGTACGTGTGTGTGTGTGTGTGTGTGTGTGTGTGTGTGTGTGTGTGTGTGTGTGTGTGTGATAGATATAGTTTGTATGCTAGTCGTTCCCTCTCCACCATTGGTTTTATTGCTTGCATTAAAGGCAAAGCCATGTGAAAATCAGGCTAGTAATATTACTTAGGCCGTTTGTGAGAGATGTAGTCCTTGCAGTAAGCTCAGATGTTAAGATTCTCGTGTCTGTGGTTTTGATTTCTAATCAATATCTCTTGTGAAGGTCTATGACACTAGTAATTCATAAGTTCACAAGACAAAGATTTGGGCTGTATAACACCCAAGGGTCTTGCTTTGCTACTCAACACTACCAAAAGGAAGAGAAAAAGTTGAAAACAGATTTTATAAGGTCATACTGAGACAGTTTGGTTTGTATTTGTAACTGGTAGCCATGCAGCCTTGCAATTTCATCCTAGCTCAAAGAGGCTCTGTGGCAACAAACTTAAATGACAAAATCCTGTATGCTTGTGTAAGACTGTTGGGGTAATCCTAAAGAAGACTAGTAGACAGGGCTGAGGATGTAGCTCCTTGATAGAGCATGTGGTTAGCATGTGCAAGCCACTGGGTTCAAGCACTGTAGGAAAAAACAGTAAATGAAGAACTTTAAGAAAACCAGAAAGTGATATATCTTGAAAGCAGAAAATAAAATTATGTCAGAATCTGGGGGGGGGGGGATGGTATATATAGAGGAATGCCAGAAGCCTTACCTTAGAAATAACAAAGAATTGTAGGAAGTTTGTTTCTGTATAGGAGTAAGATAATCTTTGTTTTGACTTCCTCCTGAGCCTTGCAGTTGCAGGGAGTACTTGCTAACTGTGGCTTCAGAGCTCTCTAGAGCTCTGCTGATGGTTTTCCACATTGGTTGCAAAACCCAGGACATCTAGCATGCCAGGCAAGTACTCTACCACTGAGCTCTACTTTGTCCCTGCCACCATATTTTTTATATTTATTTATTTACTCCCCTCCCCGAGGAAAGTGGGTAAAGGTGCTTACTGCCAAGTCAGCTATCCTGAGTTCAATTCCTAAGTCCCATGTGGTGGAAAGAGGGAAAGAAAACAAAGTTGAAACTGGTTCTCTGACCTCAATCCACAATAAATGTAAAAATACAGCCCCTTCCTCACTCCCTTTTTCCCTCCGTTTCTCCCTCCCTCTCTCCCTCCCTCTCTCCCTTCCTTCCCTCTTTTTCTTTCTTTCTTTTTTTTTTTTTGAAACAATATCCAGACTATATTGGAACTCACTGTGTAGACTAAGTTTGCCTTGAACTCACTCACAGTCTGCTTCTACCTTAGGAGACGTTAGATGTAAATACAAAAGATTTGGAGTGGACCCAAAAATGTAGAATCATTGTACACATTAAAATGCATGAGTAATAGCCAGGAGTGGTTTACTTGTTAGTCTTGTTTAATCATTGAAAGAAGTGCTCAAGCACAAAGAAGATACAGGTGTTACTCAAGGTTCCTTTTTTTTGAGGAAAACTGGGGAGGTATTTTGTAGAATATCCTACATATTTGCTTGTCCCTTCCTATTTCAGACATGGTTTTTTAGGGAGAAGACGAAGGGTTCTATCATATGGTGTCAAGGATGTATGCTGTCAGTATGGCCTATCTCTGTTGATGTTTGACCATGACCAAAGCTGTCTGAGGTAGTCTGCCAGCTTTCTGCACTATAAAGTTTCTCTTCCCCTCCTTTCTGTTTTTTAGAAGGCTGTAAACAGTACACCCTGAAGGGGTGAGGATTGTCTTTGAGGGTGGAATCTATTTGTCAGTGGATTCTACGCAGCAGCTGTTCCATATTTGAGTATTTGGGTCATCTTAGATTTGTAGATACTTAAATATTTTGCATGTATAATCTGAAACACTAATTTTGTTGTTCAAACTATCTTTGAACCTTGAGCTTGATCAGTAAACTATTCCTCTGACACTCTTCTGTGATTGTTTCATTGATCGCTTACTCTCTGGCACTAGATATTTGGGTTTCTCTCTCTCTCCCTCCCTCTCCTGATTTTTAAAACAGTCTCACTATGTAGCTGGTCTGCCTCACTTATGAGTGCCAGGGTTATAGGTATATGCCATCATATCTACCTTGCAGGCTTGACTTGCGTATTATTCAGTTCTTTTATAAGCAACTATTTTGAGGAGTGTTCTTTCTTTTTACTGGATAATATTGAAAACTAAGAACTTGTATTTGGTCTGTTCTGTTGATGATTACAGTAATATAGAGTCCTTCATTTCTGTGGGCCTTCTGAGTTGAAAATAGGAAGTGTGTATGCATTCCAACTGGTGTGTATATGCAAACACATGCAAACTTGTTTATTTTGTATTTTTTAAGATTTTATGTGCATTGGTGTTTTGCCATGGGTACAGGGTCCCCTGGAACTGGAGTTACAGATAGTTGTAGGGGGTGCTGGGAATTGAACCCAGGTCTTCCTGAAGAGCAGTCAGTGTAGCTCCATGCAAACATTTTGCATTGAGCTTAAACATTCATACAAATGTCTCTAATTCTGTTTGCATTTGCCATATGGATTCTTCCAGCCTCTATTTCCTTATCTGTAAATTTTTATTCCAACAGAGAAAAAGTGGCTCCCATTTACCATCTACTTAATTGTTCAGGTACTATTGACATACCTTGCAATATCAGAATCATTAACAGCAAAATTACAGCTATGAAGTAGCAACAAAAATAATTTCATGGGTGCTAGGAGTCAAACCTGGGTCCTAGAATAGTAAGTGCTTTTAACCACTGAGCTATCCATCTCTCTAGCCTACATAAGGTGTCTTGAGTGTCCAAATAAACAGGCAGAGAAATAAGAATTGTGACAAGTGATGAAGAAAGAAGCAAAGGAGTTTAACATGAGTCTGAAAATGTTCTGAAGACCCATGTCATAATGGTGTAAATATGCTCAGTGCTACTACCACCCAGCATCTTAACTGTTTTTAAATATACAGTTCAGCTGTTAAAAATTGTAATATAAATTTTCAATATGAAGGATCTCTGATTGCTACTCCTCTGAAAAGGATCCTTGTTCCACCCCACCCCCACCCCTCATCCCCCAGGGAGGAGTCACAACTCACAGGTGAGAGCTGCTGCCTTAATTGGCATCCCGTAGTATCTGCCCTTTTGTAACAGGCCTGTTTTGGCTGTTGTGATATTAATGAACATGGATGTGCAGACACCTCTGTAAACTTCTTTTAGTTGTTTTGGTTGTGCCACCAGAAGTGAAGTTGCTAGATTTATTATATGGTAGTTGATTATCCATAGCATTTGTACCATCTTACAAGCCTGCTCATGGTACAAAAGGTTTCTGGCTCCTGTCAACATTTACTATTTTATGTTGTAGCTGGATCATATTTTTAGTAAAAGTGTCATAATTTTAAAAAAAATTTTGTATCTCAGTGTTCTTATAAAAATAACATGAGTTTTAGCAGAAATTATGGGTTTATGTTGCTTTGAGAACTTGGGAAGAAACAGCCTTCAAGAAAGAAAGCCAGTGGGAAAAGTAATGGTGTAGCCAGAGTGAAAGGTGAGCAGTAGCCACACTGTGTAAATCACCAAGGAAAAAAAGTTACAGGAAAATACTTGGCACTTGTGAACATTTTGATGTTAATTATTTTGTTTGAGATAGTGTCTCACTGCATAGCTTTTACTAGCCTGGACTTGTTATACCACATTGGCCTAGAACTCACAGAGATGTGTCTGCTTCTTCCCATTTGCTGGCTAATACCAGCACTTTAATAAGATAAATGCTACCATGCTTGGCTGTTTTCTTTCTTTCTTAGCAGTTGCGGTTTATTGAAAAGGAGTTCTACATATTTTAACATGGGTTTAATAGGTGATTGGGGAAAGATAAGAGTCAACCAAGACTGAGCATGAGCTTCTCAATTTCTGCAATTTAGGGTTTTTGTTTTGTTTTGTTTTTTGTTGTATGTTGAGAGTAGAAGGGAGAAGTGGATATTGAACATGTGTGTATGAGGGAAGTAGAAAATTTCTGAGAGAAAGATCTGATTGCTAGCCAGAGGGTGTACAGGTATCTGCAGATACAGACTTCCATGGTTTTGGGGTAAAGAATTTCATCTGGGAGTAGGGTGGCTTTTTCAGAGACAGTAATTGAAGCCACAGAGAGACAGGGAAGCCACAGAGAGACAGGGTGTCAGTAAGAATTCTGTTATTGGTAACAGAGGGAAAGATAAGGGTTGACTTGGTGACCATGTGGGAAAGAGAAAATTGTACCCTGTCAAAGACATATTTATGCCACTGTTTCTTTCTCCAATCTATTCCTAGCTTACTTTGCTCTTAATAGCTCACTTAGCTTTTATTTTAATAGAACTGTGATCCTTAAAAAGAGGGCAACCTACCTAACGCCCATGACAGTCTAGTTTAATACAGAGACCTAAATGCTTAGAAGAGGAGAGATTGAAGTAACTTGTACTTTGCTTAATGCTTTTGTTGTGGAAGCTTAGAACACTAATTTCAAAATGTGTGTACACTTAAGAATTGAACACCAGCAGCAAACACTAATAGTCTGTCATTAAATGTGAATCGAACTATTCATTGCCTCTGCCATTGCATTTTAATGTTTTAATCAGAAGATACTGTAAATTAGATGTGAAAGATTTTGGACATTGTGAAACAGATCAGGAGTTAAGAAGAGATGTCTTGCCAGCAAGCCTAAGTTAGATCCCTAGACTCTGGTGGTAGAAGGAAAGACTCCTGAAAGCTGAAAGTTGTTTTTTGACAGCTCTCAGGAAAGAGACAGATTTTTGTGTGGTTCAGGCTGGCTTTGAATTTAGGGTTTTCCTGCCATAGCCATCCGATTGCTAGTATAAGTATGTACCAGAACACCTAAATTATATTGGTATATTTAGATATCCTTGAGTGTTGATTCTAATAAACTGGTTTTAGGGAAATCCTTTCATCTCCTAGGGTTCAAACCCCCCCCTCCTTTTTTTTTTTTTCAAGACAGGGTTTCTCTGTGTAACAGCCCTGGCTGTCCTGGAACCTCCTCTGTAGACCATGGTGTCCTCAAATTCTGCCTCTCAACTGCTGAAATGAAAGGTGTGCACCACTACACCCAGCTCATTTTTCCTTTTCTGTGGTTGAAGTACAGTATTTCTTTTAGTTCTTTGATTTTAAATAAGGAGCAGGCAAAGGTTTTATGGGATTTAAAAATGGGACATAGCATGTCTTACATTCTACTCTTTTTCAGGTAGATCATGGAAGCGAAGTGGTTACTGTGTTTGCTGCTGGCCCTTGGAACTATAGCTGTTCAGGCTCATGATGGACACGATGATGACATGATTGATATTGAAGATGATCTGGATGATGTTATTGAAGAGGTAGAAGATTCAAAATCGAAATCAGATTCCAGTACTCCTCCATCTCCAAAGGTTTGAAGTTGATATTATTTTTTCTTTTGGCTTTTCAAGACAGTGTTTCTCTGTGTATCCCTGGGTGTCCTGGTAGACCAGGTTGGCCTCAACTTAGATCCACCTGCCTCTGCCTCCTGGTTTAAAAATCTTTATTTCTTGGTTTAAAAATCAAAAAAGTATGAAGTTAAGAGTCTAAGAATATATAGTTTAGTGATAGAGTGCTTGCCTAGCATATGTAAGGCTCCGAATTTGATCCCCAAGAAGCCCCCTCCCGATGTTTTCAAAGGCAAAACAAAGTTTTAAAAGATATTTGCTAAGCCTTCTAGCAGCCTTTGGTTACATGTGGATTGAATTCAGGGACAGCTATGACAACTGAAATCAAACCAAGAGAGTAAATTCTAAGGAATGTTAGATAATGCCACTCTCCTCCTGGACTTGTGATTCCTTCTGAAGGGCTGGGGTTATAAGCTTGTGTCACAGTGCTTGGCTAACATTTTATGTTTTAGTTTGTGTTTCAAGACAGGGTTTTTCTTTATAAGCCTTGGCTGTCCTGAAACTTGCTCTGTAGACCAGGCTGGCCTCCAACTCCTAAGTGCTAGTCATGCACCACCACTGCCCCACTTACAATTTTACTTCTTAATTATACTTTTATGTTAACACAGGTTACCTACAAAGCTCCAGTTCCAACAGGGGATGTTTATTTTGCTGACTCCTTTGACAGAGGGTCTCTATCGGGGTAAGTATTTCCTGGGGATAAAAGTTTGAAAGGTGAATATCTTGAAAATAAGAGAATAGTGGGACAGTTCTGACTCCTTTTTAAGCAGTATTGGGGTTGAACTTGGTGTCATATATGGAAGGCAAGTGCTCTGCTGAGAGCTACAGCCTTAAAAAATGGCCCCTTATGAATCTTGCTGACGAGAGGGAGAAAGGATTGTAGGAGCCAGAGGGGTCAAGGACATTACCAGAAAAGCCATAGAATCAAGTAACCTGGGCTCAGAGGGACCTACAGACTTAACTAAGAACCAGGGAGGGTACATGGGAGGGTATATGTGACAGTTGTGTGGCTTGATCTTCTTGTGGGACTCCTAACAGTGGATCAGGGGTTCTCTCTAACCCTTTTGCTGGCTTTTGGGACCCTACTCCTTATACTGGGTTGCCTTGCCCAGCCTTAGAACAAGGAGAGGTCATTAGTCTTATTGCAACTTTGATATACCATGTTTTGTTGATATCCATTGGAGGCCTGCCCTTTTCTGAGTAGAAAGGGAGAAGTGGGTGGGAGGGACGAAGCAGGGAAGACTAGGTGGGAGGAGAGGAGATAGGGGAAACTGGTTTAATTTTGTTTTTGTTTTTGTTTTTTGTTTTTCAAGACAGGGTTTACTCTGTAGCCCTGGAACTCACAAAAATCTGCCTGCCTCTGCCTTCGGAGTTCTGGGATTAAAGTTGTGATGTAAAATTTAAAAATGAATGAATAAAAAGTGGGCCCCTGGGATATCATTTTAACAGGCATGCCCAGTGATACATCTCCAGTGTTGTATGTGGAAGTTGTCTTGGAACTTTGCCTCTTGCTGTTTTCATTCCTGTTTCTCTCTCCACCCTATATTTCATTCTTTGGGGAATTTTTTGTTCTCTTGAACCTTGTTCTGTAGGCTAGATGGATGAAAGAGATGCTGCTTGAAGCAGCATTTATTGTCACTTGAATTTAACTCTGGGGTTTATCTTAATTACAGGTGGATTTTATCTAAAGCCAAAAAAGATGACACCGATGATGAAATTGCCAAATATGATGGTGAGAATACATTCTTGACACAATATGATACCAAAATGGCATTTTTTTTTTAATTTTGGAGAATTTAATACATACATATAATGTGTTAATCATACTCTTGCCCACCTGTCCCCTGGCTCCTTCCAGATCTGGAAATCCTACTGATTCCAACTTGTGTTACCTGCATGCTCATACTGGGGTTATTCTCTAGGTTGTGACCTTAAGACTAGTTCAAAGATGTTTGGGGCTAGAGTGAGGTGATAGTTCAGCAGCCAGGAGCATGTATTGCTTTTCCAGAGCCAAGTTTGGTTCCCAGCACTCAAGCTCTGGAGATTAGACACCCTCTTCTAGCTCTATGGATATTTACATACACAAACTGAAATGAAAACAAAGTCTTGTACAATTACATTGTTTTCCCTCTTCCCTTTCCTCCTTCCAATCCTTCCTGTGCACCCCACTGCTCCCTTTCAAATTCATGACCACTATTTTTTTTATTATTATACATTTCCCCCTAAGTATATAAATAAAACCTTCCCACATTACATAGAAGGTTGTTTGCATGTATATGATTTCAGGGATGACCACTTGGTAACCAGTTTGGGGGCTCTTTTTAGGGAAGACTTAATTCTACAATTCTCAGCATGTAGTTCTTTGTTTAAGGTTGAGGCCCCATGAGATTCTCTCTTTTGAATTAGCATGTCTGTTGGTGTCCTCCTTGTTCAGGTTGTTGAGACTGTGCAACAGGGTCTCACTATCCTTGGCTTGCCTTGAACCTTGAACCTCAAATTCATAAGTTTACCTCTGCCTCACAAGTGTATTGATTAAAGGCTTGTGCCATCATGCACAGCTGAGTTTTGTTTTTTTTTTTTGTTGTTTTGTTTTTTTTTTTTTTTTTTTGAGATAGTATTTTTCTGTGTGTCCTTGGTGTTCTGGAACTTGCCCTGTAGACCAGGCTAGTCTAAAACTCAAGAGATCTTCCTGCCTCTGCCTCCCAAGTGCTGGGATTAAAGGTTTGTGCCACCTTGCCTGGCTGAAAAATTAGTTTAAAAATGAGGTATTTTCAGATTTTTTTTACATTGTGAATTATACCATCTTTGTATATGGCTTTATAAGTGATACAAATAGACCTATTTAATAACCATGTTAGAAATGGAAGATCTTCTTTAGGTATAATGAATAGACTACAATTATTTCCAAAACATGTCCTACTATTTGACAGATACACATGCACTCCACAGTAACTCAGCTTATAGGTAAATAAACATTGACACTGTGATACTTACACAACCTGGAATTTAGTTTATTACCATTTAAAAGACCTTAAATGGTATGGATAACAGTGGAGAGCCTTTTTGTATTGTCTTGTAGGAAAATGGGAGGTAGATGAAATGAAGGACACAAAGCTGCCAGGTGATAAAGGACTTGTACTGATGTCTCGGGCCAAGCATCACGCCATCTCTGCTAAACTGAACAAGCCCTTCCTGTTTGATACCAAGCCTCTTATTGTTCAGTAAGTTACGTGTCTTCTTGATAGAATTTTCTAGAAAAGGTAATCTCAATTGATTATATGAAACTTAACACACACTGAAAAACCCAGGAGATGTTTACAGTTGGAAATTTACATGTTGAGTGGTTTGTTTTATTTTTTAGCTATTTTGGTTTTTTGAAACAGGATTTCTCTGTGTAACAGCCATAGCTGTCCTAAAAGCTGTGTATACCAGGGGCCTTTAACTCATAGAGATCTGCCTGCTTCTGTCTCCCAAGTGCTGGGATTAAAGACATGCATCTATTTTTAACAGCTTAGAAAGTTACTTAAAAACAGTCTGGTTGTTTACCCTATTGATAGCAAACAAATGTCTGGATTTTGCATTAACGATTAATTTTGTGGGTTTTTTTTTTTTTTTTTTGTGCAGTTGAGTGGCTACATGAGAGTAGTATAGGATGGAATCCTTTGTGTGGAGCTAGTCATACAGCCTGTGATGAGACATGACCAGTCAGTTAGGAAATATTGTTCAAAATGCCACAGGCTCTCATCTGTCTTGTCTTATCTATTTATTATTTATTCTTTCTGAAACTAGGTATGAAGTTAACTTTCAGAATGGAATAGAATGTGGGGGTGCCTATGTGAAGCTGCTTTCCAAGACCTCAGAACTCAACTTGGTAGGTACTCTGTCTATGTAAAATTTGTTTCAAGGATCTTAGAGCTTGGAGTGACAGGACACATGCCTACCATTCACAGGGCCCAGGCTTCAATCTCCATCGTTTTAAGAAAAAGTTTGCAAGACCTATGAAAATAAAGGCTGATCTGATCATGGAAGCTTAACACTTATGGGCTTTGCTTTGAAATGGTGGCTATTGGAGCTTTAGCTGTATTTTATCTCTGGTTTCTTAATGGGAATTTTTAAATTTTTGTTGTTGTTTTTGTTTGTTTGTTTTGTGGTTTTATTTATCTTATTTTTAACACAGGATCTCACTGTATATCCCTGGCAGGCCTGGAACTTGCTGTGTAGACAAGGGAGGCCTTGAACTCCCTGAAACCTATCTGCCTCTTCCTTACAAGTGTGGGGATTAAAGGCATGTGTTGGCAATTTTCTGTTTTCTTAAGCTTATTTCTCATTTCTGAAAGAAGTTTATATGCATGTGACTTTTTTTTCCTTCTGTTGTTGTCCTCAGCCTATAGCCTACCCACCTCTCCAGTCCTGGAGGTTTTTTGTTTTGTTTCGTTTTTTGTTGTTTTTCCTGGGCATTCTTGTTTTGTCCTCATTTATGTCTGTATGAAGGTGTCAAATCACATGAGCTGGATTACAAACACTTGTGGGCTGCTATGTAGGTCCTGAGAATTGAACCTGAGTTCTCTGGAAGAGAAGCAAGTACTCTGAGCCATCTCTCTAGCACCTTGTACGGAGTTTTATGAGGAACTATTAATATACTTTTCAGTTTTCTTTTGGAATTCTTTGACTAGAGTTACTTAAGGCACTCCACTTTTGTCTCTGAAGGATCAATTCCACGACAAGACTCCCTATACTATTATGTTTGGTCCAGATAAGTGTGGAGAAGACTACAAACTGCACTTCATCTTTCGCCACAAAAACCCCAAGACAGGTGTATATGAGGAAAAGCACGCTAAGAGGCCAGATGCAGATCTGAAGACCTATTTTACTGACAAGAAAACTCACCTTTACACATTAAGTAAGAAAAACCAGCTGTTTGGGGTTATAAAACATTGCATAGTTACCATCTGGTTAATGTTAAGTTTGCAGACTTAAAGAATACTTATACTTACAAGTAAAAGCCTTTTCTTCATAAAGAATCTTTGGAAAACACCCTATGTATTACCTTCCAATGAAAGGGGATAACAGATAGCTCCCACCTCACTAGGAAACTACTGAATTGATATGGGCTCAAAGAACTATTTGATGGAGAAGAGAAAACATATGATGACTAAGAGGCCTTTAATGCCATGTTTGTAAAATAATTTCTATGATCACAGGTTTACTGCAGAAAGAAAACATGTGCTAATACCAGGACTATAAAAGGCTGTGCTAAGGGTTCTAGGCCAGTGTGCTGAGAGGGAAAAAAGTGAGGTCAGTTTTAGAGAGATCCCTTCGTGGGTGCTAGCCAGAGTATGGGAAATTTCCAGGTACAATTGAAATTGCACTAGGACTACTAGAAACTTCAGAACTTCCTAGATTGAACTATTATTTCAATATTTACTACCTGTAGGTGAGCTTTTTCATATATAGTGTGTTGCTTTTAAGTATTCAAACTACAAAGTTGTAGAGTAGATTGTCTTCTGTTCCTTTATTTAGCAGTAGGAGTTCTAATTTGTTCACTACATCAACCAGTTAATGTTTTAATAATCTGAGAAGAAAAACCTTTTTTGTTTTTAGAGACCGTTTCCCTGTGTATCCCTAACTGTCCTGAAATTCAGAAATCCTGCCTCTGCCTCCCAAGTACTTGGATTAAAAAGGCTTTACCCCACCCAGCATTCTGAAAAATTTTTAAAAGAAAACTTTTGGCTGGTAGTGTACTTCAAAAGTATCATAGGACAAGGCATGTGGTATAAACAGAAAACTATAAACCTTATCTTACTGCTGGCCAGTGCATAAATATGTGTCAAACTGTTAAGTTAGTTTGTACAGACTTTGGTGTTTTTCTGTGTTTATATAAATAAAGACTTACTGTTTTATCTATGTGGGTGTTATGCCTGCATAAGTCTGTTTACCACTTGCATATCTGGTGCTGGCATTCCAGAACAGTGTATTGATCCCCTAAAGCTGTAATTAAAGACATCAGGGAGTATGTACAGCTGTTAACCACTGAGCTATGTCCCCAGACCCTGTCAGTGGAAGACCTTAGTGGTTTGTGTAGAGATCAGTGGTTATTGGGATCTAACTCAGAGCATTGGGATTGTGTGGCAAGTGCCTTTTATATGCTATTACACCATTTCACCAACTCATTCATTCATTCATTGTGGTTGTTTTGAGACAAAGTCTCACTGCTTAGCTCTGTCTGTCTAGGAACTCATTATGTAGACCAGCTTGGCCTCAAACTCACAGAGAGCCACCTGTCTCTGCCTCCCGGATGTTACTAGGATTAAAGGTATGTGCCATCATACCTGTCCTTTTTTTGTTGCTCAGACGGGCCTTAAACTCCCTGTGTAGATGAGAATGGCTGATGACTGTTTCTATCACCCAGGTGCTAAGATCACAGTGTGCCATCAAGCCCATCAGCAAGTTTTTATTACTGTTTTTGAGACAGGGTCTTGCCACAGGATCTAACCTAGCCTCAAACCTCAATTGCCTAGCAAGTGCTGGTATTAGAGGAATGCATTATCACATCTGGCCTGGTAGCATAAATAACTTTTTTTTTTTTTTTTTTTTAATGTGTGTATGGGTGTTTTGCCTGTGTGTGTATGTGCATCCTGTGCATGCAGTGCTCTCAGAGGCCATAAGAGGGTGTTGACTCTCCAGGAACTGAAGATAGAATAATTGTGAGCTACCATCTGGGTCTCAGGAACTGAACCTGGGTCCTATGGAAAAACAACCAGTGTTGTTGACCACTGAGCAATCTTCCCAGTTCCTTATTTTTTAATTATTTATGTGTTACGGGTGTTTTTTGTTTGTTTGTTTGTTTTGTTATGTCTATACATGATATGTGTGCTTGGTGCCCATAGAAGCCAGAAAATGTTGTTATACCTTTTGCTACTGAGGTTGTGAAAAGGCAGGTAGATGTTGGGGGTGTGAACCCTGGAAGAGCAGTCAGTGGGCCAGGGTTCATTGCTTTTAATAACTGAACTATTAATCTAGCTTCTTTAACTATTTTAATAGTTAAATAATAATAATATTATTACATAGTTTAATAATAATTTTAATAGCTCCAATAAGAGTGTTTGTCTATTGTGTACAAAACCCTAGGGTAATCTCCAGGTTGGAAAAGAAGTACCTTGTTAAAATTTATAATTTATAATTTCTAGGCTAGGAGCCCAAGCGAATGGCATTGGGGGCCCCCAACTCTTAAGTATTAGGCTTTCTGACCTTAGTACCTTGAGCTCTTTGTTCATGACTACTCACTTGTTCTTTCTCTAGAAGGCATTATATGTTTCTTTGGATTGATGGGAATGTTGGAATGAATGGTTAAGTCAATAATTTTAATTACATTTAACATCTTTTCAGTCTTGAATCCAGACAATAGTTTTGAAATATTAGTTGACCAGACTGTTGTGAACAGTGGAAATCTGCTAAATGACATGACTCCTGCTGTAAACCCTTCCCGTGAAATTGAGGACCCAGAAGACCAGAAGCCTGAGGATTGGGATGAAAGACCCAAAATACCAGATCCAGATGCTGCCAAACCAGATGATTGGTAATCTTGGGGCTCCATCATTGAGTATTAGCAAATATTTTGTGTATTCCACATAGCTTAAACACCAAAATGTTGATTGAATGAGATCTGGTTGTTTAAATAATCTGTGATATATCTAGGCATATTGGCACATGCCTGTAATCCGAGCTTTCAAGAGGCTAAAGCAGAAAGATTGTGTGAAGCCAGTGTGGGCTGCATGAGTAAGATCTTGTGCCCCAATTACAAGAAAAGGAAGGTTTATCTAGTCTGTTTTACAGGAGAAAAGTACCAATTACTGTGGAAAAGAACCCAATTGTGATAATATAAATTATCCCTCTCTCCAATTTATAAACTCTAGGATGCTAAAACTGTTGTGGTTTGTTTGTAAAGCTGACAGAATTGGCTTGTGAGACTCTGTTCCAGCCATTCTAGTGCTTTCTTTACTACTGGTGTTTAATGAGTTACAGTGCTAAGAATTGAACCAAGGGCCTCCAGCATACTAAACATGTACTGTGTTGCTGAGAAATACTCTACTACCATCCACATTTGAAGCTAACATTCTGAATTTTTGGTTTTTTGAGACAGGGTTTCTTAGTATAGCTTTGGAGCCTCTCCTGGCACTCGCTCTGTAGACTAGGCTGGCCTCAAACTCACGAAGATCTTCCTGCCTCTGCCTCCCAAGTGCTGGGATTAAAGTCGTATACCACCACTGCCTGACTAAAATTTTTAATTGATACTTTTCTTGTTTTATGTACATTGATCTTTTGTCTGCATGCGTGTCTGTATAAGGTTGTTGGGTCTCCTAGAACTGGTGATACAAACAATTGTGAGCTGCTATGTGGGTGCTGGGAATTGAAGCTGGGTCCTCTGGAATAGCATCCAGTGCTTTTAACCGCTGAGCCATCTCTCTAGCCCTCACGTTTTTATTTTTGTTTTGAGACAAACTTTCACTATAGCCCTAGCTGGCCTGGAACCTACTCTATATAGATAAGGATCTGCCTCCCAGGTGCTAGGATTACAAGTGTGTACAACCATACCCAGCTAACTTTAAATTTGTGTTTGTTTATATGCTGAGTATTTTTTACTTTGACTCTTGATTGTTCTTGTAGTTCAATTAGAGAAATGTGTGCTTGATCTTTGGCTGCTATTTTCAATGTTTTTTGTTCTAGACAATAGGCCCAGATAAATGATTCACAAATATGTTCTAGGATGAATCAATTCAGTTTTCTAAGAGACTATATTGACTGGCTTTCTGGCCAGTGTTGTCATAGCTGGTGTTTTCTGTTTAAGGGATGAAGATGCTCCTGCTAAGATTCCAGATGAAGAAGCCACAAAGCCTGAGGGCTGGCTAGATGATGAGCCTGAGTATATCCCAGACCCTGATGCTGACAAGCCAGAGGATTGGTGAGTTTGAGTTTGCTTTTAGAATTACCTGTTCTTTTGTTTTTAAATTAAAAGCAGTATCTCTGGGTATGGTCGTGCAAACTCTTGATCACAGCACTTGGGAGGCAGAGGTGGGTAGATCTCTCTTGAGATTTGAGGCCAGCCTGGTCTGTAAAGTGAATGACAGGATAGGCAGGGTTGGCTGTTATACAGAGAAGCCTGCTGCTGCCTTGGAAAAACCAAAGTAAGTAAGTAAGCAAGCAAAAAAACAAACAAATAAATAAATAGAGCAGTGAGTGCGCACATGCACCAACACACACACACACACACACACACACACACACACACACACACACCAAAAAACAAACAAACAAAAAAATCCAGGCATGTTTGTGCACTCCTTTAATCTTAGCACTCAAAGGCAGGCAGATCTCTCTTGAGGCCAGCCTAGTCTACAAAACAAATTCTTGGACAGCTAGGGTTATCTCAAAAAAAAAAAAAAAAAAAAAAAAGCAGTAAGTGTAGCCAAATGCTCAAGTTTAAGTGGAGAGCTCTACAAAGTACTAAATTTCATTATGTAAAAACAAAATTGATCTTTTATCAAAGATCATTGCTATTGGGAATGAGAATTGAGATACTGTTCTGTATTGCATTGCTGATATAGCTTCATCAGCATCTTAAGAGCATAGGACTGGCTGTTTCGCTTATAACTTGTTTATATCTACTTCCACAGGGATGAGGATATGGATGGAGAATGGGAGGCTCCTCAGATTGCCAACCCTAAATGTGAGTCAGCCCCTGGGTGTGGTGTCTGGCAGCGACCTATGATTGACAACCCCAATTATAAAGGCAAATGGAAGCCTCCCATGATTGACAATCCTAACTACCAGGTTTGTGCCTCCTGATGGTTTAGTTGTTTTCATTGATCGGTTTTTATTTGGATAGAAGTTTGGTCAATAGTGAAGCCAGCAGGTTTGATGACTGTATTCAAGCTGTTCAATCAAGAAGAGAAAGTAAAGTTCAGAGACATTTGAATAATAGGCTAAATATAAAACCTAAAACCAGGAGAGAAAAGTGTTCATAATTGCTATGTGACCTTTGTTTAAAAATAGGATTAGAAGCCGGGCATTGGTGGCACATGCCTTTAGTCCCAGCACTTGGGAGGGAGACAGGCAGGAGGGAGGATTTCTGTGAGTTCAAGGCCAGCTAGTTCCAGGAGAGGATCTAAAGCAATACAGAGAAACACTGTCTCAATAAACAAACAAAACAAAGAGTAGAACTTATATACCCTGTTGTGAAGTGTCAAGGGAGCTTTGGCCACAGAATCCAAGGGGTTAGATTGGTCATGGAATTGTGATGGGAGTTGAATCTTTCCATGTCAAGTCAGCTCATTGCTTGGCCCCATTAGTCTTCATCTGCCAAAAGACAGGTACACATGAAGTGGTTGAAATTCTAACACTTGGTTATAAGTATGAGGACCAAAAATTGAAGGTCAACTTTAGCTAGAATCAGGAGTAATTTAAGTCTATCCTAGGCTATATGAAACCTTGTTTAACAAAACCAAACCAAATTGACATTTAATGATTATTCTGTGGGCAGCCACCTAGTGGATTGTTTTGTTGAGGATTAATATTGAGACTGAATCCAGCTTCTCATGCATGTTAGGCCAGCTCTTTACCTCTGACCCACATCTGTAGCCCATCACTGTTTGAGAGTCATTGCGGCTGAAACCAACATTACATATGTATTAGGATGTTTGTAAACCGTGCTATTTAAGTTAAGCTTTAGAGCTAAATTGCAGGTGAAGACTAAATTTTATTTTAAATCACCACTGGGAAATGTCTGTAGTGGCTACATTCCATCAACACTTGATAAGGGCAGAGTGGGCTGCACAGAGCTAGGTGTTGGTTCAGAACAAGATCCTGGAGATTGGAAATTGAATTAGGTGAAATCCAGAAGTCAGAGTATAAAAACATCATTATCATTTATTGTTAGTTTAAATTTGACAAAATTAATGCTTATCTCTTGATTATTATCGAAAATATTTTGCAACTTCTTTTTCTATTCTCCTCCCTACCCCCTAAACTAGGGAGTCTGGAAACCAAGGAAAATACCAAATCCAGATTTCTTTGAAGACCTAGAACCTTTTAAGATGACTCCTTTCAGTGCTATTGGTTTGGAACTCTGGTCAATGACTTCTGACATTTTTTTTGACAACTTTATCATTAGTGGTGACCGAAGAGTAGTTGATGATTGGGCCAATGATGGGTGGGGCCTGAAGAAAGCTGCCGATGGGGCTGCTGAGGTTAGTGATTGTTCATTATTGTGCATTTATGTCTGCTTTTGGGGGATGAGGGAATGATTGCTTTATGTAAATCAGCTTTTTAAGTGTTTAGACCTGATTCTAGTAGTCTCATTCTGGCTTTAGAGTCCTGTATGTATGTGCATGGTGTGTGTGTTTACCATTTAAGTATGTTTTAATGCACTAAAAATGCTGAATCTTAGTTTACCCCTGGTATATAATTTTCAAATGACTAATGGTATAGCTGAGCTCTGGGACCAGAGAGCTGAGATGAAAACATTACATTCTTCATCTCTGTTTCCTGAGTAAGGGCCCTTTTTTTGTGGTTATTCCAAGCTACCTTTTGGTGCACTTATGAAGGTGAGACCTCATAATAGAGTAGGAAAATGGGTGCTTTTTTTCCTATTTTTCTTATGTGTATCTAAGTTTGACTCCTTTTTTGAAAAACAAGGAACCTAAGTTGCACCATGCCTTGAGTAATCATGGAACAGTCCATCTATCCTGTATTGGTGGCAGAAGCCATTTCTCTGAATTGTTTTGTTTTTCAGCCAGGTGTAGTGGGGCAGATGCTGGAAGCAGCTGAAGAGCGTCCGTGGCTCTGGGTAGTCTACATTCTGACTGTAGCTTTGCCAGTGTTCCTTGTGATCCTCTTCTGCTGCTCTGGAAAGGTAGGAATGTCTCTTTAGAGCTGCTTTTAGAAAGAGGTCTGTTGATGTTAATTAAAAATAACTAATAATATATTGACTGAGATTTTCCGTATTAGTTTGAAATACTTGGTCATATTTTGCATTGACTTTTTTGGTTTTTGAGACAGTGTTTCTCTGTGGCTTTGGAGGCTGTCTTGGAACTAGCTGTTATAGACCAGGCTGGTCTCAAACTCACAGAGTCCCACCTTAAACAGCAGTAGAAAAGTAAAATAGAAACCTTTATTTAGAATTAATGCCAACACTTGAGTGCGACAAACACAGCATTCAGTTTGAAGTAGCACCCCACTAATGGAGTCAGCATTTTATAATGCACAATCAGGACATGTGAACAAAACTTGGAGAGGGTACAGAGATACTCGGCAATTCTGGCAACTCCCTCCTTGCCCAGGTTCCCCCTCAAGTGTATAGATATTGATTGCATTGATTTTTAAAACTTTAGTCACAGTTTCTCAGTGGCCCATTGTGCCTAGATGATGACAGGATTTAGAGTTCCTTATTTGTTATTCCACTCTATTTCTCATCTTAATATTTGGTGGGAGCCTTTTAGAGAAAAAGGAACAACTTAAGTATAAGATCAACTGTCTGGGCACAAGTCAGTTTTTATCCTGATGTTATTTTTATTCTTAAATTTATAATTTGACCTTTAATTCATCCATTTCTCCCTCCTTGCCTTCAGTCTCTAAATACAATACTTTTCATGTAGGTTTTACAGCCTCAATGTTTTTCTTATTCAGACATTGTTGCATTCTGTTTCCTAACTTAGGATTTGATTTGTATGTATGGCACTTTGTCAGATTCTAGGGACTCTTTCCAGCCTTACCCTTACCACTGTTTGGAGTATCTGTGTCTGAGTCAGCTTGACAAGCTAGGCCTGTACTCCTTCCTGAGCCTTTGTTCTTACTGTTTTATCCTATTTTGGTTCTTCTCTTGCTCTGATTCCCTCTCACTTTCCCTCCCAGAAATTTAAAAACAAAACAAAACAAAACAAAAAAAAAGTAAGGATTATATCTTTTACATGTCTGCATATCTGCCCAGTACCCTGTACACAACCTTGGATATATTTTGCCCACACTCATTCAGGTGTTGAGGGGTAATATATTTGTGACAACCTAAATGTGGTTCTTGCCCTTGGTAATATTTCAGAAACAGTCCAATGCTATGGAGTACAAGAAGACGGATGCTCCCCAGCCAGATGTGAAGGAAGAAGAGGGGAAGGAAGAAGAGAAGAACAAGGGGGATGAAGAGGAAGAAGGAGAAGAGAAGCTTGGTCAGTAGTGCTAAGAAATCTGTCCTAAATCCTAAGCAACAAAACAGGTTACAGGAAAGATTGTTTTTAAATGATGCTCTAATCATTGTCAAAGTCAGATGTGAAGTTCTGTTCAATTGTTTTATGTTCTTTTAGAAGAGAAACAGAAAAGTGATGCTGAAGAAGATGGTGGCACTGGCAGTCAAGATGAGGAAGATAGAAAACCTACAGCAGAGGTAAAGGGTTAATAAATACCTTTAGCCATCTGAACTGAAGTGTACTTATTAAATGGGTTTTTTTAAAATTAGTGTAGTGGGGGGTAGTACAAGTGGTTGAAGATGTCAGAGGTGGATTCCTGAGGCACTTACATATGATGGGAGTCATCTGGAAGAGCAGTGTGTATCTTAACCACTGAGCCAGCTCTCTAGCCCAAAGGGAATGTTTTCACAGATAACTTAATGCTCAACATTTCATTTGAATCTCAAAGTCTTTTTCTGTGCGGGGGGGGGGGGGAGTATTTATTTGTAAGAAATAGAAGTTGGAAAAGTATGCTCTCTGAGGTAGAGTATAGAGTTTCTTAACAGTCCTGTGACATTTATGTCTCCTCACTGTCCCCTCAAAAGGTATTTCTTGCATACCACTGCATTTTAAACTTTTTCAGATAGGGTTTCATACAGCCCACACTGACGTTGGACACTTTGGTCAGTAATAGTGAACTTCTGATCTTCATGTCTGGTATCACAGGCATGCTCTGCTCTATTTTATGTGGTGCTGTAGATCCTTTTAAGAGCACCTGTTAGCACTCAGATGGTGGCTCATAACTGTCTAATTCTAGTCCCAGGGGAATCCGATGCTCCCTTCTGCCTCCAGGGTGCACAGATACACATCCAGGCAAACACTTATAAAATAAATAAATAAATAAATAAATAAATAAATAAATAAATAAATAAATAACCAACCCTTTTCCAAATTATTATGTTGATAGGTTTGAGGACATGGCTTTGGAAAATAAAGACTAAAATTGAATACTGATAATCCCACTACCTATAACAATACACTTTTCCTCTTGTTTTTCCCCAGTTGAGTTATTTAGTTTAAATTGTTATAGAAATTCAACTAACTTTTGTTTTTAAATATGCTAATTATATGGTGCACTTCTCTTCTTTTCATCTAATAGGAGGATGAAATTTTGAACAGATCACCAAGAAACAGAAAGCCACGAAGAGAGTGAAATAATCTTAAGAACTTGATCTGTGATTTCCTCTCCCTCCCCTTCCCTTGCAAGTGTGGTCCTAGGAGAGGGCCTGGTGGTATACCTTAGGTGGGAACTCAGAAAACCTCAAGACGTCACCATCTACAGGTTCCAGTGAATACTAGTCTGTAATTTTAAACATCTAGCAGTAAATAATTGCAGTTATAATGTAAAGGACCCTGTTTCTGTAGAAAAGAACATTTAACATAATGGTTGTGAAATGTAACATGAAGCAACTAACTTGTGTTTTTGTTTTGATGTTTTTAAAATCTTTGGGTTCCCCTCCCCTCTTTTTTTTCCTTCCTTTTTAGGTAGAGTTTTTGCCAGTTTAAAATCTTGGCTTAATTTAATATATTAATCTGTTCATGCAGAAATAACACCAACATTAGGAATGCTAGGGAGAATGAATTGCAGTTTTTATAACAATTTTTTTTAAGTTTGGTATTAAAACATTCATGTGTCTCTGTCCCTGAAAGTGTAATCACGTTCGAGTGCAGTCATTTGTGGTTATAATCTTGTTTTGTGTGCTTCCTTGCTTAATTCCTCCTAAGGATATAGAAGAGGAATTGGATGGAAGCCCAAATTTATATCAAAGTTCCCTTTGAGTTGTATTGACTAGACCCAAAATGAACTAAAAGGAGACTTTTCAGTTGGTGTTGGTCAGATCATAAAGTGCAGTGTTCTGTTGCCCTTGGGACTGCTCCATTCACAGACAGCTTTGCAGAGGAGAGGAGCTGGCTTAATGCAGCAGTTCTCACTGTACTTTCCACATAGGAGGCCAGACTGCTCACATCCTTGGGAGCACTAGGCTTTTTAAGGAATGCTGGTGGTGCCTAAGTAGACAACTTCATCACTTGTCCCACTGTGTTGATACTGTTCTCATGGATCTCCTCAGTCCCCAGCTTTCTCTGCTATGCATTTTTCTTCACAGCGCAGCTTGCAGTCCGTTGCTGAAAATTATAAGCTCTGCGTAGTGTTAGCTTTACTGTGATTACATCTGTTTCTTATTTTAAGCAGGCCCATACCTTTCCAGGGTCCAACTACAGGATAAATTACAGACTTGATTAGTGTCTATTTCTTTTACTCTCTGTAGACTTTAGAAAGTCTAATCCAGAGGTGGGCCAATTCAGAATTGACTGTAATTGAACATAGACTAAAAGTGTTTATGGGAGGATTGACACATAGCATGAGTTATTTGACTTTTGTAGGATATTTAAAATCTTCATTTGCAGTTCATGTAACAGTTGCGTCTTAAAATTCACAAAATAAAGCAGTCCTGTTCAAAAATTTTTTTTTTATTGTGGCTTGAAGAATTTTTTAAAGTGAATTTAGAGTTGGTTTGTTTTATTTTTGATGTGAAATGCAGATGGGTGCTAGAAGAGCCTCTTTCACATCACTATAGTGTAATAATACTATTATTACACCACACTGAAATGTATTCAGAAACATATGTTTCAACTTCATTCTTTCTCCAGAGGCGTTCCAGTTGTACCGATGATACTGTTCCTTGCACTGAATATATATAAACACACTCCTTAGTGTTTATATTGGGGAGATACTGGGAAAGAAATATATTTGTAAAGGATGAAGGCTGTGTTACTTGTTGTCTTTTTAAACACTGGTTCATTTCTTTTGAGGGTGGAATTGATTTTCTTGCTGTTCAGTGCTTTATCACCCTCTGTGGTCACAGTGAACATAGCTATGTAGCGGATGTTCCCAAATTGTAGAGAGTGAAATAAACAGTTACTAGCAAGAAATGAGTTCATGTCTGCAGGTTTCTCCGTGAAGCAAACATGGGGGTGATTGCGTTTTGTTTTGTTTTTTTTTAAAATCTGTTTAATCTTTCCACATTGACATGCTTCGTGCCTGCTTTATTTCACTCAGGCTGTAAAATGACAGATTTATTTATAGGTGGTGGTCATTGCCTTTCTGGGTCCCTCTTCCTCAAGGTTTCATTGACATGTTAATGAATGGGCAGCAGTCATTTTACAAAAAACTTACAGGGCTAGTGTTACAGCTCAGTAGGTAGAGCTGTCAAACATTTGCAAAGTGCCATAGCTTTGATTCCCTGGCACTGAATAAAAAATAAAGGCTCTTACATCCTGATATTATGTGCTGGATTCCTTGCTGCATTGTTGTAAAATATCCACTCCTTCAGCTGTGGTCTTCCATTTTCTTGACCACAGAATACTCTTTAACTTTTCAGATTGTTACTAAATGGTGTTAAATTAAAGCCCTGTGTTAAGTGTCTGCTTTTGACTGGACTTCATGATAACTTTGAACATGTTTTACTGTTTGAATAATGGTTTCAGCTTTTCATTGGCTACTATAAAAGAGTGATTCAGTCTTGTATTTAACTTCCTCTGTCCAGTAGTCATTCAGTCATTTCTAGTGTGTAAAATGGACAGCAGCTCAGAAATGGAAGTTTTTTTTTTTTTTTTTTCCAGTGTTGGTATTTGAACCAATGTGTTATTACTGAGCTACACTTTTTCCTTCTCGGTAATACTTTTTAAGTTGTATGGAAACCATTTTAACGTTTTTATTAGAAAATAATCTTTGTGCTGGATGTGGTGGTACACACCCTTAACCCGAGAGGTTGGGAAGCAGAGGCAGTCGAATCTCTGAGGCCTGCCCGATCTGTAAAGTTAGTTTTAAGACAAACTCTTGTCTTGAAAAAAAGAAAGAAAATAATTTTCCTCAGGCTCCATATTTGAGGTTATTATTACAAGTTGTGCCCAAGGTATTTTGTGTTTAAGGTCTTGATTGATACACTATACAGTGTATGTAGTGCTTCTAGTTCAGAGTTTTGAAGATGACCTTTTACTTTTAAGTGGTCATGATGGTTAGCCCTATAACCCCAGCACTCCTGATGCAGAAGCAGTATGACCAGCCTCAGCTAGACAATGCATTTGTAGCCAATCTAGGGCACCTGGCATGTCTCCAAAACAAAGTTTCGTGGCTGGGTGTTGTAGTGAGTGGTACTGGCACTGTATGCATTTGGCCCTGGATTCAACCCCTCCACTGCACACAAAATTTTAAAAAGTTGCTTGTTTCTTGACTGTTACTGGAACGTTTGGGGTACTGGTAAGAAACAGGGCTCCATTTACCCTTGTAGAGCCCACTTCCTCCACCCAAAACCTTAGATTTCCTTTCTACTGCATTTGAATAAAAAAAAAAAATTGGCTGTTAGCTTTTTTTTACTTGTGATTTTTAAAATAAAAATTTCATGAATCCTAGTAAGAGGTTAAAGAGTAACATGTTTGAGTGGCTGGTGGTGTCTTCTAGTGAGCAGCCTCATGTCCTGTGATAGTTAGATCGTCAATATCCTTTTTTTGGGGGGGGATCCCTTCCTGGCTTTTTACCCTTTGCCATTTACTTGCTAGTTGCATCACTAGAACTCCGCATCTTTGGGTTGGATTTTGAGTGATTCAATTTTATGTACCAATCAGTTTAAAGTTTAACTCCCTGGGGATCTAGGTAACTCCTGTTTCCCCTAGTGTGCCTGAAGACTGCTTCGCGCCTTATCTCCCCCCCCCCCCCGCCAAGTTAGAGATTTTGTTGACAGTAACCGTGATCCCTAATAGATCGATCTGTCAGCTATAATGAGGAAACCTCTACTAGGTCACTCAAACAATTATGGAGCTGCAAGTAAGGAATTATGACAGTAATGGAAGACTTCGAAATAGTGTGGGGCAGACTTGAAAAGGTAGACAGTATCTGGGGTCTGGCGGCTCCCACCACACTCAGGTTTGCCCCGCGTTCCTCGCGAACCCGGAAGGGACTGCCTTCAGAGGGCGGTGTTAAGAAAACGTGGCTCTTCTTGGATAGGCTCCTGTCAGTCACAAGTCTGTTCTCCCCCCACCGTGAGCCCGCCTCGGGGCTTCCCTTCTCGCCGGAGTGTTCAGTTTAAATCCCCGAACATCCTTAACGTGCTCGTCCCCACGCCCTCCGGCAACGGGTCTCATCTGGTTGGCCCGAGCTCCTGTCCGTCAGCAGTGACGCAAGGTTCGCCGGCCCAGGCCCCGCCCTCTTCCGAAAGCCCCGAAAACAATTTTAAGATGGCGGCGGCAGCGGCGCGGAAAACAATGGGGCAGGGGTGCAGGGGACAGGCCAAAGCCTGAGGCAGGCGGCGTGTGTTGGCTTGGAGTCGGGCTGAGCGGGGCCGGAGGAACACCCGCCGCCGCGCCCGAACCCGCTCCACCGCCCGCCAGGGTATGGCGCGGCCGTGAGGCGGACGGGGGCCGCCAGAAGCGGAGGAGCCCTAAGTGCCAGCCGGCGCCGAGAGGCCCGGGCCCGGCCCGTGCCGCCCGCGGCCCATGGTGCTGCCCACCTGCCCCATGGCGGAGTTCGCGCTGCCGCGGCACAGCGCGGTCATGGAGCGCCTCCGCCGGCGCATCGAGCTGTGCCGACGCCACCACAGCACCTGTGAGGCCCGCTACGAGGCCGTGTCTCCCGAGCGCTTGGAGCTCGAACGCCAGCACACCTTCGCCCTGCACCAGCGCTGCATCCAGGCCAAGGCCAAGCGCGCCGGCAAGCACCGGCAGCCGCCCGCCGCCGCCCCGGCCCCGGCAGCCGCTCCGGCCCCCGCTCCGGCCCCAGCGGCCGCGCGCCTAGACACAGCCGACGGCCCGGAGCACGGCCGCCCGGTCGCGGTGAGTAAGGCAGGCTCCTGCCGCAGCAGCCCTTTCCCCACGAAAACGCCTCTCCCGGCGCGGATCGGGCCTCGGGAACTTCCCCGGGCGCCCCCACTTCTGGGTCTGGGTCTTGGGAGGAGGCTAACATGGCAGGGAGCTGGGCGCTTGTCATCTTCGGGAATTGGCACTGTGGTGTATTTTGGGAAAACGTTACCGTGAGGACTTAGCGTGAAGTCGAGGCTGGAAAGGCAGGAGAAGTTTAGTTGCTGATAGGCTCTTCTCCTAAACTGGATTGCCAACTGTTGAGAACTTCATCTTGTATCAGACCTACGTTGGAGTTGCCTACGACGTTGAGCGTTTTGCACAGTAGGCCTGGACTCGTTTAGTTTGCAAATGTTGATTGGATCCTTGCTCCGTCTAAGGTCCGAGCTGTAGGCAGGGTTAGGTTAGGACTTTTAATATGGAAATAAGTCTCCCTTCAGTTGACAGTATCCTACGGCTTTCGAATGGAAAGTTGAAAAGCCTTTGGAAGCTTCAGTAAACTGTGTGGTCTGCTCATTGAGTTGCATAAAAGGTACTCCTTTTTTAGGGAACCCTGGAATTTTGTGAACATGAGATTGTTTTTATACTATTGACAGTTCCAATTTTAACCTACTAAGCCTGTTTAAAATCTTTGATAATATTAATAGTTGTTGGACGGGGGAAATGACGTTAATTGTTGGTCAGCTGTGGCCTTTGGTTTTTTTAGTAACTAATCCTGAGATTTATTGGTTAGCAGTGTTGCCTCCCTGAAACTGATTTATAAAAGGGAAACCTGTGGTGGGGGGAGGAGGAGGGAGTGTTGCAAAATTCTGGGTAATTTAAAAGTAAAAATTTACTATTTAAATTGTTCGATAACTCTAATTCATGTCTTTATTGCCTCTTGCCTGGTCCATTATAATACTCTTACATGGGTGATTGTAAAACTTGTCCCTAACTATTGGTTAGACTTTCAGTCACTTAACACCCTTCCTCTTGAAATGTGAGAAACCTTTCTGTTGCTGAGGCGATGAAGTTAAATCTTTGGTTGGCTTTTGGGACCAGTCTGGCCTAACCTATCTTTCCATGTCCCCCACAGAATTATTGTTTTCATTCTTTCCCTCATTCTCTTTGCTGCCGGACTAGAAGACAGAATACTTGGGTTCTGACCCAGCTGGTCAAGCCTTCTCGTCCCCACTTTTCTCACCTGTAAACCAAGGGTATGTTGGGCTTCTTACAAGGTAACTTGAAGGAATCAGATGAGCATGAGGCTCATGCCCAGAGGCAGGCAAAAAAGAAATGAGTGTGGGTCCAAGGCATTTCACAAGCCCAAAGGCTGCTTGGAGATCTTCCTCGGCATTCTTCAGAGCCCTGTCATCCTTCTGCTATAGTCCACCTTCCTTTGCAGTGAGTTTCTGAAAGCCCAGCCCACAGCAGAACCTCCTCTACCAATACAGTTACGAAATATACCTATGATGTTTGTTTTTAGTGCATAGCCACCTATTACTTTAGCTATACTGTGTCTTGCCAGGTATGCTCTAAGCTTTTGGAGTCCATACATATTTTAGGCTGTCTGAATATTTGTTGGGTGATTGATAACTGAACTTGGTTGTGCTCTACCCAAAATGACTTAGGTGAATGAGTCACCTTTACTAATCAGACTTTTTTGAAGGAAAGATCCCCAACTCTCCCCCAACCCCTACTGGGTATTGAGCCCAGGACTTTGTACTTACTAGGTATTTTAGATAGTGTTTCTATTACAGTGAAGAGACACCATGACTGTGGCAACTCTCAGGAAAGAAAACCTTTAATTGGGGCTGGTGTACAGTTCGAGGTTTTGTCCATTATCATCATGGCAGGAAGCATGGCAGCATGTAGGCAGACATGGTGCTGGAGGGGGTGGCTGAGAATTCTACATCTGGATTGGCAGATAACAGGAAGAGAGTGACACTTGACCTGGTTTGAGGATCTGAAATCTGAAAGCCCACCCCCAGTGACACACTTCCTCCAACAAGGCCACTCTTACTCCAACCTGATAGTACATATGAGCTCCCAGATTAACATATGGGAGCCATTTTCATTCAAACGACTGTTCTAGGTAAGCTCTTTACCATCAAACCACACTGCTAGCCCTACAGAAAGACTTGAGAGTAGTGGGTAGAGAGAGTAGTTCCTGCTTAAAGTACATTATGAAAGCTCATTTGAAAAAATACACTTTTGATCCTGGAGAGATGGCTCAGCAGTTAAAAGCATTGACTGCTTTTCCAGAGGACCAAGGTTCAGTTCCCAACACCCACATGTCAGCTCACACCTGTCTGTAACTCCTGTACTAGGGCTTCTGACACCCTCACACAGACATACAGGAAAAATGAACACACACACGCACGCACGCACGACGCACATATATTTGCCTTGAACACCTCCTAGAAAGAACATTGTGTTTGAATTTCTGTTTAAAACTATGGTAGAATTTTAGATTTTACATAATTTTTACTTTTTTTTTGTTTGTTTCTGAATCACTGGAGAAAATTTGAGTTCCCATCCAGTGTTTTGTTTGTTTATTTGGGTTTTTTTTCCCCCCATCCAATGTTTTAAAAAGAAATGTTAGATCTTGAAACTGGCAGGTTTTGTGATCCCAGAACTCAGGAACAGAAAACAGGAGGATGATTGCAAGTTCAAGGCCAGCCTGGGATATGTAGCTAGGCTATGTATGGAGAGCCTGCCTGTCTTAAAGGAAGGGTGTGAAGGGGGAGGCTGGAGGGATGGCTCAGCATTAAGAGCACTTGCTGCTCTTTAGAGAACCCAGGTTTGATTTATAGCACCCATGTGGCAGCTAGCTATCTGTAACTCCAGTTCCAGAAGATCTAATGCCCTCTTCTGGCCTCTGAAGACACTAGGCACGTATGTGACATACAGACATATATTTACGAAAAACACTCAAATAAAAATCCACCTACTTCTGCCTCCTGTGTGCTGGGTTTAAAGAAATGTACCACCAAGCCTAGCTAGAAAATTTTAAAAGGCATCTTGAGTCTGTCTTATCAGTAAGTCCTTTGAGTGTGAAGTCCTGACCAGATGTGCCATGTCAGGTTGTTACCATGTTAAAACTTGACCTGAGTGAGTTTAAATTTTAGAGTGGGTTAGTGTTCCTCTTTAGGGAGGAAGGACTCTTCACTCAAGCTGCAAGTGATCTGGTCCTAGCTGAGCTGTTCAGCCTGGGGATAGGACCCAGAAGGTAGGTATCACTATGAAAACAGTGGCTCTATAGAAGGGAAAAAGGCCTTGACTCTGTATGATTTTGACTTGGAGAGCACAGCTTTGAATTTTCTTACTACATTTTTAAGAGTTTTATGTGTGTGCATGTAGGTGGATAGGTACATGCCACAGAATGCCTGTGGGAATTGGAAGGTAACTTGCTGAAGCTGGTTCTCCCCTTCTACTAAGTGGGTCGCAGGGATTGAACTCAGGTCATCAGGTTTGGTGGCAGACACCAATACTAGCTGAGCCATCTTGACAGCTCAAGAACACAGCTTTTCAGAGAAATGAAAAAGAACACCTCTTCTGATTTTTGACAATTGTGTGTTTATTTGATTTCATTTGTCTTTGCAGAGGGACTGTTACTATGCCCCACCCAGCCCAGTTTTGTCAACTGTTAGGTAGTCACTGCACAGCCAAGCATTCCCTAACTGGCACACCTTGTGTATGACAAGATCAGATATTGCTAATAAGAGTTCCCTTTACTTCATGTTGTTTTCTTCTTAAGATAACATATACTTCCACCCAGCAAGGATGGGAACACACACACCCTAGCAAGAACCCAACCGCTCTGCTATTAGAGATGAATCAGGAACAATACTTCAGGCTCTTTTGTGGTTTGGCTTTTGAGGAATAGCCTGTTAGGTTTTGTTGTTGTTGTTGTTGTTGTTGTTTGTAATGTGACTAAAAAAAATGGTAGTATCTACCTTTGCTTGTTGGTTTTGTGTGTTGAAAGTGGGTGTATACATAGATGCTGGAATGCTACAGTTCCAGTATAATACCAAAGGACAACTTTCAGGAGTTGTTTCTCCTGCCGTGTGGGTTGCAAGGAACAAACTCAGGTTGCTAGCCCCTTCGCTTATTATAGTATCTTGTTGGTCCCAAATTCTAGTATTCTAATGGCAGGATTGCCTTTGTATTAGGCTTGCTAGATTATAGAAAACTATCCACCCACTTCTAAAAATCTTAATTTTGTGAGTGAAAATAGTCTTTTTATTTTAGCATGGATAGTTTATTTCTATAATAAAGTGCTATAAAAGTTAATTCTGAGTTTTTTCTATGGACTTGTGTTAGGCTTTTGCTACTAAGTCAAGAGGAACTTAACCCTGAGTGGTTGTGACAGTTGATAAAAATGTTGACAGTTACTTTGCAGTCTATTCATCCCTGAAGCTGCTTTTTCTACCTCATTTAGTTTTGAGCAACTCCTCTCGTTTAACTTAATTTGCTTTGTTTGTTTGGTCTTGTTTGTTTTTTTGAGACAAGGTCTCACTAGAGACCATGCTGGCCTGGAATTCAGAGATCCATCTGCCTCTGCCACCTGTGTGCTGGGGTTACAGGTGTGAACCACTGTACCCAACTAACTTGTCATTTATGGGGAAGCACTACATCAATAGAACAAAGAATACACACATGCCTTTAATCCCAGTACTGGAGGGAGGAGGGTACAGAGGCAGGCGGATCTCTGAGTTTGAGGCCACCCTGGTCTACAAAATGTGTTCCAGGACAGTCAGAGCTACATAGAGAAACCCTGTCTTGGGGGTGGGGGGAAAAAGAATACTTTGCTTTGATTGACCTGTTGTCACCTTTGGGCTCCAGTTGCCTTGTCATTTGTACATTGTTTCCCCTCCCAAATTCCCACTCTGATTTGTTCTGTAAACCACCTAAAGATTCACACTTCTCTACTCCCAGTTACCCTGTGTTTACTGCCCAAGAGTAAGACTGGAAATTCATGTAACAATTACACCAGTCAGTCAATTCAAAGATTACATCTTTTTGCCATGGCAGTGGTGGAGCATGCCTTTAATCCCATCATTTGGGAGGCAGAGGCAGGCAGCTTTCTGAGTTCAAAGCCAGCCTGATCTACAGAGAAACCCTGTCTCAAAAAAAAAAAAAAAAAAAAATCTGAGAATAAAGAAACTACTGTACTGTGGTGGAGTGAGGGGGAGCAGTCTTTTGTTTTTAAAGATGACTGATGTGGCTTCAGGATCCCATTTTCCCCATGAGGCCTCCTACCCTCTTCTGTGATGCTCATCATTTCCTTCCGCACCAGGCCTTTCCCTTTAGATTGAGAACAAGAGCACATACTCTCTGCACCCAGTCTTTTTTCTTGCCTTTCTCACTCTCAAACTCACATTCTGTGTTCTTCCTTCCCTTTGCCCTTCCCACCTGAATTAATGCCCATTGTTGTCTGTTGTTTGCCCCTCCTACTTTTCTGAACTTGCCCCATTAAAGGACACCAAAGATGGTATTGCCAAATTCAGTGGTTTCTTAGTCATCATTCCTGACTTCCTCCTCTGAAAGACTCTTAGCTCTGTTCTTTTCTGATTTTCTTTCCAGCTCTCACTCTGTGTGTGTGTCTGTGTGTGTGTGTGTCCTTCCTGTTTTCCCTTAGTTCATGTAACAAATACTTGAGCTCCTACTGTGTAGGTTGGAGTGCTCTAGGTACTAGAAATATACCTGTGAGAAAACAAGTTAAAATTTGGCTGCTATGGAGAGAAAGGACCAGTGGCTTTAAAAGTTAATTCTGCCTAGGTGTGTTGATGTGCACTTATGAGCCCAGCTGCTCAGAGGGCTGAAAGGAGGAGGGTCTTCAGTTTGAGGCCAGCCAGATAATGAGACCCTATTTCAAAATAAATAAATGTACCTATTTATTTAGAAGACTGTCTCACTGTGTAGCTTGGTGCTCAAGAGATCCACCTGCCTCTTTCTCCTGAGTGCTGGGTTTAAAGGCATGTGCTACCTACCATACCACCAAGATGTGCTGTTCTTATTTGGCCTAAAAGGAGACCATTGGCTACCTGGAAGTCTTGGGAAAGACCATTCCAGATAGGCCCACCTGCACAAATTTCCTGAGTGTGTGAGGAAAGGTCAGTGTCAGGAAGGTAAGTTTGCTTAGCAGGCAGCTGCTAAGTTTCGGGAAGCGGGGACAGAAGTCAGGATCCTTGGAAAGTGGTAAGCAGGAGGGGTTGAAACAGAAACACAGTCTGGCTTTTCTTCAGAGTTTTATTTAAAATTTTTTACTACATTTATTTATTTACTGTGTGGGGGAGAGTACATGGATTCAATGGCAATTCTCTCTTTCTACCATGCTGGACCCAGGGGAACTCAGGTTATCAGGCTTGGTGACAGTATCTTTACCTGCTGAGCCATCTCATTGGCTTTGATTGATTCTCAAGAACAACTTGGTGCCAGGTGGAGGATATTTGTGGTTGGTCAACAGTTTCTTAAGGCAAAAACACAGGTCTGGATTGCTAGACTAGATAATTGATCATGTCAAGAAATGGACATCCTTCAGTTGGCTTAAGAAAAATGGTGGGGGAGGGGGTGGGCTGGAGATGGCCCACAGTTACTGCTATTGCAAAGGACCCAGGTTTGAGTCCCAACACTCACATGATAGCTCATAACTACCATAAATTAATTCCAGTGATTCTGAGGCCCTCTTCTGACACCTGTGGGCAGTGCATGAATGTGGTGCATGTATATGTATACACACACAGGCAAAACACTCATACACTAAAATAAAAATAAATTTATAAAAAAGGAAAGAAAACTTGGGGCTGAAAGTATAGGTCAATGGTAGAACATTAATTAGCACAAGCATGACCCTGAATTCAGTTCCCAGCTCTTCAACAGAAAGGAAAGAAAAGCAAAACACAAACAGCTTTCTTTTACTCCTTTGTTTGATTCAGGTCCAATCTGTCTGTAGAGCTAACATTGGCTCTAAATTCCACACCCTTTGTCTCCACCTCCCCATCACTGGGATT
This sequence comes from Cricetiscus sungorus, assembly GCA_030556225.1. Classification (NCBI taxonomy): domain Eukaryota; kingdom Metazoa; phylum Chordata; class Mammalia; order Rodentia; family Cricetidae; genus Cricetiscus; species Cricetiscus sungorus. The sequence goes on along the minus strand of JANBXA010000069.1, from coordinate 30,629,498 downwards.
ACAGGCACCACACCTGACTTTTTTTCCTTCCAGATTTCTTTTCTTTTATGTGTATGCTTATGAACACATGCATGCAGGTGCCAGAGGAGAGTCAGAGCCACTGGAGCTTGAGTTACAGTTTCAGTCCCCAGACATGAGGCTAGGAGTAGAACTCTGGTCCTCCATAAAAGAGGCAAGTACTCTTGATCACTGAGCATCTCTCCAGCAAATGTGAGAGATCTCACTGTTATTCAGGCTGTTCTTGGACTTGTGATCTTCCTGCCTTATGCTCCAAAGTGCAGATATTATAGGCATACAGTATTATACCTGGTTCTTTTTTGCACATTTAAATAAGTGATATTTTTTCCTAAGTAATGTCATTGATTCTTTTCTGACTTTGTATGTTACCTGTAATTATGATTTTCACACTTCCAAGCAAGATCCATATTTTTGCCAGTCTGTTGTCCATTCTCACATTTATTTCCAGCATATCTAAAATGGATTTCTTTCCTACCACATCTCACATGTCTTGTATTTAGTCAGTTATACAAGCCCACTTAGCTACCTGTATTCCTTTCCCTTGCCTGATGGGAAGGGATGACAAAGTTGAGTTAACGGTGGTAAAGCCTGTGGGATTATTGGGGGAAGGGATGCCTCTTGAGTACAGTTTGGAGCACTTGAAAGGGACTGGCTTGTCAGATGAGTCTTGATTTAGCCTTGATTTTTCAAGGGTTCTAAGGAGCCCTGATTTTGTTGCCTATTTCAGAAGTTCTAGGGCTAGTGAGATGGCTTGGTGGCTCAGTGATAGAGCACACCCATATGGCCTAGGTTTGATCCTCAGCACCATACACACATACAGAAACTGGAGGGAAATATTTGGGAGACAGTGGGCTACACAAATGTAATCAACTTTCATTATTTAGATCATTGCAAACTATAACATGCTGATGTACCCATGAAGACCTGCACACTTACCAAAAAGCATCTAGTAGGACTTTGATTCCTTTAGGAAACTAAGATTTATTTAATTTATTTTTGTGTTTGTGTTTAAGACTGTGTGAGCATATGCCATATGTATGTGGGTGCCTGTGGAGGCCAGAAGAAGGTATTGGATATTCTGGGACTAGATTTAACACATGGAAACTTACTTAGGTACTGTGGAAGAGCAGCAAGCTCTCTTAACCACTGAACCATCTCTAGCCCCTGGACTATGTCATCTTAAAGCACTCTGAACCCCATAACCCTTGACATCCTAGACCAGCACTCTACTCCTGAGCTGCATCCCTAGCCTTCTCACAACTTTAAGTTAACCCTCAAACTTCTTTTCTATTTTGAGTTAGGGTATCACTATGTAGCCGTGGCTGGTAGGGAACTCAGAGATCCATCTGCCTCTGCCTCCCAAGTGGTGGAACTAAAAAGTGCCACTATGCATGCCTGACCAAACCTCTAAACTTTTCATCCTTAGCTCTTAAACATATCAGAAACGAACTGAAGGATAGATTAATGGTTTGGTGCTAAGAGCACTGGCTACTCTTTCTGAAGACCCAAGTTTGGTTCTTAGCACCCACATGGTGACGCGGCACCCTCTGTACTGTTGCTGGGAATCCAATGCCCTGTCTTGGCTTCTTCCAGGACCAGGCATACATATGGTGCACAGACATACATGCAGCCAAAGCAACCATTCACATACACTTTTTAAAAAAATTTAAACATGCCAGTGGTGGTAGTCCATACCTTTAATCCCAGCACTTGGGAGAGGGAGACAAAGATGAGATCTCTGTGAGTTCAAGGTCAACCTGGTTTATGGAACTAGTTGCAGGATAGTTAGGACTGTTATATAGAGAATCCTGTCTTGAACAACCAAAACAATAAGAATAAATAAATAATAAACAAAAATTAAAAACTTAAATATTTTAGACCAATTTTATACTGAATTACCATAATTCACTTTTAAGTAAAAAAAATGAAATAAAAATTGTATGTAACAGCCCTTATACATGCTACATGCTTAATATAAATTGGCTATTTTAGAAAGTGAAATGGTTAAACATGCTATTTATAGTTGCAAGGAATTTAACTTCCAGAGAATTTATAAATATTAACATTTAAAAATAAAATGGTTACGTCACTTTTTAAATGGAGCCACTAAACATCTTAGCAGTATGCTATCTTTTAATTACCATTTAGAGAATGCTTTTCTTTAAACAAAACTTTTAAGTTGGCACTGGTGGTATACATCTTTAGTCCCAGCATTCAGGAGGCAGAAGCAGGAAGATCTCTCTGATTTCAAGGCCAGCATGGTTTACAAAGCGAGTTCCAGGACTGCCAGTGCTGTTATATAGAGAAACCGTGTCTCAAAAAAAAAAAAAAAAAAAAGCTAGGGCTAGAAGCCCTGGGTTCAATCCCCTGTATCACATACACACACGCTGGAGGGAAACACTAAAAGTCTGAAGTTCAATTATAGATTTATTTCTGTCACTGAGAAATGTGAGAAAATCAATAAAAAGATTTTCATGCACATTATGTTAAAAATACATACGTGGAGTCAGTAAGTTTTAAGAGGAAAAGTAATGATTCAAAGGTTTTTGTTTGTTATTGTTGTTTAGTGATTTATTCACTTCTCCATGCACATTGGTGTTTTGCCTGTATGTTTATCAGTGTAAGGGTGTTGGGACCCCTAGAACTGGTACAAACATCTGTGAGCTGTCATGTAGGCACTGGGAACTGAACTCAGGTCCTCTGGAAAAGTAGCCAGTGCTCCTAATCATAGCCGTCTCTCCAGCCCCAGAATCTAGATCTTTAATGAAAAGGACTCTGGAAGGAAGAGTGAGAGGGGAAAGAAGTGAGGAGGTAAAGGGAGCAGTGACAATGGTCAGAGCATATTGTAGGCATGTGTGACTGTCATGATAACCCATTATTTTGTACAAATAATGCTTCTAATGACTGAGGAATAAAAGAATGTGGACATGTGTGTCTGTGTGCCTCATCTATCTCTTAAGTTGCATTATAATGATTTAGTATGTAAAGGACAGGTTCTCTATGTAGACTTGGCTGTCCTGGATCTCTCTCTCTATAGACCAGCCTAGCTCAAAACTCACTGAAATCCACTTCTTTCTGCCTCCGAGTGTTAGAATTAAAGGTGTGTGCCCCTCTACCCAGGTAAAACAATAGATGTTTTTTTTTCAAGATAGGGTTTCATTGTATAATGCACACTGTTAGTAGCATCAGAAAATAGCTCACTGTTTCTGCTGTTCTGCATACTCAGTACAATTTTGTCCCTGCTTCCCAATGTCACCAGAGAAGAGCTGGGATTACAGATGTATGCCACCACATCCGTCTGTGTATATGCGTTTTGGAGATGAGAGGCTTGCACAGCAAGTATTTTTATTCAGTGTGTCATTTGCTAGCTCTGGAATATTTTTTTATAAGTATGATGTTTTGCCTGCATGTGTGTATGTGTGTGTGTGTGCTGTGTGTGACTGGTGTCCAAAAAGTCAGAAGAGGGTGTCAAATCCCCTACAACTAGAGTTACAGACAGTTGTGAACCACCATGTGGGTTCTGGGGAAAAGATTAGGGTTCTCTACAAAAACAACATATGCTCTTAACTATTGAGCCATCTTTTCAGGCCCTGGACTATTACCTTGTTGTTGTTGTTTGTTAGGGGTTTTTTTGAGACAGGGTTTCTTTGTGTAGACTTGGCTGTTCTGGAACTCGCTCTGTAGACCATGCTGGCCTCAAACTCACAGAGATTCACCTGCCTCTGCCTCCTGATTAAAGATGTGAGCCACCCACCACATGGCAGAATATTACTTTTAAAATAAGGACTATGTTTTTTTTTTTAAAAAAAAAAAAAAATATTGTGTGTGGTATGTGTGCAGACCAGCGGTCTGGCTTCAGATGCCTTCCATTTTTGAAACAGGGCCTCACAGAATCCCATACTCAAGATTAGCCTGGCTGTCTGGCAAGCTTTTGGGTTCTACCTACCTTTGTTTCCATTTCTCACTCCCAACCCCATGCTAGGATTACAGTACATGCCAGGTGTGTAGATAGTGTGTGTGTGTGTGTGTGTGTGTGTGCTGGTAATCCAAACTCAGCTCCTCAGGTTTGCACCAAAGGCACTGCACTGACTGAGTCATCTCCCAGCCCCAGTCCTTCATTTTTCAATGTGATGAACCCAGAGGATGTGCTAACTGAAGGCAGTCACAAAAAGACAAGCCCAATGCTACATGATTCCAATTGTATGACACTAAATAAAGTGGGAAGTGGGCTCCTGAGGTCTGAGAGATTGTACAAAAGAGAATGTCCAGTGGATATTGAGTTTCAGGGCATCTGCAGCCTCTAAAGTTTCAGTAATATGGAAGACAAAGGTATTCTAGTGATGGTTTCTACTGGACTTTTTACATGAGTTTGGCAATGGAACTCAAATGGACAGGTTTGCATGGCTAACTTTTACCCACTGAGCCATCATCCCTGCTGCCTTGGTTGTGTTTTTGATCAGAAGAAAAGTTATTTTACAAATTATATATCCTGAAAATTTTTTTATAATGTTGTATGGAATTCTTATCTTTCTTTTTGCGGTTTTTTGTTTGTTTTTGGTTGTGTGTGTGTGTGTGCATACATGTTTGTTTTGTAGGCATTCCTGTATAAGGGTGTGTATGTGTTTGTAGGTGGGTTTGTCAGTGGCTCTTCCACCTTATCCTTTAAGGTTTTTCAATCAAAACCTGAGCTCAGTGATTTGGCTAGATTTGCTAACTAGCTTGCCAGAGGAGCCCCTGTATACCTTCTGAAGCAGAAATTAGAGGTAGGCTCCCGTGTCTATGTGGCATTTATATGGGATCTGGAGGCCTGAACTGAGCCATCTCCCTATGCCCTGTATGGTATTAATAAAAGTATAGGACATTGCCCCCCACCCCCCCACCACCTTTTTTTTTTTTTGTCCTAGACAAGAGTTTCTCTGTTTTGCCCTGACTGTTCTGGAACTCACTCTGTAGACCAGGCTGGTCTTGAGCTCAGAGATCCCTCTGCCTCCGCCACCCTAGTGCTGGGATTAAAGGTGTGCACCACCAATGCTTGGCCAAGGACATTGCCATTTTAAAGGCAGTTCAAAGAAAGATGTCCATGATTTTCTTTCTACATGAGAGACAAGAAAAATCTTTATCTTATTTTATATTCATTTCAATCTCACATAGTTGATATTATTTGTTCAATTTACATGTAACTAAACCGAGACTTATATTGTAAAGTTGCCAGCTAAGTGGTAGAACCAGAATTCATACTAAAGGCATTATCAAGGCTCTTAATGCTTTCACTGGGTTATGTAATTTTTGCAGATAAATCACACATGGGAAAGCACTCTAAAAGTTACACATTTTAAGGAAATAAATGTCTTGTTTTACTCAGTAAATAGTGGTTTTTCATCAAAGATTTTGTGGCAGAGAGCCATGAGATGCTATTTTTTTAACTGTTTACCTCCTTGCTTACTCGCACTATTTCTACCCCTATCTTTCCTTCCTTCCTTTCTCTTCATTCATTGTTGTTTGCCTTCAAGAGTCTCATGTAGTCTAGACTGGCCTCAAACTACATGGCTGAAGCTGTCCTTGAACTCCTATCCTCTTGCCTTCACTTCCCATGTGCTGAAATTACAAGTATTCAGCATGGATCCTGGGCTTTTCTTACTGTTGCTAATGAGCTTCAGTGATGTGGATACCCTAGCCCTTAGTGGTGTGGCAGTAGGTGAGTGATTAGTTCCAGCTCATGTCATTTGTGCATCCCCATACACCCATGCATAGCCTCACAGAAGGCAGCAGGGTGGGTAGGCTTCCTCATCCTGTTATTTTGGGTTTAGCTGTACGATTTTCTTTGGCCACTAAGATTTGGTTTGAAAACTGGGAAAATAAATATTATGCATTTACAGACAGAAAGAGGAGAGTCTGAAAATTTTACAATATTGTGTATGTAGAATTCATACACATGTAATTCCCCCAGACAGCAGACATGGGCAGCAGAAAGGATGTGGGCAATGCAGGGCTGCAAAACACTGGCTTTTGTGCACTGCTGTTAGTGGTGCTGAGACCCAGGAGCTGTGAAGGTTTGTTTTTCCTGTTTGTCCCTTTTATTTGGTTTTGGCAATTGTGGGGATTGAACTGCAGGCACCGTGTTTGTGAGGCAGACACTGTACTACTGTGCTGTGTCCTTGACAAGGTCTTGCTGTGCCCTCAGCTGGATTTCAACCTCGTACTTTCCTTACAAATCCTGGGATTTATGGGTGAGCACCACTTCTAGCTGCTGAAGCTTACATTTGTCTAGACATAGATTTACCAGGTAAATGTAAATTTCCAGAATCTCAGACAGGAATGAGACAGGGGTATTTTATCATGCACAATTGAAAGAATTTTTAGAGTTCTGTTGTGAAACAAGAAGAGAAAATTGGTTGTACTGCTGCATCAGGGTCATGATATAGCTACCCAGCTTATTAGGGATCCAGGCCCCTGGCTCACCACCTCCCTGTAGAGAGTCTGTGAGAGACTTTTGAAGTACAGCTAGAGCTGTGCACTAAAGTCTGACAGGTAGACCTGAATATCCTGGAAGGCGGGGTTGGGGGTGGGATTTCAAAGGCTCTACAGAGCAGGCTGTCTGCATCCGGGAGACTAATGAGTGATGTGCTCCCAAGGCAGCCTGGTACTCCCAGTGATGTTTAGACTGCCTAAACCCTACTGTACTTGATTGAGCATAGATGAACAGTTCAGGCCTCTCATCCCCCAGACAGCCTTTTTGCCATTTATTGTTTGAAATGGAGTAGCTTTGTAGCCTAGATTAGCCTCAAACTTCTGCCTTTATGCTAAGAATACTGAGGTGACAATGTGTGCCACCATGCCTGGAACTTTTTTCATTTTTTTTTTTAAAAGAAAGTCTCACATTCACCTATATATATGGTCTTGAACTCCCAGATTCAAGCAGTCATCCCTCCTTAGCCTTTCAAGTAGTGAACACCTTATCACTGTGGGTGCCTGCTTTTTTTTTTACAGTGTTGCCCAGGGCCTTGTCAGGAAAGGAAGGACTCTACACAGCTACATCATCAGCCCTGTAATTTATTTTTTAAGTAAGTTTCCAACAATATCAAAGGTGAGAACTAGGGGCTGGAGAGACAGCTCAATAGTCAAGAGCACTGGCTGCTCTTCCAAAGGATCCAGGTTCAGTTCCCAGCAGCTACATGAGACAGCTCACAACTGTAACTCCTGGTCCAGATGATTTGACATCCTCTTCTGGCCTCTACAGGCACTGTGTGCATGTGATATACATGCTATATATTCATACTCATAATACATACATACATACAGAAAGAAAGAAAGCCTGGAGCTGTGGGAATTCACTTCTGGGGTGAGTTGACCCTAGGACTTCTAAGTGTGTGGGGGGTTGGTTTTAGTTTTTAGGCAGGACCTTCCCATGTAACCCGTAACCCAGTCTTAAACCCCATGAGTTCTGGATTACAAATCTGTATTGTCACCTCCAACTTGTTTTTCTGTTTTGTATGGGGGGAGGGGTTGTATGTTTATGAGACAGGGTTTCTTTGTGTAGCCCTGGCTGACCTCAAACTCAGATCCACCTGCCTCTGCCTCCTAAGGGCTGGGATTAAAGGTGTTCACCACCACCTGCCTCCTTTAATTATCTTAAAATAATTTCGAGTTTCAGGACAGCCTCCAAAGCTACAGAAAAACCCTGTCTCAAAAAAAAAAAAAAAAAAAAAAGACTGGTTTTGGCAATGGTTAAAATATTTCAAATAAGAGAAGCTTATTACCTGGCAGGGGAGATACCATAATCCCAGGGCTAGGTTTATGCATTGCATTCCGGATGTGCTAACCCTTGCGATTTCCCCAAATGTGGGAAACTCTACTGCATAATTTGTGGTAGTGGGGGACTCTCTCCCCTGTTAAAATAAAAGAGAAGCTGCTGCCTGCTGGTGGGTAGTGGATGTAGCAAGTGAATGAGATGAAAGACTATGGGGTGTGTACCTAGGTGATAAAGTGCTTGTTTGGTGTATAAAGTCCTGTTGACGCCCCACCATTAAGAAAAAGCTGGGCATAGTGGTGCACTCCTTTATTCCCAGCTCTTGGCAGGTGGATCTCTGAATTCCAGGCCATTCTGATCTACATAGACTTGAGGTGGATGGATGGATAAATGAGAAAATGAGGTACCTGACAGGAGGGTGGTAGAAACCACTTTTGATGCAAAGGGACTCTGTCTTTTGTTTGCATAACTGGCTGGCTAGTAGTGACATCCTCTAGAAGATAAGAACAAGGGGAGGACAGTGTAGGACTACATTTCATCTGAAGGTGTCTGCCAGGGGTAGCCGTGCAAGTAGGTAGAGGGGGAAACAAAAGTCTGCAGAGATTGATGGGCTGGAGACAGCACATTCTGTCACCTGTATTTATCATATGCTCCTCACTGTCCCAGGGATGGGGTATGGGAGTGTTTGCTCATCATTCTCTTGGTACCCATTTACACAGAGTCAATGAGGAACTAGGAGAACCCTATTGTGGGGAGGTGATGGGGGGGTGACAGATGGGTCACTCTGAAAGGATCAGAGAAAGAGCTGTCCTGAGCAAAAAGAAGAGTGAGTGCCAGAGCCCTGTGGCAGGAATGAACTTGCACTTTCGAGGACTTGGAAGGCTGATGGGGTGCACTGTGGGAGCAGGAAAGGTGATGGAGAGGCAGCTGCTAACTCAGCATTCCAGCCTCTGGGCAGCTGGACTTGTTCTGGTGTGATGGTCAGCCCTGGGAGCGTGACAACAGGGGACTGGGTGTGATCTTTTGGGTGACAATGTAGTGGGAACAGAGGAGAGCACTATAGTACTGTCTCAGAAAAAAAGCAACTGTAAGAATTGATGCTAAAGTAAGACCATAGACAGGAATGTTAGGAAGAGCGGCAAATACATAGAATCATTAGCTGGCAGATGGTGGGGCATGGATGACAGAGATGAAGGACTGAAAGTGTGGTCTGTGTAACAGCATGCAAGCCCACATCCAGTACATCCCCCGAGTGGGATTGGAATGGAGGCTACCTTACAGAGGACCTGAGGGGTGCAGTGGGTGATATTTGGCTAGAGGACAAGAGAGGGGCAAAGGAGAGGAAGGAGGAGGACCCCCAAGTCTCCGGGGAGCAGTAATAAGAAGTAATGGTGACTGCTAGTATATGAGGGATTGATAACCACATTTTTTGCCAGGCACAGTATGCACACACTTACAATCTCAGAACTCAGGGGCTCAAAACAGCCAGCTGTATGACTAGTGAGACCCTAAAGCAAATCCCAAGGAGCTGGGGAGATGGCTCAGCTGTTCTTCCAAATGATCCCAGGTTCAATTCCCAGTACCCACATGGCAGTTCACAACTGTCTGTAACTCCAGTTCAAGGGGACTGGCACCCTCACACAGACATACATGCAGGCAAAACACCAATGTGCATAAAGATGACTTTTTTTTAAAAAGTGCTCTTCCTGAGGACCCAGGTTCTGTTGCCAGCACTCACGTGAGCACACAAGTACCTGTAACTCTAGCTTCAGTGGATCAAATGGCCTCTTCTGGCCTCTGTGAGCACCAGGCTTGAACACAGTGCCCTTAAATACATGCAAGCAAGCACATAAAATAAAAAGTAATCTTTAAAAATCAAGGTGGTGGCTGGCAAGAGACATCTTGTCAAGGCTCATGGAGGTGTTGCTCACAGGATGCTGATTTTTGTCCTCAAGGTATGACTGACTCCAGATACAATGAGATCCTGAAGACCTAGAATGGAAGAAGCTGAGGCCTTTCAGTGGATGAGCTGGCCCACATGGTAGTGGGAGTCATGACTAAATATGCCATGGTAGAGGTACTCGATATTCTGCAAATCACAACCACCCAGTTATACCATCCCACTGAACTAAATCATTCCAGAACTCTGTGCACCTAACTCTGAACCTCCAGGCTCATATTCATAGGTGGAGGCTGGGCTGTGTTACTGTGCAACAGTCACAGAATTTTAGTAGTGGTGGGGATGGAACATACAATATCACCCTGTTGCTATGCTCTTTCTCCATCCTAGTATGTGACCTTTATTTAACAACCTTTTCATACTGTATCTCTCTTGTGAATATCTGGGGACTGGGCTCTAAGACTTCCCCACGTCTTTTTGCACATGTTGGGCACTCCCAAAAGTGCCCAAGGCTTGTGAATCTGCCAGGGCCACCACAGTACCCCACCTCCACCCACATCACTCCAGTTAAATTTTTGACTAGTTAAAGATGTGGCTCAGCACTTCCTTTGGCTAAAAGCAGTGGGTGTTAAAGAAATGAGTTGTTCTTTGGAACTTGTCTGCAGCTGTTTGTGTGTAGCTACTGAAAGAGAACATGACAGGTTTTACACTTGTTAGAGTGGAGAGGGCTTCTGTTCTAGTCCAAGGCAGCTGTCTGGCTCATCAAATGACTTACTTACCTACTGCCTTTGGCTTCCATCTTTACCGAAGAGATGAGAAGCTGCCAGGTGACAGGTGATGGTGGCACACCTTTAATCCTAGCACTGGGAGGTAGAGAGAGGCAGGGGGATCTACAGAGTGAGTTCCAGAATAGCCAAACCTGTTTCACAGAGAAACCCTGTCTCGAAAGACCAAAAAGGAAAAAAAAAAAAAAAATGACCAGCCTAGACATGGCTCTGTGGAACAGAAGATAAAGGTAGAAACAAAAGAAACGTTAGAGCCCAGTGTGGTACCTCATGCCCTTAATCCAGCACTTGAGAGACAGAGGTAGGAGTGAAAATTCAAAGCCAGCCTGGGCTACAGCAAGACTCTGTCTCTAAAAGCAAAGAAAATAGGAGGAGAAATATTGTCAACTATATTTCCTCTGACCAATTAAGGGGAGGGGTACATTTACATTCTCCAAATAAAAATTTTCAAATGCAATTTTATGAAGAATGCATTTTAGGAGGGTGGCTGTCTTCTCCCCAGATACCCCTAGGTGGCGGTAGGAAGCAAAAGAACACCTTTAAAGGGGGGCTTGTTCTTAAGAGAGAGAGACTTAATTTATATGGGTACACATGAGCAAAACACCCATAAAATGGAAAAAAGAAAATGTTTATAAGGTAGGAAAGAAGGGTGGCAGCAGCTGAGACTGAGAAGTGAAGGAACCATCCTCGGTGGCCAGCTCACAGCATGCCCGCTCTGCCTCCAGGGCAGTGGTCCTCCTCTGCCTCAGAGGGATGTTAGGAACTCTGAAACTGAGCAGTTGTTAAAAGAGTCTCACTGTAGCCCAGATTGGCTTTGAACTCTCAAGGCTTAACTCAACCTCCTGAGCACTGGGATTATTAGTATACAACACCACACACAGTGCCAGGCTGGAACATTTTTAATAATAGCACACTTCATGTGCTCAGGAGTAGTGGGAGGCAGGTGTGGTACAAGGGTTGAGGTGTAGAGGATAAGATATAACTTAATAAAGGTTAGCATAGGAAAGGAGGACCTGAAAGCTGGAACCCGGGCTGGGGAAAGAGTGAACCACAGCACCTCCCCAACTGCCAGTTCTCATCTTAGAATTCCCTTCCCCAACTCTAAGGGCACTTATTCTACAGAGTTACCTTATTCTATAGCTGTGTTCACTTTGCTCTGTTCTCTGAGAGACTGGAAAGCAATAAAGAACAGTGGGTGTTCTATTTACCTTTATAGTCCCCAAAATACTTGTCCCTGGCACACGTAGAGTCTTAATAAGGCTAGCAGAATGAAGCTAGTCAAGACGAAAATGAGGGTGTCAGAATTGACACCATCTTGTTCAATGACAGACTTGATGATGAATAGCAATGTTTGTGAAGTTGGTGATGGGGTTGCTAGTGAGATGGCACAGTAGGTAAATACACTTGCTACCAAGCCCAACAACCAAATTCCAGTCTGTGGTACTCACATACTCAAAGGGAAAAACCATCTCCAGCAAGTTGTCCTCTGACTTCCACAGTCCTACTATGTCCTGTGTACATGCACCCCCTCCATACACACAAAATAAACAGGTGTAAAAAAATGAAAAGGAGAGCCAGGCAGTGGTAACACATACCTTTAGTTCCAGTACTTGGAAGGCAGATGCCAGCTTGGACTGCATAGTGAGTTCCAAGACAGCCAGAGCTTCACAGGGAAACCATTTCAAAAAGGAAGGAAAAAGGGAAGAAAGGATGGATGATGGGGGATGTCCTTCTGTATATATGTTTCTCTTACTGGTTGATGAAAAAAAAAAAAAAAAACACTGATTGGCCAATAGAGGCAGTAGGATAGCAGAGCTAGGAGACCAGGAGAATTCTGAGAGAGAAGGCAGAAAAAGGTTGCAGAGAGACACCATGTAGAGACCGGAGAGACGTTTTCTGGTAAGATAAGGCCATACAGAAATACATAGATTAGCAGTTATGGGTCAATAATTAAGACAGAGCTAGCCAATAAGAAGGCCTAGCCATTGGTCAACAGTTTTATAATTAATATATGTCTGTGTGCTTATTGGGCTGAAGGGTGAAGGGACCTGGAGGAACAGAAACTTTCTCTTCCAGAGGGAGAGAGGAAAGTAGGTTGTCTTAAGTGTGGGATTTCTGTTGCCCTGAAGAGACTCCATGACCATAACTACTGCAACTCATAAAGGAAAACATTTAATTGGGGCTGGCTTACAGTTTCAGAGGTTTAGTCCATTATCGTCATGGCAGGAATTGTGGCAGCGTGCAGGCAAACATGGCGTTGGAGAAAGAACTGAGAGTTCTACATCTTGATCTTCAGACAACAGAAGTTAACTGTGTGTCCCACTGGCCAGACAGACTTGAGCTTGTAAGACCTCAAAGCCTGCCTCCACAGTGACACATTTCCTCCAGTAAGGCCACACCTCTTAATAGTACCACTGCCTAAGGGTTATGCATTCAAACATATGAGCCTATAAGGGCCATTCCTATTCAAACCACCACAGAGGTGATGGGAATAAAGTTGGACAAGAGCTAAAAAGCACAAATCAGTCCATGTAGTATGTGAGAAGTGTGCACCATGGGGCAAAAAGGTGTCTTTGAGAAGGTACAGAAATTGGTGGTTGGGTGGATGTGGGATCATTGTGCCAACATTGCCGCTACCTGAGAAACACCAGTAGAGTTCCTGTCTTAGTCACTGTTCTATTGCTGTGAGGAGATACCATAACAAGACAGTTTCTAAAAGAAGCGATTGATTGAGGGCTTGGTTACAGATTCAGAGGGTTAGTCTATGACCATCAAAGTAAATAGTATGGTGGCAGGGAGGCAGGCATGGCTCACATGGCAAGAGCTCACATCTCATCCACAAGTTACAGGTAGAGAAAGAACAAGATTGGGCCTGAGGTGGGCTTTTGAAACTTCAAGGCCATCTCTAATGACCTACCTCCAACAAAGCCATACCTCCTAATCCTTCCCAAGTAGTTCACTAACTGTGGACCAAGCATTCTAATATATAAACCTGTAGGGGCCGTTCTCATTCAAACCACACAGCTCCTTTGGTTGGAAGTAATAGAATCCATGTTAAATCAGTGTAAACACAAGGGAAAAAAATGTATTGGCTCATATGAGTAGAATGCGGGAGGTTGGCACTGGCAGGTTTTGGGCATGACAAGATACAGGATTCCTATGTGATGGTTTTCTGCAGACCCTCAGACTAGATGACAGTGACCCTCATCAAACTGTGTCCTGCGAAAGTCCAGGGTCTAATGCTTGCTTTCCCATAGCAAGCTAGGTTGTCCAGGCACAGATCTGATGATAGAGGCAGTACTATAAGGGGAAGCAGAAGTGCAGGGAGGTGTGAACCAATGGGAGTGCGGCAAGAATGCAAATCTCTGACGTCACTCACTGTTGGAAGAAGGGGACCTGAGACAGGGTATCATGTTTGTTCCTAAGTCTGTTGTTGAATGTTTTCCAGCATCTTCATGATACAGTGAAGAGGAATCTTGACAGTGCTGCTTCCCCTCCGAATGGTGATCAACAGAATGGCTATGGAGACCTATTTCCTGGGCATAAGAAGACCCGCAGAGAGGCCCCTCTGGGCATCAGTGTGTCTGCTAATGGACTTCCTCCTGCCTCACCCCTTGGTCAGCCTGACAAGCCTCCCGGGGGAGATGCCCTGCAGTCTGGTGGGAAGCACTCCCTGGGACTAGATCCCATCAACAAGAAGTGTATGGCAGACTCAAGCATCCACCTGAATGGAAGCAGCAACCCCAATGAGCCATTTCCTCTAAGCCTGAGTAAGGAACTCAAGCAAGAGCCAGTAGATGACCTGCCATGCATGATTGCAGGGGCTGGAGGCTCTGTATCCCAGAGCAATCTCATGCCCGATCTCAACCTTAATGAGCAGGAGTGGAAGGAGCTCATTGAGGAGCTGAACAGGTCAGTGCCCGATGAAGACATGAAGGACCTGTTTACTGAGGACTTTGAGGAGAAGAAGGATCCAGAGCCCCCTGGTTCTGCCACACAAACCCCCTTGGCCCAGGACATTAATATCAAGACTGAGTTCTCTCCAGCAGCCTTTGAACAGGAGCAGTTAGGTTCTCCACAGGTGAGGGCGGGGTCTGCAGGACAGACCTTTCTGGGGCCTTCATCTGCCCCTGTGGGCACAGATTCTCCAAGCCTTGGGAGCTCTCAGACTCTGTTTCACACCACTGGTCAACCTGGGGCGGACAATCCCAGTCCAAACTTGATGCCGGCATCAGCCCAGGCCCAGAATGCACAAAGAGCCCTCGCAAGTGTGGTATTGCCTAGCCAGGGCCCAGGAGGGGCCTCGGAGCTGTCCTCTGCTCACCAGCTTCAGCAGATAGCTGCCAAGCAGAAGCGGGAGCAGATGTTGCAGAATCCACAGCAAGCTGCCTCAGCACCCGCCCCAGGCCAGATGTCCACATGGCAGCAGGCAGGGCCCTCCCACAGTCCTTTAGATGTCCCATATCCCATGGAGAAGCCTGCCAGCCCTCCTGGCTATAAGCAAGACTTTACCAACTCAAAACTGCTCATGATGCCTGGTGTGAACAAGAATTCTCCTCGGCCGGGAGGTCCCTACCTCCAGCCCAGCCACTCGAACCTGCTGAGTCACCAGTCACCAAGTAACTTGAATCAGAGTTCCGTGAATAACCAAGGGGCTGTGCTAGACTATGGCAACACAAAACCCCTTTCTCATTACAAAGCAGACTGTGGGCAAGGTGGCCCTGGGTCTGGCCAGAACAAACCAGCTTTGATGGCGTATCTTCCCCAGCAACTGCCCCACCTGAGTAATGAGCAGAATTCCTTGTTTCTATTGAAACAAAAGGCAGTAAACATGCCCTTCCGGCCACTGGTTCCACCTGGGCAGGTGAGTAGGAGCCTTCCCTTTGCACTGCTCTGTTACGGGCACTAGTAACCCCCACACTAAACTAGTCAGTGTGCAGGAGACAGTGCTGGGGGCAGCTGCTGCCGTCCTTTGCAGTAGAAAATATACAAGATAAGCCAGGGTTGATCTTTGTGTTTTTGAGGCACAGGTCATTTAGCCCTGGCTGGGTAGGTAGCCAAACTGCTCTTGAACAACTGATTTCCCTGCCTCTACCTCCCAAGTGTTCATGTTACAGGTGACTGGAATTGATCCTTAATAAAGTGTACAAGTCCTTTAGTATATCTGGGTGTGGTGGCTCACGCCTTAATCCCAGCACTAGGGAGACTCTTAAGTTTGAGGACAGCCAGGGCTGTTACACAGAGAAACCCAGTCTCAAAGAAAAAAAAAATTCTTAACATAACTTGACTTTAACTACACAGACATTTGAGAAATTACCTAATTTAGTTTAGTTGTTTTCTCTTTCATGCCAAACAACTGCATAAGGCCCTGTCTCAACAAATAAAAATGAAGCAGATGTGGTGGCACATGCTTTAAATCCAGAAATCTCTCGGGAGGCAGAGGGATCTCTTGAGATGAAGGCCAGCATGGTGTACATAGTGAGATTGTCACAAAACAGCAGACCAGTTATAACGGGTATCAGCAATCTCAGCACAGGGGAGGGGAGGCAGAAGTGTTGCCACAAGTTTGAGGCCAGCCTGAGCTACAACGTGAGGCCTTGCTTGTTTTGTAGGGGGGTGTATGTGTGTATAAAAGTTACATAGCCTTTAAACATTAACTTAAAGGCAGTGTAGAGTTCGTGGGTGGTGCAGTCAGAAAGTGCTTTGGAGACAGAACCCCTGGGGCTCACTGGTTAGCCAATCTAGCCACATTGGGAAGCTCTTGGTTCAGGGACAGACCCTGTTTCAAAAATGAAGTGAAACAATTAAGAAAGACACTTGATGTTGACCTCTGATGCACACAGAAACACACAAAGTATCTGACAGAGCAATCCCTTGTCCTTCCAGGAAAACATGTGTACACAAGTGGGCATAAAAAATGATTTCATGCTATTTGGGGACAGCCATAAACCAAGTGTGTACTCTAAAGGCAGAGCAGAGCAGCTTTTTGTTGTTGCTTGTTTGCGTTGCTTAGGGGTGGGGTGTTTGTAGGGTGTTACTGCTTTTTTTACTGAGGGTTTTTGTTTGGGGTTGGTTAGTTTGGGTTTAGTGTGGGGGGGTGTTGTTGTATTGAGTTAGGGTCTCACTATGTACCCTGACTGATCTGAAACTCAAGAGTTCCACTTGGCCTCTGTTGCCCGAGCACTAGGACTAAAAGGTACTGCCACCACACCACACACATAGGAACATTTCATGTCCAAACTGTAGCGTCGGGGAAGCAGAGACTAAATGAATGGTTAGGGGCCTGGAGAGATGGCTCAGTGGTTACGAGCACTGACTGTTCTTCCAGAAGACCGGATTTCAATTCCCAGCACCCACATGGTAGCTCACAATTGTCTGTAATTTCAGTTTCAGGGGACCCGACACCCATGGCCAAACATCAATGCACATAAAATAAAAATAAAAATAAATTAATTAAAAAAGATGAATGGTGAACAAGACTATCATGGATGCAGCTTACCTGGCCTGATCAGGGTTGGGACAGATCATCCTTCCCATCTGACTTGGATCCCTTCATCTTTGTTGACAGGAGCAGAACCCTTCCAGTGTCCCTGTACCAGCCCAGACTGCCACCGTGGGAGCCCAACCTCCTAGTGTGTCTGTGGCCAGCACTCACAGCAGCTCCCAGTATCTCAGCAGCCAGCAGCAGACGGCTGTTATGAAGCAGCACCAGCTGCTCCTGGATCAGCAGAAGCAGAGGGAGCAGCAGCTTCAGCAGCAGCAGTTCCTGCAGAGGCAGCAGCACCTTCTGGCCGAACAGGTAACAGGCACAAGAAACCACACAAGCATGGCTGGACCATGTTTGCACCCAAAGTCAGTGCTGTGTCCTTTCAAATCCCCTTTGTAGCCCAGCAAGAATCCAAAGCAGGTAAAGTATTTGATGGCCTGATGATCATAGTTCAGTCCTTGTAACCCACATGCACCTGAAAGGTGGGAACCAGCTCCACAGTGGCCCTCTGACCTCCGTACCCACACCATGGATGACTACCTGCCCCCAAGCATGCACGAGCACACACACAAATTAAGATAGATTTTCTTTTTAGACATTAAGACCAGCTGTGCTGGGAGTCATACTGCTCTTGCAGAGGACCTGGGTTCTGTTCCTAGCATCCACATCAGATAGTTCATAACTGCCTGTACTTCAAATCACCCTGCTCACCCCTATGGCATCCTTTAATCTCAGCTCTTGGCCTGGAGGCAGAGGCAGGTGGATCTCTGAGTTCAAGGCCAACCTGGTCTCTGTAGTGAGTTCCAAGTGTAGGGCCTGATCCAAGGTCCCACAAGGTGGCAGGAGAGAACTAACTTCAGCAAGTTGCTCCCTGGTCTTCACACTATGGCACACATTCATACACACACAATAAATAAAAATGTACTTTTTAAAGGAATGCTTAAAATGTTTTTAATATTTAAAGTAAGTACTTAGAATCTCCTTTGCAAGGCTGTAGCATTTCTTAGGCATGTAGTCTGTGGAGACTGATAAAGACAGCACCTTCGTGTCTAAGGGGCTTTTCCTGCATTTTCATCCAGACACACAGGTCATCAGTCACTGTGTATCCCTCTTTGTAATAAACGTGGGGTGTGAGGATCCAGAGCATGAAGAAGGATGTAAAGATAACCTTGGGGTTTTAAGATCAAGATGCACATTTCCCTCACACTGGGTTATAAGAGGTAGAATGCTGACACCAGGCAGCCTGAGAGCCTGTGAGAGGTTAAACCATATCTCCTAATTAAGACAGGAGCCAGCTGGGCATAGCTTTGAGGAAGCTGATGCAGGAGAATTGTCCTCATGCTTAGCTACATAGTAAGTTCAAGGCCAGCCTGGGCTAGAGTGATACTGTATCTCAAAAGAGAAGAGACCAGAAGTGGCTCACAAGCCCGGGCCCCTGGAGCCCACGTGAAGGGAAAGCACAGGGCTGAAACCCCAGGGCTCATAGGTGGAGATGGAAGCAGAGAGCCCTCTGCTTAGTGCTCATGGGCCTGCAAGCCTGGCCTCAGTATTAAACAGAAAGAAACCCTGTCATAGCACAAGGAAGAAGATAGGTTCCACATCCAGAATTGTCCTCTGATAAATACCATGGCACATACTTGCCTACACAAACACAAAGAGAAGAAAGACATTGGAACCAACTCCAGAAGCTACCTTTGCTGAGGTTGGTCATTGCCATAGTTCTACCATCTTTATTTTCTTCCCCCTTTTTGGTTTTTCCAGACAGGGTGTCTCTATGTAGCTCTGGGACTTGCCCTGTAGACCAGGCCTTGAACTCAGAGACCTGCTTGCCTCTGCCTCCTGAGTGCTAGGATTGAAGGTGTGCACCACTACTGCCAGGTCCACCATCTTCTTTTAAACTAACCACTTATTAGGATATCATTCATATCACATATGGTTTGTTTAAACTACATACTTCAGTGGTTTCCATTGTAACTATAGAGTTGTATGGTCACTGCTAGAACCCATTTTTATCACCCATATACTGTACCATGAGCAGTTGCTGGCCTTCCCTGCACTCACAGGTCCTGCCCCTCGTTTGCTTGTGCTCCTTGCTTTCCTGCTTATTGGTTGTTACATGAAGTTTTACTGTTTCTGTTTTTGGCACTTTCTAGGAGAAGCAACAATTTCAGCGTCATCTGACCCGCCCACCCCCCCAGTACCAAGACCCAACCCAAAGCGCCTTTCCACAACAGGTTGGACAGTTCACAGGTAAGGGGATATGAAGGAGGTTGTGGGGAAGGCACAATGATGTGGTGCTAATGAGTCCCAAGTTTACGTGCTCATATAAGCTGTGGTTTGGAAGAGAGGGAGGCCTGGATTTTAGTTCCTTTGTAATACAAGGAGAAGAGGGTCTCCAGGGTTGACTATGAAGATGCTCACAGTGAAATAGGCTTTTGGAGGAAAATTATTACTAGTTAGAGGGCATCTTATGTGTACCCTGGCTGTCCTGGAACTCACTTTGTACACTAGGTAGATCTCTGTAAGTTTGAGGCCAGCCTGGTCTATAAAGCAAGTTCCAGGACAGCCAGAGCTATACAGAGAGACCCTATCTCAAAGTCCCTCTCCCTCCCTCCCCCAAATAAAAGGCCTTTATTTAAAAATAAATAAGTAAAATAGTTGTGTCTTCTGAAGAACCCTAAAAAAGCAAGACTGTGGCAGGTTAGGTCTAAACCACTGCAGGTTGAGGGACAAACATGCCATGCAGACAGATCTTATATGGGAAGTTTTGTTGGAGGAAGGGAAGGAAAGGGAGAAGGGGGAGAGACAGACAGGGGTGAAGAGAGATCTAGAGGGAGCCATATGTTGGCAGGGGCACGAGGAGGAAGAAGAGAAGGGAGAGGCAGAGTTCTGCCTTAAATGGCACAGGGGTGATACACTCTGCCAAGCCCCCAAGAGGTTGGGGCAGGTGTTTCTGGATGCTAACAGTGCATGCCTGTAATCCTAGCACTTGGAAGATGGAAGCAAGACGATCAGGAGTAAAGGTCGTCTTCAGCTTCTTAGTTGGAGGGAGCTTGTCTCAAACAGAAACATCTGATTTTCCACATAAAGGGTTTCTTCTAATGCACCTATTCGGGCTTTTGCTTGGCGTCTCCTCACTTTGGAGAAGGCAGAAACACCTGAGCCTCAGATGTCACCTCTGAGATGGATTGAGCATCTTGTTTGGGTAGAGATTGCAGGTGACATGTCAGGTGTGCTCTGATCATGACCTTCACTGTGAAGTGTCCCAGAGAGATTGATTACAGCCATTGGAGAGTCTAGGCGGTATTTCCTGGTGTGCTGGCTAGGAATATGGAGTTGAAGTCTGTAGGTGTCACAGAAACCTGTGTCTGGCCTGGATTTCCCAACTCCATCCCATGCCACATAGATAATGTAAATGAAGTAGTCCATTTCTGTTCTTCCCTTTTCTAAACACCTTTTTGTTTGGTTTTTGAGACAGTTTGTCTGCATACTCTTGGCTGTCCTGGAACTCACTCTGTAGATCAGGCTGGCCTCAAACTCACAGAGATCCTCCTACCTCTGCCTCCCAAGTGCTGGGATTTAAGGCTTGGCCCTCACATCTGTTTTCTAAAAGTTATTTTCATTATGTCTACATTTGAGGGATGTTATGTGAATGTGATTCAGGTACCCATGGAGGCCAGAGCTGTTAGATCTCTATGGAGCTAGAATTATGGGCAGGTGTTAAAGAGACTAAACTTGGGTCCTTGGCAAAGCTCAGACCAGAACCAATAGGCAGCAACTCCAGCCAGACATGGTGATAATACAGTTCCAGGTTAGCACACAGGTCTCTATAAGAAAGAAGGCTGGACAGGTGTTAGTTTGTAAAGTGCTTGGAAGGATGAGAACCTGAGTTGCTCCTCCGCTCCCCTCTAAAGGCCTAGCATGTGTATGTAATCCAGGCACCACAAAAACAGGCAAACAGGTCCTTGGAGCTTTCTAGCCAGTCAGTCTATAGCCTACTTAGTGATCTTCAAGCCAATGAGACACTGCCAAAAAACAAGGTGGACAGCTCCTCAGGAACTATGCTTAAGGTCAGCCTTTTAGCCTCCACGTGTATGTGTGTATTTATGTGTGTATCCATGAAAGTTTGGGTGCACATGTGTGCATGCATGTACATTTACATGTGTGCTTTTATGCTACTGGTGATTGAACTCGGGCTCTTGTGCATACTAAGTGTTGTACCTACTGAACTACACCCCAAACCCTAAATTCATATTCTAAGCCCCCTTCTTTCTGAAGACTTTCCCATATCTTACCACAAGCCTTCAGACCCAGCCTGCTGCTCAGACTTTGACCCTGTCACACAGTGTGGTGGCTTTGTCTTCCACAGAGAGATCTGGGGTATCTGCCTTGAAATCCCTAGTGCCTAGCTGGGTCCCAGCTAAGAACAACTTTGTTGGATGCTTAATAAGTTAAAGGACTAGACAGTTGGCTGACTTTCCCACACAGGAGCTTCACTCCATCCTGTCTCTGAACACTGTCATTGCCCCACTGCCGTGAGGTATGAGGGTGTTCTGACTTGATGCCCATGGAGGGAAAGCTATAGCTAAGGTCTAGATATCTCCACTGTGATAGTCAGGGATGCCAACATGGGCTGGCAAGATGGCTCAACAAGAAAAATCATTTGCCAACAAGCCAGAAAGCAGCACTCCTCCAGGGCCTCCTTCAGTTCCTGCCTTGTGTCTCTGCCCCTGCCTTCCCTGAATGATGAACTACAAGCTATGAGATGAAATTAACTGCCAGGTATGGTGGTGGGAGGCAGAGGCGGGTGAATCTCTTGAGTTTGAGGACAGCCAGGGTTCCACAGTGAGACCCTGTCTCAGGGAGGGGAGAACAAGATGAAATGAGCCCTTTGCTCCCCAAGTTGCTTTTGGTCATGGTGTTTATCACAATAGAAACCCTAAGACAGGAAACAACTCCTGCCTGTTGTCCTCTGACTTACACACACCTGATTGGCACTTATGCAGCTGCACCTACACACCTATACACACACACACACACACACACACACACACACACACAAATGTAAATAAAAAATGAATGCCAACTTGATTGCTATGATTTTCTGTCTTCCAGGACCTGCTGCTGCTGTGTCTGGCATGAACAACTTGGGTCCGTCTACTTCCAGCTGTCCTCGAGTGTTCCCGCAGCCTGGAGCTCTGATGGCAATGGGTCCTGGCCATGCTTCTGTTTCCTCTCTCCCCTCCAGCTCAGGCCAGCAGGACCGAGGTGTAGCCCAGTTTACTGGGTCCCAGAGCTTGCCTCAGAGCAACCTTTATGGCATAGCCTCTGGCCTACCCCAGATAGTTGCCCAGCCCCCACCGCAGGCTACCAGTACACATGCCCACATTCCACGGCAGACCAGTGTGGGCCAAAATGCTTCCGCTCCAACTGCTTATGGACAGAACTCTCTGGGAAGTGCTGGCCTCTCCCAGCAGCACAATAAGGGAACCCTGCCTCCTGGTTTAACAAAGCCACAGGTCCCCAGGGTGTCAGCAGCCATGGGAGGCCAGAATGCCTCATGGCAACATCAGGGAATGCCAACCCTGAGCAGCCAGACACCAGGGAACAGCAGCGTGAGCCCCTTCACTGCAGCCTCCAGCTTCCACATGCAGCAGGCCCACCTGAAAATATCTGGCCAGCAGTTCTCCCAAGCCATGCCCAGCAGGCCCATGGCCCCCATGAGTTCAGCGGGTGCAGCAGGGTCCATGCTGCCCCCAGTGAACACACAGCAGAGGAACAGTGCCCCTGTCCCTGCACCTCCCCAAGCAGCCCCACAGCAGGGCCTGCCTAGCTTAAGCCCTGCAGGGCCTGAGCTGGGGTCCTTTAGCCAGAGCCCCACTTCACAGATGAACAGCCGGGCTGGGCTGCACTGTACTCAGGCCTACCCCGTGAGGACCATGGGCCAAGAGCTGCCCTTTGCCTTCAGCGGGCAGCCAGGCAGCAGTGGGCTGTCTAGTGTGGCTGGACACACTGATCTGATCGACTCACTGCTAAAGAACAGGACTTCTGAGGAGTGGATAAATGAGTTGGATGATCTTTTAGGGTCGCAGTAATGGAGAAATGTGTGGTGTCTTCCGTGTTTAGACATCTTATAGTTTTGTTCTCAGATTCATGAAAGAGCAACTACTTTGGACCAAAAGCCCATGGCCCAGAGAACTGGGCCAGTAGAACTTACGGCACAGCTGAAGCCAGCACTGGTCAGTACCTGCTGGTCTGTTGGGCTGACCCAGCCCATTGGCATCACTACCTGGGGTTGGGATAGCAGCATAGGAATTTGAAAGGTGGCTTCCTACCCAAATGACCAAAAAGCCAATGGAAACAATTAAGCCCCATCATATCAGGCTTATCAGAAATAATGTGCTGTGTTTTTTATCCAAGATTTCTTCATTTGCTTCAAGGCTGGGAACAAATTTCTGTTGAAATTTTAAATAGAATTATTTGCATTTTGTAGCATAGAAGTAATTTTTTTTTAATTTAAGATTTTTTTAAGCAGATTAGGCTAGGTGGTGGTTGTATTCATAAGCGGCACTGGAGACCTAGGGTTTCCTTTTGAGTCAGAGCCTTTTCTGTTCCTGCTCTGTCAGCTTTCATGGTCACTGGAAATCATTGCCACAAGTATAGGCTGTGACTGCAGATGCCAGAATGATTAGGATGCCACAAGATGGTAGATCAAATAGTCCAGATAAGGACCTTCCTAAAAGCTTCTTACTGGCTGCCACTCACACTTTAGGATACTGGCCCCCATAGAGTCCAGACCATGCCCTGGCTAAATGCTGAGAGTGGCTATTTAGGGTCCAGCCTTCTGTATCTCTCTGACAACCTGTATTTACCATGGTAGAAGTGCCATTCAGTTGTTCTCACATCTTTCCTCCCCACAATATCCCCATGACCCTTCTCTCTGCCTTCTCATCCTCTTCCAGCCAAAACAGGAAATAATGATTTACTTTATTACCTTAGAAGAGGAAAAGTCAAACTCCTTAGGGAGCCTGAGCCTTGCACAGGTTTGGGGAAAGAAGGCTGCAGGCAGCCCGCCGCCTAGGAGTCACTTTATTCTTTATCTGCCATATTTCTGCTCCTCCCACAGCTGATTTGCACTTTTAAAGTGGTTTTATAACACTAACCCGTCCTTGCTAAAGATTCGAGTGGATTCTCTCTGAAGGTCTGTTGCTGAATGTATCTTAGAAGAGAAACCATGGAGTAGAATGTGGCAAGGGGGCTGCTGACAGCACTTGTCCGTATCACAAGCCAAGACAGTGTGCACATAGTGAGACCTTGAAGAGGATGGCAGAGGGAAAGTTGTTTGCTGAAGTGACTTGCTTGCAGAGTGGTCTGTAGAGGAACCACAGCTCCACCCACTGTCCTGGGTCCCAGAACACTTCATCCAGTTAAAGAACTGAGCCAAGGAAATGACAAGACCAGCCTGCACACTTGGAGGTCAGAGGGTGAACACACCGGCAGTGCCTTTCACTGAGAGCGCCTGTGCTCTCAGGTCCTTGTCTCATAGCCATTTCTCCGGCCACCTGTCCTCCCCAGAAACTCAGTTCAGCTCTCAGAGAAGCAGGTGAATCATAAAGCCAGTGAAGATGCCACCCTCAGATAGTTCCCCAACTGTAGGGGGAAGAGGGTGACTTCTGCAGGTTTTTTACCAAAAATATGGCTGAGGGCTGGAGCCAGATCCTGGTTCCTCCTCCAGCCTCCTGCAACAGCAGCCCACCTCCTGCCCCCATTGCCCAGCTGGCCCCAGCACTCTACCTTGGGCCCAGGTTGGCCACACAGGCAGTGGGTGGCTTACTTGCTGCAGTGTCATAGCAATAAAATGTGATTTTGGGGTTTCCCCCCAGAGCTGCCCATGGCTTTATTTATGAATCTGGCTTTGGGGATTTGGGAAGAGGTGACCCCACTTCCTCGCATATCCCATCTTCTCAGAGTCATGACTCAAGAAGAAAAGGGTGCTCGGACTTTCTTATACACATGTGCTTTGTGTAAATAAATGTTTACAATTTTATATTGAAGATGAAATAAGTGTTAGAGTGTCCAACTGTATATTTTTTACTTTTATAGATTTTAAAACTGATCCTTTATATGTGTTTGGAACTATGATAAGTTTTATGGCAAGCAGTTGGTATTGTTAACTTTTTATGGTCATCAAAAATACATAAAAGTCCTATTAATCCCCTTATTCTGCTTCCCTTAGCTCTGGTATACACCAAAAAGAAGTCTCTACTTTCCTTGTGTTATAAGAATAATAAAGATATTTTACTAGTATGGAAAAGCAGTGTGTTTGACTTCGGCAGGGTGGAATAGCCAGGAACACTTGAGAGCTGTCGGTTTCCCTGATTTAACTTACTCTCTTGCATGTCTGTTGGGGGCTCCATCTTGGATGGCAGCAATGATAGGTTGAGCCACTGGGCATGCAGCAAAAGCAGTCCTTTCACTGTGGTCAGACCAACAGATGTGGGACAGAACCCTTCCCAGGAAGTCAAAGGATGCTGGTGGCTAGCAATGGTACATTGGAAAAGAGCCCATAAGAATGACCCTCTTACTTCAGCCTCTTGGGTGATGAGATTACAGATACCACCATACCCAGATAATAAACCTCATTTTTTAAATTATTCAGCCACAAGTTTGGGGTTTTTTGGGTTTTTTTTTGTTGTTGTTGGTTTTCTTTTTTTCCCCAGACTTGGTTTCTGTGCATTGCTTTGGAGCCTGTCCTGGAACTATCTGTAGATCTAGCTGGCCTAGAACTTACAGAGGTCCACCTGCCTCTGCCTCCTTAGTACTGGGATTAAAGGTGTGTGCCACCAATTCCTGGTCAAGTATTTTTTTATAGGAACAGAAAATGAACTAAGGACTCTGGTGCTTGTCAAACAGGAAGGGACAACATTGCCTGCAGGAGCCAGTTCAAAGGACCATCACTGCTGCGTTGGGGGCAGGGAGAGCTTACTGGTTCAGTACTTGTAACCTTGGCAGAACTCCCAGCAAGCAGTACCATACAGACTTGGTTGGCTCTTGGAAGCTTTGTGGAAGCCACCATCCTCACTAAGCGAAGTCTCCATGCAGAAGTAACTGTCAGATGGTGAAGCGAGAGAACAGACATCTATAGGTGCAGTTATTCCGGGATGTCATGCTCTGTGCTTGCTGGGCCCCAGTTCATCAGCCAGATACATCCAGTAGGACTCAGAGCACATCTCCACTTACCAGAAAGAAAAGGCATGCGTGGGAAGCCAGCCCAGGCCTTTCTGAAGCTGTGTGTTCCTCCTATGGCCAACCTGCCAGTAGAAGAGGTTCTCGGATAGCAATGATTACAGATCTTAGAGGAATAGGGCCAGGAGGCAGCTCAAGACCTTCCAGAAGCCAGACATCGTCAATTATTGTAAATCAATGAGAGGTTGAGGCAGAAGAATCACCTCAAGTTCTAGGTCACCTTGGGCTATATAGTGAGACCTTGTCTAAGAAACAAAAAGCAAACTCATTAAGTGTCTAGGCTGGAGGGGTAGCCAGCAGTTACTGACCTATGGAGGGAGGGCTAGGGAGCTATCAATGGATAGATAGGAGAGCACCCAGGCTACCTCCAGCCAATCCCCATCTAACAGGCTCAGTTTGACTGCTCCACTTTTCCACAGTGAGGGGTTCAATGTGTAGTCAGGAGAAACTGCTGCAGAATCTGAATTTGGGTGTTTTCCCAGTCCACCCACACACACAGCACTGCCTTCTCACGATGCTTGGTGCTGACAAAAGTGCAACTCATAGGTGCCGAAGCATCTTGAAGGAAAGGATGAAGGCTTTGCATTTTGCTGTTACTGAGCTGGCCATGCAGACAATAAATGTCACGATATTTTTAAAACTCAGTATGAGCAGTGTGTCATGTATCTAGATTTTAACACTCAGAAGGCTGAGGAAAAGAGACTCATGTGAGCCCAGGGTTTCAAGGCCAGTTTGAGATAGCACAAAGGAATGAAAGGAAGGGAAAAAAGGAAGAGTTAGAAGGGATGGATTTAAAAAGAAAAGAAGAGGGTTGGGTATTTGGCTCAGTGGTTAAGAGCATGGCTGCTCTTCCAGAGACGGGGTTTCAGTTCCCAGCACCCACATGGTGGCTCACAACCATCTGTAACTCCAGTCCTAGGGGTCCAGCACCTCTCCTGACTCACATGGTGCACATTCATACACGGGAGACTAAAATCTGAAGACAGAAAGAAGGCACTGGATCAGTAACAGGAGTGAAGAGAGAATCCCAGAGAGCCTGGATCAGCTGGAGCTCTGCTGACCAGGTTACCATGGCAATCCCAGAAGAGCTACAGCTGCCACAGAAAACTAACACCATCCCGAACATGAAGCCTAGCACCACTGGCAGCACTGGCCCAGGTGGCCTGAAGTCTGCAGTGCCCCCGTGACAGGGATCTCAAGGTTTTGTGAACAACAAAATGGTTTGATGTAAGTTGATATGGAGACCACACATGATGGCACTCCCCTTCAATCCTAGCACTCAGGAGGCATAGGCAGGTATATCTGCAAGTGTCAGGCCAGCCCAGACTACACGGTGAGACCCTGTCTGAAAATCAACAACGAAGAACAGACAGCCCCTGAAAGTACCTCCAAAGTATAGAAGTCACTGTGGAGTCCAAAACTGAGGTAAAATGGGTTCAGAGGCAGCCATTACAAAGCCCAGCGGAGTCAGCACAGCAGTAAATACATAGCAAAGGAACCACTGTAGACACTGCCTGCTTCCTAGGGGCTCCTCACAAAACAAGCAGAGTAGGGATCAGGGTGGCAGAGCACTCCTGAAGGCCAGACCCAACAACCTGGCCCCACTGCAGGTGAAAGCTCCCACCTTAATCTCTAGAGGATTCTGCGCAGACCATTTCCAGCTTCCTATGCTGGGAGAGTGGCGGCGACTGCTACACTAATTCCACAAGGACTTCCTTGTCAAAGAGCCGGGAGAGGATGGCAAGGAAAGTCAGGGAGGGCCCCAAGGTCAGCAGCCACCTCAACATCAGTATCAACAACTTTAGCTGCCCGCACAGATACCCAGGGAACCCTGAGGGCAGAGACAAAAGTACCTCATCTATCAGCTGAGAATCTGACCCCTCCCAAGGCTGAGCAGGGCAAGCCTGAGCAAAAGCTGGCTCAACGTCCCAGCCATCCAAGAAGAAATGAGTGTGCGACCCCAGCTGTAGGGAGTGAAGAGAAGCTCAAGGCAGAAAGTCTTTGGTGCTTGCTTTGCCCATTGACCACATACACTAAAACTATCCACATCTCCACACAGCGTGGGGATTCTGTTCTTTTTACCCAAAGACATGGCTTTTTGGTAATGGATGTTCTATTTGCTGTCCTGTTGCTGTGATAAACACTGGGAGCAAACACATCTTGGAGAGGAATTACTTCATCTTACAACTCTCAAGTCACACTCCACCAAACTGAGAAATCATGGCAGGTGCTGATGCACGAACTGTGGGAGCTCTGCTTCCTCCCACAGCTGAATTCCTCCCTGATGGCTTCCCCAGCTGTGTACTTATTCACCCCAGGACCACCTGCCCAGCGGTGGCATGATACACAGTGGGGGTGTGTATCATCTTTAATCAAGAAAATGCTACACGCACGCACGCACACACGCACGCGTGTCCACAGGCAGGTCTTTCTCGATTGAGGCTACTTCTTCCCAGGTGACTCTAGTTTTTAATCAAGTCGACAAAACACAACTTACCCCTTGTCAATTTCACACACAAAGCATCATGGTTAGCCCATACATTTCTTTTTTTTTTTTTTGCTTGTACCAAGATTATGTTAATATTATACCAAACATAGTACAACTTCAGAAGTCTCACAAACTTTAAGAAAAAAAATCCAAACACCACCGGGCGGTGGTGGCGCACCTCTTTAATCCCAGCACTCGGGAGGCAGAGGCAGGTGAATTTTTGTGAGTTTGATGCCAGCCTGATCTAAAAGAGCTAGTTGCAGGACAGCCTCCAAAGCCACGGGGGGGGGGGGAGAAGAACACAGCTGAGATGTGGTGGTGCACGCTTTTAATCCCAGCACCTGGGAGGCAGAGGCAGGTGGGTCTCTGGGTTGGAGGCCTCTGATCTACAGAGAGACAGCCAGGGCTACATAGTGAGACACTGCCTCAAAACAAACAAAAACCAGAAAAGTAACTAAGATAACCCCTTTGTGTCCTCAACACCAGTAACAAGAGGGAGGCTCTTAGCTGTTACTAATTCTGCTTCCTGAGGTGCAGCCTTGCCTTCTCCACCACCGGCCCACAGATGACCCTCAGCAAATACTTCCCAGATAATCATTAATGCAGTAGACATTGTCCCAGTGAAGCAAAGGTTTCCTTTCCACAGATTCTTAATCCAAAATATCACAGGAACAGGAACACACCTGGTAGAGAAGCTTCCTATTACTCCACGGGGGTGGGAGGGTGGGGGGTGGTTTCTCAGCCTCTGGGTCACGACCCCTTACAAACTTTTGTCTCCCAAAAAATACTACAATGTAACTTTTAACCATAGCAAACTGACAGTTATGAGGCAGCAATGAAAATAATTTTATGGTTGGGGGTCACTGCAACATGAGGCACCGTATTAAAGGGTGAGAACCATGGGTCTAAACCCTCACAACCCGGGCCCCTCTGCACACCCCTCTCAGCATTAGCTTCCAGGCTCCCACACAGCATTATCTTCCGGGCTCTCCCAGCTCTGAGCCAGCAATGGCTCTTCTAGTTCAAAGCTCCAAGAGCCCCACCTTCCCCCCCATGAACGGTCCATGTCTAAATGGACAGGTCCGGCACAGCAATATCCCATGTTCCTTTTACTAAGTTCTGCTTTAGTTTCTTTCTGCTGCTGTGACGAACAATGTGGCCAAAAACAACACAGAGAGGAAAACAACACTGATTTCAACTTACAAGTCCCAGGTCATACCTCCACCACAAGGACATCAGGGCAGGAACCTGAAGACAGGACTGAAGCAGACCCACACAGCAATGTCATCTACTGGCGTGGTCAGTTTGCTTGCTTATACAGCCCCAGCAGGACCACCTGTGTGGCCCCACCCCCAGTGGGCTGGGCCCTCCACATCAATCATTCATCAGGAAAATGTCCCACAGACTAGCCTGTAGACCAGTTTTTCAATTGAGGTCCTTTCCCCAGGTGACTCTAGTTGATGTCAAACTGACAAAAAGTAGCCAGCATAAATGATAAAAGTTTCGTTTTGAGACAAGCGTATGTGACCTTGAACGCACAGACATCCTCCTTTCTCTGCCTCCTGAGTGCTGGCCCTAAAGCAAGTGCCATCATGCCCAGACAATAAACATATTTTTAAAGGCACAACTTTTCTCAAAACACCTTTGAAGGTTTTTAAATCATTTCATATCTGGTCAAAATGTGCTTTTTTTGTTTGTTTGTTTTTTTAAAGAACTCCATTTTTAATTTCTAGCTGAAGCTTACAATTTGACTTAAAACACACACACACACACTTTGTTACTAAAGGTCTTAAATGATTTTACCAAAAAAAAGAAGGCTGAAGCTGTTCCTTTGGTCACACACATGCCAAGCTACAGGAAGGTGGGTGCTGTGGACACAGTGGGCATGGCTGTCATTCAAAGAGACCCCTGCTTTAAGAGGCATTGTTGAAAAGAAGTCAATTTTTTTTTCTTTATTTTATTTTACGTGCATTGGTGTTTTGCCTGCACATTTGTCTGTGCGAGAAGATCCCTGGAACTGAAATTATAGACAGCTGTGTGTGCCATGTGGGTGCTGGGAATTGAACCCCAGTCCTCTGGAAGAGCAGCTAGTGCTCTTAACCACTGAGCCATCTCTCCAGCCCCTTGGG
Organism: Cricetiscus sungorus; assembly: GCA_030556225.1. Classification (NCBI taxonomy): domain Eukaryota; kingdom Metazoa; phylum Chordata; class Mammalia; order Rodentia; family Cricetidae; genus Cricetiscus; species Cricetiscus sungorus. The sequence continues at coordinate 30,598,698 of JANBXA010000069.1, read as the reverse complement.
GTTTTTTTGTTTGTTTTTTGTTTTGCTTTGTGTTTTTGAGACAGGGTTTCTCTATGGAGCACTGGATGTCCTGAAATTCATTCTGTAAACCAAACTGGCCTTGAACTCACAGAGATCCACCTGCCATTGTCTCCTGAGTGCTGGGATTAAAAGCATGCACCACCACTGCCCAGCTGGTTCATTCACCCAGTTTAGATAGCCAGCTCAGTGAGTATTTTAGTATACTCACAGAGTTGTGAAGTCATTGTACTGTCAGTTATAGAACATTTCATTAGCAAGAATCCTTTCCGTAGCAAGATCCTGTCTCAAAATGGAAGCAGGGGCCAGTGGGGCAGCCTGTGAGGTAAAGACACTTGCCAGCAAACCTGATGATCTGAGTTCGATCCCCAGAACCCTATAAAGGTGGGAGAGAACTGGTTCCTCAAAGCTGACTTCTGAGCTGCACGTGCACCCACATATAACTATGTGCACACACAGAAACAACAGCATTCTATGGCTGGAGTGATGGCTCAGTGGTTAAGAGCACCACCTGCTCTTCCAGAGGTCCAGGGTTCAATTCCCAGCACCCACATATAACTACATGCACACACAGAAACAACATCCTAAGACCCAGGCAGCTTCCTGAAGAGGTCGGAAAAAGAGGAAAGACAGCCAGCCTGCTCCATCTAGAGTAGCACACAAGTGAACCCATTCTCCGGGGTGGCAGCAATGGTATAAATAAATAACAACACACTGGATTGTAATAAGTAAAAATAACATCAGGTGACAGTTGCACCGGCTCTTTCGAGTTTCTTGTGCCAAGGAAAGAGCCTGGTGGGAGAAGGTGAGCCTTAGGAGGAGAAGCAGAGAGGTAGACTAGAGAGCACCAAGTGTGAGTGAAGCACAAGTCCACCTCTGTCTTCTTAGCCCCCAGCACAGGGGAAGCTGAGGCAGAAGGATTACAGCAACTCTGAGGCTAACTGGGACTATCTGAGACCCCGACTCAGGAAACAAAATAAAAGGTGAAAGGCGAGGAAGCCAAGAGGCCCCACATTCAGATGCTATGGGGACTCCTCTTAACCTTTACCTTTATCCAGGCATCAGCTCCAGTGGGGTGGGTCATCCCTCCAGTGGGGTGGGTCATCCCTGCGGTGGGTGGGTCATCCCGAGGACAAAGGTCAGAGGTCAGAAACTGCTAACAGCTGTGCTGCAGTTTGGGCAGGTTCCCTTTCTGTTGTTCGTGCACTTCTCCCTTCACAGCAAGCATGCAGCAGATGCCACCCCGCGCCACAGTTGGCACCACCATCTGCAGGACAGGCATCTTGTGCCTTCTTGTGATAAGACACTGAGAACCCACATCAATGGCACTCTTGTCAAAGGTGCATGGATCAGTTTCTGCCCTGCAGAAACCCCAAACAGCAAATCAGCAGACTGCCCAGCAGCCAGCCTGAAAGACCCAAGATCCCACAGACCTCTCCAGACTATAGGACACTAAAGATGCTGGAAAACTTGGGGTGTAGCTTAGTGGTAGAGCACTCGTCAGGACCTGGGCTGGACATGCAGCTATACACATGCATCAGAAAGGGGAGAGAGAGATGGCCCCCGTGTTCAACAGTGCTTATTGCTTTTGCAGAGGACCCAAGCTGGGTTTCAAGCATCCATACTGAAAGGCTCACAGCTATTTGTAACTCCAGCCCCAGGGAGATCCCACACCTCTGACCTCTGCAGGCATGTGCACTCATGTGCACATACATACCCACATGTATAAAATTAAAAATAAATCTAAAAAGAGAAAAGAGAGCCAGGCACAGCAGTCAAGCCTTTAATCCCAGCACTCTGGAGGAAGAGGCAGGTGGATCTCTGCGAGTTCCAGGACAACCTGGCTACACAGGGAGTTATAGACCAGCCAGGAAGGACTACCCAGTAAGGCTCTCTTACTCTAGTTTGCACGCCAAGGAACCAAAGCAGGATTCTGCCTGTTTCAGGGAGGTCTCCAGTCCGATACCTGATAAGATGACTTATTGGAAGGATGCTCAACAGAAGTTATGATTTATTGTGTTGAATGGATACATAGTGGGCTAGAGAAATAGCTCATTTGGTAGCATGTTTGCATGAAGCTCTGGGTTCAATTCCTAGCACCAAATAAAAACCAGGCATGGTAGGACACCTGTAATTCTAATGCTTAGGAGATAGAGGCAACAAAACAAAACAGGAGTTTAGAGTCAGCCTTGCTTGTGAAGTGCATTCCAGCCTGGGCTATATAAGACCCTATTCCCCCACACCCAAAAAAGCACAAGTAAACCCAAGGTTGGGGCCCTACCAAAGAGAGTAGAGAAGATACTGAAGAAAGTGTTGCCATGACAACAGTCCACACTACCAAAAATTAGATTTTGCTCCTGAGGGTCAGAAAAGGGGAATTTGTATCCAGGGGCATAGGGACAGGATCCTAGGGTGAGAGGCTTCCTTCAGAGCTTGTCATCTGTGAACACCATGTGAAGACATGTGATGTCATCATAGATTACAAAGCTACAGGGTTTGGTTTTGTTTGGCACCAGTAAATGACCTTTTACTAGGTGTCAGTTCTCAGTTGGGATATGAATGGATTCAGTCATGACTTGAGGGAGGCGAGCCAAGGCGGTTCACTGAGCACCTTCCTCCTCTCACTGCGAGCACCGGGCAAGCAGTCAACCTCTCCCCTCTGAGCCCAGTTTCTTACTTTTCTCAAACAGGGTCTGTCTCACCAAGCTGAGGCTGGTTTTTGTTTCTTTGTTTTATTTATTTATTTATTTGTATTATACGTGAATTGGTGTTTTGACTGCATGTATGCCTGTGTGAGGCAGCCAGATCCCTTGGAACTGGAATTACAAACAGTTGTGAGCTGCCATGTGGGAGCTGGGAATTGAACCTGGCTCAGAGGTTAAGAGCACTGACTGTTCTTCCAGAGGTCCTGAGTTCAATTCCCAGCAACCACATGGTGGCTCACAACCATCTATAATGAGATCTGGTGCCCTCTTCTGGCCTGCAGGGGATACATGCAGGCAGAATGTTGTATACATAATAAACAAATAAATCTTAAAAAAAAAAAAATGGCCTGGGAACATGGCTAACTGGTAAGACCCCTGCTAATGGGGTATATATTATACCATATAATGGGGTATAAAGCCCTAAGTGTCTCACATTCAACAAAACTGTAGCCAGCCAATGCTTCCAGCCCCAGGTAATCCCAGGGTTTTTCTTTTTTCCTGTCTATAGTACAATTTGCCTTTTCTGGCTGCTTCATGCTTATAGAATCAAACAGTTTGTGGCAATATGTGGCTTTGTGCATCTGACAGAACTTAGCATTTTGTTGAAGCTTTGGTCCTATTTGTGGGACAATTGATAAAACCTGAGTAAGATCTGAAAAATGGCCTGGTGGCAGTCCTTTTTTAAAAAATTATTTATGTGCATTGGTCTTTTGCCTGCATGTATGTCTATATGAGGGTGTTGGATCCACTGGAACTGGAGTTACAAACAACTGTGAGTTGCCATGTGGCTGCTGGGAACTGAACCCCAGTCCTCTGAAAGAGCTTTTAACAGATGAGCCATCTCTCCAGCCCAGCCTGGTGGCATTCTATCCATGCCACTGTGTTGGTTGACAGGTTTGTATTTTGGTTACACAATACATTACTTTAATACTGGAGGAAATTGGAAATGGCATGTGGGAATTCCTACCTGTAGCTTTTTTTTTTTTTTTTTTTTTTTTAATCTAAAATGAAGCAGGCCTCTTCTGTAGCCCAGGCTGGCCTGATAACTCTCCAACCTCTTACCCCAGCCTCTCAAGTGCAGAGATCCTGGGCAGAGACGCACCTCTCACAGTTAGAGTCAATGGTCCAGTGATGTCCAGTGAAGAAACTGACGTCTGTCCATACTTGTGGTCTGCTGGCCTTCCCACCTGTAAGATGTCACTCATGAACTCAGCATCCAGAAGATTCCCCAGGGTCATGTAAAGGCTGAGTCAAGAAGGGCACATCTTTCAGGGCTTGGGGAGGATGCTATTGGTGCCTGCTGGGCTGGCTCTTTGGTCAGAGGGTGCGCAGGCCCAGTAGAGCCCTCAGAAGCTAGCAGACTCAGAGTTCAAAGATAGAAGGATCAAAGGAGGTCTGGAGGGAGTCAGAAGCTGAGACCCTTGTGTCTGCCCTGAACATCTGCCCACAGATTTCCTGAGAAGTTGCTGATGCCAGACCTCCATTTCCTGTTGCCAGGGCAGAGAGAATGAACTTGAATGGGTGGACATGTGAGCCTCAGAGGAAACACCAGCTTGGCAGAGCCTGAAGTGACAGAAAGCACAGACTTGCTTGCAGCTTGAACCCATGAGCACCCACACTCACTAGCAGACACACACACAGATATATTCACTTGCTAATGGACACTGGGACAGGCACACCATTCACATGGGCGTTTAGGAGCACAGCCTGCCAGCACCTTGCCAATCAATGCCTGAGCTGCAAACTTCAGGACATCCAGCTGGTACTGGAGGGGAGACAGAAAAGGAGGCTGCAGTCAGGCCATCTGCAGGGAGGGAGGGGTTGAAAGGTGAGCCAGAGCATAAGGACCCAGTCCATTTTGTGGTGGAATGCCTGTGTCCTGCCCATGCCTCTATTGCTGAGCATCAGCTCCATGGAAAGCAGGGACCAGCAGAAGACCCAACTCTGTCATTGAGAATCCTGCAGAGCCCCAGCTGGGAGTCATCAGGTTTGCCGGGCACACTGATGAACAAGGTGGACAGAAGGGCTTCTGGAGGAGTCCATAGGGACCAAGGCTGGGTCTTGGGCTTGAGGGTAGCAAAGAAGGATGCTGGCTCTGTGGCAGTGACTCCAAGGATGATCCCGATGTCCTAAGACTCCCACGATATGACCAAGCTGGCTGCAGGCCTGTTAAGTGATGAAGGCTTGGTAATGAGGCAGTTATTTTCAGGGCAGCACTCGCCCTCTCCCATCTTGTGCTGGTCTGTGCCCTTCTTCTGTGCCTCTTCTAGACTAGTTTGGATTCTGCCACAGCTGACCAGATTCACCTCAAGCCAACTTCATCAGAAAAGAGAAGTGATGTATTACAAGGCAAAACTGTCTGGGAGCCACATACCAGAGGAGGCAGCTCTGGGGCCCCAAGGCTCACCAACATGAATCCTTAGCTTCCATACTCTGAGCTTCCTTTCCTGAACTGCTAAAGAAGTTTCCAGAACTGGGTCTCTCTTTCTTCCATCAGCTTTGGCACACATGTCTACACTACAAGTTTGGCAGTGGAGGAATCGTCAACTCTGTCTGGTGTGGGAAGGACTGGGCTAAAGAAGGGAAGGACCAGTGCCTTGAGCCAAGTGGGATGCTGGGCAAATACACTGGCCTAGAGACAATGTTCTCCCACAGCCGGAGCAAGGATGGAGGCTGTTATTCATGAACCTGTGAAGTTCTGAGGGTGGTGGGCCTTAGGATGCCTAGGAGCAAGAACAGGAGTAGGTCCATTGTGGCCGAGGACACCTGGACAGCATCATGAAGCCAAACAGAGTTGGGAAGAATGTGTCAGCACTTTACAGAGTAGCCCTGGATGGGGATGCAGATACAAGTTACACAGGTTAAATAATTGGAGGGGTGGGAGAGGTCCGACACTGAACCGAGGATTAAGGGCAAGTCTGAAAGGCCAGTGGGAAACTACCAAGGGAGCAGGGCCTGGGTGACATGATAAATGACATGAAGGCACCCAAGGCTAGGGCGGGTCCCGTTAAGCAGTTTGAGAGCTACAACCACAGGACTACACACAGAAGGGTCAAGAACAATGGAGGGAAGTTGTCAAGCTGTCTACAGCCCTGGTTTCTACCTTCCCAGCCTGGCCAGGCTTCCTGCCTCTGTGGATAGTCATGCCCCCACCCTCCCCGCCTCTGCTGAGAAGGGGTGGGGAGGGTGCTAGGCTCTTCCTCTCCTGGGCCAGCTTCTGAGCAACACACTGGCTGATAAGAACTCTGCAGCTAACTCTGCCTGTGGCTGGCACCATGAAGGACGACGTGGCTCTTCTGGCTACCGTCACCCTCTTGGGAGTTCTATTGCAAGGTGGGATAGCTCCTGTCTGGGGTGGGGAGTAGATCTTATTTATACCCATGCAGCCTGCTCTCTGTCCTTCAGGTTCTTGGGGTAGGGAATGGGGGTGCTGGCAGGCCTAGGCCCAGGTGAAAGACTGGACACTTTCGACCCAGGCTTCTGGTGCCAAAGCCCAAACTCTTCAAGAGTCTTGGTGTCAAAGGGCCTGAGACCCACTAGAAGCCCCGAAGGAGTGTCTGCAGGGGAGCCATGGAAAATGTACATGGGTCAGGGCCTAGGGGAGTGCGCAGTCGAGGGGGATTGGGCACAATCAAGGGACCAGCTGAAGGATGGCAAAGATTGCTGAAGGGCCACTGAGGAAAGCATGCCAGGTGCCCTGTGGTGGGGGATGATGTCTGCTTGGGAGTATGATGAATAGTGGGACAGCTATCAGCTTAGACTGGGAGAGTCCTTGTTACAGGCACCTGGAGCACGGTATCAGCCAGAGTTAGGGCTGGGTTCATGATGTCTAAACAGAGAAACTGAGACAAGAGTTTATACCACTGTTTGGTGGCACTTAGATCCAAGTTTGAGCGATCCTGGCCTGAGGGTCGCTCTGTAGGAGGGAAACCAGGGTCCCTTAGCCACAGGGCGTGCGCTTCCTGTTCCTTGTGCCAATTCTGTCCTGGGACACTGGGTACTCAGGGACTAAAAGACTGGGGGTCCATTCTGCAGAACGGGAGGTGGATATTTGCCTGTGCTTTGCAAGTGAAATAGCTCAGAGGTAAACTCTCCTGTGGCTCTTCCCACCGGCAGGTGTTGCTGGTGCGTGCATCACCCCAGTCAACCCTTGGGTCTACTGAGCCTCCCCAGTGATCATCGCTGATGGGGCAGGTCGGAGGGAGTTAGGAGAAGTCGCTCATCGAGAGGCAGAGAGAAGGGGTCTGGGAAACAGGGCCTGCCCCAGGGATGCTGGACGCCACACCTGACTCCCATGTCCCCTCGGGCCGTAGCCTACTTCTCCCTGCAGGTGATCTCTGCGCGCAGGGTTTTCCACGTGTCACCGCCACTCACTTCTGGACCTCCCGAGTTCGAGCGCGTCTTCCGAGCCCAGTGAGTGTGGCGGGTCCGGGCGGGTTCGGGTGTAAGCCCAGCCCGGCCGCGCGCTCACGCAGCCCGTGCCACACAGGGTGAACTGCAGCGAGTACTTCCCGCTGTTCCTCGCCACGCTCTGGGTCGCCGGCATCTTCTTCCACGAAGGTGCGGGACAGCGCGGGGGCGCACTGGGGGGGTGGTCCCGGATGGCGGGTGCGCGTGTTCACAGTGCCGCCTCGCCTTTGGCAGGCGCCGCAGCCCTGTGCGGACTGTTCTACCTGTTCGCGCGCCTCCGCTACTTCCAGGGATACGCGCGCTCGGCGCAGCTCAGGTAACTCGGGCCGGACTTCCGGGAAAGCGCAGCAGGGGAGGGCAGCTCCGGGACACGGCTCTACTGGTGGGAGGCGGTGATCGGAGGCAGGGGACGGGTGGGAAGAGACTGCCTTCTCGGACGGCGTGTGGGCGGACCCAGCCCAAGAAAGCGGGTCTAATCCGGCGGGGGAGGGGCCTGCGCCAAGGGGCGGTCCTAGTCTTGCGGGACGGGACCGAGTCCTGGGAGCGGTCCTAGCATGATGAGGGCGGAGTCTGGGCCTGTGGGGCGGGGCCTTGGTTCAGCTCCTGCTGAGCTCCACCCGCAGGCTGGCTCCTCTGTACGCGAGCGCGCGTGCGCTCTGGCTGCTGGTGGCGATGGCTGCACTGGGCTTGCTAGTTCACTTCCTCCCCGGCACGCTACGGGCAGCGCTCTTCAGACGGCTCCAGGCACTCCTGCAGATGGCATGAGGCGAAGGACCTCCGAATCAGCGCAACTGGAGAAGAGCTTAGAGCAAAATGCAGGGGTGCCCGCCTCCGAATCCCAGTTTCTAATTAAAGTTCCCGTGATGGTCCCGCCTACATTCTCTGGCTCGGAGGTTGCTTACCAAGGGCTGCAAACCCCCAGGGCCCCAGCCACCCACAGATACAGCCAGGCTTTGGGAGGCGACATAGGCCGGCTTGGATTTGAGCTTCTTTCACTGTACCCTCCTCTAGACAGCACCTTGCCTGCGCAGCCACCTCTGTCTTGACATTATCTCCAGAGACAGCCACCCTTCACCTTCCTTTCAGTGCCTGGGGCTCTCCTTCCTCTCTGGTGGAGCCTCGGCTGCCAGAATCTTATGTGCCTTCTTGTTTTCCACACCCAGCCCGACTTCACTAGAACCAGTTGTTGGTCCTCCCCCAACTGAGAACTGGGTCCCTGTTTTTGATCAGCACTAGATCTCCAACATCAGATGGGTGTAGGTGTTCAGAACACCCCTGCAGAGGCCCACGGAGCAGTGAGCATGACCAAGAATGTAGTCAGTGATACGTTCTCTCAAGTGGACCTCAGGATGCTTGAGGAGGACCAGACTTGGGGAAGGCCTACTGACAAAGCATCTCTAAATGACTTTTATGCTAGGCAGCCAGGGAAGAGGCTTCTCAAACAGGCCCAGCAGTGAATGCAAAGGCCCTGAGATGGAGATGGCCCATTTATTTTAGAGGAGACCATAGCATGAGCCAGATGTTGTGGTCCACGGTTGTAACCCCAGTCCTTGGGAAGCTGCAGCATAAATTCAAGGCCAGCTTGGGCTACAGTGAGTTCCAGGATATCCCGAGTCTGTCAACCCTTCCACTATGCCCCTGCCACACACACATACAAAGATCCTATTATATGAGCCCAGGGGAGGAGCAGGGAGAAAGGCAGTGAGTGAGGGCCACCGTGGGGGTGGGGGCACAATGAAGGAGCTGGCACTCAGGAGCTCAGGCCTTCACTATAGGTGGGGTGGGTAATGTGATGTCAGCCCAGGATGACATGAGAACACTTTGGAAGGGGTTTCTATAGAATTGGCAGGCACACCTTTGGGTGCGTGAAACTCACTCAGTGGCCAAGATCTTCCTACTAAGTGGGAATGAGATCATGTGGAGGTATGCCAACAGCGCACTGGGACACCTGACGTGGCAATAAGGGGGTTTAGAGAGTCAGTCCTTGGCATGACAGAGGTCAAAGTCATCTTCACCAGTAGCCAGCCAGCACTGCATAGGGGTCTCCCAAAGTCCTCACCATCATCGGCAAGTTTTGGGAACCCATGGAGATAGGCCAAATAAAGACAGGCAGACATTCTGTGCCTGGCCAGATCATGCACCTATGACGCATACACTTCATTAACCCTTTATTACAAGTCACGCTCTTATAGAAGTATATGCGAACTTACGTGAAAAAATCAAATGTATCCAAGAATAAAAAACACAGCACATAAAGTAGTGTATGCATTCCAGTGTTTGCGCCGCACACAGCGGGCACCCAAGAAAAAGCTCTTCTAAAATGGCCTGGCTCAAGCCGACTGGCCGGGACAAACGGTTCGGTTCTTTTTGGGCGGCAGCAGGCCGGCCCTCAGGCACAGTGTGGGGGCCGCCTGCCTCCTCCCGCGGCCCGGCGCAGCACCAGCTTCTGGGGCCTCCGGGCCAGCGGTGGACCCCAGGCCAGCCCGAGCCGCCTGCCAGGCAGAACCCGTCAGATGGGGTAGATATGCCTGGTCCTCTGGGGCGGCGGCGGCAGCAGCAGCAGCAGCAGCAACACCCTTGGAACCGTGGGCTCCAGAGTCAGCCACGGGGCACCCTTGGAAGCCTTCCATTTAGTCGGCCTTTTTCAAAAAGATCTGCAAGAGTCAAGCTCAGAATAAGCAGTTGCTCTGGGGCTTCTTATGGTCTAGTAGACTGGTCCCATCCATTCCTGACCCAGCCAAACTCACCTCACTCAAGATGACCCACACTGGGGAGTCAGTCTGGATGGAGAGTCGCAGTGCTTCTAGGGGCCCAAAGGCAGGATCCACTTCCCCTTCAGCCACACCCTTGTAGAAGGAGCCTGTGGGAGGGCAGTGCCTAGAGGTAAAAACAAAAGCCACACCCAAAAGCCCAGTCCACCACAGGCCCTGCCCTACTCACCGATCTGGAGGTAACCATCAGGGCTCCTAGGGTACCGTAGAGTCGCTGAGCGGCCCTCCTGAAGGGCTTCCTTCTCTGACTGGGGATTCTGTGGGCAAAGCAGCAGGGCTGGAGTGGCTGGCCAGAAAGAAGCAGCCTCAGCGCTCACCCACACCGGCCATACTCACGTCAAAGGGCAACACCTCCACAGAAGTGTTGAAGAGTTTGTCTTCTGGGTGTTCAATGTTCCCACTTCGGAAGAAGAACCTACAGGCGCCAAGCAGGCTGGTGAGCTGTACAGGTGGGGTACTGCCCAGGCACACTGCCCGGTGACTCCAGGCGCTAGGGGAGGCTGGGCATTGAGGGCCTTATACTGAGGCTGTGGTGATGGCTGTCCCTGAGCACCTAAAGATCTGCCTACCTTAGTACTCACAAGGCAGTTAGTACTATTATGGGTAGTGCTTTTCAGTAAGGAAACTGAGGCATGGTGGGGTTGGATAATGGTGGGGGCAAATGATTCCCTCAGGGATTCTAAAAGGGGTACCTGAAGTCCCAGCAATATATGCTGAGGCCTCTAACTGGTGTTCACCCTGTCCCCTTCCCCAGGGAGCACTAACCGCTCAAGGCGCAGTGGCTGGAAGAATCGGAAGCGGATGAAGTCTCCTGCCGCAGGTGTGAAGGCCCAGAAGAAATCCTCTCGCAAGTAGGCCTTCTCCAGGGTGAAATGCTGGTATGTCTTGAGGCTTGTGCTCACCTCCGCTGGGGGGTTCACATGCTCTTTCCGGAGAGCATGTTTTCCAAAATCTTTATCCTAGAGAGGAAGGGTCAGCATCAGTGCCACCCTCCAGTCCTGTCTCCACCATGCTCTGTCCAAACTCTGTGGCATACCCCACCTTCAGTTTCTGGATCTTGCCCGCCAGTGAGGAGTGAGTGCCCACATGCTGGAAGAGGGAGGGCTTGAAGCGGATCCGAAGGTTGGCCTTCTGCCGGTCACAATGTTTCTGTGAGCAGAGAGTAACACCTTAGTGTCCAGCTCAGCCCAGACTCCAAGGACGGGGCCTTTCCTTAGGATATCCAGGGGCTTTCTTCCGCCAGCAGTGTCCTCTCCTTGCCACAGAGGCATGGCCAGGAACACAGTGTGAGCTGGCAGCTGATGGCCTGCCTTCTGTGTGCTGGGTCCAAACATTCACTGCTCACCGCATCTTTCTCAGGGTTGCAGACTTTCACCCACAGGATGTGGTCCAGGAGCCAGTCGATGGGCTTGTCTCGGTAGAACATAAGGATGAATTCCACAATCAGGCTCAGATCCAATGACTTGAACATCTTCCCTGAGGGGAGGGAGCCAGGGAAAAGGGCTCTGAGTGGAAAGATCTGCCACACCCTGCTTCTTCATCCCCGTGGGGGCCGATGTGGGGGCCTCACAGTCAACCTTATGGGCAGACACTGGGTAGGTGTAGGCCCAAGAAGAGAGGGCAGGGCTGGGACCCTGGGACATCCTCATAGGGGGGGGGGAGGGGGGCACTTCAGCCAGGCTCACTGGCAGCGTTCTGGGGCTGAAAGAAGGTAGGTGAAGGGGCACAGGTGGGGCTGACGGGCTGTTATCTGGCCTACCAATAAAGCCCAGCTGGGAGAACTCCAGGATCATCCAGTCCTCGGAGGGCTGCTGGAGGGCAAAGTTCTTCATAGTGCTCAAGTAGTTGGGCTTGGCTACAATGTCATCCTCCAGCTGCACAGGGAGGAACAGTAGGGGCCAGGGGCTCAGGACTGACACAGGCAGAAGTGGGGCCCCTCACCCAAGAGCAGCCATGGGCAGAGAAGGCAAGGTCAAGGTCAAAAGGAGTTCAGGGGGGGCTGGAGAGACGCTTCGGGCTGACCTGCACATAGTAGATGCCTTTGGACTGTGCATACATCATGAGGAAGCAGTAATCCAGGTTCTGTTTGGTCCTCCACCTGTGGGGCCAGGGGAGGGAGGGCCTTCAGAAGCAGAGACGGCGCCACCTCCAGTGGATTACCACAGAGAAGCCGCTGAGGCAGGCAGGACCCACCCTGCCTACTCCCCACCCCACCCACCAGACAGGGTCCCAAGAGACATCAACAGTGGCCTAGCACCAACAGAGCATGAGTACCTGACTCTCTCCTTGGGATCCCCGAAGGACTCTCGAAGGCGGGAGAAGTCAGGGTAGAAGTGAGGGGAAGGGGAGATAACTTCCAGGAGGCCAGAGTGGATCTCTGTGGGGAACCTGGGTGGAGGAGGGCTCAGTGGGTGTGTGGTCTCCAGGGGCAGAAGAGGGCTGGGAGCTCTCCAGACACCCCTACACACACACACACACACACACACACACACACACACACACACACACAAACACACACACCGTCCACCTCAGGAAGCTTACTAGACAAATGTCCCTCCTCCACTAGCTTCCTGAGGCACTGGGATTTCAGAAAGACTAGGGCCCTCACACATTTTAACAGAGAAGGGAAGCCCCTCCCCACACAAGGCAGATCTCTTAAGGGAGGAGGGCATCTGGCTGCCCTCCCTCCAGCAACGTTTCTGGTTGCTGGTACTCACAAGGCCTTGATGTTCTCTGTCACTGCCGAAGTGTACTGTGGGTCCGTCTGTGGGAAGACACTTAGCTTAGCTACCACCCCAAATGGTCTGGAAGGGGGAGGGGCAGGAGTGTGGGCTTCAGAGGTCCCCATATGTAGGAGTGAGTGACTTCCTGTCCTGAGTGCCGGGAGGTGTGTGTGTGTGTGTGTGTGTGTGTGTGTGTGTGTGTGAGAGAGAGAGAGAGAGAGAGAGAGAGAGAGAAAGAGCTTGACTGTGGTCAGTTACCTCAGAAAACCGCTTTTTGAGATACCCAGAAAGTGGAGGATGAAGGAACCCAGTAACTAGTATGCCCACAAGGGGGCGCAAAGATTCATCTTTCTTTTTAACTTTTTGTCTTGATCCATTTGTGAATGAAACTAATGACTGCAATTCTAATTGTGTCCCTGGCCCCCCGCTTGCCGTTCTGTTTGTATTTCTCTTTTTGGTGGATTGTTACTGGGTGTCTTCCCTTCCATGTTTTTGTCCCCAGGCCCAGGGCCACTCGCCTCGGCGATCAGCACCACGATGACGGAGTCTTCCTTCTCCTGCGGGCTCAGCTCCGAGATGAGCGAGTGCAATGTGTCAGTCAGGTACGAGTGCACCTCGCGCCTCACGCTTGGAATGCCCATCACCACGGACACTGCAGGGGCGCGGAGGGGTGACACTGGACAGGGCTCCGGGGACTGCCTTTCTGCCCGCCTCTCGCCCCTCCCGGGCCACGCCCATACCTCCGGTGCGGCCCTGGCCCACCCGCACTGCGGGTTGCAGACTGCTCTCCTTGGCTAGCAGGTGTGGCAGATGGTGGAAGACGGTGGGCAGATGAAGCACGTGCCTGTGCGAGACGTTCCACGGCTTCAGTCGCGGATCCTCTGTGGTTGGGAAAGGGACAGGTCAGATTTTGCTGGGCCTGCAAACAGCCCAGCTCTGCAGACTTCCATCCACCCCATCCCACTGGAGCTCACCAGTTAGGCGGCCCCAAGTGCGATTGCCCTCTCCGTCCCGCAGCGCCTGCCTCTCGGACACTGCCCTCTTGATTTCGTCCAGCACCAGGTTTAGCTCCTTGGAGCGCTTCAGGCTCTCCTGCTCAGCCGCGTGCAAACGGTCTCGCAGTGCCAGAAACTCCCGCTGGTAAATGTCCACCACGTCACCTGGTGGGGAGTAGAGGGTTGATACACACTGGGTAACACCAGGGAACAGTCTCCTGCAGACCCCCAGCATGTCATAACTGAATGACTGTGTGTTGCGACAGCACACCTGTGGAGGTATGCCTGCCACACCCCGACTATGGGGCATATACCAGTTCACATGAAGTTACACAGGTGCTCAGCACGGGGTTGAAAAGCCCCCAGCAAGATTAGCACTGTCAGTACTCTCCCTACCCAGTTACCTCATCCTTTAATGCATCCTAGGTGGGGAGGGGGTATGGTCATCTCCCAGTCCTAGGGAGCAGTCCTAAGCACAGGTTGGAACAGCCTCAGACTGAAACCTCTGCACCCATGAGATCCCTTCAAGCTTGAGATGACAGACAACCCCAGCCTTAAGGCTCTATGGGCACAACCAGACTCCACAGACTCTAGCCCTGAGGTCTGAGCCTAGCTGGGCACAGGACCTGTGACTATGTGTTCCTGTGGTGTGTGTGTGTGTGTTGGTGGTGGGGTGGTCTGCTCTTCACTCGCTCATGCTTGTCACAAATAATTGCTCTCTCTGGGTTCTTTCTACCTCACTCACCCAGAGCCCAGATCACCCCCATGCTCAGATCAACAGATGAAGTTGACTAGCTAGACCAGGGATTGCTCAACCAGTCCACAGCAGCAGCCCCGACCACAAATGCCCTGTGCTAGGCTTGTATCACCTAGAAGGGTCTGTGTGCCACCCTAGGGAGAACTGTCAGACCCTCAGCTGTATTCGGAAGCTGGCAGCAGCTGGGCCCAATATGAGGGGTGCAGGGGTAATTGGGACTGGGAGGGGAGCTGCCTGAGGGTGGAGGAGAGTCCCCAGGGTGAGGAGCACCTGCCCCCACTGCTCTGGCAGGGACCCACAGCAGGGGACAAACAGCATCTCCCTGGCGAGGGGCCAGCAGCTCCTGCCAGCCTGGGCTCTCGAGGCCTTTATCTGGCTGGCTTCTGCCCTCTTTATTTGCTATCACTACACCTCCCTCTGCTTTGTCAGATGTCTAGCTTCTGCACAAGCTGTTTCTTCTGCCTGAACTCCACATCATCTGGCCCAGCCTTCAAGGCCTTCACTTTGAGTCTAGGAAGCCATCAAATCCTTGGTGGGCAATCAGCCCCTGAAGGCAGGACTAGTTACTCCTATAGCCTGTAAACCAAAGGTGGGGCTCAAGGCAAGTGGAGTCCTCCTCAGAGGGAGAGGGACCAGGGCAGAGACCTAAGTGCTACTTAGGAGACAGAAAAGCCAGGTGGATTCTGTTGAGGCATCCCTTACTTCCTTACCTGTGGAACCCCGCCCACTGATATTATACCCTATCTTACCCAGGACTTAGGTATGGCCCTGAAGGGGGAGGAAGAGGGAGTCGGGTTACAGGATCTCTGAGACTTAGAGCTGGGCTCAGGGGCCAGGTTACCCTGGAAACCTGACCCTTGAACACTGAAAGCCCATCTCCACCCTCACCCTCCCAGCACTGACTGCTACACCAAGAGCAGATAGCGTTGAGGGATAGTGTCCAGGTCATCAGAGCCAGCCAGGGAGGTATTTCACAGTGGCTGGGACAGAAAGCCCCTGCCGTCCCCTCAGAGAGGAGCTAAAGGGCAGCCTGTGCCACTGGCAGTATCCCAAGTAGCCCTGAGGTGGGGCCATGGAAAGGGATGGGGAAGGAACACTGATCTGACTCTTGCCTGTGTTTCCCTCAGACCTACTCTGCTCTGAAGTAAGCCAAGCTCTGCCTGCATTAGATTGTTGCAGGTCCTGATCATCAAGGCCTGGGCACAGCTGGATCCCTATCCCGGCCTCCCTTCTTAAGGCCTGTGCTCCAACTGTTTACCAGCAAGTAATGGGCCCCTTGGGTTCCTGGGCCTGGCTGTTGTCCACAGACCGATCTTACTGTCGTTTCTCTGAACTCCACAGAGTTAGCAGCCCACCATATTCTTCTGGCCCCATTCATTCTACCTGCTGTTTGCTTCCTATAAGAGCCCAGTGGTCCTATTCCTAGGTCTACTAACTGGGGGTCCCCTCTGTCCTTGTACCCTTCAAATCCAGAAAGTCAAGCTTCGTGACTGCTTCCCTCTGGGTTGTTCTTAGAGTGGGGGACTTCACTAGACAATCCTGGCACCCCCACACCTCTAGTGGGCTGTAGGCCAGTGTAGTAGGCTGTAGTGAAGTCGGTCAGTGATAAGGGCCTGGGAACTCTTTGGTCTCTGGGTGTGTGGAGCAGGTCAGGATAGGGCTTCCTGGGAAGCAGAGGATCTTGGCTTCCATCACACCTTCATATTCCAGGGAAACAGGATACAGCTGGCCCAGCGATGGGCTGCAGCAGTGGCCATACCATAACAGACTACACTGGCTACAGGACCTGTGATACTCTGCTAGCAGGAGAATTAAACATGCCCTGAGGCTCACAAACCACAATATTACACCCGGTTCCCTCTTGGTAGAGGAAACCGATTTCAGAATTAAGCTAGGGTACTTAGAGACTTAGGGAAAAGGCTCAGGGCCACAGGAAGATGCCAAGCCTAGCCTCCTACCTGCAAGAAGGTAGGAGGCAGAGATGGGGAGTGGCAGGTGTCCACTCTCTCTCTGCAAGACCTGGGGAGAGAGAGGGCCCATTATTGCTATCCAGTCCAGTGAGATGGTAAGCCTGGATACCGAGGAGGGCTGTGTGGCTCGGTCTTTCCTCAGATGGAAATTCAGCAGCTGCTTGGCTGAGGCTATAGCCTGATTCCTGCATGATTGGCTGCTTCAGGAGATACAGCCAAGGCTGCCTTTGAACCTGGGCCCTGAACCCCAGGTGCATCTGGCCAAGTCTGAGTCCTTTCCATTCTTAACCCTGCTCCTGCTGTCTCTTTCCTCTCTGGCTCCCTGCCTACATCCTCCCTTCCGGTCCTTTTGCTTTCCCTTAAGTACTGGGCTCTTTCCTGAGCCCTATATGCACTACAAATTGGAAACCAACTCCAATCTAGTAGCTGACTGGCTGAGCATGTACATGAGCTTGCTACTGAGTTGTCTGCATGGAAGAACGAGAAGAGGTCACAGCCCAGATTCCTGACATCCGGACACCTGGCCTTGCTGGACACCCTTGCAAACAGTACAGTGCCTGGACAGGGCTGGTCCAGTCCCCACCCTCTCCATAGCACAGGCTCCTGGGCTTGTTGTCCCTTAGGAAAAAGAACTCTACATGTGAGCCACACCTTTCTGTGGCTCGCCTGCTCCCCAGGCCCTCAGAGTGTCAGTTTCCTGGTTACTTCCTCAGGAGGTGTCCTGACATCAGATGAGGGCATGTGACGGTGTAAGAAGGCACACAGGAAACACTGCCTAACTGAAGATGAGGGACAAGGGCTAGTGGCCCTACCCACAATGGCACAACTTGGGCCCAGTTCTTCAGACATGGCTCCAATACAGCCTCCATGGCCTCTCTCCCAAGGACTCAAAATGTATCCTCTTGGGTGACACACCCTACCTACAGAGGACTCAGCCCTGGCCATACACTTTCCCGATAGCCCATCCCATCCCATAGCCTTTGCCCTGGTCGCCCTCTCTCTGTGTCAGGTTCTAGGCAATCTCTCCTCAGAGTTCCTGGCTTGTGATTCTCTCAAGGCCAGTCCAGGCCTCCACCAAAACAGGACAAGTCCTAGAGAAGGCTGGGCCGGACTGGACTGGCAGGAGCCTGGTGGCTGGAGTTGGGCTTTCCCCAGACTCATTTAGCATAACCTTGGGGAACAGAGAGCCTGTCTGAGGAGGGAGACGGCCAGCTTGCCCAGGCCTGATATGACAGGAAGACCAGAAGGCAGGCAGGAAGGAAACAGCTTTTCGAAAAGCCTCCTGTGTTCAGGCTGTGTGGATCATGGCCTCACAGGTCCTCAGTTCCCAGTCAACCACTCAACCTAGCTCAAAAAACTCCTGACAGTGCTGGGGCCTGTGCCCCTCTACTCCCAGGAGGGCCGTCCAGGCACAGTGTGGACTGGCCAGCCTGTCTAAGCTGCAAAGGTGTATCAGGGAGCTAATGTGGGCCAAGGAAACCCTACAAAACGACCACATATCAGGGTTCCAGGAAGGAGGCCCTCCGGGGAGTCCTGGGGCCTGATGCCATGCAAGAGGCTGTATGTCCCCAGGGAGCAGCACTTACAGGAACAAGGCTGCAGCAGAGCCCAGCAGTGGATGGGGCAGGGGGATGGATGCCTTGGCTGTGTCTCCTCACCTGTCTCAACAACGCCAAACCTGCTCTTGTCCAAGAGCCTACAGCGGGTTCCCTGGGTCCACCTGGTTACAACTAGCTCTGTGACCTTGTGTTTCTGCCCCTCTGTGGGAACTCCATAGGTCCTTAACTTGCCAGTGGGAGCGCCCGCCCCTAGGCTTGGTATAACCGCGGGCAGAGGCCAGTCCCGAGCGCCACACGGAGGGAACTGGTCACCGCTCTGCCTCCTCGGCCAGGGCGGCCGGGGTAACGTTGTTACGCCAGCAGCAAACAAGTGGGGCGAGGATGGGAGGGGCTCAGGTGCACCCGGTGCGGGCCTGCGCGGGCGGTGGCGGGGTGGGGGCTCACCTTTCTGGCCGCTGAGCGCCGCGTACCAGGAGAGCGAGAGGAAGGCGCACAAGCAGAAGAGCAGCAGCGTCAGGAAGGTGCCATTGCGGAGCCTCATCTCCTCCGGTGCGCGGCGGGCGCCGGCGGGGCCGAGGCCGCATGGCCCGGGGGACCGGGGCCGGGGCGCGGGGGCCGGGAGGCGGCGGGGGCCCCGGCCCCGGAGCGCGGGGGAGCTGCGGGGCCGGGAGAGGCGGCTGCGCTCTGGGCGTGAATAGGGACGGGCGGGGGCCGGACGGGCTGCTCCTCCGCGGCGCGCGGCACTGGCGGCCTCTATCGGAGGCTGGGCCGGGGCCGGGCAGGGTAGGGCAAGGCGGCAAGAGCCGCGGCCCGGCTGGATCCGGGACCGCCGCCGAGTCGACGGCGAAGGGCGGGGCGGCCGGGATTTAAAGGGGACGCATCACCCGCTGCCGCTGGGAGCACCGCGAGGGGGCGGGGTGGGAGGCCAGCGCCCGGGATCCCTGTGGGCCCGGCTCGGGAGCACGGTGCGCGCGCGCGGAATAGCGCGCCCCGAGGGAGAGGTGGTCCAGTCTCCGCAAAGTCAAGGCTACTGTGGTTGATGAATGCAGGTCAGCTACTGTGCAGCAGGACTGCTGAAGTGCCAGCCAGCCCCACAACTCGGCTTCCAGGAAGATCCCATTGGGTAACTCCCCACACCCAGACCTTCAAGCACTCTTTCCAACCGAGAGGGTCTAGACTTGGGAGGGGACCCGAGTGTCCGGGCTGAGATGATCTCTAGCTCACAGACACGTCCAGGAGTGTCCGCTGCCCTCTCCTGCGCCCACCAGTTCTGCCTTCCCAGGGCATTCTCTGCTGCGCCTCGGATGGTATGCTGTGGACGGGGGAGGCGCTCCTACTCTATGGAACAAGGACAATGGGCTGCTCTCAGGAGTAACAGAGTCGTTGTTTGTAGGTGTGGAGCACCCTCCAGAGCCCAGCCAGCTAGCTTCCTGGTGCCAGGCATGCTGTGGGCGAGAGTCAGGCTCAACCTGCAGTTTAGAGGGACACCAGGTTCGCAGGGTGACTTGGGGCTTTGGCTCTGATATGTACAACTGCCGCCTCAGCCTTTATTGCTGGTCTTATCTTGAACTTTCATATAAGGGCTCATTACAGACTCCTCCCCCCTTCTCTCCCCCCCCCCCCGGGCATCTGCCAAACCAGGAACTGGACTGGACACACAAGGACTGGCTGGGACAGGAAGACAGCTTCTGGGCATGCATTTTGGTTAACGCCATGTCTACTTCCCTGCTCGGGCCTCACCGCCTTTCAAAATGGAACCAAATGCGACTTTGTAAAATGGAGCTAGGCAAGACCCGCGTAATGACTGCTACCAAGTCTGACCACTCGAGTTCCATTCCTCAGGATCCACAGGGTGAAATGACTCCTACAATCTGTTCTCTGATCTCTGCATGCTGGCTGTGGCACACAAGCGCCGCCCACTCACACATAGATGTGTATTTGTGTGTATGTCCCGGATGGCGGTGCTCAGGTGTGATCTAGCTCCGGGGTTGCAGGAGGTGAGGTGGTGGTGATAATATGCATGTTCAGTGTGTAGTGGCCCACACCCAGGAAGCAGGCAGAGCTCTAGGAGTTCAAAGCCAGCCAGGGCCAGTGGGGGGGGGGGGAGTGGCACTAGGGAGACACAGGAAGCAAGGCACCGCTGGAAACCCACTGTTTTACAGTTTGTAACAACTTAGAGAAGGTTACGGCCTTATTTCCACACCTGATCTTGTTGGAGCCCTCTGACCAAAACTATTCTGGTTTGTCTGTTTCATAGGAGTCTTCTCTGTGTTGCAAAAAGTAGCAGGTTTTCATTTTAGTCATGTAAAGTCTTAATTTTGTTTAAAAAAACAACAACATGCCTCTAATCCTAGCACTTGGGCATCAGAGACAGGTGGAGCTCTGTGAGTTCGAGGCCAGCTAGAGGTACATAATGAGCCCCTCTCTCAAAAAAAAGTTTGAGACCAGCTTGATATATATATATATATGCTAAGTAGAGTTATATAATGCATCTGTCCCAAAAACAAACAATAAGGCTGGAGAGATGGCTCAGCAGTATGGTTAACAGTACATACTGCTCCATTTTCCAGAGGACCTGAGTTAGGTTCCCAGCAGCCATATCAGGTGGTTCACAACTTCCTGTAACTGCAGCTCTGTGGGGATCAGACACCTCCAAGCTCACAAGTTCAATAGGTAGGTATAAAAGCACTAGAGAGCTTGCAGGAGAGCAAGTCTCTCTCTCTCTCTCTCTCTCTCTCTCTCTCTCTCTCTCTCTCTCTCTCTCTCTCACACACACACACACACACACACACACACACACACACACTAACAATAAATCTAAAAATCTAGTAACAAAAGTGTATCGGAGATGGAGATGTAGCTGAGTGGGGAAGCACTCACTGCCAACATCAACTAAAGAGAAAACTGTAAGCTTTAAAGTGGATGATTTGAGCAAAGTGCTACAATTATTAAACCAGGGTGTGTGAAGGAGGGGGTCAGTGACCACGTTGAGCTCCTCCTCCATCCTGTGACTACCTTGGAGTTGGGGAGCAGGACCGCTGTAGAGGCAGAGCCATGGTGCTAGGGAGAGCCCATGTCTCGGACAGCACCTCACAGCTGCCCATCCACCTGCAGGCTACTTTCTCCCTTTAAAATGCAGCATCGGTCACCTGACACGTGTCCTATTTTCTACGTCTTGTGCCTTTGTAGTCATCAATTAATCCTTGCACCTGGGGACCAGGCTTTACCTGAGGTTCAGCTTCAGGCCCTAAGGACTCACTCAGGAAGATGGAGCCACATGGGCCCAGAAAAACCCTGCTTTCCTTCTCCAACCCCAGCTGTGGGTATTTCTCCCTTTGTTCTCCTCACTTGTCAGAAAGTGAAAATACAGTCGTCCCCACTAAATTCTTTTTCAGATTTGGAGCTTCATTATGTAGCACTACGTAGCTGTCCCATAACTCACAGTTCAGACCAGGGCTGGGATTACAAGCCTTTAAGACACCCAGCCATTAGATCACAGCTCTCAGCCGTGGGGCCGGGACAACCTTTGGAAGGAGGTCTAGGAGTCCTGCCCTGAGGGAGGCCCAAGAATAGAGCTGAGAGGAATATAAAATCCACGCATGTTTTCACTAGCCTCTGAGTGAAACTTGATATGCCCTTCGATTAGGAATAGGAGCAGATCCTGTAGATCTCCAAGCCGATGTCACAACGGAAATCACAGGGATTTTCATCTACTTCAACTAGAGGTGTGGCAGAAACTTCATATTAGTCCTGCCTCTAGATCTTACAAGTTAAGAAGAATCATGGCGCTGGGTGGTGGTGGTGCATGTCTTTACTCCCAACACTCAGGAGGCAGAGGCAGGCAAATCTCTGTGAGTTTGAGGCCAGCCTGCTCTACAGAGTGAGTTCTAAGACAGCCTTAGCTGTTGTACAGAAAAATTCTGTCTCAAAAAACAAACAGAAAACTAAACAAAAAAAGAAAAATCGTGGGTATTATGTATGTTTTTACAAATATTTTTCTGACGATTACATTTTAGTTTTGTTGTAAGGCATTGGACTTATAAAATATGGGTCTGTGGGATACACCTCTACTCTCAGCTTCTGAGAGGGGGATGTGAGGGGATCAAGAGTCCAGCTAATAGCCCTGTTTTTAAAATTATTTAATTTTACTTGCATTTATGTCTGTGTTAAGGTGTCAGATATTGGAGTTACGGACAGTTGTTAGCTGCCATCTGGGTGCTGGGAATTAACCCTGGGTACTCTAGAAGATCAGTGAGTATGTTCTTAATCACTGAGCCATCTCTCCAGCCCCAACAATTCAATTGTTAAGAGGAAAAGGTTTGATTCCCAACAACCGCAGGCAGCTCACAAGGGAATTAGTCTCCCTCTTCTGGCCTCTGAGAGTCCTGTATACACATTGAATACATACATTTATACAATCAAAACACTCAAATACGTTAAAAAAAAAAAAAAAAAAAAGACAAAAAATTTAAAAGAGAGTTCAGGGTCACCCTCTGCTCCACAGGCAGCTCAAAGCCAGCCTGGGTTACACGAGATGCTAGACACACACACACACACACACACACACACACACACACACACACACACACACACACACACGCCCAAGAGTAAGTAAAAGAGCTGGGCGGCACTGGCACATGCTTTTGATCCCAGCATTCAGGAGGCAGAGGTAGGTAGATTTCCGAGTTCAAGGCCAGTCTGGTCTATACAGAGTGAGTTCTAGGACAGCCACGGACACATAAAGCTTACTGTGAAAAACAAAACAATAATCAGTCAATGAAACAAACAAGAATAAGTAAAAGACGTTTTTAAATGATGGCATATACCCACAATCCCAATACCTGGGGGGTTGAGGCAAGAGGATCACTTCAAACTGGACTGAATAGTGAGTACCAGGCCACCTGGCCTACTAGTAAAGGTTGTTTCTGGAAACAAAAATCGAACCAAACAAAGAAATACAAACATGAATGCTTTGATGTTGCTCTGGCCACTGCCCTGCCACAACCTGTCCACCTTGCCTAGGACTGGAGAGGCAAGGTCCGTGGAGCTTGGCAAGATTATAATGAGGGAAGATGTCGTTCCAGGAAGAGCAAAGGGCCTCCTTCGGAAAGGAAAGTGTATTTAACTGTTAAGTCCTGGGGTGGGGGAGTAGGGGGTGAGGGGTGTCTCAGAGTAATTGTGCTCAGCAAGTACAAATAAACCTTAAAGGGACAGTGCCCCCTCCCCACCAGTGCAGATAGAGAGCCCAGTGAGATCCTGGCCCTGGGCTTACAGGAAAGGATCTTTATGTACCTCATCAGGAATGTATTTAGTTTAGTTTAGTTTTTTTTTCTTCTTCTTCTTCTTCTTTTTGATCCAGTATAGCCAAGGCTAGTCTTGAACTTCTGATCCTCCGGTCTCCACTTCCCAAGTGCTGTGAATACAGTACTCATCGGTTTATTTAAGGTTTTGTCCTCGAGATCAAAAAGCTGGAAGAGGGGCTAGGCAGTGGTGGCACACACCTTTAATCCCAACACTTAGGAAGCAGAGGCAGGGAGATCTCTGTGGGTTCGGGGCCAGCCTGGTCTACAAGGACAAGTTCCAGGACAGTCTAGGCTACACAGAGAAACCCTGTCTCACAGAACAACAAAAAGCAGGCAGAACAGGCCCTACAGTTTACATTTAAATCTCAAGAGGAGTCTTCCTTTGGGCGATGAGAGGAATGAGACCAGTAACCAGAGGCAGGCTGTTGTAGGTGAAAGTCCAGAATAGCATGAAACCGGAATTGTAGAGAAATTATTCTGATCCAACAGCACATGAGAACAGGCTTTTAATTTATTTATTTGTCTGCTTGCTTATTTTTGAAATAGAGTCTCTCTATGTAGTCCTGGCTGTCCTGAAACTTGGTATGCAGGCCAGGCTGGCCTTGAATTCATAGATCTGCCCACTTACAGCTCCCCAAGTGCTGGAATAGAAGGCTGAGAACAACTGAGAACAGGTTTTCACCTAAGCTCGTTCACATGCCTCAAAGCAGACTCCCAGAGTGCTCTCTGCTGGAACTAACCAGAAAATGAGTCAATCTCAGAGTCTTACCTCCAGAGACACCGAGGCACACCCAAATGGGCATTCTTACAGAAGAACTGACAAGTCATTTATCTTTCCTAAAAAATCATTTGTTTATCTGTAATCCCCCCTCATTAAGGTGATATACAAAGAGAGTAAAGGCATTTACTGCCAAGCCCAGTGACACGAGTTCCATCCCAAAGACAGACAGACAGACAGACAGACAGACACACACACACACACACACACACACACACACACACACACACACACACACACACCATTAAAACAAAAAAATTTAACTTGATATTTGGGCTGAGCCTGGTAGTGTATGCCTTTAATCTCAGCATTTAGGAGGCAGGGGCAGGCAGATCTCTATGAGTCCCAGGCCAGCTTATATATACAAGGAGCTCCAAGATTCTAAATTTCTAGTACAATAAATAAATAAAAATCTTTTGCTAATCTGTTGTCAGGTTTTAATTTAAATAAAAAATTCTTTTCTCTCAGGAGGCAGAGGCAGGCAGATATCTCTGTGAGTTCGAAGCTAGCCTGGTCTGCAGAGGTAGTCTAGGGCTACACAAAGAAACACTGTCTCAAACAAACAAAAAAAAGCAAAATAATTTTTTTCTGGGGTTTTGTTGTTGTCAAGGTCTCCCTACTTGTCTCCAACTCGGGGTCTCTGTGCCTCTGCCTCCCCCATGCTGGACTTAGGGGTTTGGCTTAATTCATAGGCTTATGATGTCACACTTGAAAAGTCCAACAGAAACCATTCTGTTCTTATGTCAAATAATTAA
Organism: Cricetiscus sungorus; assembly: GCA_030556225.1. Classification (NCBI taxonomy): domain Eukaryota; kingdom Metazoa; phylum Chordata; class Mammalia; order Rodentia; family Cricetidae; genus Cricetiscus; species Cricetiscus sungorus. Next base: position 30,573,954 of record JANBXA010000069.1, on the reverse strand, counting down.
CAACAACAACAACAACCAGTGGGGTGATTCAGGGGTACAGGCATCTGTAACTAATCCTGGGGCCCTCAGCTTGACTCCCCCAGACTTCCATGGTGGTAGGAGAGAAAGACTGAAAGTTGCCCTCTGACCTCCACATTCATACCATGGATGTGTGCACACACATATAAATACAAAATAAATAATAAATGCAAATAAACTTTTTCCCCCAAGACAGGATTTCTCTGTGTAGCTTTGGAGTCTGTCCTGAAACACCCTCTATAGAACAGGCTGATTTTGAACTCACAGAGAACTGCCTGCCCCTGCCACCAGAATGCTGGGATTAAAGGTGTGCACCACTATCGCCTGGTTTAAACTTTTCTTTAATGTCACATTTCCCCCGAATAAGCACAAGAGGGTAGTGGTCCTAGGGAAAAGGTGGTCTGGAGTGGGTGGGGTGTTTTAATAAAAGTGTATTTACTGAAGCTTCGTGTCCATCAAGGACAGCTCTACTCATTTTAGCTCTTGCCCAGGTTTCAGGGATAACTACTGGAACAATGCTCCTTGGCAGAGGAAAGAAAGCTCTAAAAGCTTTGGCATTAGCAAATAGAGAAACACTTGCCTTGTCATTGGTTTGTAGCTTTTACTGTCTCAGGCCCTTGGCCGGAACTAATCACATGGTCTAACATTAAGGGAGCTGGTTGATTTTATAGATATATAAAACTCAGAATGTTTCCTGGCATAAATGATACATGAAGTTATTACCGTTGCTATTAGGAATTAGAATCAACAGGAATTGCTGGTGGTTTGAGGGACAGGGTGTGACCACATGATTCTAGCCATTATTACAGTGGTGTTCTCTGGAACTCTGGAGTAGATATGGGGCCTGGGGAGATAGCAAGTCAAACCGGATCAGTGAAGTCTTCCCACATCTGTAACCCCAGCATTCAGGAAACAGAAGCAGGAGGATTATTGAAAGTTTGAGGCCTGCCTGCTCTAAACTATAATTACAGACTAGCCACAGCTGCACAGCAAGATCCCATCATTCTTCTTCTTCTTCTTCCTCTTCTTCTCCTCCTCCTCCTCCTCCTCCTCCTCCTCCTCCTCCTCCTCCTTCTTCTTCTTCTTCTTCTTCTTCTTCTCTGTATTTTTCCAATTTTAGTATATGTGCTGCCTAAGTGAACACAAAATTATTTTGTTACTTTGGGTTTGTTTGTTTCATTTTCTGATTTTTCCCAATGTTTATTTTATGTGTATTGGTGTTTTGCCTGCATATATGTCTGTGTGAGGGTGTCAGTATCTTGGAACTGGAGTTACAGTCAGTTGTGAGCTGCCACGTGGGTACTGGGAATTGAACATGGGCTGCTCTGGAAGAGCAGCCAGTGCTCTTAACTGCTGAGTCATCCCTGCAGCCCAAGCTCTCCTGTTGAGATGCTCAGTGTGTAAAGACACTTGCCAAGATTGATGACCTGAGTTGTACCCCCAGACACCCACATGGCAAAAGAAGAGAACTTCCAAAAGTTGTCTTCTGACCTCCACAAGGTACTGGTTCCATTTTGATTTTTAGTCTGGTCTGTTGAGCCTGATGGAAGAGCCTAATCTAAAACAGTGACCACAATACCTTCTATAATTTCACTGGTTGGTGCGTGCGTGAGCCTCCTGCATGCTAGGCAAGTGCTACACCAGTAAGATCTCCAGACTTTTGTTCACTTATTTTTAATTTTGAGAAAGGACTTCACTAAGGCCTTGAAGTAGTGATCCTCCCACCTCAGCCTCATGAGTGGCTGGGGTTACAACATCACAAGGCCTAAATTCCATTTGCATTTTTTAATTTAATTCAACTAACATTTGCTGACCCAGGCACCTCACAAATGCTGGTCAAGGTCCCCTTATGTGCCTGCTTGGGAACATTACTCAGGCAAAGGGGTGTCCATAACTAGAGAGACACTGACACAAAGAGTATGGAGGTCAAATACTTAGAGGGATCTGGCCTGGAAGAGTGCCAGAGCTCCAGAGTACAGATGGTCCACAAACGCTGGTCCAGCACAGGTAACCTTAGAGAGAGTCCTTAGAGAACGGTGGTACCCAGGCTTTGGGCATCCTGTCACTGATCCTAGATAGGGAGACAGTGACTGCTCTCCCATCCCTTAACTGCCCAGCCCCTATCTTTCCTTGAATGGCTTTTCACTGGGGCCCCTCCAGGCCTAGGCCCTTTGAGTTACCTAAGATGGGGTTTCTGATCTCCTCATAGTCTCTCCACCCCCAGCTCTGCCATTATCTTTCCAGAATCTTCCACAGCATGTAGCCTAGCCACCAGCCTCAATCACCTCACAGGGTAAGTCTCAGGTTAAGGGGTGATGGAGGAAGAAATAGACCTGGAGGGGAGACGAGGCCATCAGATTCCCATTCCTAAACTTTTCTGAGCTTGGCACCCTGTACCTAAGGGTGCAGCACCTAGGAGAGAGTGGACACAGGTTCCACTTCAGCATCTGAGAGGAGACAATGGTGGCTGTCTTAGGGTGTCGATTGCTGTGAAGAGACACTGTGACACAGGAAATCATATAAGGGGAAACATTTAATTGGGGCTGGTTTACAGTTTCAGAGGTTCAGTCCAGTCATCATGGAGGGAAGCATGGTGACATGCAGGCAGACATGGTGCTAGAGAAGAAACTGGGAGTTCTACAGAAAGATCCACAGGCAGCAGGAGACTGTGTGCCATATTGGGTGTAGCTTGAACATATGAGACCTTAAAGCCCCCCCCCCCAGTGACATGCTCCCTCCAAGGCCACACCTCCTAATGGTGCCACTCCCTATGGGCCAAGCATTCAAACACATGAGTCTATGGGGGCCATTCCTATTCAAACCACCACAATGGATAAATGAAGGGTCAGCTGGCATTCCCAGTCAGGAACAAGGCCTCCTGAGGCTGTGAACCCAAGTCCACACACTTGGAGACAGGTTGAGAACAGCCTCTCCTAGGTAGACTGACTGCAGCCCTCCTCCAAGGGCTCTTCCTCTCCCCTTTTGGAGTTGACTCCCAAGACTGGCAAGTTCTCTTGCACCTCTGTGCCCCAGGGAGTTTGCTGCCAACTTGGAGTACCCGGCATCGTATCTATGTATTCACCTTGGGCCTTGTTTTGCCTCCCTTTTGCCCTCTGGGTATCGAGAACAGCTTCTCCATCACCCCGTATATGGTCCTTGGTCCTCGGCCCAGCTGCACTCCTCCCCAACCCCAAGCAGATTCATTCTAGTGTCAAACCCCAGCCCTATGGCCCTCCCCTCTTTCATCCCATGTGGGTGGTCCAACTCCAGGGGGACTAGACTGTTCCCAGGCTCCATTGCCCCAACAACTGGCTATTACATAATTCTTCCATTGTGTTTTCTTTTGGAATAATCTTAACAGCCTTTAGGATGTGTCCCCCTTCTTGCCACAGAGCCAGAAAACTCACACTTATGCTTCTGTAAAAATGGACTAAAAGAGAGGCTGGGATGCAGAGTGCTTGCCTAGTGTGCGGGAAGCAAGGCCTTGGGCGGGGCTAGGAAAACAAGAGAGAATAGTGAAGGCAGTGAGAGATAGCAAGAGATGTGGGGGTAGGTGGGCAGGGGGAAAACCTTGCTATTATGTAGGAACAACAGGTATCTGGGAGGAGGGGGCCTGGGGAGTGGGAAGGGCCAGAAATGTACACCAAGTACTTGTGGGTAGGGACTGAGGTAGCCTGGATGCAGGCATGAGCTCCCATATGCAACTATATAGGTGTACATCAATGGAAAACTACCTCCTTCTGGACAGAGACAAGAAAATGGCTTCTTTTAGGGACGAAAACCCATTTACTAAGTTCCTGAGGAATGCAGAGTTTTATCTAACCACAGAAATAAGTTCAGTTTGAGCTTATTTCTAGACATACGGACTACCTGAGACCTTACAGCATAAATCAAACTCCAAGCTTTGGAGGAATCCAAAGGGACAACCTAACAGACAGCGAATAAAAAAGGGAAGTTAAAAGGGAAGGAAAGGGCATGACTGCTCCTAGGTGTGGTGGAGCAGGAAGTTTATTGTAGATAAAAGGGAGAGTGTAGGTAGAGGCAGGGGCATCTCAGAGAGTTCAGAGTGGACATGACCAGACTGAGCTGGGCCATGTGGGAGAGGTGGGAAGGGGAGGGAGAGAGGAGAGGGAACCAGGAGCAGCAGCCAGGAGGTACAAAACAGTGGGTAACCAAAATGTCTGCATTATATAAGGAAAAGCCTCTGGGGGGAAGGGCAGCCCAGCCCCTGGGCTGGAGAGTTCAGGGTGGGGGGGGGATGTTGGCCATGGTCTATAATTGGGAGGGACTGAGGGATGCTGGGAGGACCTGGCAGCCAGGTTGGCTCTGACATGTTAAATAGGCAGCAGAGATCCTAGGTCACCTTGCTCTTCTCATAGATTTACCTCTTGACTTAGGTCTTTCCCGTGTTGCCCCACTTACCCACCTCAACCCATTTGAGGCCTCTTTTTCCCACTGACTTCACCGGTGGGTAGTGCAACACCCCCAAAAGCCAGTAAATAATTAGCACACCTGTGGGGAATCCCCTAGGGAGGGGCAGCTCAGGTCATCCCACTCCTGACCCATTTCAAAGATGAGGCCAGTCACCTGCCTTTGCAAAGGCGATCAAAGGAACTCTCTTGATTCACGTGCCAAGCTCCCCCTTTCCCTCCATTGTGTGCTTCAGAGGTGAGAAGGGGCAGGTAGACTCATGAAAAAGGGCATCAGATGTTGTAGGGTCTTCAGAGACCCCACCCCCAAGACCCTTCTCCATCCCCTCTGCTGGCCGGCAGAATGGGTGGGTGGCAGCAGCTGGGGGATCCCCCTGTTATGACCAGGATCATGGGACTCTGACTCACAGCCGCCCAGGCCACCTGACCACAGCAAGCAGAGAGGGCCCTGCCAGGGGGTTCCCCAGCCACCGCCTTGTTTACCTCCCTGGCTGGACTGGGGACTGGGAACTGGGGAGAGAGTCTGAGCTGCCCCAGACAGCAGGGCATGCTGGCCTGGCCTGGAACCCAGAGCCAGAAGTCTCTAGGCCAACTTCCCCAGGGCCTCATTTCCTGATACTTCTTTCTCCCACTGGTGGCAAAGCAAGGGAGTTCTTGGTGGCTCCCCAGGCTCAGATGTCGCATAGGAAGCTTGGCCCGCTTGAAGCTTTGGCGCTCTCAGACCATGAGGCTGCTGAGTCATGCTTGGCCAGTACCTACCATCAGGACACAGCCTCTGCCCAGCTACAGGCTCCTTCTGTCCTCTCAATCTATATGCATTAACAGAGGGTCCTGTGGGTTAAGGGCCTTGAGGGGGGGGGTACCAGCTTGATGGAGAGGGAAGACTAATAGGACTGTCCTCCACAAGACAGGGCACAGGTGTGACCCTCCTAGCCACAGGGAAAAAGCAGTTATACCTGTGTGGCAAGTCACTCCCTTGCTGAGACTTCCTAACATTTGAGACTTTCCTACAAACCCAACTCCTAGAGAGGCCCAGGGAGAAGATGGGAGTCAGGACATGGGCCCTGACCCGGGGAAGATGGTTTGAGCTCCAGTTCTGCCCGCATGACCGACCTTCTACTGAGTTTGACTTAGAAGGTCTGTGTCCTGTTGGCAGGGCCACACCTGGGAAGCCTTGCAAGGTGGCACTCCTCTGTGGCCTGCATCCTTCCCCACAGTGGGGTTCCTCCTTTTATTTTTATTCATTTACTGTGTTTTTGAGAGTAAACTGGCTGTGCTAACAAACCTGGACTAGCCTTGAGTTAGAACTCCTCCTGACTCAGCTTCCCAAGCGCTGGGGTTACAGACGTGTGTCACTCCTGCCACACAAAGCAGGGTCTCCTGGTTTTGGCTTTGGAACTGAGGGGAGAATCTAAGAACACACACTAGGCACTGAGCTATATCCTTACGCACTACATCCCTCTGAGGTGTATCCCCACCAAGCTAAATCCCCACAAACTGTATCTCTACCAAACTCTGTACCCAGCCTTTGTACTTATTTATTTATTTATTTATTTTTGAGAGGAGACCTCATATAGCCAAGGTTGGCTTTGAACTCCTGAACCTCTTGCTGCCTCCCAAGTGTTAGGATCACTTTCTGTTTGGAGACAGTTTTACTGATTTGCTCAGGCAGACCTTGAACTTGGTGGTATCCTCCTGCCTCAGCACCTCAAACAGCTGGGATTACAAGTCCATGGTACAGGGCTGGCTAAGGCTCATGTTTTGGTCTCTAGCTAGGTGGTCTGAAGCCTTTGGCTGAGGCCAATAAGGCCTAATATATGCCCCCGTATTAGAGCCCCAGTGTGTGTGTGTGTGTGTGGGGGGAGCACACGTGGTGACCACTGATGTGTGTGTGTGGGGGGGGAGCACACGTGGTGACCACTGATGTGTGTGTGTGTGTGGGGGGGAGCACACGTGGTGACCACTGATGTGTGTGTGTGTGTGGGGGGGGAGCACACGTGGTGACCACTGATGCTTCTGGAGTGCTGGCTATCCCTCCCACAGAGTGGGTTTCTGGGAAGTCACTCCAGTGTTTGTCCAACACCTCCCAAGCTGATCCTTGTTAAACTGGGTCAGGCCTAAGAGGAGGGAGATGTGTAGGGGCTGGTCATGGTGGATGTAGGAGGGGGCACCGGGGCGCTATCACCTGGGACACTAAGCTTGAGAGGGTCGGAACAGCATCCTTTGAACCAGCTTGTTCGGCCTCCTGACAGTAAGCATCTGGGTTTCCTCGGTTTTTGTGCTGGGCATCCCCCTTCAGTTTGGGGACTACACTGCTGAGTCATGGGCAGGCCCAAGCCTGGGACCCTTACCAGACTTTCCCTCAACAAGTGGAGGCTGAGGCTGGTCTCTTGGGGTCACCCTTGTCTAGGAAGGGAGAAAAGGGAGTTGGCAGTAAGGGCGCCCCTCCTATACCTGTCAGGGACCCTGTCAAGGGGGCGCGCGTGCCGCAGCCTAACCAGCCGGGAGGGGCGGGGCGAAGGGAGGCCCCGCCCCCACGAGGCGGAGCTCCGTTTCCTTTATAAAGGCCGGGCTGGGCGCAGTAGCCGCTGCCCAGCTGTTTCGTCCGTACCTGCTCTGCTGCTATGGCGTCGCTCACCGTGAAGGCCTATCTTCTGGGCAAGGAGGAGGCGGCCCGCGAGATCCGCCGCTTCAGCTTCTGCTTTAGCCCGGAGCCCGAGGCGGAAGCCGAGGCCGCGGCGGGTCCAGGGCCGTGCGAGAGGCTGCTGAGCCGGGTGGCCTCGCTGTTCCCCGCGCTGCGGCCTGGCGGCTTTCAGGCGCACTACCGCGGTGAGGGCCAGGGCCGCCGGGGTGGGGAAGCCAACGTCCCCCGCCACGGCGTGGCAGGTGTGGGCGAGGACGTGGCGGGCCGTGCTCTGTCTCCTCGCGGGGACTGGGTGATCAGGCGCTCGCTGTAGCGCCGGGTGGTGGGTTCAGTCAAAGCCCCGGAAGAGCGGGGCGGACCAGGTGGAGGAGGGGTGGAGAGGAGTGACGCGGGTAAACAAGCGGCGGGGGCGGGGTGGAGCGGCCTGTGGGAGGGGAGGTCGGGGACCCCGGAACTAGCTCCGTCTCTTGGGTTGGAGTGGCTGGAGGCTGCATGGGGTGGGGCTAGAAATTGTTGACAAGAGAGACATAGCCAAGGCCCTCCCTGTGGGAGGGGGGAACTGTTCGTCGGTCGGTCTTTTTTTTTTTTTTTTTTTTTGAGGTAAAGCCACGTAGCCTGATTGGCCTAGAACTGCCAAGTAGTTTAAGGTGGCCTCACTCAACTTTAATCCTTTTGTCTGTTTCCCGGTACAGGAAAAACAGGTGTTCATCACCACTCCTGGCCAGAAAATTTTCCGTGTAACTGAGTTATTATGTAATTCACCTAGTAAAAGTGTATAAAGGCTGGGCGCTGGAGGCGCACGCCTTTAGTTCCAATACTATGGAGGCAGAGGCAGGTGGATCTCAGAGTTTGAGGCCAGCCTAGTCTACAGAATGAGTTACAGGACAGCCTCCAAAGCTACAGAGAAACCCCATCTTGAAAAACAAAAGATTACTCTTTTGTATTTGCAGAGACAGGTTTCACTGTGTGGCCTGTATCCCTAAATTGTCCTTCACAGTCATTTGTGTTATAATTGCTAGGGACCAGTCCTGGGCCTCATGCCTGACAGGTTAGCATTCTACCCGATCCTTGCCTTTTTTAAAAAAATGAATTGTGTAACCACTATCATGTTCAACTTAGAATCTCTCGTTTTATACATTTTTGTCTTTATTTTGTTTTTTCAAGACAGGATTTCTTGTATAGCCCTGACTGTCCCGGAACTTGCTCTGTAGACCAGGCTGGCTTTGAACTCACAGAGATCTGCCTGCCTCTGCCACTTCTGAGTGCTAGGACTAAAGGTGTGTGCCACCACTGCCTGGCATATAATGGAGTCTTACAATGTAGTTTTGTTCATTCACTTATTAAAATATAAAATTTGTACACTCATACTAGACAGCTCACAACTACTTGTAATTACAGCTCCTAGAAATCAACACCCTGTTTCAGCAGGAGGCCCCCTCACACGCACGCACCGCACGCACGCACGCACGCACACGTGCACGTGCTCTGCCTTCTGTGTGTAGCTATAATCCAGGACCTAGGTTGGAGCATGTATTCATCCAGTTTGTGTCAGAGTGAATGGCCATATTGCCCCATTATTTAGGCTGAGTCTAGAGCCTCTGAAAATGTTCCTTTAGCAGTGGGCTCTGTACATCGCAGCAGTGTGTACCCAGCATAGAGGCCTGGGTGCCTCTGCTGCCAATATTTCCCTTCTAGTGCTGGGAATGGAATCCAAGACTTGCATGCTAGTGTTTCACCTCTGGGCTGTGTCCCTGGCTGGCTCTGATGTATTGTCTCTTAAACAATGCAGATGAGGATGGGGACTTGGTTGCCTTTTCCAGTGATGAGGAGCTGACAATGGCCATGTCTTACGTGAAAGATGAAATCTTCCGCATCTACATTAAAGGTAGGGGGCTACCCTAGGGCACTGCCTGAATCCAGGTACATGCTATAGATCTGAGTTGTCTAGGACAAGGATGAGTTTTGTGGCCTGGGAGTTTTGGGCTCCTGCTGTGTGTGTGCCATGTGTGTTTAACAAGTGCAGGGCCTGGGACCTCCTGGCCTCATAAGAGGTTGTCCTAAGCCACTGAATTCTGGATGACTCTGACCAGCAAGGCTGCAGTGACAAGAGAGAAGTTTAGGGGCCTTGCTTTAACAGCTCCTAACTCTCCCTGCAGAGAAGAAGGAGTGCCGGCGGGACCATCGACCACCGTGTGCTCAGGAGGCATCCCGCAGCATGGTGCACCCCAATGTGATTTGTGATGGTTGCAATGGGCCTGTGGTGGGAACTCGCTACAAGTGCAGTGTGTGCCCAGACTATGACCTGTGCAGCGTCTGCGAGGGGAAGGGCCTACACAGGGAGCACAGCAAGCTCATCTTTCCCAACCCTTTTGGCCACCTCTCTGATGTGAGCTGGTTCAACCTTGGGAGCTACAGGGTGGTGGGACCTGGAAACCCTTACCCCTCATTGCCCTGTCTTGTTTTCTCCTGCCCAGGGCTTCTCTCATGGCCGCTGGCTTCGGAAGCTGAAACATGGACATTTTGGATGGCCTGGCTGGGAGATGGGTCCACCGGGGAACTGGAGCCCACGTCCTCCTCGAGCAGGGGATGCTCGTCCTTGTCCTACAGCTGAGTCAGGTAAGGCTGGTATTTGAACTGGCTTTTGGGTGTCATAAGTAGCCAGCCACTTTTAGCCAATTTAGGCCGTCCCCATAGCCTAAAGCCCAGCATTGTCCACAGTAAGCTATGCACTACACATCCTTTTTTTATTGTTTTTTGGGGATATGGGGGACCTTTCCCATACTACATACAGGTTCCATCATTCTGCTACACTCTGTCCTTATCCATGTCATCAGAGCCCCTTTAGAACCCTGCAGAAACAATGCATTTCCATTTTATGAGTAAACAGGTGTCTGAGTGCCAAAAGTCACTAATTCCCCACAAGGCCCACCCTACCCTGCTAGGCTGCCCTTTTGAGGTGAGTATGTAGCAGCTGGGTTTCTATAATGTATATTCCTTAGGTTTGGGACTATCAGGGCCAAAGTTGCTCAAATTTTTAAAAGACAAAAACAAAAAACTCCATTGTCACAAAGCCATTTGTGGTGGTACATATACTGTAATCTCAGTACTCAGGAGGTAGAGGCAGAAAGATCAGGAATTCAAGGCCAACCTTGGCATAAGACCCTGTCTCCAAAACCTGAAAGAACTCACACAAAGCTCTACAGTCTAGATTTTGGGATTCTGCTTCTTGATTTTTTTTTTTCCCCCTTGAGACAGGGTCTCTTTGTAGCCCTGGCTAGATTGGAACTCACTATGTAGCCCAAGATGGCCTTAAACTCGAGATTCTCCTTTAGCCTCTTGAGTGCTTGGATTGTAGACATGTGCCAGAACAGCCAGCTGGGATATTTGTTTGGTTTTGAGTAAACAGCAAATCTAGGACAAGGTCAATATTTATATATTAGCTGTATTGAGCCTCTGGCACAGAGGCTGGAGAGGCCCAACATGTGATCCACTGGGGAACCAAGGGTGCATTGTGGGAAGGAAGAGAAGCACCGAGTGTGGTCAAGGGGTCCCAGGACAGTAATTACCTAGGTGATGGGGACCTTGGCACAAAAGTTCTGTGACAAATGGCAGAGTCACAGAAAGGTCATCTTTCCTTTTTAAAACTCAACAGCTTCTGGCCCATCAGAGGATCCCAGTGTCAATTTCCTGAAGAGTGTGGGGGAGAGTGTGGCAGCAGCCCTTAGCCCTCTAGGTGAGTGAGCTTCCTGGTCACCCTGCAAGACACCCCAGTGGCTTGGTGACTCAGTGTACAAATGACCTTTGGCAGCCTTTTCTGGCATGCTGCAGAGGCCAGAGCAGATATGTGCGCTTGACACCAGCAAGGCTTTGTTGCGTAAAATTAACCTTTGCTGGAGGACTGGAATGGGTGCCTCAAGGTTGAATTCTTGACTGATTCTTGAGCTTTCCACACAAAGTAGAATGAGCCAGTTGGGAGGGTGCTATATTGGTGAATGGGCTAGCCTTTGGGGTAACAACAGCTTGCGTTTTCTGAGCTGAGTGAGTGTTAGACTTGAAAGCAGATAGTTGATTTCTTTTTTCCTTTCCCTTCTTTCTTTCTTTCTTTCTTTCTTTCTTTCTTTCTTTCTTTCTTTCTTTCTTTCTTTCTTCCTTTCTTTAAGTAAAGCAAGGTTTTATGTTAGTCCAGGTTGGCTTTGAACTTTATGTAACCCAGGCTGGCCTTGAACTTGTAGGATTCTTCCTGCCTTGGCCTGCCAAGTGCTAGGATTTCTTTTCCTTCTCAAAACTCCATATCTTTGTGAGAGCAGGGAGAAGGTGCTAGAGGCAAGTGCTCCAGGTCATGCCTGGCTCTGCAGAGGGCAGAGGAAATCTGCTGGGGTGGGGGAGCACAGTGTCCCCTCTCTCAATACTGTGACCCTACCTACTGTCTTTGGGGCACTCTGGTGTGGTTTAGGAAGTGCTTGCCCACATCCTGTTCCTGTGTCTGCAGTATTGGAGGTGACTGCAGGAGCTGTGTAGAGTCCCATGTCCAATACTGAAGGAATGCTGAGGGGTATCCCAACCCCACCAGTCTCTCCTTCATAAAGCTACTAGGTGTCATCACCACTTGCTTCAAGCCAAGGTCATATGTGCTCATGCTGCCCCAGGATGCAGCTATGAGGCAACAATGACATCCTGGCCTTGCAGTTAAGTTGAACAGCTTAGGTTGAGATGTGGTGTAGCTCTGTGGTAGAGTGTTAAGACTGCAATTCTTTGCACTAAAATCAAGTACAGACAAAGCAGTTTAGTCAGACCGCATGGCTTTGGCATTGCAGTAAGAGGATTTTGAGAGAGTGCTGCTTTCCAAGGTTGTTGAAGGGGCACAGCAGCAATCGAGTTGTAGCCAGGAGGGAAAGGGCTCACTTTAGGATACAGTGGGGTTTTGGAAGATTGTAGTACAGCTGTGAAAGATTATCTTCATCCAGTAGGTGAGCTTTTAGGGGCTGCTGACAGCTTCACTGGAAGACATGTCAGTGTATGGTAGTCCTTCGGTGTGGTGGTGACAAGGGTCCCTAGCAATGATTACTTTGGAGTATGTTTGTTAAGTTAATGTGTGTGTGTATACACTCATGTAGGCATTTGCATTCTTAGTGCCCAAGGTAGCCAGAAGAGAGTCTTGAGACTCTCTGAAGCTGGACTTATAGGCAGTAGTGAGCTGCCTGATGTGGGTGCTGGCAACTAAACTGGGGTCCTTAGCAAGAGCAGCAATTGCTCTTAACCACTGAAGCATCTCTGCAGTTCTCAGAGCGTGTATTCTGACATGTGAAAACCTAGTCACTTTGAAAAGTGAGAGTACTTCAGTAGACAGATGAAAGTGGGGATTCAGCAGTCTCAATTCTTAGTCCATCTGTGGTCATGATCAGGCAGTGCTGGTGGCTGGTGTATCAGGACAACTGACTGGGGACTTAGTTTGAGAGTATAGGCATTATTTTGCAGTGCTCAGAGGTCGTCTGAGAGGATAAAAGTCTTTGAAGTATGTGGAGTTGCTAAGTAGTAGACTATCTGGAGCCATACGGGACAGCAACATTTCTAGAAAAAAAGACTCTGGGTAGTTTGAACTGAGGATTGATTGGCTTCAGCTTTTGTGGAAGTCATGGGAGTTTTCCTTCCTTTTTCTCTGAGGAACTAAGCAGAGGATGACTCACATGCTAACTGCCTCTAATAGATTGTGTGAAAGCAGAGGCCCAGAGGGAAAGGAGTTGGCAGAGCCTGTCAGAAGGCAGAGGTTTGGGGTGAGCCAGAGCCAAGGCCTTTTATTGGTAGGTTCTGTGAGAACCAGCCAAGAAAGGCTGCTACGGTGGCCCAGTGCTATGTTTGGCTCAGAGGATATGGTCACTGACACCTACAATACAAAGTAGTAGGTCCTTCCTTGTTACTGGGTCTTTGACAAACACAGGCTTTGGGGACAGCAGGCCACAAATTTTCAAACATTCTTTCTGAGTGAGCCCTTCAGTCTTGGGGTTTCATTATTCCATTGAGAAACCCCCAATTCAACAGCTCTCTGATCCTGTCCTGCACCTGCTTAGAAAACCATGGGGTGTGGATGCTGGGAATGGGGCTCAAGGTTTGCTTGAACTTTCTCTGTGTGTGGTTCTGGAGATTGAACCAGAACTATGTTCGTGGTAGGCATGTACTCTACCCACTGAAGGTTTTCCTCTGACCTCCACACACATATAAATGTAAAAAATAAAAAGATGAAATGGAGGGCAGGGTGTAACCCATGGAGAGAGCGGCTGTACAGAGAACCCTTGTAAGAAGCAAGACCCTGCTGGGCATGATGGCACATGGCCTTTAGTACCAACACTAGGAAAACAAGTAGTCAGAGCTGAGTTTGAGGATAGCCTATATTATATTGCAAATTCCAGGCTATCCAGACCTATTGAGACCCTGTGTCAAAAAAAAAAAAAAAAAAAAAAAAAAACCCAACCCCTACAGGACCCTTATCCTAGTATCATGAAGGGTGAGAGGGAGTGACAGGCCAAGTCACTAGACAGCAGCTAGAAGACCTTTCATAAGAGTGTTAGAGAGCCCCAGGCCCCACACAGCCAGGTGATGGCCAATACCAGCACTTACTTTCATGTTCAGTACTTGAAATGCCTCACTCTGAAAAGCTTCTGCCACGGAACCTAAGACTCCAGCCTGGAAGTGAGGGCATCAGAGATGATCAAGGGAACAAGGGGCCTAGCATTTCAGCCCCACTGGCCTGACAAGTTCAAGACAGCTCAAGAGTCCTGTTGAGGGGAGGCTAGCCAAACACCTGACAAAGAACACCAGCTCCTAGAACCTGGGCTTCCCTGATGCCTCCCCCTGGACACCTGCTTATGTGAAGCTGACAACTGCCCTGGTCCTGCAGGCGGAACTTCTTGCTAGTGCCTCTGGGATCAGAAACCATGATGGTTGGCCATTGAGGAAAGCCTCTGCATGTAGGAAAGTGTGCAAGGAGGGAGGACAGAAAAATACTGGGTTTATGAAAAGCAGGTGCCATACAAAATGTAACAAAGGGCCAGGTGTTGGTGACACAAGCCTTTAATCCCAGCACTTGGGAGGCAGAGGCAGGGGGATCGCTGTGAGTTCGAGGCCAGCCTAGTCTACAGAGCTAGTTCCAGGACAGGTTCCAAAGCAATAGAGAAACCCTGTCTTAGTAACAAAGGAAACAATAAGAAAGCGCTTAACACTGAGTAAAGGGGCTGGAGGTGGCTTAGTAGTTAACAGCATTGTTGCTTCTGCAGAGGTCAGGTTCAACTCCCAACACCCACATGGTGGCACACAATTGTCTGTAACTCCATTTTCAGGGTATCTGTTGTTCTGTTCTGACCTCCACAGGCACCAAGCACACATGTGCTCAGGTGCATATATACAAGGAAAACATAAACTGATGATAGAAGGAAGACTTAGGTTCAGAGACTATCTCAAATGAGTACATACAGTCAGCCCTCTGGGGATTCCATCTGTGAGAATTTTGCTAGAAAATACTAGGGGGAAATCCCATGTGCATTGACAGCCTAGAGGGCCTGACCACTGAGGGTGCTCTCCAAAAGCCAGACCTGATGGGCGATCAAGAGCCCTGAACCACAGAAAATGAAAGACTCTGGAGAAGAAACAAGAAGTTAGCAAACAAAAGGAGAGAGAAAGAGACCCGTGATAATAGAGAGGACATATAGTCCTGGGCAAAGCAACATTTACATAGCACTCTAGTAAATGGTTTTTGTTTTGTTTTTTAGTCAAAGGTAGCTCTTAACAGGACAGGGAAAGGGGAGGTAAATACTGACACCATAGGAAATAAACAGATGTGGGGGCTGAAAGTCCCACAGAGAACTCTGGGAAGTGGGAAGGAACTGTTAGAGTTGTGTGTTGTCTTGGGTACATTTAATTTGTAAGCAGCACAGGTGAACCTGGTGAACCTGCCCGTCCTTACTCCCCACCAAACATGAGCAGGCTGGTAGACTGGCCACACACTGAACCAGTCTTGGAGTTCAGATGTATAATCATCACATCTTGAGACCTTGTGTGTCATGGCCCTCCTGTAGCCTGCTTTCCTATTGAGTTGGGAGAATCAAAGTTACCCCTGGGGACTTTGTGGCTTCCAGAGAGAGAAAGGACCAATGTGATAGGCTTGTTAGCGGGGTTTGGGTTGGAAGGAGGAGCTCAGCAGTTTATTTCTGGCCCATGGGGGTTGTCACATGGTCTGTCATGTTCCATGGTTATGACTGTGGGGTTGAGCCCAGCCTCTGCATCCTTATGCTGACTGCCAGTGTCCCAATCCATATGTGCTGTTGGGGACTGAGTCTGAAAGCACTTCCTAAGCCCACAGTGCCCAACTCACTGAGTCACTGATGTCACAGGCAGGGGAGGCCTCTGGACTTGACAGCTTGATTCCTCCTTCTGTCCAGGCATTGAGGTTGACATTGATGTGGAACATGGAGGGAAGAGAAGCCGCCTGACACCCACCTCCCCAGAAAATTCCAAGGTGGACACAGAAGACAAGTGCAGCACTCAGCCAAGTAGCTGCTCTTCAGAAGTCAACAAACCTGACGAGGCCGGCGAGGGCACTTCACAGGCTCTGACAGAGCAAATGAAAAAGATCGTCTTGGAATCAGTGGAACAGCCAGAGGTAGGTCTGCTTTCTCCCACCAATTGGCCTCCTTGGCATCTTGGCTTCAGCCCCAGCCATTTTCAGAGGGCTCCTGTCCTTCCTGTTGTCTCTGTGGTGTCTTCAGTTACTCCGAGCCTTCCAACAGAACTCTGTAGAGAAAGACTTTCTTGGATCTAGAACTGTATCTCAGTATGAGGCATTTACCTGACATATATGAGGTCCTAGGTTCAACCCCTAGCATCATGGGGTGGGGGGTGGGGTGGGGACCAGACATGTCTTTTGCAGATAGCTCTCTTTGCCATGTTTGCTGGGAGCAGATAGTGGGGTCCCACTGGTCAGTCACTTAGGCCCCTGTGCTCACAGCAGGTTGTGTTCTAGGAACAGATGGAGTCTGATAACTGCTCAGGAGGAGATGATGACTGGACACATTTGTCTTCCAAAGAAGTGGACCCATCCACAGGTGAACTCCAGTCTCTACAGATGCCGGAATCAGAAGGGCCAAGCTCTCTAGACCCCTCACAGGAAGGGCCCACAGGGCTGAAGGAAGCTGCCTTGTACCCACATCTCCCACCAGGCATGTGCTCACCAGAAGGTTCATTTTCCTTTGCTTTCAGAGTATCCTAGTCATGTCTGGTTTTGGCAACACAAAAAAGAGGTGTCATGGCCTGGGATTCTTTTTTAAAGGCAGTACCTAGTTGTGTAATCCAGGATAGCTTTGGCATTGTAGGCTTGTCTGCTGCACACTGCCTGGTGGGGCTGTCAGCTGACATCAGAGAAAACTAGAAGATGGTCTGCCCTCTCCTGTCTGCATCGAACAACATTAATCTCATCTTATTCTAAGAATTTCTAAATCTCAATACCCAGATGTTCTGAGAAGGCATATGTTACGGGAAAGGCAACACTGGCTTTGGGCTGACTTGTACCATGAACTGAACTCAAACCCTACACACCATTTCCTCAGGGGGGTTCAGATGTTAATGGCAAGCACCAAAGGCAAGCCCCCAGTAGAAGCCAGGCAGAGTATGTAAAATGCTGGACAAGAGTGGCTAGTCCCAAGTGTGCACCCTCCAAAAGAGACAGCCTTCTCCCATGTTCCCAGAGTAACGGTGTTCAGGTGGACAACTTTTCTCTGGGCCAGATTTGGCCTTTGGGTTTCCAAGGTCAATTTCTGTGCATGAGAGCAGAGGGGCAGCAGACTGGTACATGAGAGTCTGGGAAGGGGCTTTATCATGAGTTCAAGGCCATCCTGGCTACACAGTGAGACCTACCTCTGTATCTCCATGGCAGACTGCTTATCTCACACTAGCAAGGCTCTGGACTGGAGTCAGTCTGGGGCAGGGAGCTGGAGAACTGGTTCATCCAATACAGTGCTTGCAATGCAGGTGTGGTAACTGTCTGTAGTCCCAGCATGTAGAAGGCAGACAGAATCCCTTCACAAGCTAGCTAGCTAAACAAGCTGGAATTCCCAAGCTGTGGGTTCCCATGGACAGCAACAGAGGACGACTCCTACTTCAGCTCTGGGATGCCACATCTTCACACATACATGTACACCTATACAGGAATAGAAGTACACACAATACATATGCTAAACAACAACAGAGGGTGGGGTGTCAGAGGCTATTAGAGGAGATTCACATTTCATTATCTATAAAGGGGTTTTATTAGGATTGGTTTTGAGATGGTGTTCCACTGTTGCCCAGGATGTCCCTGAATGATCTTCCTGCCTCCACCTCTTGAGTGTTAGGACTCATGGTGACTTGAGCCACCATGTCTGGCAACAAAACTTAATTGGGAAATAACTGCACTCTTTTGTTTACATACCTTCTGGCTGTTTATGCTACAGTGGCAGAGTTGAACAGTTGTGACAGACTGGAAAGCCTACAAAACAAGGGCTGTTTGGCCCTTTAGCTGGCCTCTGAGGGTTTCTGTGAGGCCTAAACAGGGCAGCCTTCCTGGCAGGCAGGACTTGCTATGTTTGGAGTGTTGCAGGGTGCCTGACTTTCCTGTCTGTTTTGGCAGAGGCTGATCCCCGGCTGATCGAGTCACTCTCCCAGATGCTGTCCATGGGCTTCTCTGATGAAGGTGGCTGGCTCACCAGGCTCCTACAGACCAAGAATTACGACATTGGAGCAGCACTGGACACAATCCAGTATTCAAAGCACCCTCCGCCATTGTGACAGTGCTTGTGCCCAAGCCCTGTGACCTGTCCCCTTTGTCCTGTAGTTGCATCAAGTAGAGCAGCAGGGCCTCTGTAAGGCCAGTTTCTTGGCATTCTTCCAGAATCTGCAGGTGGGAGTGTGTGAAGCCTTTAAGGGCAGTGGGGAAGTGATGTGAGGAGAGAGTTCCAAGAGTGACATGCTGACTGACTGACACCTGAGAACAGAACCAGGTACTTGTGGCTGAGCTTCCTCTGCCTTCCCTAAGCCTGGCCTCTGCCAGGGAGCTGCAGAGGTACACTGCACTTGCTCTTACCGCCAGCATTGCACCAGCAGTCCACAACCCTTGCCTGATGACCTTATGTGTTCTCTTCATTAAAAGTGATTAATATGTTGACAGTTATTTCAGCAAATAAAGCCGTATGTTAAGAGGGGGCTGTCCACAGTAAGTCAAAGGTGGCCAGCAATTGGGGCCTACGGCTCCTGGGGGATGGAGAACTTGTGAAGCCAGCTGAAGAGTCTCACCATATACTGCCTCCCTTTTTAATGCTTTTAAACGAAACCCCTGTGTAGCTTCCTCTGACTTGATTTTTAAATGACCTGTAATTAAATGGCATATGCACTTTAACCAACCCTGTGGTCCTTACTATTGTTGAACAAGAGAAAACTGTGACAGGCATGTTTATTGTGGGTTATTTGTTTTAAAGCACTCCCACCTCTGGCATGGAGGACACATTACACATGAGTCAAAGTGAAGGCTACAGGTCATCCTCAAAGTCCTCTCCAGTTGTAAAGAGGTTGTGCAGTTGTATCGATGGGGCCTTTTGTGCCCCTTGAGCCAACGGCCTACCATCTGCTTGAGGAGTCTCCATGGCCCGTGGATGCTCTGGGGTCTCCCTGCCAGGCCTCTCTGGCTGGGGTGTGATAGCGTGAGTGGTTTGAGGACGCTGGACAGTGTCCAGGGCCCTGCTGAAGTGGCCTTCCCCTGGAGTCTTGGCCTCAAGGGTCTCTTGCTCAGCTTGTGCTGGGTCAGCTAGCTGGGTGTCCTGCAGAAGCCTTGATGGGTTCCCATCTACATGTGGGCTGCTCCCAGGTGACAGGAGAAACCGTGCCCATTTAGAAGATTGGGCCTTAACCTGCAGGATAGGACTTGGCAGTTTCCATCTAGGAAAACCAAGCTCCCTGATGTGGGTTGAAGCCCCGAGGGCAGAGCTGCCACCTTGTCGCTCTGACCCTAACAGGCCAGTGGAGTCCTGAAAAAAACAAAATCAGAGAAAGGATTCTAGAACGTTCAGCTTAGCAGGAACATCAGCACCAACCCTTCTCCTTTCTGCATAATTGTTGGCCAAGCCCTGCAGGCTAGGGACATGCTGTTACTGTGATGTTTAACAACTCAAAGTTTCTAAATGCCCCCACCTTACCCTGACCTGATAAATCCCATGACCACTTAAAGGAGACCTCCTGAGTCACCCATCTCCTGGGACTCTTTGGGACAGGTCAGTAGTCCCTAAGAGGGAGGAGGTGTGGCAGGGAGGGGTCTAGACACCACCACCTAGAAAGATGCAGTTCATCAAGCCTGTTCCTTTGGTCCCAGCTGAGCTGGAACAACTCTTAAAGGCTGGGCTGAGGGTCAGGAACTCAGGTGGCTGCACCCAGACCTCTGGGAGGCGACAAGGTGCTGAGCCTGGCTTCTTTCAGTTCAGAAATCAAAGATGCACAAGAAACTGGCTTTCACTGTTTACAAAGGAATTTAACAGCAACACTGCATCTTTGCTTTCTGACTGCCCAGATAATGCTAAAGAGATCTTGCCTGCTGACCTTGGCTTTACCACTGACCTTGCTGTGAACTCACTGAGGTTTCAAAAGTCTTAGTTCCTCTACAACAACAGACTAGAGAAAGTAAACACTTAGTGCTTTGTTTATGCTATGGTCCATGGAAAAGGGTCTGTAACTCACTACCATGATTCTGGATCAATGGGGCTCATATCTTCTGGGATTACTAGGTAGTTAAAGAAACATCACAAATTGAATTCTGGGTTGGGTGGTGGCAAGCGCACGCCTTTAATCCCAGCACTTGAAAGGCAGGTGGATCTCTGTGAGTTCAAGGACAGCCAGGGCTACCCAGGGAAAATCCATCTATTGGCTTTGTACTGTGTTCTTCATGCAGTCTGAGGCTGAGCTGGGCAGGCCTTAGCTAACCATTTAGGGGCAAAGGAGGTGAAAGAAAAAGAATCCTCATTCCAAGGGCTTCTATAGCAGTACAAAACAAATCTGCATTCAGCCATGCTGCATGTGCAGTGGGGCCTGACAGGTGTGAGCGCCACCAACACACTCTAAAGTGAGCAGCGCATTGGTATGGGCATTCCTTGGTGGAAACCTAGGACGACTTCTACTGTGCCCAACCAGGGGAACAAAGCTCCTTCACTCAGCAGGATGAAAACAGTCTTGCCTCAAACCTTACTGGCCAACCCTAACTGGGTATCATGATGCTTTTCTGGTTGTGAGCTAACCACATGGGATGATGATCATGGTGATGTCTTGCTATAAATCAGAATGGCCTTGAATTCATGCTCTTCCTGACTCGGCCTCCTAAGTGATGGGATCATGGCTGTGTACCACCTAGCTCAGGAGTTGGCCTTTTTGGGGGGGAGGAGACAGGCTCTATCTACTATGGATCCTGAAACTTTCCATGTAAACTAGGATGGCTTTGAACTCTGTCTCCTGAGTGTTGAGATTAAAGGTTGCCACCAGGTCTAGCCTCAGACGCAGCTTTAAGCATAAAGGAATCTCATGCTGGAAGCTGGACTTTTTAGTATATAAATATTAACCGTGAAGAAATGTTATCCACGCCTTGAACCTACAGTCTCAGCTGCTTACAAGGCACAGGGAAGAGTTTGAGGCCAAGCTAGGCAATGTGGCAAGGCCATGAAGAACAAAACCAAACAAATTCCTTTGGGCTGGAGTGTAGCTTAGCAGCAATGTTTATGGCTGTCACACATGATGCCCTGGCCTAAAGCCCTAACACTGCATGTATATGTCCACATGTGTGTGCAGGCATGCGCACAATCTTATGTAGGCTCCATGGTCACTGACCTGGCATTCAAAGTTGTCCTCAACACTGTCCAAATCCTGGATATGCGCACTTCGTGGAGGCTGCCCTGTGCTCTGATTCCATTTCCTGGAGGGAAGGGCATGCTATCAGTCATTACGTCCTCTCATCCAATGGTCCTCACAGACAGCAACTGAGATCTCCTGGCCTGACATAGGGAGGAGTCTTTTCATCCTTTACAGGTTCCTACACCACCTCCAGGAACAGCCTGGCCAAGCCTCTTCTCTGGTGTGTAGTTGTTAGAATATTCTTAATTGAAATTGTTATTTATGTTCTTTGAGAGCCATATAACATCCTGAACCTAAGAGTTTCTCTGGAAACCCACTGAGACACACAGAGATCTGGTGAACTTCATGTAAAATACCCCCAGATCTACTGATTACTTTGGCCATGCTTCCATAGCTGGCCTTGAACTCAGGGCTCTCCTGCTTTAGTTACTTTAGGACTGGAGTTATAGGCATCTAGGGCAGCGTAGCTAGTCTCCTGTTCCTTCTGCCAGGCAGCATGCAGTCTGAGGGTTAGAATCAATGGCTCCTGCCCACTTTGCCCACCCACTGAAGTACAACATGGGAGTCCCACTTAGTGACTTCTAGGAGCTGCTCACCCCCCACCCCCAACCCCTGCCAGGAGTCAGTGTGGGCATAGGTATGGGATGGCTAGATGAGACCCGCTTGGCACCTCTTCCTGGGTCGGGCCGGACTGCAGGGCAGACCTGGCCATTCAGCACTGGCTGAGGGCTGTGTCTTAAAAACTGCTCTTTCTCTGTCTAGCTCCTGGTCCTCATGGTCCTTGTCCAGATACTTCAGCCAACGGGACTCCAGGGGCTCAGACAGGGCCTAAGTGTTAGAACAAAGGGCAAGGTTCAGAGCTTGAGAGCAGCCCAAGTCCAACCCACAACCCTTGGGTCAAAGTTCTTAGGATCCACGTTTCTTCCTCACCATCAGGAAGGACTTTTAGTGGAGCACAATGGAGACTGAGACTCTAGAGCAGTGGTCTGAACTTTCTAACACTGCCACCATTTAATACAGTTCCTTGTATGGTGATTTCCCAACCATAGAATTATTTCACTGCTACTTCCTAACTGTAATTTTGCTAGTTATGAATCAAATATAAATACCTGATATGCAGGATATCTGACATGCAACCCCAAAGGGGTCTAGACCCACAGGTTAAGAACTGCTGCTCTAGAAGGATGTATGTGTACACAGGCCCAGCAGGGTATAACTTGTCACAAACTTTCCCAAAGCCAACACTCCCCAACCCAGTGACCTTCATGATAAACAAAAGCTTGATGATAATGGAGTTGCCAATAGCAAATACTTATTAGATTAATAGCAGGAGTAAGCAAATTGGTATACCATGACACTGTAGAATTTTCAAACATGAAAATCCCCGAAGACCATATAATACCAGAGAAGAGTGCTTGTGTTCAAACCCAGGACCACACCAGGGTGTGGTTCACTTGCCAGGCAAGTGGTCTACTCTAAGCTACATCCCCAACCCCTAGCTCCAGGTAGGGCATACAGTGAGAATGGCATGAAATAATCTTTGTAAAGGGACCAAACGGGAAGTGTACACATACACACACACACACACACACACACACACACACACACACACACACTACTACACGTTGGAAGGGCTGTGTAAGTGCTTATAAGCACCAAATGGAGAGAGGAGATGGCCAGTGTGAGCCATGAGCAGAGCAGGGTCAGAGCTGCAGGTGGGTGGCAGGAGTTTCCACACACCACATTATCAACTACAGTGTTTCCTGTGACCACAGCCTCCTGGTTATAACACAGTGTCAGTTAAAAACCAGGTCACTGTCCACTCAACGCTGGGCAAGCACCCATTTTATAAGCCTTCCTTAGGCTCCAGTGGCAGAGAATACTGGATACCACTCCTGCTCTTGAGGCATGCCCAGTCTGCAGTGAGGGAACATGAAGCTCTGGCATTTCATAGCATCCTTGCCCTAGCAGAGGTATGCCCCTGCCCCCCCCCCCAAAAGAGGGAAGAGGAGGGCAGACGCAGCAGAGTAAAACCAGTGAAGTTCAGGGAGCTCTAAGCCGACAAGACCGGTAATGAGGTATACATCTTTGCAGGACAGGTTCTTGCACCTCTTTGTTTCCTGCAGCTTCACACCAGTGTCTTCCATTTGGATGCATCAGTGAGCACTTGCCGAACAAATGACTTTTGCTGTTGTTGGGTACTGAATCCCTAGCCTTGAGGCAAACAAATGACTAAAGAATACTGTTAACACTTAGACTTTCGAGCTAAGCTTCTGTACAAGATCCCCACACACTAGACTACAATGCAAAACTGTGTCACCTGTGCTAAAAAGTCTCCATCACTAACTTGGAACTGAATTACTGGAGAGAGACAGTGGCCCAATGTCCCAAACAGGCTGATGTCAATGGGCACAAATGCAGGCTGAACTGAGCCCATTAGTCACTTTCCTGCAGTTCTGTCTCCCTGTCCACCTTACAAGGAAGCCATCTGAGATGTCAGTTTACTGCCTGCTCAGCTCACTGGAACACTCGTTCTGTTTTACAGACTGAATTACTGTCTGATTCTACACCAGCAAATAAAGCTTACCAAGATTTTTAAAGCTCTTCCAATTTTGTTCCTTAGCAATACTTGAGTGGAACCCATGAAGAGCAGCTCAGGGACAGTGGGGGACAGATGCCATTAACTTACCTTCTGACTCCTGTTTTCAGCCTGCTGAGGGCCTGCATTTTCCTCTTCACTTGCAGCTCTGTCCACAGACCTTAGGGAAGATGACAAATATGACCCTGGGAAACCACAAGGAAGATGCAGGATAGGGAAAGTGGAAGCAAGTGGGCACTAGGACCTGGCAAAGCCAGGATTGTCCTGGGGCATCACAGGCATACCCTTGCTGCCCTCATGTGAGGTAGTTACTTCTTAGCAGTTTAGGAGGTCTGGGGAGAGTGGTTGGCTCCTGTAAGTGAGGGGCTGGACAGCCAGGTAAAACATCTAAGTACAGTACTGGAGGTTAGACCAACCACGCCCACCAGCCTCAGATAGTGCCTGCATTGTCTCTAGTGAGCCCCAAATTCCACTGTAACTGGGCACCCCAACTGGTCACCTCCCCAGTCTAAAGAAGCCAGTAATTCTCATGGCCATAAGGATGAAATGATACTCTATGAAGAAAATACCTTCCCTACTATGGGATCCACCCAAGAGTTTGGGCTGGCTAGATGGCTCAGTGGGTGTGGTGGTTTGAATGGAAAATGGCCCCCACAGGCTCATAGCAGGTGAGTCACTGGGGGTGGGCTTTGAGGTTTCAGATGCTTAAGCCAGGCTTAGTGTTATTCTCTCTTCCTGCTGCCTCCTTTGAATCTGGATGTAGAATTCTCAGCTACTGCTCTAGCAACATGTCTGCCTGTATGCTGCCATGCTTCCTGCCATGACGACAGTGGACTAAACCTCTGAACTGTAAGCCAGCCCCAATTAAACGTTTTCCTCTATAAGAGTTGCCATGGGCTGGAAGGTGTTGGCACGTGCCTTTAATCCCAGCACTCAGGAGGCAGAAGCAAGTGGATCTCTGTGAGTTAGAGGCCATCATGGTCTACAAAGAGAGTTCCAGGACAGCCAGAGCTACATAGAGAACCTTGTCCTAGGGAAAAAAAAAAGTTGCCATGGTCATAGTGTCTCCTTATAACAACAGAAACCCTAACTAAGACAGAGAAAAAGGTGCGCCACCGAATTTGATGAGCTGAATTTGGCTCTGGAAAAGGAGAGAACTGGTTTCTACAGTTTGCCCTCGGACTTTCACTTTGCTTTTGTTTGTTTGCTTGTTTGGGGCAGAGTTCTCTAGCCCTGGCTGTCCGGAACTCACTCTGTACACCAGGCTGGTCTAGAACTCACAGAGATCCTCCTGCCTCTGCCTCCTGAGTGCTGGGATTAAAGGTGTGCCATCACTCCCAGCTAGTAGTTGTTTAGTTTTGTTTTTAAAGGCAGGATCTCATTATGTACCCCTGGCTGGTCTGGAATTCTCTAGACCAAACTGACCTGAAACCAACAGAGATCAACCTTAGGCAAATTTTTAAAAGAAACTTCATGTACACATAAATAAGTGTAATAAAAACCCTCTACTTCTATTGGAGAGATGGTTCAATGGTGAAGAGAGCAGCACCCACATGCTATCTCACAGCCATCTGTGACTCCAGTTCCAGGGCATCTGCTGCCTTCTGAGCTCCACAGCTGCTAGGCACACCCCTAGTGTACATATACAAGCAGGCAAAATAATAATACATATAAAAATAAATCTAAAACAAATTAGCCCTTCCCCTTTTTAGCTTTTAAAATTAACTTATTGGGATATAATATTCATATTTAATAAACCTAGGTGAGTTTTTATTGCCCTGTGGTTCTTTTTTCTCAACACAGGTTTTCTCTGTAGCTTTGGAGCCTGTCCTGGAACTCGATCTGTAGAACCAGGCTGTCCTTGAACTCACAAAGATCTACCTGTCTCTGCATCCCACGTGCTGCCATGTATTATTTAAACTCAAGGAGAAGCTGGATCTGGAGGTTATGTTTAACTCAATGTCCTCTGGATCTGGAGATGGCTCAGTGGATTAAGAGCAGGTCTCTCTTCCAGGAGACCTGAGTTTAGTTCCTGCACCTTCATTGGATGGCACTGTCAGCAAGGGTCTGACACCAGGCACCTCTTCAGACAGACCCTCCTCAGCTGGTTTCTACTGGATGTTTGTAAGCCCCTGATTTAGTGATGTCCCCTTGTTATCAGTTATTTTACTTGGAAGGAAGCCTCACCTAAGGGGACTCTTTAATCTGCCAGGGACTATCTTAATTGGAAACACAGCTAAATCCATTAAAGGAGATTCCACAGTCAACTTCTACTATGGTTTTAAAAGCTAGCCATTTGCCTACTGATGTAACTAACAAAAGACTGTGCATGTTGAGAATGGGGCAGTCTAGGGTTTTATGTCATAAGTAAAACTACACATTTTTCTGTCCTTTGCTTTGTCTTTTCTATAACTGGTAAGGTTACCACAAGGAAGGTGGAGAAATATCATGTCTGTCCGTGTGTCCTGTCCCATCCCATTCCCCCCACCCCCACTACTTCCACCCGGATTCCCAGTTGTGATAAACTTAGTTTCTTTTATTAACTTTCTGGTCTCTTAGTGTTTCTTTTAGGATATGGTAGGAATGAACCTGAGAACCTAGCCATGGCCCCAGCTCGTCTGATGTATGTTTTTGTTGACTTGAGGTCCTTTGCATTTCTATGTAAATTTTAGGGTCAAACAACAGCCCACAGTTTTTTCAGTGTTGGGAATGAAGAAAGCCTCCTACATAGTAGTCAAGTGCTCTACCACTGAACTACATCCCCAGAGCTCATGCTATAATTCTTTGTTTTTCATTTAAATTTTTTTTTGCTGGGTGGTAGTAATGGTGGCACATATGCCATCAGGTGAATCTCTGTGAGTTTAAGGCCAGTCTGGTTTACAGAGCAAGTTCCAGGACAACTAGGGCTATACAGAGAAACCCTATCTCAGAAAACCAAGATAAATGAGTAGATAAAGAAATAAATGGGAAAACAAACAAAGCAAAAAAACCAAGAACATGCAACATTCCAGGACAGGCTCTGATGCAATACAGAGAAACCCTGTCTCAAAAAACAAAAGAAGAGGAAAAAAAAAGAAAAAGAAAGAAAGAAAAATAAAAACAAACAAACAAAAAAAAAAATGGGATTTTTACATTAATCTATCTGCATATGTACGCACCTGCCACCCATGAAAAAGACATTGGGAATCCAGGACAACTTTCAGGGGTTGCACTTTTCCTTCTAATACATGGGTCCCCAGGGATCAAAACTTAGGTTGTTGGGTGCCTTTACCCACTAAGCCACCTCACTAGCCCTGGTACTTGATTTTAAAAATTATTTTCCATTGGGCAGTGGTGGCACATGCCTTTAATCCCACCACTGAGGAGGCAAAGGCAGGTGGATCTCTGCGAGTTCAAGGCCAGCCTGGTCTACAAAACAAGTTCCAGGACAACCAAGGGAACACAGAGAAACCCTGTCTCAAACCCTAGCCCCCCACCCCTGCCAAAATAATTTTCCAAGTGTTCACTGAATTCATATAGAAAACAATTCCACTTTGTCTGCTGACTGTGGTTCATGTGATCCTGCTGAACTAGCTGGGTTTGGTAGTCATGTAGTATTTCCCACAGACAGAATCATGTTTGTAGACAGAACAGCAAGGGTTTACTGTGTTGTCTAAGAATGTTAATTCTGAGTTTGTAAAATGCTCTGTTCTTATCATTTCACATATCTCTGCCCCCCCCCCCCCCGTACTCAGGACTGAACTTACAGCCTCTTCCATGTTACACATGGCCACCGAGTTATGACACCACCCCACTAATTTTCTTTGGCTGAATTTAATCTTTTGTGGCACTATGATCTATTTACTTTGCTCCTCAGCTCATATTCCTGGTGCGAGATTAAAATGTAGAGGCAAGCTGGGCAGTGGTGGCACACACACCTTTAATCCCAGCACTCAGGAGGCAGAGGCAGGTGGATCTCTATGAGTTTGAGGTCAGCCTGGTCTACAGAGTGAGTTTCAGACTGGCTCCAAAGCAATACAGAGAAACCCTGTCTCAAAACAAACAAACAAAAAAGAAATATAGAGGCAAACAGCTATAAAGGAAGTGAAATCCCCACACTTCAACAGTCAGGTCCCAGGCTGACTCCTAGTGACCTATGCTGTTCACTGAAGACACCTGGGGACTAACTCCTGGATGGTACCAGAGGAAGAGGGCCACATGCTCTGCTCCACCGGTTTGGCTGCTCTCTTCCTTCTGGCAATTGCCTCACACCCTCTCCTCCCTCCCTTCTTCTCTCTGGCATTTACCATTCTTGTTCTCCAGAGTGGGAGTGGGGGCCTGTAAGTGTCCCCTGTCAGTCCTACAGGCTTTTCCATTTGACATACAGGTGAGCAGGCTTTCATTTCTTCATGACATCCTCTCCTGACTGATCTGTAGCCAAGTTTTAGGTATCCCAGTGAGGTCAGTTGAGCCTTACCAACCAGACACTCTGACTCCAGAATAGTGGGTGGCTACAAAGTGAGACCCAGTTTCTTTTTCCTGGGTGTGTAGGGGTGCTCTGTAACGTGCCCCAGATCAGGGCACAGGACTCTATAGGGATGAAGTGTGGAAGGATCCATGATGTCTCACATTCTCCATTCCCTCTAACATCCCTGGGACCTATACTCTGTAGGGCGCTTCCTCTACTGTGGGACCCTTGTTTTCCTCTGCTCTGGCATGGGGGCTCTCCTGGCTCTACCTCCTCTTTCTGCTGGTGCCTATAACCTCTGCTACCCAGCATTCCTGGTATAGTAGCGGGGTCTTGAGAACTGCCAGATTCTCTCTTGCTTTAGTAGAAGCCTCTCATGAAAACCCTGGTTGCTATGTATTCTGGAAATAAGCAGGTAAGATAGAAACCCTTCTGGAAAAACACAAGCACCCCAAATATTCATATCCATCCAGACACCCAATAAATACCCTGTCTTTTCCCTTATGGGGACTGTCATGGCCAAGCTCCCCCTCTCTGATAGGGTTGCCTCAATTCTGGTTACAAAGGGTACAAGGCTGGTGAGCTGGCTCAGGAGGTAAAGGTACCTGCTGCCAAGCCTGACAACCTGAGTTTGATCTCCCAGGACTTACATGGTGGGAGAAGATAAACAGCTCCTGCAAGTTGTCCTGTGACCTCCACACATACCTACTGTGGGCACAAGCTAAAGATAACCTTACTCCTGTTTGACAGGTGGGCCCTGGTCACCATTCTTTAGTGGGACCGACCCATGCTCACATAAATAAATGATAAAAAGTGCTTTCTTTTGTTTTTAAAGAAAAAGACCACCATTCTGGGAGACAAATGGGACCACTAAAGGACAACAGACAGCAGTAAAGTCTGTACCACACAATAGCACTTTAAATTCCAAGAAAGGCCTGGTTCTCGGGTTCTTCGTTGCCAGGGAACAAGAAAATTCTGAGAAAAAAAAAAAAACACAGTGTCTGGGTCCAGCTTGATGTCACTGGACCCACAGCAAAAGCCACCATTTTCTCTCCCCCAGTTCTTCAGGAACTGTCATCACAGGGTTAACATTAAAAATCTTTTCTCTGGCTCTGTATGTTCTGCTTCTTCTGCCTTTTCTCCTAAGATAATTTCATTAACCAAAGGTCATCCAACGTAGAATTTTTGTCATCTTGGTTGGCCCTGGCTGGAATGTAACATTCTGTAATTCTTGGGCTTATGTGCAACTAAGAAGAAAAAAATATTTATGAGTTGTTTGTTTTTTACATTCCAAATGACGGTGGTTTGCCTAAGACCTATCCCAGTCAAGAATGCTATACAAACAGATAACAATGTAAGATGTATAACAATTTAAGGTTAAAATTGCTGATATCAAAATTTAGTAGCGTTATAAAACTATAATCTAGGCTAAAATCTAAGTTCTTTAAAATAATAAAATTCTGTTAAGATAATGATCTACTTTTGGTAACAGCTAAGAATAAATATTTCATGCTTTCTTGTTTTACATCTTTTATTTATTTTGCTTGTGGGGAGGGTCAGATAACAGCTCCTGGAGTCTGTTCTCTGGTTCCACCCTGTGTGGGTCCCAGAGATTGAACTCAGGTGGCAAGCACCTTCACCCACTAAGCCATTTGATAAGCTCAGATTTTATGCTTTATCAAAATAATTATATTTTATGACAGTTTCTCATGCTTTTAACTACTTAAATGAGTTAACAAAATCAAAATTTATTTATTTGTTGTTTTGATTTTCAAGACATGGTTTCATTGTGTAGCTGTCCTGGAAACTCACTCTGTAGACTGGCCTCACACTCACAGATATCCACCTGCCTCTGCTCCCTGAATTATCTAGGGATAATAATCCTATTAGCTAGGATTAAAGGCATGCTCGTCCACCATCCAGCTCAAATTTATTAATTTATTTCTTAAGATTTATTTTTTATTGTATGTGACTTGGTGTTTAGCTTGCATATATGTCTGTGAGAGACTATCAGATCCCCTGGAACTGGATTATGGGCAGTTGTGAGCTGCCATGTGGGTGGTGGGAATTGAACCCAGGTTCCCTGGAAGAACAGCCAGTGCTCTTAACTGCTGAGACATCTCTCCAGTTCCCTCAAATTTTATTTTAAAACTTGTTTTTCTCTAAGCTTTAACTAGACGTTACAGAAGTTAAAGTCCATTCATTCTTCAAGATTGGCAACACTGTCCTGGGTGTTTAACAACCAAAGCTTGGAGGCCTGAGCCAATGAGGACAGGGTCTGTTGGGGGCTCTTTCTCTAAGGCCAGTCAGGACTCTGGGAATGACAGGACCGCTCCTAAAAGCAGCTCTACAGGATCAGCAAGTCATTTGTCCTCTTGGTCAGAGAAGCCATAGAGACACAGAGGTGGGACTCTAACCAGTGTGTCAGTGTGTGTGTGTGTGTGTGTGTGTGTGTGTGTGTGTGTGTGTGTGTGTGTGTGTGTACTTATTTATTTATTTATTTATTTATTTATTTATTTATTTATAGCTGTCAACAAGGAGAGTGAGTGGAGGACAAAATGGACCCCGTGCTCAGAGAAGAGCCACATGGCTGACAAGACCCTCCTGCCTCCCAACAGGTGACATATGGGATAAGGAAACATGAAAACAAATACAGGTCAAGTGGTGGTGGCGCATGCCTTTAGTCCTAGCATTCCAGAGGCAGAGGCAGGTAGATCTCTGTGAGTTCAAGGTCAGCCTGGTCTACAGAGTTCCAGGACAGCCTCCAAAACTATAGACAGAAACCATGTTTTGAAAAACAAAATAAAACAACAACAGCAACAAAATGGAGTCATGATCATTTGAAGCTTCATCCATGGTGACTCATAATGCCTTACAGGAGTAATAACCCGGAGCCTAACCTCTTCCACTGTAAAAGTCACTACTCAGTAAGCCAGCAAGACACCTGCCTGTCCACCTGCTAATGGAGCTCACACGCGTAACCGCCTCTCAGTCCCATGATCCCTCCTTAGGAACCTGCCCTCTACTGCAATGTTTTACAACCAATTCTCTTTGTCTTTTTTTTTTTTTTTTGCCTTTTGTAAATTCTTTTACCATCCACACCATCAAACTTCCAAATGCAGTTTCACACAGGAAGAAAGACAGAGCACATTAAGGGGACAAGAAAAGAGAAAAAAGTGCCTCACCCAAGTCTGGCTGAAGTTTCTCAAGAGCTGAGAGCCGAGAATTTTGAGATAACAAAATTCACTACATACTACCTGCATAAAGATAATACTCACTTCTGTAGAGATATTTCAAACAAGAATATTACAGGGTGTGGTGGGCTGTGTCTTTAATCCCAATACTCAGGAGACAAAGGAAAGTGAACTATGTGAGTGTGAGACTAATCTGGTCTACATAGTGAGTTTCAGGCTACCTAGGGCTATACAGTGATACTCATCTCAAAGCAAAGCAAAACAAAAGACCAAAACAAAACCAACAACACAGTCTTAAGACCAAAGTGTTCCTTTGAGTTTATTCTTTTCCTAGCTGTAAACCTGTAACTTTCTGTGACTCTTACAAACCCTATTATGAACTTTGTCTACAGTAAAAACTCGCCTTAAGGCTTGGCATGGTTGTTCAAACCTTTAACTGAACACCTGGGAGGCAGAGGCTGATATTTAGGAGTTCCAGGTCAGCCAGGGCTATACACATTGCAGCTCTCTTCAAACAACAAACAAAATCAGAGAAAAGATAAAACAAAACAAATCCATGTTAAAGTCCATGTAGCCAGCACAGCTAGACTCCTCCAATCCTTGACATATGAGTCTATGTTTGCTTGTTTTTTGGCTGGGAGGTGGGTGGCAAGAGACAGGGTCTCACTGTGTAATTCTGGCTGTCCTGGAACTCACTTTGTAGACCAGGTAGCTTCAAACTCACAGAGATCTACCTGCCTCTGCTTGGGATTAAAGGCGTGTGACACTATACCTGGCTCTTGACTATGTTTTTATGTTAATAGCTATAACCAGTCTCACCCTCTATAAAACCACTTCATGAAGTCATTTATTAAAAGAAAAAAAAAAGCAAAACACACACACACAAAAAACCAGCTACTTAAAAACCCCTCTGAGCAGTGTCCCATCATAAGTCACCAAAACATGGTTACTTTTTAGTCATGTAAGCATGACTCTGAAGAAGCCAGCACCATGTCCTGGGTGTGGACTGTTCTTGCCCTAGTGCGTCTCCCCATCTCTTGTTTTGTATTTCTTTTTTGAGACAGGGTTTCTCTATGTAGCCTTAGCTGTCCTGGAATTCACTCTGTAGACTAGGTTGGCCTCTTGAGTGCTTGGATTAAAGGCGTGTGACTGTGACACTACTGCCTGGCTTCTCTCTCTCTCGCTCTCTCTCTCTCTCTCTCTATTTAAATTTATTTTATGTTCATTGGTGTGAGGGTGTCAGATCTCCTGGAACTGGAGTTACAGACAATTGTGAGCTGCCATGTGGATGGGGGGAATTGAACCTGGGTCCTCTGGAAGAACAGTCAGTGCTCTTAATCTCTGAGCCATCTCTCCAGCCCCTTCCCTCTGTCTTAATGCCCATGCTTAACACTACATTAAAACTTTTTTTTAGCCAGGAGGTAGTGGCCCACACCTTTAATTCCAGTACTTGGGAGGCAGAGGTAGGAGGATCTCAAGTGCATTCTAGGCCAGCCTGATCCACAAAGTGAGTTCCAGGACTGTTACACAGAGAAACCCTGTCTCGAAAACAACAACTTCAACAAAAAAGCCAAACAAACAAAAAACCTAAAACAAGAAAGAATCCTAGCTTCACCTGAGTAGGTGTCTGAAAGAACTCAGGGCTGCAGCCAGGGGGGTAGAGCTGTGTGTCCTGCATCCAGGGCCATCTCCATCTCCATGCAGACCAGAATTTCCTTTTCCCAAGGTGCGTCACAGCAACTTTAATCTTGGCCTGCCTTTCTGTTTTAGAACTATCCATAAATTCTTTGTGCTGTCCTTGTGTATGAGAAGGTCACCACAGCCTCCTCATTCTAGAAGGGTCACATCCTCTCACTAGAAGGAGGAATGCTGCACAGAGCCAAGAATGTCAGCTGACAGGCCACTGCTGGACTTCCCGATTGCTCATCAGCAATCACATCTATCTACATAAAAACCCAAAGAGCAGAATTCTGAGAGACGCTGAGACAGGGGGCCATGTGACCTCATGCATGTACCAGGAGGGTGGTACATCCTAACTCAAGGGAAGAAAAACTCCAGTCACTTGTGAGCCTTCCACGCCTCAACCATACACCTGTCCATCTGGGCGCTTTATTTTGAGACAGGGTCTCCTGTAGTTCAGGCTGGTCTCAAACTCGCTATGTAGTCAAGGATGCCCTTGAACTTCTGATCCTCTAGCCTCCATTTCCTCAGTGCTAGGATTATGGCATACGTACCATACCTAGTCTTTACTTAGCTATTTTTAAGTCTCTCAGATTATCAGCCCCACCTCCCTGCCTTTTATTTATTTTATTTTATTGGTTAAACAAGTAAGCATGTAATACAGCTTTTTTTTTTTTTGGCTTTTTAAGACAGGGTTTCTTTATGTAACCGTTCTGGCTGTCCTAGAACTCACTTTGTAGACCAGGCTGGTCTCTAACTCCCAGAGATCCACTTGCTTCTGCCTCCATAATGTTGGCTGGGATTAAAAGCTCAGGCCACTACCACCCAGCTCATAATACATGTTCTTTTTTGTTGTTGTGGTGGTTTGTTTTGTTTTGAGATGGGGTTTTTCAATAGCTATGGAGCCAGTCCTGGAACTCGCTCTGTAGACCAGGCCAGCCTCGAACTCACAGAGATCTACCTGTCTCTGCTGGGATTAAAGGCGTATCCACCCCGGCCATAATCCATATTCTTAGGTGTATGTGGCCCTGACTTCTCTGGCTGCTGCTCAGGCTCACATGCTCCTTCATCTTCTGTCTGTGGGAGTTCTCAAAGGCCCAGGCTGAAGATAGGCTCTCCAGGGAAGAGCTGCACTGACCCCCACTGCCTGAGGTAACTGGAAAATAACCTCGAGGCATGATACCTTTCAGGGTGAGAATAAAGGTGAAGCCTGAGGAAAGGTGTCCCTGTGTGTCAAAGTCTTGCAGGTGGATCTCTTCAGCCACTGCCAAGGTCAAGACGGGCAATCACCCTGTGGCACAGTGGTGTCCTTACAGCTCACTTGTGTGATAGGGCATAAGCCTCTGGGCCTCAGCTGTTTATGGAGACCTGAGTCAGGTGTGGTGGCACAGCCCTGTCATCTCAGTGTCTGGAGGCAGAGGAAGGAGGAGCTAGAGTTTGAGGTCAGTCTCAATAAAGGTGAGACTCCATCCAAAATACAAGTAGGACAGTCTCCTGGTGAACCCCACACAGTCCAGGCCTTCTGTTCTGTCCACTGTTTCTCGTGCCTCTCAGAAACCTCCTGTCAACTCCAGAGTACAAGCTCAGGGTCTCTGTCCCTTTGGACCTCTGAAGACTCCTTATTTTCTTGCTAGCCAGGATTGTTATTCTTAGTTATTTTTATTGAGAGGACTGCTCAGAGTGTTTAACTGACTATGTTATGGCACATGGACTTCTAGGAAATTTATCCATTGTAAATTCCCACCCTCTAATCAAGAGATGGAAACAAGATAAAAAATACCACTCCTTTTAAAATGCCGTACCTGAGTGACAGCTCTGACACTTGTCCCTGCAACAGGTTTAGTTTTTGGACATGGCGTCTGCAGTCAGCACCAGAGCCTTCACCGTAAGCCTGAGAGGAAAACAAACAAAAATGTCACATTCAAAAGGTGCTAACAGAATGGTGAGAAACTTCTTTTTTTTTTTCTGAGACAGGGTTTCTCTGTGTAGCTTTGGAGCCTGTCCTGGCCACTACCACCTGGCTATGAGAAACATTTAAGATGGTACCTGCAAAGTTTGAGGCAATATTAAGAACACAAAGGTCAGCCTGGCAGTGATAGTGCAGGCCTTTAATACCAGTTAGCATTCAGGAGACAGAGTCAGGTGGATCTCCGTGAGTTCAAAGCTAGCCTGGTCTACAGAGCAAGTACTAAGTGCCAGGACAGGTTCTACCCCCCACCCCTCCACAGGTTTGACCACTCTTTCTAGAGGGTTTTTTGTTTTGTTTTGTGTATCCCTGGCTGTTCTGGAACTCACTGTGTAGATCAGGTTGGCCTCAAACTCAGAGAGTGCTGGGATTAAAGGGGTGCACCACCAACCACCACCACCAGGCTCTGGAGGGGTTTAAAAGCAAACTGGCTCTGGAACTTCCTGACCATCCCACTGGCATGCTGAATTTACCACCGCCAAACTCAGCCTGTACTGGCAATTCAAGCAACCGCAGTTAGAAAAACCTCAGAAGG
Organism: Cricetiscus sungorus; assembly: GCA_030556225.1. Lineage (NCBI taxonomy): Eukaryota > Metazoa > Chordata > Mammalia > Rodentia > Cricetidae > Cricetiscus > Cricetiscus sungorus. Next base: position 30,538,536 of record JANBXA010000069.1, on the reverse strand, counting down.
CTGTCTGTGCTAAACATACATAGGCTTCTTTCTTGTCATTATTCCCGAAGCAGTGTAGCCTAGCACTATACACAACATGCACACTATAAAAGCTATAACAAGTCACTGGAGGGACTGGGAATGGTGGCACACACCTTTAAACCCAGCATCTGGGAGGGAGAGGCAGCTGGATCTCTGTGAGATCCAAGACAGCCAAAGCTATGTAGAGACCCAGTGTCTTCCCCCCCAAACCAAGACAAGTACAAGGGAGGTAGTGACATGAGCCTGTATGACCCAATTACCTGGGAAGATGAGGCAGGGGGATCACTTGAGCACAGGAGTTCAAGATCTCCTGGGCCCTGTAATGATCCCATTCCTCACCCCTCAAGAAAGCATGCTGCAGTATATGCAGAGGTCACATGTCACTATAAAAGGACCTCCACGGATACTGAGGGATGGCTGTGCTTTGAGTGCGGAACTTGTGGTTTATAGGTGAAGTTCAACAGGACAAGGGGACATGTTTGTGAGCAGAGGAGATATGTGCTAAGTGCCCACTGTCCCCTGCCACCATATCTCCAGACGGAGTTCTCAGTACATGCTGGCCACAGAATCCCTGACTCTTGTTATGTGGGAGCTCACTGGGGCAAGGGTACTCCGTATATGATGTCCACACTGCAAGGTGGGTGTCGCTGTAGCCTGGGAAAGCCAAGCTTCCCATCTGGACCAGGAACCAGAGAGGTGAGGTAAAAACCGCTGAGAGGGAAGCAGGGCATTGTAGCACATGATTCTAACTTCACCACCCAGAAGGCAGAGACAGGAGGACTGCTGCAGTCTGAGGGTAGCCTGGACTACAGAGCAGGACTGTTTCAAACAAGGCCAAACTAAAAAAAAAACCCAAATGGCTGAGTTTTATCTGTTCAGCCTGTCCACTGTTGAGATGAGCTGTGAATGATGACTTGTGTAATTCTGATGATGTGTACTAAGTGTTCTTATTTGTGTTTCAAACTGGCACCGCACAATATAAAGGCAAACAGAAAAAATCACGTTAGTGATTTGAATTGTTGCCTTGGGAAGGGAAGACAATAAACTTAAAAAGGCTTAAGGCTGAGTGCCTAGAGTTCAGGGGTAAAAATGTGTGTAGATTGTGCAAGACCCTCAGTTTGTTTCCCAGCAATCTCTTCTCTCAGGAAGTAGAACCCATGAAGTTTCTGCCTGCAGTGGTTCTTCCCCTGCCACTGGAACAGGGAACTCCACAGTTTCCGTCTACACTCTCTCCCTCTCATAGAAAAGGAACTCAGGCCACCTGGGGGTACTGAGCAGAGCAGTACCTGTTTCTTTTTCCTTTTTCAAAAAGACTCAGGTATTCTAAGCTGGCTTTGACCACCTCCCTGCCTCCCTGCCTCCCTGCCGAGGGCGACCTTGAATTCTTAGCCCTGTTGTCTCCCCCTCTGAGTGCTGAGATGCAGCTGTGCCCACCATGCCCTGTTTAACACAGAATATTTTCAGAGGATACCCTTATTTGGGGAGAGACCTGATGACAGAAATAGACTGAGAACAGCATGGCAGAGGAGGAGGTCATCTCAGCCACTGCGGTTAGGTGAGGCCACTCTGGATCTGATTTGAAGGCAGAGCTGACAAAATCTGCTGCTGAAGATTGTGCAAGGAAAACAGGAGTCAAGGATGATTGCGACGCTTTTAGGCCAAACAAGAGAGAGAGCCCCAACACTGAAGAGGTGGGGTGACAATGGAGATAGCAGGTTCATGAGGTCAGAGTTCCCATTTTTCAAATTTGAGTGAAGTGCTGGGGAGTGAACCCAAGCTGAGACATCCAGGAGAGAGATGAGGTGGGCAGTGTTCAGGAGCTTGGGGACAGGCCTGGGATCTGTAGGATAACTGACTCTGCATGGCAGGCTCTACCTCTGAGTTGGATCCCGTGCCTTGTGAGCAATCTCTCCACAAGGGAGTGCCGCTAGAGCCCAGGTGGAAAGCTTGCAGTCCAGTGTACTTCAGCATTTGGAAGTTGGGCAGATGGGGAAACCAGCAAGCAGACTGAACCAGCAGCCAGGAAGCTAGGCGTAGACCAACTAGAAGCTACAGCCCATGACAAATGCTGCCAGTAAGTTGTCATGGGAGGACTGTGAAGTAACCTGCTTAGCAACATGGAGGCCACTGACTGGCCACCGAGGTCATGGGCTAGTAGGGAACATGGCTCTTTCTGTCTGCAGCATGTTCAAATGAGGATAAGTAGAGAGGAGCTGGGCACAGGGGGCTGGCAGGGTTAAACAACTGATACCCTGCATCTGGGCTAAGTGCTCTACTGCACTGAGGAGCATCCTCTCTATGGAGACACAAAACTAGACTTCATTCTCCAGTCTGTCTCAGCATGTGAGGTTTAACAGTAGCTCTTGCCATTGCAGTGTCAGCTACTTCTGAGCCTGGCCCTAGAAGTCTCCTGGGAGCTCCCCTATGCTCTTGCCCTTTTGGCTGGAGGCAGCTGCACAGAAGCCTTAGGGAATAACAGAATGTCAGCCTCACCCCCACCCCCCATCAGCGCCTGTAGCGTCCCCTCCAGAGGGACAGAACCAACTTCCTTTGGTTAAACGGCCTGGCAATAGTAAGTGAGCCCACTGCACGCGCAGCACAGCAGGTGAAGCCAGCCTTCTGGCAGAACTTAGGCATGCTAGTAGTCCTACAAGGGTGCTCCTATTGACCCAGCTAAGGCAATAGGAGCTGAATCTCTCCAGAAATGGGAATGTGCCAATCACAGTACTTCTCCCAGGACTCCATGATTGGAACTGGCTAGTCCAGCAGGCTGAGGGTGTGGTTCCGTGGATTCCCTGAAGGTTTAATCCTATGTGCTGAAGGGAAGAAACAGGAAAGTTTTAAAGAAACCCTGAGAGATGGGGAGAGACAGGCAGGGGACAGGAGATGGCAATGGAAGCTCCTGAACTCACAATTTTGCTTTAGTGGATTTTCAGAGCAAAGTTCTGTCTGTTTTTCTGGACACTTATCTCATTATCACATTCTTTTTGTTTGTTTGTTTTTCAAGACATGGTTTCTCTACGTAGCCCTGGATACCATGGAACACATTCTGTACACCAGGCTGGCCTCAAACTCAAGAGATCGGCCTGCCTCTGCCTCTCAGGTGCTGGGATTAAAGGCAGGAGCCACCGTTGCCCAGCTCTTTTTCTCTATCTTTCTATCATCTATTTTCTTTTAATATATATATATATATATACATTTTTTTTAATTTAAATTTGAAACAAGCTTGTTTTACATATCAATCCCAGTTCCCACACTCTCCCGTCCTTCCCTGTTCCCCCTCTGTCCATTTTCGAGATAAGGTTTCTCTGTGTAACAAACAGCCCTGGTTATCCTAGAACTTACTTTGCAGACCAGGCTGGCCTCAGACTCAGAGATCTGCCTGCCTTTGCCTCCCAAGTGCTGGGATTAAAGGCATGCACCACCAATGCCCGGCTTGTGAGATGCAGTTTTAAAACATGCTGGAGATCGATCCATGCATTCTACACAAGCAATTTACCAAGCGATTTACACTCCTAGTTCTCAAAGTGTTTTTGTCTGTCACTTCAACTAAATGAATCTTCCTGGAAAGACAACCGTTAAAACAGCAATTCACATTTAGGACTCTGTCCTAAGAATAAAGCACAGTAAGAATCTGGGAAACAATAGGCTGATGGGTGTTTATTTGGGGAGAAATCACTTACACCAGACACAGATGACTGCAGCAGGTTCCTGTCCTGAGGATGCCTCCAGATGCTCTCTGTCTCCAACCAGGAAATAAGAGAGCGAGCTGGGGCCCAGGACTCCTGACCTAGTCCCCCCAGGTCATGCCCACACCCCAATGGGTGAGGTCAGTGCAACAGGTGCAGGCGGGGTGAATATCTCACTACATAGGAAAATAGTACATAATTAGTTAAGTGAACAAAGAGACAGTTTACTGCAGATGCAGGGGATAGAGCCTGGAGGCAGAGTGCTTCTCTAGCACGCACAGGCCTGGGTTCAACCCCAGCACTGAAGAACAAGTCAATGAAAATCTTCATTGCAGAGTTGTAATGAAAATGACAATCAAAGTGCCCATCATTATGCGACTGGTTATCTATCTACTCATCCAATAGCTGTTTATGTTGAGCACTCACTGTGGACAGGGCCCATCAGAAAATAAAACAAGCAAAGCTTCTGCTCCCACGGAACTCTCAGTGTGGGCTGAATAACACCCACATATACTTTTAGCTTCCACCAGAAAATGAAGAGCTGCGCCCCAACAATAAGCTCAGGGTCCTAGGAGGAGAGGATTTGTTTCAAGGTCAGAAAGAAAGTTACAGTAGCTGTAGAAGAAGAATGATGGGAGATGAGATAGGAACGCAGTATTAAGAAGAAGCAGGCCAAGTGAAAGGCACAAGAAAGGACAGGACTTGGGGAAATGTGTGCTATCAAATTACTTACGTTGGCGAGTATGTAGAGATTTGAAGATGCTTGAGGGTACATGAAAATAAAGTGCATTCAACAGGGACATTCATAGGTATGCCTTGCATTCTGAGCCTGCCCCTTCCATGCCCATCACCTCTGCCCCCACCCACACACTGCTATTCACCCCTAGTTAGGTTTGACGTTCTGTGATTATAGGTGGCTGTGAGCTGCCAGGTGTGAGTGCTGGGAAACAAACTTGGGTTCTCTGTAAGAGCAGCAAGCGTTCTCTCCAGGCATTCCTGTTCCCTTACTTACCCTCGTGTTTTCAAAATGCTCATTTAGATTTAAATTATGAATGCATATGTGTGTATGCACGTGAATTATTTATTTCTCCTTCCACAAAGCACATCTGTTAGTGTAACACTGACAACGTTCCTACTTCCTATTGTCTCCTGGTGCCTGGCAGGCAGAAGGTACTCAAGAAACACTTGCTGAGCAAAGAAGTGAAGGGCAGAACCTGTCTAGGCACTGCTCCATCCACCGAAGCTCCAGGAAGAAGGGACCCAGGGTGCAGCAGCTCTCTGGGCTGCAGTGTGGGAGAAGGATGCTGGCCACAGAAATCGGGGTTGGTCAGAACTCACCCGCACAAAGGACTGCCTCTCTCCACAAGCTTTGCATGTCCATTTGAGACTCTTCTTCACCTACAATGAGATTTTAGAAATTACAGCTCAGACAATTGCACACAGCAAGGTGGAACTGAATCAGAAATAACTTAGTTATACCCCCAGCCCTGAAGGTAGCATGTCAGGTGTGTGTGTGGGTGGTGTACTATTTAATAGGTAATAGGTGGGTGCTTGGAAAACAGATTTTTGCCACCAGAGGGTCCAAAGAAGGAGGAAGGGAGGGAGAAAGAAGAGAGAGAGAGAATCAGAGGGTCTAGAGAGATGTTTCCATGGGTAAGAGTACTCGCTGAGTAAGCATAAGGACCTGAGGTCAGATCTCAGCACCCCTGTGAAAAACTGAATATAGCCACATGAGCCTGTATCCCCAGGACTGCTGAAGGTGGAAACAGGATCAGTGGGTATTGCTGGCTGCTAGCCTAGCTCCAGGTTCAGTGACAGACCCTGTACTGTCTGATACATTATTTCTGTATCAGAAATAATGTGGAATGACAGAGCAGAACTAAATTCCCTTCCGGCCTTCATGTGTGCACTTGCACACAAACATGCATAACCCCCCACCTCCCCTCCCCAGGGCTGGAGATGTGTCTCAGGGCCGGTGATCAGGATTTAATCTCCAACAGGAAAAAAAAAAAATCCGTAACAGGGCTGGAGAGATGGTTCAGTGGTTAAGAGACTCAACTCTAAATCTAACATCTTCTGGCTTCTGTGGGTACCACATTGCCTGTGGTGCAGACATACGTGCAGAACATTTATACACATAAGATAAATCTTTTTTTTTTTTAAATAAATATGCTAAAGCTACTTCATGAAATGTTATGCTTAACAACACAAATGAATCTGGACTGATTCATAAGGTTGCTGTACCAGCATGGCATGGAGTCATAGACCTGTAATTTAAGTACTTGGGAGGCTGATACAAGAATTGGAGGTCAATCTAAGGTAAATACTGACATTGTGTCTTTAAAACACCCTCAAAAACCAAACCTAATCCCACCTGGCAAAATAACACCACCACCACCACCACTGAGACTATGATTGCAGCTGAGGACATAGATCAGGAGAATTTGCCTAACAAGACCAAGTGAACAGGAGCCTGGAGCTAGCTTGAGCTACAAAATAAAACCTTTCCAACAAACACCAACCACTATTCTGTTTAACTAGGTATCGGTGGTCCAGGCTCCAATGAGCAGAGGGGTGACTACTCCCCCACAGATAAAGTTACAGGCAGAGGTACCAAGTGAAACCAGGACCCACACAGGGATGTACCGAAAACTGCTTACATAGTAATTCCGGTTTGTTTGTTTTGAGATAGGTCTCTAGAATTCCTGTTGGTCTCAAAGGGTTAAATCCTACCCCCAGGGCATGCATTGCCACACCTAGAGTGGGGGGGGGTGTCTCAGGCTGTGTAAATGCTAGGTAAGCACCCCACGACTTCCCAAGCCAAGGGCTTTAAAAACTATCCATTCACTGTAATTAAATTGAGAAGAGCCACTGAGTGTGAGAGGCTAGGTTCTACATAAAGGACGCTACCTACCACTCAACCTGGGTTCCTGACCACTCTGCTAGAATCCACTAGAAGCCATCTCAGTAGAAACCATTACTGTGGTTTCTACAACAACCACGCAAAAACAAACAAAAAACAATACACAAGGGGCTGGGTGGTAGCGTGCCCACAGCCCAGAGCAGAACCCTTAGCAACAACAAAAAAGCAAACAAAATGGCCAGAGGCATGTTGTAAAGAGACAGCAACGAAGCACAGCCCTCGGCCTCGTCACTGTCCATGGCCATACAAGACGCGCCCACCATCCTGCGAAGGAAAAGGGTGAGGCAGGCGCCCACCCCACCTGATGCGCCTGAAAGAGGTGGCAGCTGCAGCACCGCAGAACCCGAGACTGCTGAGCCGGCGCCATACAGGCCTCAGTCTCCCGCCGTGAGCTTGCGTTCTGCGTTCCCGCCCAGGCTCCGCCCACCCCACGACGGTTCCGGCCCCTCTATCCCAGCTCCACCTCTAATGCTCTAGTGCGTCTCTCAGCCTCTCTCAGACCGCGTTGGCCCCGCCTTTGCAGGCTCTCGAGCCGCTCTATCTCCCCCGCTCATCTCGATGGTCACTGGGGGCCCCATCAAGCCTCAAAAAGGAGCTGGTGTTCCTGTGTGTGTGGGCGTCTCGTCCTTCACCTTGGCCTTCTGATTCCGAGCAGTGACGGTGTTTTTCTAAACCAGTCTTTCTGAGTCTTCAGCTGCCTGTTTTGCCGGCATCCTTTTCTGCCCCTGTGACATTAAAAGAGGTGTGGTTGGGGGGTTGCAGAACAGTTGGACACGGTGGGTTGTTAATTGGTCTTTGAGCCAGACTCCGAAGCTGAGAGAGAACAGATAATATTGCAAACACAGGCATTTGCTAGGTTCAGCTGAGAATGAAAACCGCCCTGTACTGCAGTCCCTGGACAAAGCTCCACTCTGGAAGGGCGAGTAGTAAGTCACTTGTTTTAGTCTCAACCTCCCAAGGCCCACCATCCAGCCAGGACATCTGTGCAACATTATAAACTAGTTTTTGTCTTGTTTTAAACTAAAGCTGGTGCATGATTGTAATCTCAGCACTCACAGGCAGAGGCAGGGGGATGACAAGTTAAGGGTTATCTTCTGCTACAGAGTTTGAGGCGAGCCTGGGAAAATATACTATTAAGAGAGGTGATCCAACTTCAGAAAAGAGAATGAAAGGAAAGAAAGAAACCCATACGTTCTCACACATACATCAGAATCTATAATATATGTGTTTATAATTGTGAGAATAGCCTAAAATTTAGAAAGACTAAGTAATTTTAGGTGATGCTGCTGGATGGAATGTTGGCAAAAGGACAAATGAATCGTGAAAGAGCATATAAAACTATTTTCCCCCTAGTTTCAACTCGTATGTATATATGTATATATATATATTAATACATATATACATATATATCTGTAGTGGATATGTGAATTCAACTTTCTGGGTATTAAAGTAGCAATAAACATTTTTTTGCATTCTAAAAAAAACAACAAAACAACAGGTGGTGGTGGTGCATGCCTTTAATCCCAGCACTCAGGAGGCAGAAGCAGGCAGATCTGTGAGTTCAAGGCCAGTCTGGTATACAGAGCAGTTCCGGACAGAAGTATTTCACAATGGAAACCTGCCTTGAAAAACAAACAAACAAAATTCTACATGTGACATTTCTGAATCAGTGACTGTGAAGCTGGCTTTCTCTTTAATCCCATTGCCTATTCCTTCAATAGGAATTAGACATGATATGCCACTGCCTACATTTGTCACACTGACCCATTTACAAATTGATTTTTATAGCTGAATGGTGGTGGTGCACACCTTTAAATTCTAGCACTTGGAGGCAGAGGCAGGCAGATTGCTGTGAGCTCAAGGCCAGCCTGGTCTATACAGAGTGATTTCCAGGACAGTCAAGGCTACAGAGGAACCCTGTCTCAAACCCCACTCCCCCAAAACATAGAATAAAAAAGTTCAGGGTTAGTGAGATGGCTCAACGGTGTCTTGAGTTACAGGTTTTTGTTCTGTTTTTTGTTTTACAGAGTTTCTCGGTGTAGTTTTGGAATGCTGGAATTAAAGGCATATGCCACCACCCTTGGCAGTATTTTTTAAATCATAAATTGGAAGATTAGTGGCTGCCTAGGGCTGGGAGTTTGAAGAGGTATCTACTTACTGTAAGTGAATCCAAGGGGTCTTCCTGGGATGATAGAAATGACTCAGAATTGTGTTGAGGAGATGATAACTCAGCAAGTTTACTAGAAACCACCCATTTGTATTTTAAACCAATGTAAAGTTTTTATTTCGTATGTGTGTAATGGTGTGCGTAGAGGCCAGATGAGCATGCTCGATGTCCTGCTTCATCACTCTGCATGATTCCCTTGAGACAGGGTCTCTCACTGAGCCTGAAGCTAGGCTGTTTGGCTAGGCTGCCTGTCTGACCACCAGCACTGGGGTATAGGTAGGTGTTGCAATACCCAGCTTTTACATGGGTGATAGGATTAATTAAAATTTATGGCATTATTGTAAATAACACCTAAAGCCATCTTATTTATTTTGGCTTTTTGAGACAAGGTCTCAATATGTAGCCTAGGCTGACCTCCAGTGAAGCAATTGTCCCTCCTCATTCTCAAGTACAGGACTATAGATGTGCCACCACACCTGCCACCACCACATTTTTTCTTTTTAAAGTCCCAAGATCTATTTGTTTGTAGAAGCAAGAGCAGCTCGTGGGCAAATGGATGCTTACTGGCCACTCCTGTTCCTGTAACACAGCCAGGGTGCCTCTGAGCTGAGTCCTGCTCTGACTTAACCCAGGAGGTTCCCATCTGGTCTTGTGTGTCTGCTCTCTTGAACTCAAGTGCAGGCAACCTGGTGTGGCCGAGGCCTGAGGACATGTCCATTGTACTGCACACACCTTTGGATGCTGACCCTAAGGCCTGTGACCATAGTTACCATGTACCATGGAGGACCTTACAGTTCCCCCCACAGACTACGGCAGCCAGGTTCCCTGATGTCCCACAATACTTTGGGCCACACAGCTGACCTGGGGAAGAGTAAGGTTGGAGCAGGGGTTCAGGCCACATGAAGGCACTGCACACAGTGCTTTTTCTGTCTTTTAGGGATTTATTAAGGCATTGAGCACAGTGTGATTTTAGCCAACTAAAACAAGGGCAAGGGAATAGGAGGACCTGAGGGATGTGTTTCTGAAGTTAATGATGCGGAGGAACGGGAGACTCGTAAGTTAGGAGTGCAATGCAAGGCTCCAGCCAGTGTAACAGACACCGAGTTCCTCAGTCCTAAAACCCAGGCTTAGGGTGAAAGACTTCAGAGGGTGCCTAGACGGTTCTATCCATTGGAGCCCAAGCACATGACCAAGTGACAACTGGTAGCCGGGTCACATGGCTGTAGGTCTTTCCATAAACAGGAACAACTGGGGTAGTGTGTGCATGGATAAGAAGCAGGCAGGGACACATCCAAAAGCCTCTGATGCTATGGGAACAACAGGCTCAAGGTAGCTTCTCCAGGTCCCCAGCCGCAGGGAGGAAGAGGGTACTCTGGCCTAGGGAATCCTTGTAAGGCAACTGGGTCTCACTGGCCTGACCTTTGCTTCTATGACACTCTGCTTCAAGAACAGATGTGTCTTCAAGGAGAAAACAAAGGGAGAAAGGGAAGGAGACAGAGACCAGCTTCCATTTTGCAACTCAGCCCACGACCCCAGGGGGCTCATGGTCACTGGAGGTACTGAACTGCCTCTCCACTTTCTTTTGGTCCTTGATCTTGAGTCCAATGTCTACCCTCTTCTCAAAGAAGTTCACCAGCACAGACTCTGTTAGGATGGAGGCCAGGATCTGCTCGAAGGAAATGCACCAGTCTGTGTCCACAGTGCCCCCAACGCGTGAGGTGGCAGTGGGGCTGCTGGCTTCCCCTCCCACCAGCACTGTGTCATCTGTGAGGTCCTCACACTGCAGGGAGCCTGTGCTGACTACTGAGTAGGAGGACATGGACATGTCATCTTTGGTTTCATCGTCAGACAAAAGTAGGGAAGGAGAGCCCTGCCCCTCGCCACTGCCTCCCTCTATCACATGGCTGTCCTGCAATGCTTTCCCAGGATGAGTGTCACCACTGGCTTTGGCCTGGGGGTCCCCTGCAGCTGGTGGCTGACATCCTCGTGTTGGGTCCTGATGAGGTTTGGGTGTGAGTGGCCCATCCTCCTCTGGGGCACTGTTGTGGTCCCCACTGTGGGCACCGTCCCTGGGCTTCTTGGCTGTCCGGGCTGAAAACTTCTTCCCCACTTCACCGATGCGCAGGAGAAGGCTGGCCACAGTGGCGATGGCATGGTACAAGTCCTGTTCCATGGGGTCTTCGCTAAACATGTTGTAAAGTGTCTTACACAGCTCAATGAATTGCTCCTTAGGGAGAAAGTCAGAAAGAAAACGGGTTATAGATGGGTAGTTGTGCTCTCCTATAGTCAACTGAAGATACAGGCCACCCTAACTGGTGTTGGGATTTGATACCACAAACCCATGCCTTATCATTCTCAGGTTAGGAAACTGAGGTTTGGGAAGGGGAGTGACTCAACACCAATGCCACACAGTTCTTCCAAAGCCTTTTTTCCTAGCTGGTTTTGTTTGTTTTGTTTTTCTCCAGACAGGGTTTCTCTGTGTAGCTCTGGCTGACCTGGAACTCGCTCTGTAGACCAGTTTGGCCTCAAACTCACAGAGATCCACCTGCTTCTGCCTTCCAAGTGCTGGGATTAAAGGCGTGGGCCACCGCTGCCTGGCCATGGGCCCATTCTTCATGCCTGTGTGTAGAAGTGCTTGGAATACAAGGTCTTCTCTAGAAGGGCACAGCTAGGGTGAAATTCAACCTGAGAGTTGGTTGGGTGTTTGTGAAAACATCATGGCCTGGATTGGGCCCACTCCAAAGGATTGGGTCCTTCTCAAAGGCTGTGTGTTGAGTCTCTGACTATTGGAGACTAACTTTCCCCAGTGCTTCTGTGGTTAATGGATCAATCTAAGCAGATGGTTACCATGGAAACACCATCCTGTCCAAGAAGTAGCTTTTTGCCTTTCTGGAATCATCACTAATGACCATTCAGGACTGGACTGAGAGGCTCTAGAGACAGGGAAGAGAATTCCTACCCACGGGAGACTGCTAGAATTCAAGTAGTATGAAGCTGTCCAAGCCCCAGGCATACAGAATTCTCTAGAAACGTGCTGTAGATGCTGATCGAGTCTACCTGGTTCATCTTGGGGAGGTCCTTAATAGTTTCTTTCTGAGCCTCTTTCTCCTTAGCCCATATTCGAAGGTAGTGTCGGTAGTCAGGAGGGCTGGTCCCCTTCTCCTCTGCAAGTTGAGAGAGAGAGAGAGAGAGAGAGAGAGAGAGAGAGAGAGAGAGAGAGAGAGAGAGAGAGAGAGAGAGAGAGAGAGATTAATTTCTGTCAAATAGAGAAAGCAGGGTGTGGGCTTCTCTCTGACCTGAGGTTACTTGAATTCTATTACAAAATGCTCTGGCATTTAGGGAGTGGTTGAAAACACCCCCAAATACCTACAGGTCTCTCCTAAGTTAGTAGTAGTAGGTTGGAGCTAAGTTGATTAAGAGCCCAAATCTGTCTTCCCCAAGGTTGGAGAGAGGCTGCCATGAGGTGGGAACCATGGCCACACAATACAAGTGCAGCAGATTGGGGCCATAGCAGCAGGCTATGTACCGAGGCATTGACCCTTTGTCAGATGTCACAGCTGCCATCCTACAGAGACTGGGGAGGGAAAATAACAAGTGAGGACTGCCAGTCTGTACCTCTTCTTTCTTGGATGTCCTCGTTTCCACTTCCTTCCTGCTGCTCCTGGGGTAGTGCTTCTACACACCAGAAAAGAACAGAGAACATTCTTTTCAAACCATGAGGTCCCTACAGGTCACCCCGGTGGTTCTGCAGACCAGCCCCTACAGAGCCCCATGCTGCCCTCCTGCTTGGCTGTGGCAAGGGAGGGAGAATTGGTCATGTCTTCAATTGGTTATAGTTCACAAAAGCCAATTGCTGGTGACTTGACTCAGTGGTAGGGTCTATATTCGGCAAGCAACAGGTCCTGGGCTCCACCCCAGCAGCACACACAAAGGTTCACCCTCCCTCCCTCCCTTTTTTGTTTTTTTCCAGTAGCCTTGGAGTCTGTCCTGAAATCTGCCTGCCTCTGCCTCCTGAGTGCTGGGGCCAAAGGCTTGTGCCACCACCCAGCAGTTTTATGTTTTCAAAAGGAAACAAGCCTCACCATACTGCTCCCCAGTGAATGATGACATGAACTGTGGAACAAGTTTGACAACTAATGAACTCTGCTGCAAAAAGGTCAAACTTCAAGGGAGTGATTCCTTCTTTCCGAGGCTGTCACACCAACGGAGGCAGTTTTTGTACAGGACCCCGTGTTCAGCCTATTATTTGTTGTTTGTTCTTTACATGAACTCATCGTGTGTGAGTATACATACTACAGTGCATACAGAGGCCAGAGAACAACTTGTGGGAACTAGTTTTTTCTTTCTACCATGGATCCTAGGGACCGATTGGCAGCAAGTGTTCTTTCCTACTGCGACATCTTGCTGGCCCATTGGCCTGATATTTGTTGGCTCATGCTGTACTGGACATGTGTGAACATGAAGTTCTCCAAGAGGCCAGCTTCTGGGAGGCAGTGTGGCTGCTGGAGGACCTCAAGTGATGACATCAGCTAGATCCCAGGTCTGGACTGTCCCCCTGGACCATGCTGTTAGCAATGAAGGACAGGTATCTCCAGGATCAGAGTCTTACAGTAGAATAGGAACCCTGTTGCCTCAGGCATATATGGGGCCCAAGGACAGCCTGTGTACCCCAAGACCTCTCCTAGAAGGTAGGATAGCTTAAGGTATCCTAGTTTGATATGTAACTTTAGTGTAACAGGAGCTGCACTAGCCTCTTTAACTTGGATTTTTCTTTCCTTTTTTACATTGGTTTTACGATCTAGAACCGAATTCAGTGAACTTGCCATGTAGACAAAGCTGGCATCAAAGTCACAGAGATCTGCCTGCCTCTGCCTCCCAAGTGCTAAGATAAAAGGATATGCCATTACTCCTGGCATCATTTGTATTCTTCTTTTATACATTAAAAAAATTATTTGCCAGGTGATGGTGGTGTATGCCTTTAATCCCAGCATTCAGGAGGCAGAGGCAGGCTATCTCTGTGAGTTCAAGGCCAGCCTGGTCTACAAAGCAAGTTACGTAACAGCCCAGACACAGAGAAACCCTGTTTCAAACAAACAAACAAACAAACAAACAACAACAACAACAAAAAACAGAACAAAAAGAGAAAAGGAAAGAAAAAAGAAACTATCACAAGTATTATTCTCTCTTCCTAGTTAGGTACTAGACTTAAGCTTTCCAGCTTAGGACAACTCTATTGTAAACTCCCTTATGCCTTCACCCTAGGACTAGATATGTTTGTGGTTTTGTTCTCGATTTTGCTCTTCTTAGAGCACACTTGTTATTCACTGTTTTGTATCAAGCTTAAATCTTTTCTTTAGACTAAAAGGGACATTGTAGTGGGATATTCACTTTGTCTGCTTCTGTGGCACTGACCACACCCATTGAGGGGTGGAGCCAGGGGCGGAAGTGACCTGTGGGGCTTGGTCTCAGAAGGAGAACCTCTCTTTCTGGCGGGACACAGAGAGAGGAGCATCCAGATTTAACTGCTGTGTTCATCTGTCTGTGTTGTGAGTTGTTTCTCCCTTAATAAACATCTATTCGGCCTATTTGTTTATCCTGACCCTTATTAAACTGCAATAGAAGTGTGTGTAGGCTGAAAGATAATTTCTGTGAGTTGTACTCTCCTTCCACCATGTGGGTTCTGGGGATGGAATTCAGGTCTACAGGTTTGATAGCAGGTGCCAGAGTCCTCCTGCTGGACCATTTATTTTTTCAAATCCCCTCTGTAGCTACGCTGGCCTTGAGCTCCAGCTTCTGGAGACTGCCACCTTGGCCTCTATGTAGAGCATCAGGACGAGGGGCATGCACCATTACACCCCAGGTTCCATTCCCAGCAGCACACAGTAGAACCCAGTATCTCACACGAGAACCAAGTGCTCAAACACTGAGCTACACTCCCAGCCCTTAACCGTCAGCTTCGTGTTACTTGTGACCAACTCAACTGCTGAACCCCAGGCAGGACCCAGGATGCCCTTCATTTTGTCAGATATTCCCAATGACTTTTACAGGTGGCAAAGGTTGAGTCCTAACAGGCACTCAACATACGATTTTCTGTAATGAGAAAACCCTGTGAAGCTTGAAGCTGTTTCCCTCCCGGCCTCTGCTCTCCCATCCTTCCTTGCTTCCCACAATGACAGCATTCTGCATCCGTTTCCTATGAACATAAATGCTTGCATGTGGGCTTGCTCCATGTCTGGCACCTTAAGTGCATCCTTATCTTTAACCACCCAGAGCAGACTGCCCACCGGAAGCAGCTTGAGTCTTGGCTGTTATCAGGATTTGTCCCCACAGGATGAAGTTCCAAAGAGTCCCCGTGGCATAAAGCTTCCAAGCTTCTGAATAAGGGAAGACAAAGCCTAGAGGCAAAGGGGTCACCCCTGCCCTCCAGGGACTGACCTTGCGCCTCCCAGGGCAGGAAAAGATCCAGATCTGAGGCCATAGGAGATGCTGGAAGGGACAGCAGAGGATGCGAAGAGAGGGCAGAGGGAGAAGCCAGGTCCAGGGAGACAGATGCAAGAAAAACAACAGTTGAGAACATCTACTGAGCCAACCTGGCCCAGGAAATGTTGCGAGGCCCTCCCAGGGAGCACCCCAGGGCGGCATGCTCCAAGTCCACAATGGGACTGCTGGCTCACTGCACAGGCCCCATGGAAAGACTGGGGGCTGTGCTGGGTGTCTCAGCAGTGGCTCACCTTCTGAGGGGCTATCCTCTGTGAAGTAATGGGTGGCCTCCAGGGCTGACTCCGCTTCCTCTGGGATCAGAGCTGTGTTCCAACAGAAGGACAAGAAAGGACGGGGAAGATGTTGATTTCTAGTCAAAGCAGAAAAGGCCACTCTCCCCCACTCATGGCTCACCAGGCAGAACACCTTCTATTGTAACACCTGACATTTTTCTAGGTGGTCACATTCCAGCTGTCTCTGAGAGAGCCCCTCTAGGCAGGTCTCTAATTCTCAATCCTCCTGCAGTAGCCTCCTGAGCAGGGATCCCAGATGTGCTTGGCTTACTAGTTTGATTTTGACAATGTGGGTTTTTTTTTTTTTTTTTTTTGGTGGGGTGCTGGGGACTAAACCCTAGGTTTCCCATATGTTATGATTTACTCTATGGTTGAGCTATGCCCTCAGCACTGCTACTGTGTTTGGAAATGCAGTAACGTGTGCTGGGAAAGACTATCATCCATACATCCAGGAGTCTGGTGAACTTAGCTACCCTCCCACCACTTGAAGCCCTGCTCAGAAGATCTCTTGGGGGGGCATTTTACTTTATGCTGTAGCATCTGTACCATATCAATATATCCCAGCCTGTCTCATGTCTGTGATTGCTGGCATTGGCTGACTGAAACCTCAGGCTGCAGATCCCCAAGGCTGTCTGTACATGTAATCTTACCATTCCAGTAGTATGAAGGGGGTGTCGGGTGGGGGTTGGGCAGGGAAGGATTAACAGGCTGAAGCACAGAAGGATGGTAGGACCTAAGCACCCCAATACCGGGACGAAGCAGGCTAAGAAGGCTCAGATGGTGGGGTGGCCCCAGTTCTCTGATGCAGCCCAGGCCTTTCAGTTCTCACCAGCTGCAAGCTAGCCTCCTGTGAGAACTGTGCGCCAAGAGCCTCTTCAGCTCTGCCAGGAGAGCAATCATTTGGGGAGCTTCGATGAGTGGTTTGGGCACCACTGCAGTGAGAGGCTGGGGTGTGCAAGGTGAGTGGGGAGCGAAGCCTCGCAATCTAAAACCCACTCCCACAGGGCCAATTCTGAAGGCAGATACTGTATGAACTGCGCAGGGGGAGGCCCTGCTCAAGGAAACTGGCAGCCTGGGGTGGCTCCAGAGGAAGCAGGCTGCCCTGTGCCATCACTTTCATCTTTTTGGATCTGGTTCCTGCTAAGGGAAAGCTCCTTCTTAGTGGCTCTCCCTATGGTCACTCTCCTGAGCCAGACAGACTCTGGCCACACATGAAGGATGCCGGGGTCACGTGCTAGCCAGCTTCTGTGAGCCCCCACCCCCCAACTTGGCTCAGAACAGCCACCCACAGGAAACATTCCATCCTAAGGACAGCTCCAGCACCACCTACAGGCAGGAAGTGGGGCCCCTGTCATGAGGCTATGTGACAGGATCTGCAGGTGGCTTTGGCAGTACCCCAGGCTGTCTTGGGATAAACAGGAACCTTTAAGAACAAAGAGTGTAGGGCCAGGGTTACACTGGCACCTCCATCCCAGCCTTCTGCCCTGATGTGGATTCTGGGTCATGCTGCCCTGCCTGATGGGTTGAGTGTGGTTTCCAGAAGCCCCCCGGAATCTTCCCTCATGCCCTTTCCCCACCCGTGGCCTGTGCTCAGCCCACCAGCCAGGGTGGATCTCCGCCCCAGACCTTCCCTTCCACGTAGCTCAGCTCAGAGACATACCCATCCTAGAGGTATGTTGGTAGTTCAGGGGGCAGCGAGGGGCCCAGGGAGGCCCACAGCAGAAAGCCTAGGGACACTCACCTGGGGGCAGGTGTAGCTTGTAGAGTGCTTTGAGCTTCTCTGTGAGGTCTCCATGGTACATCCCACCTGTGGAGAAAGGCCAAGGAGAGGGACATGCTTGGCAAGAAGCTCCAAAGGGACACAATGCAGGCTGTGTTCCCATACCCTTCCTGTGGGTCCTAGAGGAAAATCCAGTCTGGGACAGCCTGGTTCCTCCCTAGCTAGGTCTCTAGGGAGGCTCAAACAAGCCCTAGGCCTCCTGCTTCCCTTGGGCCCTATGGAAAAGCTTAGCCTTCTCTGGGGCCAGAGCCCCAGATTGATGGAGAGGGACAGAGAAGAAACTGCTGAGCTCTGTCAAAGGGCTCAAGGCCGCCCTCTGCTGGCCACAGGAGGGGCAGACGCACTGGCTGGTGCTCGAAAGATGGGTGAGACACTCACTCATCCCAGTCACAAACTCCTTGAAGTTGATCAGTGAGTCCTTGTTTTGGTCCAGGAGGCGGAACATGCGGCCTGCCAGCACAGGCGTGTGAGAGCCACAGGCCCAGGGTGTCAGGCTGGCAAAGAGCTCCCGAAATTGGCTGGCATCAATCCGGTACTGCTCCAGGTAGGGCAGGCTGGGGTCCCGGTGGATGGCGGCTGAGCGGCTACCACCCCAGTACTGGCTTGCCAGATGCTTGGCCTGCAGGGGATACCGTCTGGTGAGATGGCCTTTGGGGCCCTGGCTCTCAGGGTCACCAGGGTGCTAGAGTGATGAGCACTGGCCAGCTACCTCAGCTTACAGGACCCCTGACATTAGCGCACAGCAGAGGCGCCAGACAGGGCCGTGGACTGCACTGTCAGACAGTGTGGGCCCCCTTGGGGACTGAACCCCAGGCAGCTGGAAAGACCCCAGGAACTGGCAACATGCACCTATAGTCTCAGCACTCAGGATGCTGAGGCAGGAGGACCAATTGACCTCTGAATTCAGTTTGAAGCAAATCTGAACAACACAGAAAACCCAGCTCAAAAACAAACAGAATAAAACACCCAACTACTTACTCAAACAGTTAGTCAACCAACAACCACCAAAACCAAAACCCAAACCCAAACCAACCAGTGGACAGTGTGAACTTCTGTCCTGGCCTTTCCCCCAGTGTCCTTCTCCCTCCTTTTAGAGAACACGAGTTTTGTGTACAGAAACTCACTTGACTCACCCTCAGGGCAGGGATTACAAAGCTGCCTTGTAATCATTCACCAGCACTGGTCGGGCAGCCCAAACTGTCCCTCAGCCACAGCACCTAGACTGAGTCACAGTCATCCCAATGACTGACCTGTGTCTTGTGCTAAAACTACTTGGAGAGAAAATTCTGTTTCCACTAGAGTCACTGAAAGCATGACCCAGGGGCTGTCTGTCATCATTTTACAGGAAAAGCAGCCCAGACGTTAACAGAGATGCAGCAGTGGCACAGTGGGTTCAGCACCTCGACCCAGCCATGCCTGAAGCCGAGTAGCTTGTCAGTTAAATGGGTGGATGCATTCTGTCTTCTACATGATGTTGGTTTGAATGCTTCTTTGTTTTTGCTATTTAAGAGTGTTCTACTGGAGCTCAGTCAGTAAACTGCTTGCCAGGCAGGCATGAGAACCTGACTTTGGTCCTTAGAACTAGCATAAAAAAAATCTGTGTGTGTGAGGCTGGCAAGACAGCTCAGGGAATAAAGATGCTTGCCACTGAACGGGATGTCTTGAGTTTGATCCCTGGAACACACAGTAAGAGAGTACCGATTCTCACAAGTTGTCTTCTGACTTCTCTGCATGCACAGTGGCATACATGCATGCACACAATAAATAAGTAGATGTAATAACGCCTTTAATCCTAGCATTTGGGAGGCAGAGAGAGGACGATCTCTGAGTTCAAGGCCAGCCTGGTCTACAGAGTGAGTTCCAGTACAGCCAGGGATACTCAGAGAAACCCTACCTCAAAAACACACGAAACAAAACCCAAACCGCAACCAAAAACTAAACCAGCCCAAACCAAAGCTGCACGTGGTGGTGTGTGCTCAGGTGTCACAGAGCTGTGAGGCGGGAGGCAGGAGATCCTGGGACTCACTGGCCAGCAGCCTAGCCTACTCACTCAGCTCTTCACCAGTGAGAGATCTGTCTCAAAAAAACATGGCAGATGGCTCCAGAGGAGTGACAGCTGAGGCGCTCCATGTCACTCTATTGTCTAAATGCCAAGGATTAAGTTCTACCACACATGGTCCACAGTAACTGCAACTGAGAACAGCTTCCCAGCTAGGAACTGCTGTGCTGAGGTCACACTTCACAGACTAGATGGGGAACTCCACCCGCCCTTGTGCTTGGCTGTCACCTTGAACACCATGTAAAGATCCTCCAGCTCTTCAATGGAGAAGCCAATGTCCCCTGGTATGGCTCGGACCTAGAAGGAAAGATGAAATGGTGCTACTGAGGGCCCCGAGTCCCTGCTGCAGTACAAACAAGATGCTTGCTCTGGGAGTTCTCACGTGGACAGGACGAACGGCATGCTCTGTCCTCTGGCTGTCACCAGTGGTCAAGCACATGAAGGTGAGTCTGCACATACGTGTTCACCCTTTGACACCACCTACCAGTCACCTACGCTCCCCGAGACCTTTTCTGGGATGGGCTCTAGCGGGGCTCATTCTGTCCTAAAGGACCCACTGAGGGGCACAGGGTGATGGATGGCCACTTAGCTCCAGCCACCCGGAAGGTGTCCTATACCTTGTCAGTCAGGTCTTAGTCAGGGCTGGTCATGTCTGTTGCTTGTAAGCAGAGGGTCCTATCCCTGAAGGGAGGGTTGGAAATATGGAGGTAAAATTAAGAGGTCCCTGACTCCACATGGACAAAGGCCAAGAACAGGTTTAAACAGAGCATGGAGTAGCTGGGATGGTAGACCCTCTGCAGAAACAAGGACAAGGGCACACCGTGTGAGCAGGGCAGAGTGGTGGGTTGTCACTGGCCAGGACAGAGGTGAGGGCCAGCCTGGGAAGACTTACAATTCCTACTAAGTGACTAGGGCCTCTCCCTATCTCCCTAAACTAGTACCCATGCTGTGGGTTGCAGGTACCAGGCAGGGCAGGGATGGGGCTGGAGAGGGTACTAGGAGAAGCTGTCCACTCAGGCCAGCCCTGCAGCCCCTTGCCACCAGAGGTTACCGTTGCCTTCCTCAGTGACCATACCACGCTTCTCTTGGCTGTGTCCTCCAAGGACTGGATCACCTTCAGCCTCTGTTTAAACCGCATCTGTTCAATGTCGTCAGCCCTCAGGCTGCTGAACTTCTACAGGCCAAAGGAGAATCAGTGAGACCAAAAGCAGAGGGGGAAATCCCAGCCGCGCTTGCCTGTGTTCACCCAAAACCAAAGGCCCTGGGGAACAGCCTGGCCAGGCTAACCCTGCTGGAAGCTGACCTCATAGGACACTTTCAGGAGGTCAAAGATGTCCACCTCTGCAGGAGGGTCATCTCCACTGGTCAGCAGAGCATGAAGGTGTGGGATAGGTGGGGAAATACTCTGCTTGTTGACCACATTGTCCAGGTATCTGCAAAGATCAAAAGACAGCAATATAGGTCCCCATCACCCACAGTCAAGCACTGGGCAGAGCTTAGGCCTGGGAATCCTGCAAGAAGGTGCTGGTGTGTTTGTTGGGTCTCTATTAGGCTGGGGGCTCCTATCTGGGTGGCAGAGAAAATGCCTTGCTGCCAACTCATGCCTGAGCAATAACCCTAAGGATGCCGGGCTGTCTTCTAGTGGCTTGTGGAGTCCAGAGCATACCTAGTTTGGAGACAATGTCATTCCTCTCTGGTGAGTCACCAGGGTCTGGCCAGGAAAAACCAGGCAGAGCACAGTTTCCCCAGGGACAGGGTCTTTCTCTGGCTGGCTAGATTGGGCCAGCCAGGCCTTCTCATCTTCCTAGGGTCTCCAAGATGAGTCTGACACTCAGGCAGGAGAGGCTTTCTGGTCTCAGTGGACATATCCCATCCATGGTCAGATGTCTACTCCTGAGGAGGGGCCCAATCTCCTCATTGTAGGACATATGTATGAAACCCAGTCATAACCAAGAGTCTTTATCATCAGGGATCGAGTCACATTAGCTAGGAGGAGGTAGACCACAGCCCCACCAATTCTACAAGATCCCTCCAGCCCTGGGCTGGCTCCATAGGCCAGCAGTGTTTGAAGCTGGAGCATAAGGAGATCAAGGCAAGTGCCAGGACAAGGCAGGGAGTGAGTTGAAAGCCAGGCTGGGGTCTGGGAAACTCCTTTGTGCACAGGGAAACCATGAGAGTGTTTCCTCCATGTCCTGGGAAAGGTCAGACCTGACCTGAATCCTGTGGAATATGGGAGAGACTGGAGAGGAGACCACATGATAAAGCAGGCCCTGGACCCAGAAAGGGTCCACCATGTGCCAAGGCAGCTGGAGTGGGGTAGGGGAAGAGTGCTTGAGGAAGCCAGGGTGAGTCTAACTTCGTGACAGCTCACTTAGCTGTCTGACAGGCCCAGTGTGGGTCTGCTCTATCCTGAGGTGGGCACAGTGCTGCCAAGCTTTGTAAAACAGGCGCTCCCAAGCCCTGTTTCCTGACCACCACCATGAGCATCACCATGCTCTGGGCCAATTCCCCATGACTATATAGCTGAATAGCAGCCTGTAGCCCAGTATACTCAAGCCCACTGGCCTCTTCTGTTTGCTCCCAAAACCTTAGTAGCACCTTGTCTCACTAGGACACTTGTCTCCTGCCCCTGGCCCATCCCTCGACCTAGTCTGGTACTTGGAGCACAGCACAGGATGTTGGCTGAGGGCTAGGGAGGGGAGGAGCTCTGCCGCCAGCCCCCAGGAAGCAGGAGTAGCCCCCATGACAGTCACCTGCCCAGCACGGTCATGGCCTCGCCCTCATCATTGCAGTCCAGCAGCTGATCCATGTTGGCGTCCAGCACAGCCAGGGCCACCTGCAAGATCACCTTGATGCCCTCATAGAAAAAGCAGTCAACAATGACCACGGCGCTCTCGAAGGGCATGACGCTGAGGAAAAGGGTCAAGAACCAGGACAGCGAGATGCTGGAGATGACCCCCAGCTCCTGCATCTTCTCTGACAGCCGGGGTAGGACGTCTCTTGTGAGCTCTTCAAAGATGCCTTGGTCTACGAGGGCTCCTGAGGAAGGCACAGTAGGCCAACTATGAGCACAGTCTAGGAGCTTGAGCCTGGATACTACCTGGTTCGGGTTCAACCTCAACCCTGCCAGCTCTGCTTACACTGAGGGCTAGAGGGGTGTGCATACGTAGAAAAGAGAAAAAGCAGCTTTGTAATCATTCTTTCTATAGCTTCCATACCACTGTGTGAAAGAAAGTACTTGTTTCAATATACAGTGGTCCCTTGTCATCCATGAGAGTGTTTCTAGCATTCCCCCAGACCCACAATTCCCTGGTGCTTAGAGCAGGGGCTACACAGCAGTTTCTCAGAACCTACGCACACCCTCTTGTACATTGTAAGTTACTTCTGGATGATTCATAATATCTAGTACAGTGTAAAACTACGAAAAGCTACACAGCTGTCATGTTCTGTGTAGGGAAGGACAAGGGATGGGTCTGGGTGTGTTCAGTACAGATGGAGTTTCTTCTGTGCATTTCTGGTCAGTGCTTGGCTAAATCCACAGACACAGAACCTATGGACACAGCTGGCTGACTCCTGGGAAATGCTGATTTTACCCTTCTAGAAACAAGAGAAGCAACCAGTGGCTCTGCCTACCTCCTGCTGCTGTGAACATATACAAAGCTAAAGGACCCATTGGTGACCCTAGACACCAAGCGCTAAACACAGACATGCTGAAATAGATCAGTAAGCCTATTTCCTTTTAACAACATAGGTTTACTGAACATGAGTGCCTAAGAGTAGGAGCTGGGCCACTGGGACACAGGGTAGACTATAGACTCTAGTTCTGATACTTGGCATTTCTATAGCACAGTCCGGAAAGCTGGATGGGGATGTGGGCTCTAAGCCAAGATAAAGAACCCACTGGATGTGTGCTATCCTCTGACTCTCCCTCTGGCCATCCTGGGAACGTCCTGTAAGTCTAGGTGGGAGTTGGGCTTGAGTCTGTACTTGCTTCTCTTCTTTCTTCCTTTTCAGTTTCTAGTCTGTAAGGTGGGGACCTGCCTGATGGCTGTGAGGTGTCAGGAAGAGCCAGTGGGAACTGCTCAGGGAGAGCCTGCCCGGCGAAAGGCAGCCACACCCAAGTGAGCTCCTAAGCAGGCAGAGGCTCAGGCAAGGGGGCCCTGGGGACACTCACCCACCACCCTGGTGTTGTAGTAGTCGGGCAGCATGCGCTCACACAGGGCCACCAGTAGCCAGAAGGCTTCCTCCTCACTGCCATAGAGCAGGAGCACCGAGGTCACGATGTTCATTGCCTGCCAGGTAAAGACAGTGGAGTGTGTCTATCTTACATTGCTGGCCACAGAGCAAAATGGTCTGCCCCTTCAGGAAAGCTCAGAATCCAGCAATAACAAACAGCTCCTGATCAACCCTGGGAAGTTTGCCAACAAGTCAATTTGTAAGAAATCAATGAGAGAAACAGCCAGACAGCTCCATCAAAGTGGGTCAGAAGACATTAGGAAAACAGGCAGTGACATCAGCTAACACTTCCAGTGAGTGGCTGGGTCAAGCTGATGTGTTGGGTGTGTAGCCAGGACCCTGCAGTGGGGAAGAGTGTACACACAACTGGTAACAAAAGGAAGCTTTGAAGAGGGCAAGTTATTTTAAAAATTATTCCAGGCTGATCTGCTGGCCCCCATGAATTGGTAACGTCCTGTAGAACACCAATTTTATAGCAAACGAGTTTTAGGTAATTCTTGAAATCCAGATACAAGTTAAGGCCAACAGAAAGCCATCTGACCTGGCTAGGAAAGACAAAAGTGACTAGAAATGTAATCAAAATCTCAGTGAGACAGTTCACTGGAGTCTGTAAAACCAGCAAGAGGGAGAGAGGAACTACTGATGTCATGTGCAGCAGTGCAGCTGCTGTGTGAACATGGAAGAGCCTCAGAAGATGAACACAGAGCACCACCCAGCAGAACCTCTGGCTTCACAGCACCTGAACTGGAAGGCAGAGACTGGAACAAGCACTCATGCACTGAAGTTCACAGCAGCTTTATGCACAACAGCCCAGTGTCACAAGTAACCCAAGTGTACATTAAAGGACGGAGAGAAGCCAGGCAGAGGTGGCACACACCTTTAATCTGCACAAGACAGAAGCAGGTGGGTCTCGGAGTTGGAGGCCAGCCTGGTCTGCACAGTCAGTTCCAGGACAGCCAGACTCTACAGAGAAACCCTGTCTCGAAATACGCCCCCCCAAAAAAAAAAAAGGGAGAGGGAGAAATGGAGAAAAATGCTACAGCAGAATATTATTCAGCCTCAAAAAAAGAATTCTGATTCATGCTGCAATGTGATGTCTCTTGGGGACCGAAGGTGAAAAGCCAGATGTAGAAGGATGTTATGTGTGAGTTCTCAAAGAAAAGCCTCACTCATTACCTCTCAGCACTTCTCACCCCTCTCCCTACCCTAAACCTCCCCCTCCCAGGGGACAGGCTTCTGCTTCCCTCCCCCCCCCTCCCGCCCTGATCCTTATATAACCTCAGCCATTTGGTCTTGGTCTCTTGGTCCTTGGCTCCTCTCTGTTCCCGCTCTCCTTTTCCTCTCTCGCTCTCTCTGACTCTCTCTCTCCTCTCATGACCAGGTTTATTTAGTCTGGACCCTTCCAGATGTCTTTGGCTGTGCTCTCTCTCATATCTACAATAAACTTTCTCCATCATACATAGGAGCAGTCATGTCCTCATCGTTTTCATTCAGTATGATAACACACGAGGTACACAGAACAATCAGATTCTGAGGCAGAAGGGAGAGTGGGAGTAAGAAGCAAGTGTCTTGACAGTATGGTTTTAGTGGGGGAGATGAAATGTTCTTATAGAGGGATCTAACAGTGTGGATGCACTTAATGCCACTGAACCACACACTAGCGGCTAAAATGCTAGATTTTGTACTATGTATGCTTACCATACATACAGAAAAAGAAAATCCTGTTCAGTCTCAGACCAGGCACACACAGAGGATAACTTACTATATGGCAAGGGGCTGAGGTGAGAACCGTCACCACTATTTTATTCTCTAAAAATAGCTATGTGTATGGGTGTCCATGTATAGGTGTATAGTATAGCGCCTACGGAGACCACAGACATCCAATCTTCTGGAGTTGGAGCTACAGGCAATTGTGAGCTGCCTGAGGTGGGTGCAAAATGTCCAACTCAGTTCCTCTAGAAAAGCATCACACTTAGCCTCGAGCAATCTCTACAACCCGTTTTCAAACAAGTTGGCAAGCAAGCAAACAAACAAAAACCAGTGTCTGACACAGCTCAGGCTGGCCTCCAACTTTTCCATGTAGTTGTGGTGAACTCCTGACCCTCCTGCCTTGATTTCCCAGGTGCTGAGATTATAGGCATGTGCTACTACTAGGTCTTTATTTTTAGGCAAGCAAGGTCTTGCTTTGTGGCCCAGGGTAACTTTGAACTTGCAGAAATCCTCCTGCCACATCCTCCCAAGTGCACAGGCCATCATGCCTAGCCAAGTCACAGCTTTTCTGGGTTAGGTCTTCATCGAAGGTATGGACAGGATCTCGTGTGTGTCAGGTCATCACAGGCTGAACCGCCAGCACCTGCCCCTGAGGGCCCATGGTGGGGGATATTATTCCCAGGACCCCTGCTAAGTCCCATTACCTGGCAGTAGCCAATAGTAGGATTTCGGAATGCATAGGCAGTCAGCACTCGCCGAAGCGCAGCTATCCCAAGCTCATTCTGGAAAGCAGGGTGCTCAGGCATGGAGCGATGGAGGTCTCGCTCAATCTCCTCAGTGGCCAAGCTGTATTTCCCCATGGACTTCTCTACCAGCTCAGCATAGTAGCCAGGATGGGTCACCATCTCATTCCAGGCCCCTGGGGAGACATGGGCGACCGTTGTCTTTCTCTTCTTTCTCCCAGCACTTGGGCAACAGTGACAGGGCTGAGTGGGGACATAAATGCCTCATGGAAGAGAGAGAACTCTGCAATCAATTACGAGGTGTGAGGTCAAGTTTCCCTGGTGACTGCTCTAAGAAATTCAAATAGCTAGCTGGGCTATGGCAGTGCATGCCTTTAATCCCAGCACTCGAGGCAGAGGCAGGTGGATCTTTGTGAGTTCCAGGCCAGCATGGTCTACAGAGTGAGCTACAGGACAGGCTCCAAAGCTACAGAGAAACCCTGTCTTGAAAAAACTAAATAAATAAATAAAAAATTCAATGGCCTGTCTTCTAAAATGCTGAAAGTGGTCCAAGGTGTGAATGTTGCCAGAGCTTATCCCAAGGGAAGGGGTCTTTAAGGGAGTCTTCCTGTCTTCAATTGCCCTGCCACCCACAGACACATCTGTGCAGCCATGTGCTGCCCTGGGCTCATGTACCTGGGTTCCTTACTCCTGGTTCTCTGAGAGAGCTGGCAGGCCCCCTGCCTCTGGCTGACTTCAGGAGGCTGGCCCAGGGACCAGAGGAATTGGCCTGAGGCACATTTTCCTTTGGTGCTATGGACGGAAGCCTAGGCCTCATGCAAGTTCAGGATGTGCTCACCCAGTACACCCCTCACAGAAAGCTCGGGGGGCTAGGACTGGCCAAGCCAAGGCTGGGGGCGATGGGGCCATACTTACCAGAGAAGAGGAGCCAAAGCTCCCCTCGAAGGCTTTCGGGAATGCCCTTCAGGACCAGCTCCCGAGTTTTGGCTGTTCGGTACATGCACATGCCACGTCCATACTCAAAGAAATGTATACTCCACGATTCCTCCTTCATCTTCTCCTTGGCCTGAGAGAGGGAACGTGGGGTGTGGCGCTGAAGAGTCTCATTGCTGAGGCCTTGGTGGCTGGTCCCCAACCTCTGTGCAAGGCCAGCAGCCTGCTGTGTAAATTACCCGTGGGGACGCTGCTGCAAGCCCGGGTTTCAGAGCCATGATGACCCAGGAAGACATGAGGACTTAGTCCCCTCCCCTTCCTCCCAGTTCTCCGGCAGCAGAGGCCCTTCCTGTTAGAGGCCCAGGGTCCCTGAGGAAAAGCACGCCCTCCTAACACAGGGCAGGCAGTGTCTGTCCCTAAGCCCTGGGTCTGTCTACCTGGCACTGACTAGTGTAGATCAAGAGGGCATACCTACCCTGACAAGCCATGAGGGATGGTGCTGGCCACAAAGGCCTAGCCAGAGGTGGTTCTACCTTCCTCCCAGAGTCTCGACTCAGACTTACTTACCCCTTTGGCACCAAGGTCCTCTATGGGTGAGTTTTTCTGGAAGACTTTGAGCAGGCCCTGGGAAGTAGTAGGAACCTCCTGTGTACTGAAACTCAGAGGGCTGCTGAGGGGAGAGGATGGGCTGGTGGGTGGTCCTGGTGCCTCCTGAGAAGCTGGGAGAGACTAGAAGATACAACATGAGGGGAAATTGCCTAACTGGGATGCCCAGTGGCCTTGACGTGCACAAACACCCAGAAAGTTGAACAAAGATGCCGCCGAGGGTCGTTGGGACCAAGTGCAAGGCTGCAGATGGGGCCCAGACTGCATTTCCTCTCTGGCTGGCCGAAATCAAAGCCACCCACACTTGCCCTTTGGGGCCTGTCACAGGCAACTTGCTCCTCCTCTTGGTGCTGCCCAGCTCTTCCTGAATCTGTGTCCTGCAGCATTAAGCATGTAGGAGGCTGGCTCCGAATTCTGTGTGAAGGTCAGAGGACAACCTGTGGGGGTCAGCTGTCTCCTTCCACCATGTGGGGGTCAGCTGTCTCCTTCCACCATGTGGACGCCGAGGATCGATCTCAGGTCGGCAGGCCTAGCAGCAAGCACCCTACCTGCTGAGCCATCTCACCAGCCCAGAGGGGTTCTTTTAGAAGCAGAAACATTCACCCTCAAATTCTTATGGAATTCCAAGGGATCCTGTTTATTTTTTCTTCTTCTGTGTTTTGTTTTTTATCCACAGCCTTAGAATATATATTAAATTCCATGAGGGTATGAATTTTTTGATCTTTTTGGTCTTTTAAAATATTTTCAAATTTAATTTTTATTTAGTGTGTGCCTGGGCTGCAGTTATAGGTGGTCGTGAGCTGCCTGATGGATGCTGGGAACTAAACACAGGTCCTTCTTAATGGTAGAGCATCTCTCCAGCCCGGTTCCCTTTTGCTTTCTGAGGCAGGGTCTCCCTATGTGGTTATGGCTATCCTGGAACTTGCTCTCTCTCTCTCCCCTCTCTCTCTCTCTCTCTCTCTCTCTCTCTCTCTCTCTATATATATATATATATATATATATATATATATATATATATATATATATATATATATGTCAGGCTATCCTTAAACTTGTAGTGATCCTCTTGCGTTTGCCTTCTAGGTTCTGGGATCACAAATTGGCTGCCATGCTGAGCATAAGAGTGTGTGTTTTGTCTAACTTGGTCCTATTCATGGTGCCAGGAAGGACAGCTGGCATCTAGCAGAAATGAAGTACCACACTGGATAAATCAATGATGAGTGCTCATGAAAGGCAATGCCTGACGATTACTCTGGCCCTGTCATTTGAGGTGTTAAGCCCTGTGAAGGTGGGGCAGTGCCACCACCCTCCTCCCTTTGTTTTTGGTGATGCCAGGGATGGAACCCAGGGCCATGTGCATACCACATCTCTTGTCCTTGGTTTTTTGGACAGGGTCTTACCAGTTCTCCAGGCTGGGCTTGAACTTGAAGTGTTAGGATTACAGGGATATGTCAGTATACTCGGCTCAGGTAATACTTTGTGGACTGTTCTATGCTCTACAGAACACAGGTGCCACGAGTCACTCTCCAGCATGGCACCCACAGCTCGTAGCACAGGGTTGGGCGTGGGGAGTGCAGATGATTGTCCCTGGGGGCTCTTCATCTGGCTTAGGCCCTGCTGTTCCTAAGTGGCTTCTTTACCTCTGGGGCTGGGTCCGAAATGCTGGCCTTTGTTCCCCCAGTGTTGCCGCTTAGCTGCTTGGACGGTGTTTTCTGAAGGAAGTCAGAGATCCTCTGAACCAGGAAGTCACGGTCTTTCAGGTTGGCAAACAGGAAGGTCATCTTACTTTTGGTGCTGATAGACAGGGGTCTGGGCAGGACGCTGGAGCTGTCGGCTTTTTCAACAATGGTCACCTAAGGCAGCAAAAGAATGCAGAGCTGGGTGTGCTGAACCACAGTGGCCTTAGGGCGCCCTCTCCTGGGCACAAAACAGTGGGGCATTGAGTGGCCCAGCTGGATTAGATTCCTGCCATGGCCATTTGTGATGTGTCACTACAGGGTGAATGCAATGGCCTTGCATGGCCTCTGGGAATGTAAAATGTGAATGCTTAGCACAGCTGCTGTCCCTCCTGGCTTTTCAAAAGATGGCCCATTAGCTGTGTCCTCTAGAGCATGTGAACAGCTAACTCATAACCCCTATACCCAGGGGACACTGTCTGGCAGCTTCTCCCAAGGCTGCAGCACAGGTGGGAAGACATGGGGCAGGCCTTCAGTGACTGCAGCCCAGCAGGGCACAAACAATGGCCACACTGGCTAGGCCTGGTCATTGAAGGGTCAATGCTGGCAACAAGGAAGGCTAGGAAGTCATGGGCTGCTTGTTACTAAAGGTGTCTCCAGGGAGGCAGTGACTGAGCTTTGACCTGGTCTTATTGGGTAAAGAGCTGGGTGAGAGACAGGACAGAAGGGACAATAATCATTGTGAAGTGTGTGTGAGGCTGGATGGAGGAGGCTGCAGGAGCTGGAACAGACTGAGCAGAGCGGGATGTGTCTGTATCTAAATTGGGTTTGTGTAGCATTATATGTATAAATAATAAGTTTTTGAGTGTATACACATGCATTCGTATGTATGTGCATATGTATAGGGTGTATATGAATATTTAAATGTGTGAAAGTATGTATAGAGTGTCTAAGTGAATATGTGGTAGATGTATGTATATATGAAGGAACAGATACGTGTATCCTATATGGTGTGTACATGAGTGGCTGTTTGTGTGGCCACACGCACAGTCTGAAGTATGTGGAGATCTGGGGTGGCCAGATAGAATGCTGAAGGTCCCAAGAGGTCACAAGAGGCAGTTGAGCACAGGGAGAAGATGCTGGAGGGTCCTAGGCAGGGCACCACCACACTCTGCCTGTCATCATCAGTTTTTCTGGCTGCACTGGGAGGAGGATGTGTCCCTAAGGGATCAAATGTGGTTGGGACTTCCCTGAAGAGGCCTGGAGCCTACTGTGTCCTAGGTGGTTGCTGTGGAGATGAAGGGACAGACTTGGGAGGGAGTCCCTGTCAGGACATCAGTTAGAGTGCAAGCACCAGGAAGCAGTCAGAATCAAGGAGGACTCCACTTCTCCCTGGACAATGGAGGGCAGAATACCACCTAGGAAATGCTTCTGGGAGCAAAACCCAAGAGCTCACAGGATGAATCACGGAGCTGGGCTGAGTTAAGGGGGCCTGTGGGTCATCCTGATTGGTTGCAGAGCTCTGCCACAAGAGCGTCTAGGCCAGAGATGCTCACCTCCCTCAGGGGTATGATGAGGCGGCATGCATCTTCTTCCTTGCTGGCAAAGCAGATGTAGTTATTGGAGATGAACATCTGGCCAGGGATATGTAGCTTGTTAAATGGTGTCCAGAGGGTGCAGCCTGTGTGGCCATCCAGCCGCTCATCTTTGGGAAGTCTGAAGGTGGCCCTGTAGCACTCATTCTTGGCTCGGGCATCCAGGTCTCTGAGAAAACGAAGTGATTAATTAGGGTAGGGAAAGAATTTACTGTTTCCAGATCTCTGGGGTTTTCCAGTGAGCAAGTCATGTCTGGGAACTGGAGCTTAAGAAAAAAAAATTTTTTTTTGAGACAGGGTTTCTCTGTGTAACTCTGGCTGTCCTGGAATTCACTTTGTAGACCAGGCTGGCCTCAAACTCACAGAGATTTGCCTGCCTCTGCCTACTGAGTGTTGGGATTAAAAGTCACCACTGCCTGGCCAAGATGTGGTTTTTATGCACCCGGCAGGAGGGACAGAACATAATGTTCCCTTGAGGCTGTAAGATTTGAAGGGACACCTAGAAACTCTGCCACTTGGTACCGAAGGACAGACAATTCTTGGAGTTGCTTGAATCCTGCTTGGCTCAGGCCCAGCAAGACATGGACCCTGAGGTTATTTCTCTACTCAGGGAAGAGCTAACCCCGCCTTGAAACCCAGACAGGATGCCCCAGCAAGGGGCAGTGGGGCTAAATCCAAAATGTATGCCAGCTCTCATTGAACAGAAATGGATGATGGCCATGGATGGTGGCCTGATTTGCTTGTTCCAGGGTATATCCACACAGGCGTATCTTCCTAGGTCCCCAGGGAACTTCTTATCTGCCTTGAGCTTCCACCCTACCCAGAAGCTGAGCATGTTCCCAGACTCACAGTGTGGGACACTGTCTGCCAAGCTCCAGCACTGCTTGTCTTTCCGGTCACCTTGTCACTCCATCAGAAGGCTGTCATCCTTGCACAACATCCTGACCTAGAAGGTGCAGCATGGGCCTACACCTGGCGAAGGGTGCAGCCTAGGGAGTAATCTAACTGAGATGAGCTCTCCAAACACCAATGTTGAGTCCAGCACCACTTACCCTGGCTGTAGAGCCCAGGAAACTTCTACAATCTCAGTCAAATGAGTGGGTTTCCTGTGAGGCTAGAACCCAAGGCTTAAACAGAAGTGATCTGCTGAGCTGGCCACCTCGACCCATTCTCCAGTCACTCCCATGGGCAGAATGGCAGTGACCTCAGCTCTACCTGGGGCCTATCTCCTTTGCTAGCTTTGGGACACACATACTCTCTCTCCTTCCCTCTCCCTCCCTCCCTCTCTCTCTGTCTCTCTCTCTCTCATATATATACACACACACAGATCACAGAGGAAGGAAGGCTGTGCAAACCCAGCAGTCATTCAGCAGTATTCTAATCTCAGCATAATCTGACTAAAATGGCTTACATTCTAGATCCACTGTTTCTTGGTTGAGGGACATCTCTGTCACCCAGCATCCTGATCTGAGACTGGGAGATGGTGAGACTACTCCCCACATAAGGGATTTCTTATACCATTTTCAAATACCATGGTGGTATTTGTGGCTCTCCCAATACCATACTGCAATGGTCTGTTTGCTGGCTTCTTTCAGAAGTAGTGGGCCCGTCAGGGCATGAGCTGGTCACCGGCAGTGTTAGTGGATCTAGCCCAAGGGAACCTTGTCACTGCTGTGGGGTCTTCCCATTTCTCAGGAGGGCGGCATACCGCTTTAGAGCTGAGATGTTCTTATGTGGCCGGATGGGTCTAGGCAGGGCCTTGTCCTCCAGGAAGCCTTCGCTGTCCAGCAGTTGTCGCATGGCCAGGTTGGCCAGCTGTTCCATGAGCTTGAAGGTCTCACCAATGTTAAGGAACATGGAGAAGAATAGTTCCTGGTCCCGTGTGTCCACACGTATGCTCTCGGGGAAGAGCAAAGTGGCGTTCTTCTCTAGGCGTGTGACGTCCACCCACTGCACCACCAGGCTCACTGGTAACAGGGACAAACACACCATCCATTACAAGTGAACAAGGTGAGAGCTCCATTCGCTTTCAGAACCCCCCCCATTGCTTCCCAAGGACACTATTTACTTCCATCCCTCCGTGCCTGAGTCTAGTCATGCTAAGATAACACGATCTACAAGGAGGCACCAGCCCTTGGGGTCCACGCTGCTCCAAGACCAACCCTAGTCAGTGAATGTCTGCCCTGGGTGGATGAAGACGGAAAGGAAACAAACAAACAAACAAAAAAACACAGAGAACTAGCTAAGACACTGGCCCCAAGGGGCCCCACTGGGTAGGAACCAAGTCATAGTACGGTAAGGCTGGCACAGAGCAGGATACCAGCCTCCACAGAGAAGGTGACTGGCCACTGCAGTCTTGGCAGGTAAACAGTAAGGGCAGGAGGAGGGCAAGGAGGAAGGTGGGCTCAGGAACTAGTGCTGACACCTGCCAACCAGGTTAGCAGTAGGCCAACCAGGGCGACAGTAACAGCAGAGGGAACCCGACAGCCATGCTGGGATTGCAGCTTGCCTCCCAGGGTCAGGGTGTTCTGCAAGGAGAGACCTTTAGTAGGTGACAGTGGCATAGACCTGAGGCTCTACAAAATCTAAAGGCACTTAAGGAGGATGTGCTGCTGAACACAACACCAGAAATGAGAAGCAAGAGGCCTTAGCTACTGCAAAAGCCCACAGAGGGCTGTGGACACAGGAGCTGCCAGGCACAGGTGTTGCCTGCATGCTCTCATCACAGGAGTTAGGGTGACATCTGGGTTTGGGGGAGACAAATATCTGGGTGCAGAGAGGAGGGAGACGCACTAGGAGGTGAGTTTAGGGAGGTGAGGGCATAGGGGACCTGGGTATGAGGAGGGGAACTAAACAAAGGCATGCCTTCTGCCCCCCTCACCTTCCTTCCCCAGCAGGAAGGAGTAGAAGCACAGGTGGTTGACGGTCAAGTACAGCCAGCCCTGCCGTGGCACTCGGCCTTTCCAGAAGCTACAGGAGTAGTAGTTGACTAGCTTCTCGCCCTCGGGCATGCCGAACTGCTTCCGCATCTTTAGCTCTGCCTCCTTAAATTTCCCCGGGTCCTCATCCCCCTGGGGCTGCAGGTTCTTGTTCTCTTCTGCAATGATGCCCTAGAAGGGACAACAGGGCTTGGCCACTGAGCATGTCGGAGCAGTCCCAGAAAGGAGCAGAGAGCCCAGGAACCCAGAATCCAGGACTTTTCCCCTTTCATTAAAACATTTAGGCAGTGGTGGTGCACACCTATAATCCCAGCACTTGGGAGGTAGAAGCAGGTGGATCTCTGTGAGTTCAAAGCCAGTCTGGTCTACAGAGTGAGATCCAGGACAGACTGACTCTAGCCCCCCTAAGTTTTTGAGGGGGTACTGGAAGTCTCATACAGCCTAGGCTGACTTCAATTGCTATATGTAGCCAATCTTCTGTTTATTGCCCAAATGCTGAGACTTCAGGCATCTGCCACCACACTTGGCTTAGGTGGTGCTAGAACCAAACCCCGAGCCTTACGCATGCTCAGCATGTACTCTAACCGCTGAGCCACATTCCTGGACCTCAATTACTTTTTAGTAGTAGCATACAAAGGTTTCATTATGACATTTTCTTCCTTCCCTTCAGGCCCCTTTCCTAGGTTTTGGCTGGTAGCTCACCCTCCCTCCCTCTCTCTGCTAGAGCACCTGGGAGACCCAAGAGCAGGGAGCAGAGGCTAACAGCAGCCGCTCTGCCTTTCCCCCGTGACTTTCTCAGTGGAGTTGCCAGCCCTGTGCCTTCCCACTCTCTTCTCAAGAGTACCAGCCCTTCCTTACCTGTCAAAATCAGAGTAGATTTTAAACACTTGATTTAGTTCTTGTTTTTAACATAGTTATTCAGGCTAAATATTAGGATTATTTAGCCTTTCGTTTATTCTCTCTGTCTCCCCCCCCTCCCCCGCATGGTATGTGTGCACAGACATGTGAGAACATCTTTGTGGGGTTGGGTCTTGCCTTCTACCCACGTGGGTTCTAGCAGCAGAACTCGGATTGTTAGACTTGCACAGCAAGCACCTTTCCCAACCACACCATCTCTTAGGGCCCAGGCTTCTGTCTTAATTAGGTTTTTTATTGCTGCAAAAAACCACCATGACCCAAAAGCAAGTTGTGGAGAAAAGGGTTTATTAAGCTTAAACTTCCTCATTGCTATTCCTATTGGTATCCTGACCAAAGGCAGGAACTCAAGCAGGCCCGGAACCTGGAGGCAGAAGCTGATGCAGAAACTATGGAGGGCTGCTGCTTATTGACTTGCTCACCCTGCTAGCTCAGCCTGCTTTCTTATAGAGTCCAGGACCACCAGCCGGGACCTTCTCCACTGTTCACTAATTAAGAAAATGCACTACAGCTCCATCTCATGGAGGCGTTTCCTCAACTGAGGCTCCTTCCACTCTGACAACTCTATCTTGTGTCAGGCTGACACAAGCCAGTACACCTCCTTTCCTTTTCCAATCTGAAGATAAGTAAGCTATAGTAAAGGATAGGCCAACTCATGCCTCCTAACAAACTCCCAAGGCTGTTTCTGCCACTCCCTCATTCTTCACATTTTCTCTCCCATGTGGCTTCTTACCAGAGGCTCTTTGTCCTGGGTCCTGTCTGTTTCTGGATCCATCACACCACTCTACTATTCTCTTGGGTTTTTTTCTGTTTTGTTTTGTTTTTTAAAGCAATTAGTTTTGGTCTTAGAATTTCTACTTCCTTCCATTTAATTTCCTGGTTTCTCTGGAGTTGTTTCTAACTTACTAGATGGGACACCTGGCTCATTGATGTCACCAGAGTCTTTCCTAACATTTAAAAGTTCCTTCTGTGTCCTGCTGCTGCCTCACACCAATTCCAATGTAGATGGTTTTTCTGCTGTGTTCACGGGTGTGTGCATGTGTGTGGAGGCAGGTGGTTTCTGCCAGGTGAATTTTCGGATTGCTTTCCACCCTATGCATCAAGACTGGGTCTGTTACTTGGGCCCAGAAGCACTGATTGGCTAGTCTTGCTAGCTAGCTTTCTCTGGGGAATCCCTGCTTCCATCTTCTGTTGCTGGGATTTTAAGCGGGATGCCATGGCCACTCAGCATTCACATGGGTACTGGGGATTTGAACTCCAGGCCTTGTGCTTGGAAGGTGAGAGTTTTACCTGCTATCTCCTAGCCTCCTTGTTTGGCTTTCCGTTTCTAAATTTCCATGGGCTATCTTGTGATACCCAAAGGCTATCTGGGGCTTCATCCTCATCACAGCATCATTGTGAGTTGGTGTGGTGGACCTGTAAGAGGTGGGGTCCAGTGGGAACTCTTATGATCACTGGAGACATGCCTTTAAGAGGATATGGTGGCACATGCCTTTAAGTCCAGTACTTAGGAGGTAGAGGCAGGCAGATCTCAGTGACTTCTAGGCCAGCCTGGTCTACTGAGTGAGCTCCAGGACGGCTACCAAAACTACAGAGAAACCCTGTCTCGAAAAACCAAAAACAAACACCCCCCCCAAAACAAACAAGCAAACAAACAAACAAAAAAGAGGATGCAGGGATAGCTGGGCATGGTGACACTCAGGAGGCAAGGCAGACAGATTGCTGTGAGTTTGAACCTACTGTGGTCTATGCAGTGAGTTCTAGGCTAGCCAGAGTTACATCGTGAGACCTCTTCTTCCTTCCTTCCTTCCTTCCTTCCTTCCTTCCTTCCTTCCTTCCTTCCTTTCTTTCTTTCTTCTTCCCTTCCTTCCTTCCTTCCTTCCTTCCTTCCTTCCTTCCTTCCTTTCTCTTCTTCCTTCCTTCCTTCCTTCCTTCCTTCCTTCCTTCCTTCCTTCCTTCCTTCCTTCCTTTTTTTATGTAAGAGTATGGGCACCCTAATTCCTTCCCTTCTCTTCCATGTCTTGCTGTGAGTTGAGCATATTTGCTCGGTCACACACTTGGACCATGATGTGCCTGCCAACAGAGGCTAACAGGGCAAAATCCAACAGAACTATAAAATACAAACACAAACCTTTCCAACCCCCCTCCAAAAAAAGACCCTTTTTGCTTTATAAGCTGATTATCCAAGGTATTTGTTACAGTTCACAAAAAATGAACTAATAATGTCCCGTCTCCTTTGAGCTCACTCATTCTGAACATTAGTGTTCTGCTCATGTGTTTGTTAGGGCTAGCATTTAGGAGATAATTTGATAAGGCTGCTAACATTACTACTACTACTCAACAGCAGCTTGGCTTTGCCTGCTTCTCTGGAGCTGTAAAACAACACAGGTCCTGCCTTGAACATCAATGTGTGCAAAGAAGGGCTAAGAAACTTGGTGTCCAATGTGATGAATTCACAAAGCTTGCTGAAAGCAACTCTGCACTGTCGAACCCCATGCAGCAAGGGTCTGTCTGGGAATCTCAGTGTAGCCCAGGCTGGTCTGGAACTCACACGCTTCTACTTCCTCCTGAGTGTTGGGATCACAGGTGTGTGATATTATGCTCGGCTTCATAATCATTATTTGGTTATAAACTAATCCATTAAACATACCACACATGACTTAGTAACTCCCCTGAAGATAATGCACTGAGCAGAATAAGGACTTAGAAAGTACTGGAAAATGCTAGCAAGATGACTGTTCTCAGATTTGCCTCTTTCGGGACTGGGAGCCACTGCTTCCCGGGCTAGGGCTAATTGAGGCTGCAGGAGTGCAGTCAGTCACTCTGCATCTATGAGGACACCACAGGGCACACCTTAAGAATTGCTGCATAAAAAGATATGTTCTTTTTTGTTTGTTTTTTGTTTTTCAAGGCAGGGTTTCTCTGTGTAGCCCTGGTTGTCCTGGAACACACTTTGTAGACCAGGATGACCTCAAACTCACAGAGATCCACCTGCCTCTGCCTCCCATGTGCTTGGATTAAAAGCGTGCATCATCACACGTGGCTGGTATGCACCTTTAAACTCTAAGATACTTTATTATTTCATCTGGGTATGCTGGTGTATAGCTTGATTGCTGCATTTGGAGCTCAAAGCCAGCCTTAACTACATTGCAAGTTGAAGGCAAACATGAACTATCTAAGTTTGTGTCTCAAATGAGTAAAACAACAACAGGAAAAGCTGGGCATGGTGGTGCACACCTTTGATCCTAGTATTCGGGAGGCAGAGGCAGAGCTAGAGATCTGTGAGTTCAAGGTCAGCCTGGTCTACAAGGTCTATATAGGGACTTTCACACCAACCAGGGCTATGCAGAGAGGACCTTATTTCAAACAAAACAAAATATACCAAGAAAAAAAATGTTTTCCAATGTCTTCCCCTCTAGGCCAAGGACCTAGAGAATACATCTGCATATTTGTTCTATGTCATTTCAGAAGGAATACAAACTCCGGGTTAACCTTCAGAATCCAGAGGCCAGCTAAGGCATGGGCTCCACAGGTGTGTGGATTAGCTTTCTGACAACCACCCGAGATAGTCAGTGTAAAAGGAAGGAAGGTTTATTTTTATTTGGCCTGAGGGATCTAGAATTTTTAGTTCATGTCTGCATCACCATGTTGCTTTGATCCTGCAATGGCACAGTACACCATGGTGGAGAGTTATAGGCCTGTCTACCTCGTAGTGACCAAGAATCGAAGAACACAGAAAGGACCAGGGTTCCATTTCCCCCCTTCAAGGGCACATCTCCACCCACCTAATAGCCTTCTGTGAGTTCTCACCTCCTAAAGAGCCCAGCATCTTCCAATAAGACCTCAGGCTGAGAAACAAAACAGTCAACCCCTAGCCTTTGGGGGACAGTCAAGATCCCAATTAGAACCATCAGAAAATGAGAGGATGCTTCAGTTTCCATCCTGTGAAATGGGAACAAAACCTACAGCAGGTTGTCTAAAGATGAGACAACTCCGTTCTTGGAATCTGCAGGGCATTGGTTCTAGGACCCCCAGAGGCACACGAATTCTTGTATGCTCAAGCTTCTTCTACATAAGGACTGGGTTTCTGTATAGCCTGTGCCCACCCTCCTGTGTGCTTCAGCTCATTACAGCACACGGCGCAGCAGGAATGTTCCCCTCTGCTGGATTGCTTAGGACAGACTGACAACAGAAGTCTTCATGTTCGGCACGGATGAAATTCTTTTCCCCAGCTATTTCTGACTCACAGTTGAATCCACGGACGCACAGTCCCTGGTACTGATCATCAACTGTGTGTAGCCACTACCACCCCACAAAGGTGGGGCAGGAGCCTTACGTGTATCTTGCCCTTGACGAAGGTGGTGATGTCTTCCTCGCTCTCGAAGATGGACAGTGTCTGCAGTAAGTTGTTTTCCAGCCATTCCCAGTGTTTGGTGATCTCTTTGCGGGAAGAACCTAGTTCAGCGAGGGCAGATGAAATCATGAGGTCTCGGGATTCAAATCGGGGAGGTGGGCCCCACATTCTCTATTTGAGGGACCACGGTCTTCAATAAAGATGAGCCTTTTCTGCTTAAACTCCCTATTATGATGGAGGCCATAAACACAAAAAGTCAGAACTACAGAGCCCTCCCTCCCCCAGCACCGAGGGGGACACCTGGCTCTGAACCCCTGCCCTTCTAGAGACAATCCATGTGGCCACAACTTGTGAACTCCTCAAGCTTCTTTGTCCAGCTAACACAATCTCTGCAGGATAGGCAAATGGCTACTGCCCTCTTGCTGGCCTCCCCAACCCCCCAGTGTCTGTCTGAACACTGCAGGTCCTTGGAGAAGTCAGTACTATTACTCCTAAAGCCCGGGGATTGTCTGCTCCCATTAAGGACTTAGAAGAGCAGCCCTAGGAGGCAAAGGAAATACCTGTATTGGAAAACTTTTCAGAATGGATGACTACAAGAGGAAGGAGCATCCTATATTCTCAGCTGTGCTAGGGCGAAGCAGTCCAAGGGTCTTGGCAGGAAGAACAGCCATGCCCATACACTATGGCCTATCAACTAGAGGCTAGAAACTAGTGAAAATGCTTCACTACTGAGCCCCAGCCTCAGCCCTGAAGAAGACACCCTTTTCTAATTGACAAAACCCTTGTAGCAGCTGAGCAGGTGACCCTGACCCCTTCCTGGAGGTCCCTAGCTCTTCCCACCTACAGCTCTGCTCATAGCTCTGCTATAGCCTGGGTGGTTTTGTTAGGGATTATTTTTCATATCAATCCGAGTTCCCCCTTTCTCCCCCTCCCACTTTCCCCACCTTTTCCTAACCCCCTCTCATCCACTCCTCAGAGAGAGTGAGGCCTCCCATAGGGAGTCAACAAAGTCTGTCACATCACCACGTTGAGGCAGGACAAAGGCCCTCCCCCCTCTATCCAGGCTGAGCTAAGTATTCATCCACAGGGAATGAGCCCCAAAAAGTCAGTTCATGCACTAGGGATAAATCTTGGTCTCAGGGCCAGTGGCCCCACAGACTGCCCAAGCCACACAATTGACACCCACATTCAGAGGGCCTAGTTGGGTCCAAGCAGCTCACTGACCAGATAAGCAACCCCACAGCATGGAGCCTCTCCCTTGATGGCTTTGGGGAGGACGCCCACAGTAGGATGTGAGACACTCTCAGGAGATTAAAGGTGTGCACCACCACTGCCCAGATTTATGTGTAGAAATGTTATGTCTGCATGTATGTGCACAGCTGTGTGCCCCCATAGGTCAGAAGAGGGGGTTGGCCTTCTGGAACTAGAGTTGTGGGTGGTTGTGAGCCACCATATAGGTGCTGGGAACCAAACTGGGGTCCTCTGCAAGAACAGCAGGTGCTCTAACTACTGAGCCATCTTACCAGCCCTCAGGACCATTTTCTTTTATACAAACATCCCCCAGCAACCTTAGATGGATGAAACCACCATTCTGTCTGCATCTGTTTGTATTTTACAGATTTTTTTTTTTCCCAGACAGGGTTTCCAGACAGGTTAACTTTATAGATCAAGCTGGCCTCAAATTCACAGAGATCTACCTGCCTCTGCTTCTTGAGTGCTGGGATTAAAGGTGCGTGCCACCACTGCCGGGCTATTTGTTTGTATTTTAAATATAAATTTTTATATATACATTTAGTTAAAAGAAATTCACTCATTTAATATTAAGGACACAAATTACACCATCTCTGGCAGGTGCTGGGGATAAAAAAATGCAGTGGCTAATTAGACTATTGAGGGTCATTCCTGTTTTCAGAACTGTCCACAGATCTCCCTTCACTTCGTCTAGCACCCTTAGAGACGACTCACTGTGTGCAGCTGAGGCACAGGGAGGTTCAGTATGTTAACCAAAGCCACCTCACAAGCCCAGGCTGCCGGCATAGCCTCTCATTCTCAGGAGTTCCCATCTGACAGCGGGACAGCCAGGTCAAGCCGAGGAGTAGGAGGAGTAGCTGTGTGGGTCTGAGGGATCTGGGGAGGTGACAGCAGGGGACGCTGCTCGGAAGCTGGCACAGGGCTGGTGGGAGCCACAGGCTCTGCAGGCATGAATACCAGGGCACAGCTGGGGAGGGGTTCGGGAAGGGAGGTGAGCCAATTCCGGATATCCTGAATACCAAGGGGAGACACTGGGTGCTGGGCAGGTTCCAGCAGGACACCTGGTGTTGGCAGGCTGCTTCTGAGACAGTGGGGGAGGGAGGCCCAGGTGAGACCGGGGCGGGGATGGCATCTGGTGAGAGGAAAGGGAAAGGGGTGCGGTATGAACTAGGACTTGGGTTCCGCAGTGTGGTCCCAACCTTTCTTAGCACCAGGCCCCACTGAACTGCAGGGCTGTCATCCCTCCCTACTCTCCTCTCCCCTACCCTGTGCCCTTGGTGCCATGGTCGTACTCTTCAGGGCCCATGTTGAGTCACATGCTGGGTGGGAAGATGTCTCTGTGGGTAAGAGCTCTAGCTATACAAGTGGACTGGCCTGAGTTTGATCTAGTGAACCCACGTAAAGAGCTGGGGATGGCACGTATCTGTAATGCTAGCATTTCTTCAGGGAGACGGGAGGCAGAGATAGGAAAATTACCTAGAAGCTCTTGGGCTAGCTGGTCTGGTGTACACAGCATGTGTGCATACACACACGTGAACACACACTAAATTAATTTTATTTAGAATGTAAGTTGTCTCCTTGGGACCAAGTCACTACAGTTTCCCGCTTGGGAACTGGGAACACATGGAACAGGGAATCCCGTCTCCTGAAGGTAATCCTTGTAGGCTCCCAGTACCACTATGGTCTGAAATCAGGACACCTGGGGTCTTGCTGCGCTTCTCCACTTGGTCTTGGCACACTGACCTCTCTAATTCACACTGTTGACTTGCTCCCACTGCTGTTCAGGATGCCAAGGAGGAGGGAATACGGTAATACCGGGGGGCAAAGGACTATTTCCGGTTGCTACCTGCCTGTGCTCTTAACCCCTTGATTTTCTAACCTCCACCCTGATGCTAGGGTCCAATTCTGAGGGCTATGCACTCCTCCCTCCTGTGCTGACATACGCTAGGCAACTGCGGTACCACTCAGCTACACTTCTAGTCCTTTACATTATTTCATTTATTTGATATTATTTTTAAAATGCTCCCCCCCCCTTGAGACAGAGTTTCTCTGTATAGCCCTACATGTCCTGGAAATTACTCATAAACCAGGCTGGTCTCAGTCTCAGAGCGCCATCTCCCTCTGCCTTCAGAGTGCTGGGATTAAAGGCCTGAGCCACTCACTGCCTGGCTTATTTTTTGAAATAAGATCTCATGTTGCCCAGGCTGGCCTTGAACTTTCTTTGAGACCAAAGATGACAGAATCCCCGAACCTCTCAAGTGCTGGGATAATAGGTATGAGCCACCATGCCCGGTTTATGTGGTGCTGGGGGTCAAATGCAGGGATTCATGATGCTAGACACACACTCACTAAGCCACACCCTCATCTATTATTTATTTAAGATAGAGGCTTGCTAAATCACCCAAGCTGGTCTCACATTCATGATCCTCACTCCCCAGCCTGATATTATAGGTGTGTAGCACCACAGCTGGTTGAGGTCCACAAACTCTTCCCAGGCCACCAAGGAAAACCAGGACTCTGCAGGATGGTAATAGCATAGCTTGTAACCAGAGAGGTATCTGCTAACATGGGAGCAGGTGTCTGGGGTCTGAGCTACTACTCTGTGCAATGCTAACAGGGAACTGGATTGCTCTGGACCACGGTTTTTTCATCTTCAAAACAGAGAGGCTTGAAGAACCTGTGAGGAGGCTCAGGTGAGTGCCTGCCACGCAGGAAGTGGTGTCTGAACACAGGAGCCACTTCCGCATGAGTGGTGCGCACTGACCGTCCTCCTACATAGGCCTAGGTGGGCTCACCTCATCTGATCTAAACACAGCAGCTTCAGTAGAGTCCTGTCACTCACAGTGGACATATGTATGCCACAAGGCCCCTCAAACACTGAAGTAGAGACCACCCAACCATTACCCCAGGCTAAGTGCAAGGAGAAGGTCTCGATGCTTCATCAACCCACCAATATGTGATTGTCTCTCTTGTGCTTTCTATTTAAAGATACTTTGAAATGAACTGGGTGGAAAGGACCGGGCTTCATTCCTGAGCAAGGTTCTCCGAGGCTCTTTCTGTGCGGGGTACTCCATCTTCCTGCACTGAAGAGGGGAGACAGTACTCCAGCACTCTCCATGGAGCTCATCTACATCAGTGAAACCAACACAGAGCAGAGAGATGGGAAAACATGTCACCCCACAGAGTGTTTCCAGTAGAGACCAAAATAAGAAGGCCAAGAGCTGTCCTGACCCAGCTCAGCTGGGACCCGGGCCATCCTAGGAGCCAAATTTCTTACAGAAATTTGGTAAGAGTATCGAAACGCTAGTTGTGTCAATGAGGAGGCTACAAGTGAATCTGAGTAATAAATGGAATCTGAAAACGCTGAATCTTCAAACTATGAGGTCTCTCCCTTGAGACAAGGTGGAAGAGAGAACAAGGGCTCTAGTGAAGTCCTAGCCTATGTCCCCAGGAGCTCACAAGA
The DNA here is from genome assembly GCA_030556225.1 of Cricetiscus sungorus. Classification (NCBI taxonomy): domain Eukaryota; kingdom Metazoa; phylum Chordata; class Mammalia; order Rodentia; family Cricetidae; genus Cricetiscus; species Cricetiscus sungorus. Next base: position 30,494,703 of record JANBXA010000069.1, on the reverse strand, counting down.
ATGTAGGTTTCTTGTCCCCTCCCTCCTAGTGTGACCTCACGACTCAGGGCACTTACCACATGCCACTGTCCAATAGACCTGTGAGTCTTGGGTCTGGTGCAGGATGCGGTAAGGGGCCACACGGGCGCTGGAGTCCAGGACCACATCCAGGGTGCCCACGAGAAGACCTGTGGGCAGGGCGGAGAGGTGGAAGGTGAGTGCCCTGGGGGTGTGGCCTGGCCGGAGACCAGGCACACAGTACCACCTCAGCAGGGCCACACAGCTGGACTTCTTACTCCTCACATGCTTCCTGCCAGAGATTCTCAAAACTTCCCTTCCTGTTTCTGCTGGAAGCATCTGTTATTTTCTCGGCTCAGAAGGACTTGCAGCAGAGGTCTTTTGATACAGGCCCTCACTATCCAGGCTTAGCTGCCTAGGGGGTAGGTCAGGCTGGCCTTGAACTCTGTTTCCCAAGTGCTGGAGTTTGTGTCAACCAAGCTGGGCTGCAGTAAATGTTTAACAGGACTCAAAACTCAAACAATTCTGGGAGGGCCTTTTGCAGAAAAATACTAACTATAGGTTTTATTTATTCAATGACATGACCTCAAGAATCCCAGGCTGTCCTCAAACTTGGTAGGCAATGATGACTCAACAGATCCAGCCCCAACCCTCCCTAGTGTTGGCATTATTATACACATGTGCCACTATGCTTGCTGAAGGTGCAACCCGAGCTTTTGTGCATGGTAGGAAGCCCCCCCACCAACTGAGCTGTATCCAGCTGTATTCTTAATAACTTTTTTTTTAAAAAATGTGCTTTGGTGTTTGGGTGTTGGGTCCCCTGGAACTGGAGCTACAGACAGCTGTGACTGCCATGTGGGTGCTGGGAATTGAACCCAGGTCCTCTGGAAGAGAGGCCAGTATTTTTTCAAAATTTTAAAAAATTATTAGTTTTTAATTTTTTTCTTATTTTACATATCAATCCCAGTTCCCTCTCTTTCCCATCCTCCCATGCACCACTCCCACCCCCATCCCATTCCCCAGCCACTCCCCAGGGAGGGTTAGGGCAGCCAGTACTCTTAACCATTGAGCCATCTCTCTAGCACCAACATTTCTTTAAGTAAGTGTGTGTGTGTGTGTGTGTGTGTGTGTGTGTGTGTGTATGCGAGTGTGCATGCAGTGTGTGTATATGTGCATGTGTGTGTGCATGCATCAAACCCAGGGTTTACACATGCTAGGCAGATATCCTGGCACTGACCTAACCCTCAGATAAATACTTTCTTTAAAATGAGAAAAATATATTACAAATTAAAATAACAAAGAAAAATACCACAGATATCACAAAATCCAGGAAAATAGCACAATGTCCTTTTGTTTGCTTTCTGAGACAGGGTCTGTGTTGTCCAGGCTAGCCTTGAACACAAGACCCTCTCACCTCTGCTTCACGAGTTCTGGGATCAGCAGTGGTTCACCATATCTGGCTTACACATTACCTTCTATAATGACTCTTTTTAATCACTACTGCATAGGGGCCCTTGTGCTCTGGCACGCACGAGTAGGTGGGAGGAGAACTTGCAGAAGGTGTTTCCTCCCTCCACTACGGGCTCTGGGGACTGAACTCAAGTCTCCAGGCCTACTCCAGGCCTACACTTACCCTCTGAGGCATCAAGCTGGCCCTACGCGATCTTTTCCATAATTACCAGATAGCTCTTGTGAATGCCCCTCCCCTCCAGCAGTGTTGGCTGAGAACGCTGGACACTGTAACACTTTCCCTATCAAACCCAGAAGGACAACGTAGACTTTTTTTCTGCGATTGTCATCACACTTCGCAATTCTGGAAGGCCTGGGCAGCCTTCAGAGTCATGGCTGAACAGGACAAGGAAACATTTTTTAGAATCATCAGATTTTGAAAGACGATTTTTTTCCCTCTCTGGAACTGAAGCATTTTAGGGCATGTCAAGTTCTCTTTACCACTTACCCTTTGGCCTGATGACACACACTGTGGCAGTATTCTTTGTCAGTGTCATCATTTCCTGGCAAATCGGCAGGAAACCCGTCTTCTACCACTGCCCTCCTGACCCACTCTTCTTGATTACTTAAATAACGAAGTAATCAAAAAACCCTGCCCATTGTTCCTGTTTGAAATTTCTGTCTTCCTTTTCAGGGAAATTAAAAAATACACTGCTGCTGTCTTCTTGGCACACAAAACAGTTCCTATCAGTTTTATTATTCATCTTTAATACTTTTGGTACCTACCAGTTTTCATCAGACCCCCTCCATCTTAACAAATGCGATGGATGGTTACAAAACAGACACATCCAAACAGATGATTTCTCATTTGTTTTACTGAAATGTTAAAAAAAAAAAAAAGTCACTCTAATTGCGTTTAGGGATCCAGGGAGACGGCTCAGCTGGTAAAATGCCTACTATGCAAGCAGAAGAATCTGAGCCTGGATGTCCAGCACCCACATAAAGATGGGTGTGGCAGCTTGTGCCTGTAACTTTAGAGCTGGGAGCAGAGTGGAGACGGATCACTGGAATCCACTGGCAGCAAACCATCCCAAAACACACGGTGGAGGAAGCTAGAGAAATAGACGCCCATGTGACTTTCGGCCTCAGCACAAACATGCACGGGCTCCTGCATGTATGTGTGCATACACCCACATACACACCAGAAAGTATGTAAATTGCAGTTAAATAGCACAAGCCTTTAATCCTAACACTCAGGAAGGAGAAGCATGCTGACTTCTATGGTCTATATAACAAGTTCCAGTCCTGCCAAAGCTAAGTAGTGAGACTATCTTACACACACACACACACACACACACACACACACACACACACACACACACACACTCAAGCCTTCCCATTTGGAGTAAACTTTTCAATGTCCATGTTGAGGTTTTCCTTTTGGTCTTGGGAATATTCTTTTAGTCTCTGGATAAATCGCTGTCATAGCCATATTGAGGACCTGAAACCTTTTTAACCCGCTGACTACTTCCTCACATCCACTCACTCTTTAATGAGAAGTCCAGGCTGGCAAGTTATCATTGCTTCTTTAAAAAATTATTTCCTTTCTTTTTTGTTTTTTTAAGACAGGGTTTCTCTCTGCAGCCCTGGCTGTACTGGAACTCACTCTATAGACCAGGCTGGCCTCGAACTCAGAGATCCACCTGTCTCTGCCTCCTGTGCACCACACGGTGGCTCAATTCACTGGTTTTTTTTTTGTTTGTTTTTTTGTTTTTTTTTTTTTTGTTTTGTTTTGTTTTGTTTTTAATGGGTGTTGTATCTACAAGTATGTCTGTGCACCGTTTTTGTGTCAGGCCATGGAGGCCTGAAGAGGGTACTGGATTCTCTAGAACTGGAATTACTGATGGTTGTCAGCCATCATGTGGGTGCTGGGATTTGAACCTGGGTCCTGCAGCCCTTAACCCCTGAGCCATCTATCCAGCCCAGGCTGGCAGTTTTTGAAAAGATGCTTGAATAAATCTGCCTTGCTGATGGATCTTTCTTAGGGAGACAGTGCTTAGGACTGACATCTGTGATGGTACAATAGCCATGGCAGGTTGCACAAATCTCAGTGGGATTCGGAGGAGTTCATTCTGACATCTGTGATGGTACAATAGCCATGGCAGGTTGCACAAATCTCAGTGGGATTCGGAGGAGTTCATAGAATGGATGGGGCAGTACTCTGGACGCTCAGCCTAGGGGGACACCCAGATGAATGAGATAACAAAAGGGATTTATCATATCATTTCCTGTGTTCCCCAGGGGCCTTGTGGTAGCTTCCAAGGTTGGTCATTGGACTGTCCAGGACAGCTTCTACCTAACTGTCCATAAACACTGGGCCCTGGTGGCCAGTACAGTACCACCTCCAGTAATCTCCGGGCCCTTTGGGAAGGAGCCTGACTGTGGAAGAGAACATTGAGTTTTCTTGGAAAAGGTACAGTCCCTTCCACATTAAGAAGCGTGGCTCACGAAAGCCTGGCAGCTGATGGCACCTATGAGAAGCCTCCAACTGCATCTGTTAGCTGCCACACTGTAAACCAGGGCCTTTCACAGAAAATTCGCTTTATAAATGTAACGATCTGGCACCCAGCAGAGCAGTGTCTACTGGGGTCTCTTGTGGAGCCCACAGTACCTGAGGGCTCTGGAGCACAAGAGGCTTTGACTATAAATCCTTCTCAGTGGATTCCCACAATCCCACATGTCACACAACGTCAGAGGCACCTACTCCAGCTGCTTCTGTGAGTGGTGCTGCCCAGACACCCAAGGAGCACCTGGGCTTTCTGGGGGGGGGGGCACTTCATGTACAGTGATAATTATGCAAAACGAGCCTTGGGTCAGGAGCTCTGATGGCATCAAGTGAAGAGAAGCTGGAGGAAAGGGAACACAGGTCAGGGCATCTTTGATCTTCACAAAGAGACATTCTTCGGTGAATTGGGAGTAAAAAAGAGGGCAAAAGGAAACGTGTGTTTATGTCATTTGGTCCCTCAGAGTCACTTGGGTAAACCGAGGCAGAGGGCGCGCTGGGGGACTCTGCACACGCCTGGCTGCTGAGTTCCTCTGCAGGAGTGTGCACACGTCTCCGGAAGATCACTGCTGCCCTGCCCTGCCGCCCGGCCCGGGACGATCCTCCCCGCCCGCTCTCCGACCCCTCGCGTCGCTGCGAGTACCCGCTGGCCCGCTGGCCGCGTCCTGCTGCCCCGCCAGGCCCGGTGCGCACAGGCCCGGCCGCCCGCGCCCCGCTCACCCGTGAGGCCGCCGCCCTTGCCGTGGCCCCGGCGCCGCTGCAGTACAAAGAAGGGGTTGGCCCGCTCCGTCACCCACAGCGCGTTGGCCACCAGCACCTCCTCCGGCCCGAGCCACATCGCGCGGCCGCTCGCACCCGGCCAGAGCCCGCGAGGCGGAAGCGCGCGCCGCCGTCGCTGCGCCGGAGCCGAGCCGAGCGGAGCCGAGCGGCCGGGGCGGGGTCGAGACGCCGGCCCGGAGGATGGCGCCCCCTGGCGGCCGCGCTCGCTCGCACCGCCGCCCTCCTTGGTCTCCCCTGCCCTAGCAGTCCCGCCCAGCCCCGCCACCGCTGTCCAGTTGGTGGGGAAATCACATGCTCTCGGCCGACTGTGCAGGCCAGGCGCGCTAGTGTTGCAAAGAGCGTTTGGAGAAGGGTTAGCAGTTCTTGGCCAGCCTCGGAATTCTGACGTCTAAGTCTAAGGTTGGAATCTTCAAGATTCCAGTTGTCAGGAAGCTCTGAGACAGCTAGTGTCCTTGGAAATAAGTGTTCTCACTCCATCTGACAGATGGATTGAGGTGGCCTTAAGGCTGGGGTCACTGTTGGGCACAGTTTTGCATAAGCGAGCGGCGCTATGGTCTAGGAGCGCAGAGCCCTGCTCTTCCCTTTCCTGGCCAGAAGGAGGCAATCGCTCATAGTGCAAATCCACCTTCAGATCCCAACCCAGGGCTCCTGCCACTCACTGAACCATGAAGCAAAATTAGCATCTGAGGGATCTGTCAATTAGAGCCCCGTGAAGCAATTAGAAACAAGACTGTTTCTGACTCAAAGGGGCCCTTGCCTCCGCCTGGACCATATTTATTTTGGTAAAGGCTAGGGAGACAGCTGTACGAGGTGTCTCATGTCACCTGGATGTGACAGGAGGGTGAAAAGAAGGAAGGTAGACTCATTCTGGGAGTTTGAGCTAGTATTAAACGGATTTCTTCGAAACAGGGTGTCTAAAATTTCTGTATTTCAGGCTAACTTCAAACTCTATGTGTAGCTGTGGATAACCACAGACTCTTGGATCCCCCTGCCTCAGTCTCTGTCATTGCTATGATTACAGGCATGCAGCACCAGGCCTGGCTTGTGTGGTGCTGGGGATGTAACTCGAGAACTTCATACACCCTAGGCAAGCAGGCTGAACTGCATCCACAGACCCTTGAGTTGGGTTCTGTCACTGGCATTCAGGATCTTGGGTGTGATAGATGTTAATGGGTGACTGGCAGAATGAATGAAATGCAGCTTGTGACTCTGAGCTTTCAAGATATGGAGACTGGTTTTCCTTAAGACTTTGCAGCACAATACACTCAGGTTTATTCTGACAGAGTACAGAGTGGTCACTCAGCCTGACTGTCCATCATATCACCACAGCAGGGAGGGAGTATGGATTCCATGTGTGAAAATATAATGAAACTCATCATCTTGCACACACTAGATTTGTAGTCTGTCATGTCAATGTGCTCTAATAACAGGGAAGAGGATCTGGGGAAGTATAAACTGATGACACTGTGCTCTCCGGAGAATTCTACACTCAAGAATTTGGAGGTAAGCCAGGCATGACCCTGGGACTTGGGAGGAAGAGGCAGGTGACTTTCTGTGAATTTGATATAAGCTTGCTCTACACAGCAAATTCCAGGATATCCAGGGCTGCATAGAGAGACCCTGTCTCAGAATAAAAAACAAAAAACAAAAACAAACAAACAAAAAACCAAAAAGAAAAAAAAAGAAAAGAAAAAAAAAAGGAAAGAAAAGAAAAGAAATTGGGAGTAGGGGGTTGGAGAGATGGCTCAGGAAAAGACAGGAGTCCAGCTCCAGGGGATCTGATACCCTCTTCCAGCTGCTGCCAGCAACAGCAGCAACAACAGCAACACACATTCTTGAGCACATGAACTTGTGTGCATGCACACACACACTCACAGAGAAATCTATAACAAATTTAATAATAAAGAACGGGAAGTATTTGAGGACCATTGAGATGCCTGGGTTTGATTCCAGAACCCACATAGTAGGAGAGAAACAGCTCTTGTAAGTTGTCTCTGACTTTCACATAAACAGATAAATGTAATTTAAAAATAATGCGGAAGTACTTGTTACCACCCTGCAGTGCAGTAAAAGGTAGTCTGTTCTTATTTCAGTGATTGTCAAGTTTGAGTATACTTTAGTATACCTAAGAACCCAAAGAATGAAATGTCCATCAACTGATGGATGAATAAAATGTGGCATAGTCCTACTATGAAATTTTCAGTCATAAAAAAATGCCACTGGCACACTATGACGTGGATGGATCTTGGACACGAGGCTGACTGTTGGTACCACCTGTCTCTGCAATCTAACATGCTCCTGGGTACTACTGCTGACCCAGAGACCAATCTGTAAGGACAGTCCCCCTTTTTTGTTTTTGTTTTTTCGAGGCAGGGTTTCTCTGTGTAACAGTCCTGGCTGTCCTGGAACTCACTCTGTAGACCAGGCTGGCCTCAAACTCAGAGATCCACCTGCCTCCGCCTCCCAAGTGCTAGGCTTAGACACATGTAACATTACTGCCTGGCCCAGGCTCAATAATTCTTATTGAGCACTTAATATATGCTAAGAAATACATGAAAAGCCTATGTCTTTTTTTCTGTGACTTTATATTCTACAAAATTTACCTTATTAATAAGTATGCAAAATTCAGGTTTTGATAGTTATGAGATTTAGCAGTCAGCAACATTATTTAATTCCAGAACTTTTTCATCATTCTGAATGGGAATCCTGTACTCATGATAGTCAGTTACTTCCCATCTTTGTCTTCCTCAGCCCCTAGTAATCACTAATCTGCATTTGCCTTTGTGATTTTCCTATTCTGGGTATTTCATGTAAGTGGAATAATATGTCCCACTATTTTGGCTTCTTCACTTACCATCACATGTCCAAAAATCCATCTCTGTTGGAGCTTGTCAGTGACATTTTTCTATGGCTGAATACTGCATGGCAGGGATATGCCGGATATGCCACGCTTTCTTTATCTGGATGTTTCAGTCTTTTGGATCTTAGTAATATTATCATAAGCACTGTGTACGTCTTTTAAACACTTTTGACTTCTCTGTGTGTGTCTGAGTACATGGCATAATTTGTGTGCAGGTGCATGACCATGCACATATGTGTGTGGAAGCCAGCAGAGGGCTGGGTCTTCTCCTCTATCCTCTCTACCTAGATCTTTGAGGGAGGGGTCTTTCCTCGAATCTGAGGCTTCTGTTTTTCTAGGTAGGCTGGAAGTCAGAAGTTCCACTGCTCCTCTTGCCTCTGACCCCTCAGGCTGGGGTTACAGTGTGCTCAGTGTACCTGTCTTGTTACATGAGATCTGTAATGCAATTCTCTTGAGCAGCAAATGCTCTTACTGTTGAACCATCTCTCCAGCCTGTGCACAAGTTTTGGGTGAAAGTGTTTTTTAATTCTTTTGGTTATGATGAGAACCAATAGGGTAATAATATTCAGAGTCATTCTCTTCCTCCACCTGTCTCTGCTTGCTGAGCACTGGAATGAAAGGTGTGCACCACCACACCCCCCCTTGACTATTTATATTTAAAAAGTTTAGATTTTACTTTTTTTTATATGCATGGGTGCTTTGCTTGCATGTATATCTGTACTCCATGTGTGTACTTAGTATCTTTGGAGGCCAGATGAGGTAGTTGGAATCCCTGAAGCTGGAGTTACAGATGGCTGTAAGCCATGCAGGTGCTGGAAACTGAACCCAGTTCTCTGGGAGAGAAGCCTGCACTCTTATGCACTGAGCTGTGTCTCTAGCCCCTCTTCCACCACTGAATTGTTTTCAAAGCAGCTGTAGTATTTGGTGTTCTTACTGTGTGTCAGGGTTCATGCGTTGTCGTTCAACACCAGTCTAGCCATTTCTAGAGTGAGGTCATTGTTTGGATTTTATTTTCTACCATGTCCTTTAGCCAGTCTGTGTTTTCTGTCACCTGCAACCACTGAGAGTATTCCATGTAACACAAACAGCTTTTTCAATAGGTTTTTATTGAAATGGTTATATTAGCAAATTCCACACATACAAGTGTACACTATTGGCATAGAGGTACATGCCAGACAATTTCACTACTTAGTTATACTTACATCAACCATGTGGACCTAGGGATTGTGCTGCCCATTTCCAGGGGTTGACAGAGCTGATCGTCATGAAATCAGCTCACATTGTACTTTCAGGTGTCTGTTCTTGACAGGGCAACGCTGTACAGTGAGTCCCGAATTAAGCTAAGAAGGAATTTTGCTTCTTGAATCCTCCATGTGTGTTCTTCCTGGCTCAAGCTATCTACTGGTGAAAGAAATTCAAGTGCATACTTTCACTCTTATCTCTCAAGGTGCCCCACCTTGCCATCTCCCTTAGGTGTATTCCGAGCTTCCTCACTCAAGTTACCTGTGCATAGGTTAGAAAAATAGTTTTGTACACCATCTTCTGAGATGTTGTGCATAGTCAGCAGGAACCCAGAATGAGTGGGGCTCTTTGAATAACCCAGATTTGAAAGGGTGACTTCAGTGTTTTCTGTGAGTGTAAAAAGCTACTGAGAGTCAAGAACAGCTGTGACACATGTGTCCTAGGATTTAAACTGATGCCTCTCCTTATACAGGTGCACCATATGACTATGAGACAAGGATTTTCTCCACCCTACACTCACAACCCTACCTCCCAGCTCGGACTTTTGTTCTACTTCCTTGGAAGAGGTATGGCCACTCAAGTGTCCATCTCACCTCCCATGCTGGGCGGGAGATACCAGATTCTACCCCAAGCACCAGCTAAGACAGCTGTCTTCTAGCTGGGTCAGCAAGCCAGCTGGGGCTGCCAGGAAGGTGGCATGTATCCTCATGGCTGCCCCCAAGAGGTCTAGATGTGGAAGCGGGCTATCCCTAGTAATTGAGGCATAAAGCATGGTAGCGGTTAGCAGATTTAGCTAGCTTACCTGAAGGGAAAAATGTGGCTTGGGATGTCACATTTTACCCAACCCTCCTACTTTTTTAGAACAAACATTTTGGTTCAATGCCTTTCAGTCATTAGAAAAGTCCTTTAATATCATAATGCAAATACATTTAGACTTAATTGTGGATGAAGGGTAATTCCAAAGCAGGTTAGAATTCATGTTATGTGGGGTTTAAATTGTAAAAATGTATGTCGCTTAGTACAATGTTAACTGTTGGTAGTGGCTGGAAAGAGGTGTGTAGAATCAGGTGATGGTGGCTGATAGGGAGGGAGGTCTTGCGGGTGGCCAACCTGCCCCTTCCCCATGCTCTTGACTAGCAAGTGGAGGTGAGGGGACTGGAGAGAAAGGAGTCACACCAGTATCAAATGTTTCAGGGACACTGGCAGGGGAGGGGATGGAGGGTGTACTACAGGGGGAGGTGGGCAGCTCGGCAGTCCCACCTTTCCTCAGGAGGACAATGAGTGCAGCTAACAGCTGTGAGGCTGTGAGGTCTTCAGCTCTGGCTGTCACCAATGCTGCTGAGAAAGGTCACTCTTTTAGGCTATGAAGTGGGGTTTGGACTGCCTCAGTCCTGTCATAAAGAATCAATAGGAGGAAAGAGAGGGGTCCTGGGGCAGAGGCTCCTGTTACTCTGGTGGCAATGAATCCTGAAATTCAACACTTGGGTTGCACGAAGTTCAAAGGCTATTCTGCCTTTTGCCACGTTTCTTCTTTCCCAAGTCAGAGTGAAGATGGTAGAAAAAGACAATGTAAGCCTAGGGAGGATTTCTGGAGGGCAATCAAGGGATGGGCAGCCTTCACAGGGCCATGTCAGGGCTCTGAGAACCACGTCTGTAGTGCAGAAACGGCACCCTTCTAGCAGCCGAGGCTGACCGTTCCCTCCCTCTACAGTCATTGTAGGCTGGGGGAGTCAGAGCTCTGGAAGACGCAGGTGACTGCGTTTGTTCCAGGCCTGAGGGCCCACCTGGCCTGTCTTCATCAAAGGTCAGTTTTCTGGGATCACTGATAAAGTGGGACCTATCAATCCTATCAGAGCCCTGAAGGAGTTCCTTGGGTACGAGGTGGCCTCCTGACCACTAACTTCAGACCCTGCCACCCAGGCTCCATGAGGCTGTCGTGAACTTGTAAATACTGTGATCTGCAGAGGGCAGAGGGGCCAGCCAGTCAGAGGCAATGAGTCTGCAAGAGCAGCTTTCCATCCATTGGCTTTGCTTCTCTGCTCTTTCTAGACACTCTCAGGCAAACACAGTGCTGTGCTACAGACACAGGCGTCTTAGTCCTCAAGCTCCTTCTGGTCCTCTTCTGACATCACAATACTTACAACCTGCAAGGTATTTTTCCAGTCCTGCAGTGACCTCAACCACATCCAAGCATCTTATGCACTTGCCCTTTTCCAGACAGGTTAACTGGGGGCTGTGCCAGAGTTTTGGAATGATGCGCCCTCCCGGCCCAAACAAGGCAGAGAACACCATGCACTGTTCGTACTGTTTGAAAGCACTGCCCTCATACGGATCTGGGCCGAAAGGCACTTGTTTTAAGCTGTGGTGTCAGGACAGTTGGCCTATGACAATGACTTCTTATTCTCACCTCCTGTCCCTGGGAAAGGGACCAAACTTGAGTTCAAGTGCACAGACCTCCCATTCTATACCCTGGAGAATGAGCTGGCAGGCCCACCTCTCCTGAATGGGGAAGTCATGCACTAACACTTTTCTACATTAGTGTCTCTGGTAGTTTTCTGTTTGCTATACACACCAATCAATGCTCCCTAGCCCAGTTTCTCCCTGGCTGACACCATCATCGGAACTTAGAGTCACCCCTGTCAGGGTGAGCGCAGTGCTCAGTGCACAAACCTCTGCACAGGGCGCTGGAGGGGAAGATGTGGGGCCTCCCAGGGTCTGTGATTGTGTGGAGACACATCAGGGCTGGGCTTTATGGGCTCTTCTGGACCCTACCAACATTTACACAATCACTGAGATTACAAGTCTAGCTTCCAGGGCAAGGTGTGTGGTAGCAGTGCACGCCTTTAGTGCCAGCACTTGGGAGGTAGAGACTGGTGTAGCTATGTGAGTTCGAGGCCAGCCTAGTCTACAGAGCTAGTTCTAAGACAGCCAAGGCTATACAAAGAAACCCTGTCTCAGGAAAAAAAAAAGGAGGAAATACATAAGTATGTAAGTCTGACTTCCATTTCTATCTCACAGCCCCCCTCCCTTGTTTCCTTACCTGTAGTCAGCTCAGTCTGGGGTCCCTTGGTTCTAAGCCAACTGCTAGCACTGCCAGTCCCTGCAGTCCCTGTCTGCCCTCTGCCTCTCACACAGCCCACTGCTCATAGTGTTCTTTTTCCAAGCAATGGTGTTCCCTTGACCCAGACTGGGAGATGCTTCAACCCAAGGACCTTGCCTTCCTCCTGCTCCTCTTCAGGGCCCTCCCCCAGACTCCGCTGCCCCTCCACCTAAGCCTGGGGACTGTCTCCTATGGACTCACCCTCATCTCACTGCTCTCACTCTGCACACTGCTGCCAACATGCCAGTTTCCAGGACAGCCAAACAGACTCAACACAAGGTGTTTAACTACTGAGATGTACCCTCACCCTCCAGGCCTTCATGACTCCTGGTCCACCTTAACTGCAAGTGTGCTGGTCAGGTACACAATGGGAACTTTATAAAAACATCTGTCAGCAGCTTGGGCCTGGTGCCTTTAAACCCAGTACTCAGGAGGCAGAGGCTGGAGGATCTCCGGGTTCAAGTTCAAGGCCATCCTGATCTACAAAGTGAGTAGTAGGATAGCCAGGGCTACATAAAGAAACCCTGTCTCAAAAAACCAAAAAAGAGAAAAGACCTAACATAAAAACAAAAAGGCTGTTGACAAAGTAAATCCATGGTCCTGCATCTCCCTTCCAAATACCACAGCCTTAAATTGGGCAGTTTCCTTTTTTGACGCTTATGAGCAGTGGCCTCTTTGTCAACAAGAAGTCAGTCTTGTTTGTTGTAGCAGAACACGGTCTCCTACAGAAAAGGCTAATGGCAAAAGCACATGCGGACTTTTCCTTAGTTTGGTGTCATTTAGCACATAGATCAGTGACAGCATGGAGGTGAGGGTCATAAAACTACAAAGTCCATCGGCTGTGCCCATTAGTAAAATTCAGTAATCTTTTGCCTGATGCCTTTCTGACCACATCTTGTCATGCATCAGGACAGATGGGAAGTGCAGACTCAGCTTCAGGACGGACTAGTTCAGGGATGTGCCTTATAGATGTTCCCATGAGGGAATGACAAGAGCAGCCAGGAGATGGAGGCTGACTCAGAACCAAGAAGGAGTTTGACGCTGCTGATGGTAGAGCCTGTTTTCCTAGGCGGGGAGCAAAGGCAGGGCCCTGGACAGTCTCACTCATTACTTCCAGAGACCCTCTGGGGACTTCACACCTGAACATCCAGCCAGTCAGCTCTCCTTCCTATGGGGCGTAAGTGGCCCCGAGTGACTCCTCCACAAGGAAGCTAGGTTTCTCAAAGGCTTAAGCCTTTGTATTCATGCCCCTGCAGTCCAGTCGCCGCTACTGCTGCCTGTGGTGGTAGATCCTGCTGGGGTGTGTGTTTTGTGGCATATGTCAGTGCTGGACCTGGGGACCTGGGTGGCTTCACGGGAGTCCCCTCATCATACTGCTGGTAGGAAGCCATTATCTTCTGTCCTCCCAAAGTAGGTGTCTTCCACAAAGAAGCACAGGACATTCTTGAGTTGAGCTGAAGGTGGCCCCAGTTTTCAGGAAAAGGGGTCAACCTGGTGTCTGGAGCAAATTCCTTCCTAAGAACTGCCTCCTTGGCTGTCCTGCAGTGAACATCACATGCCCCAGATTTCCCAGATATCATCTCAGTAGATTTTAGAGGACTCAATAAAAATTTTCTCCAAGCAATTCCTTTCCCTTCCTTTTTTTTTTTTTTTTTTAAAGAAACTGTCTAGAGTGGAATTTAATGATTTAATGTATGTGCCTTATAAGACTGTTGAGACCTGAAGAAAATGACTCATTGGGATCTGAGTTTTGGTTATGGAGAAAACAAGGCTCGGCTACAGACAACATGGCAATTACAGCATCCGCCTCATCTGCCACACCAAACACTCCTGTGTGAGCCTCTGGACCTTGGCAGTCTACTTTCCTGTTGAGAGTGCTCTCATTGAGAACCTGTCTTTCAGAACGATAATCTACTGAAACTTTATCAAAAATATTTTTATAGTACAAAGACTATAAAAAAAGAAAGACAAAAGCCCTTGGGAAGCAGTGAAGAGTGAAAGCAGTCGAGACCTTAGAGGTTGGCCCTGGTCCAGTTTCAAATTACTCAAGCGCAGTATGCAGGCTCGCCCTGCCACCATGTTCTTACAGGGTGTCAGCACTAAGGTTCTCTGAGGGTCTGTTCCAGGCACAGGGACATGTGAGGGTTCTTGGTGACATGTTATGTGATGCTGTCAAAGAGAAGAAGCCACATGTGTGAAGGTGGCACATATGTGCCTCAAACTTAATGACCCACAGAGCCAATAAAAGTGACTGGGTAGGAGTCTTCCCATCTGCCCATGTGACACATATGTGTGTGCATACACACACACCCTGGACACTGCATCCTTCTGTCCAGGATCTGAATATCTTCACTCTGGCGAGAAACAGCTGACTGTGGCATGAGATCCTGCAGAAAGGAGGTGATTTGCTCATCTTGCCCACACGTAGACCATATGCTTCTCATGTTAACCTGATGTCATTCTGGATGTGTGCAATGAGCACGCATGTCCCCAGTGTCCACCATGCAGGCCACAGCATCCTCTTCTGAAAGACTGGCTGTCAGCTCTCCAGCGTTTCTTCATGTTGATGCCGAGGCTGGCAGGATAGCACTGGATTATACAATCAAGATGGAAGAGGGATCTACCATTTGGTATTTAATAGGATGTTGGTTTGCATTTCCCAATAAAACATTTAAAATTATTCTGGTGTGGATGACTGCTAGCCTTGTCCCATGTGGTCATTGTGCTAGGCTCCTGCTGCCACCTCCCATATACATCACAGACAGTGAGGACAGATGCCTTCCATGCCTAGTGTCTATGTAAATACTAGTCATCTTATGTCATGCTCATCACAGATGCTGGAAAACGACAAAGCAGGTGACTGATCCTGTAAGAGCAGACTCTGGCCCCATGGTCCTGTGTCCAGAGCTCTGGAGGACACAGGTGGTCAGAGTCACAGGGGAAGGGGGAATGGAAGATGAATCTTCTCTTGAATGATACTCTATAGAAAGAGGCCTTTTACCGGGAAATGCAGTGAGAGACAGAGGACAAAGTGGAGCAGGTAAGGAGCTGTGACTCACATTCTGCATTGGTGGGACATTTTATCTGCAGGCTTCCATGTGCATGTGTGGACCACAAAATGTATTTTACAAAAACCCAGTGTCACCCTGACACAGAACAGCGTGCGACTACTTGGGGACATGGACACATTTGCAACAAACGCATCATTAGCCCCTGGCCCCATCTCTCCTCTGGAAACGGCAAGGCTCATGGGGTGCCCATGCTCAGTGGTCAGCTCAGCTCTGGGTGGGTCTTCAGTACCACGAGGCTCACCTGGGCAATATGCTGTCCTCAAACCTCACCTTGGGGGAGCTCTGCAATTTAACTCTGAGCCCCAACTTGTACCCAGAAGTACTGCCATTCTTCCAAAACGGACGATGACAGAAAAATACAAAATAAGGAAGGTGACCATAAATCAAATCTCAAAAGGAGAGACCCCCAACAGCCCATTTTTAAAAAAATTCAGGTTTTGTTCTCATCATACATGTCCAAGGATGGTTCAATTGTGGAGAATTCACTTTCGTACACCAGGCTACGAGGCGACAGGGAGTTCCGGTGAAAGAGATGTCCACCTGAAGAAGGAACAAGAAAGACATACTTAGTGTGACCTTTAGCCCAGGTCCCGAGTCCCGGGTCCCTCGGGACCTTAGAGGAGAATGTTGATCAGCTCTGTCACACTGCATTTCCCCAAGTCTCCTTCACTGGGGCCTCAGTGCTGCAGCCGCAAGCCAGGGCCTCTCACATGCTCAACGAACCCTGCACCACTGAGCTGCCTCTGCCTTGTAAGCATGACTGACTTGTTTTTGTTTTTGTTGTTGTTGGTTTTGTTTGTTTGTTTTGAGACAGGATTTCGTGTAGATAAGACTGGCCTTGAACTCGCTACGGCTGGAGACGACCTTGAATGGTGATCCTCCTGACTCCATTTTCTGAGTCCTGGGGTTACAAGCATGTATTATATGTTTAGTTCATGAGGCGCAGGGAAATCAAATCTAGGGCCTTGTACACACCAGGCAAGCTCTCTGCCAACTAAGCCACTTCCTCAGCCCTTTGTAGACATATTTTAAATGTTTACAGTTCCGGGCTAGAGAGATGGCTTAATAGTATAGAACATTTGCTGCTTGGCAGAGATTTGGAGTTCAGTTCCCATGACCCATAACAGGACTCACAGCTGTCTGTAACTAATTCTAGGGAATAGACATCCTTTTCTGGCCTCTGTGGACATTGCACACATGTCGTAAGTACACATACATATATGCAAACACTCATACACATAAAATAAAAATCAATAAATCCTTTAAAACAGAACCTTCTGATATATGTACATTCTCCTGTTAGGCTCCCAGGAAGGTGTCACTGTAGCTTTCAGCACAAAAGCTGCCTGATGTACTTGGAAGGATTCCATGACTGATTGGAAGATTTTTTAGGGACACAATCGTATGAAGAACTATAAATCCTGTCCCTCTCCGAGCCTCTGTCCTAGAATGGTCTGCAGGCAGGAGTGCACAAAAATGCTCCAGCAGTTGGGAAAACCTGGGAATTGTGGGTGGCAAGTATCACAGATCCTGATAACACATTTAAAAGTTTGGACTAGACAGACAGTAAAAGCACTTGCTACCAAACTTGATGACATGAGTTTGATCCCCAAGACCCACATGGTGGAGGCAGAAAACTGATTCCTGAAAGTCTTTTTCTTTGTTTTTCGAGATGGGGTTACTCTGTATTGTTTTGGAACCTGTCCTGGAACTAGCTCTGTAGACCAGGATGGCCTCTAACTCACAGAGACCCACCTGCCTCTGCCTCCCAAGTGCTGGGATCAAAGGCATGCACCACCAACTCCTGGCTTCCTCAGAACTCTTTATGTGTGCTACAGTAGGCATGTGCACTAAGTCAAATATAATAAAACAATTTTTAAAATTAAAAGTTTGAATTTGGGGCTCAACAGGTAAATGCACCCCAGAGCATAATGACCCGAGCTCCATATCCATATTCCACATAGAAAAGTGTAATCCCAACTCTGGGAAGGCAAAGACAAACAAACCCAGGGACCAGACAGCCTAGATTGAGCTCCAGGTCAAAGAAGAGACCCTGTCTCAAACGAGGTGGATGACAACGGAGAGACAACACCCATGCTGACCTTTGGTCTCCTCACACACACTCTTACACATCTATCCCCATGTGCAACCACCCATACAAATGCAAAAGTTTTAATTAATATTAAAGTTATACCTTCACATGGTTTGGTTAATTATTAATTAAATCTAAGTTTTTTTTTGGGGGGGCAGTATACCTTTATGCCGCATAGCCATGCTAGCCTGGAACTTTCAATAATCTTTAAAAATTTTAAACATTAATTTTATTTTACCCATATGAGTGCTTGCCTGCACAATCCCCAGAAACTGGAAGAGTTCCAACAGTTGTGAGGCACCATGTGGATGCTCGGAACTGAACTGAGATCCTCAGAAAGAGCAGCAAATTCTCTCCAGCCCCTGAGCCTCTATTTCCCAAGTGCTGGGGTTCTAGTCCTGGGGTTCCAGCTGCTCTCATGTGGCACCCTCTCCCCACCCTGAACCAGGGGGTGAACCTAGAGCTTTATGTGAGGGCTCTACTGCTAGGATTTATCCCAGTCATTTCTTCTTTAGACAGGCCTGGTTAAGTTTCCCAGGGAGGTCTTGAACTTGCACCACTCTTAAGAGCCTTTGCCTCTCCAGCAGCTGAGAGCACAGATCTATGCAGCCAGCCGGCACCACGTGTTCTGAAGAGTGCAATCTCCAACTTCCCTTTTTCAGAGTGTGCAATTTTTAGTGACTCTTGTGGAATTCATGATTTCAATAACATACTTATATTTTCTCCTTTACAAATTTACTTTGTGTGGGTGGAGGGAGTGGAGACTGCCCAGGTGGAGGTTGGAGGGCAACTTTCAGGAGTAGAATCTTGTGGTTCCAGGGACTGAAATCCAGGTCATCAGCCTTGAAATTGCTAGCCCAAAGGTACCAGTTTTGAGCCTCATATATTTTCAGTCTTGGACTTTATTGAATTTACACTAGCGAAATTAGGATTTTTCCCCTAATCTTTATTCCTTTCCTCTTCCATAAACATTGTCCCAGTTGTTGTTATTATTATTATTATTTTGGTTTTATAAGACAGGGTTTCTTTGTATACTGTTCTGGCTGTCCTGGAACTCACAGAGACCTGCCTGGCTCTGCCTCCTGAGTGCTAGGATTAAAAGCATGTGCCATCACCACCCTACCCCAAGTAGTTATTTTTTTTGATAATTTAATACATTCAGTGTTTATACTATTTAACTATTTGTGCTACTCAGAATCAAGCCATGTTCCTGTTTTCTTTTCTGCATTGACCTATTTTTTTGCTGGGACTTTGAGGTAACAGGGAAATAAAGTAAAATGAACATGATTAAAATTTACAACTTCAAGAGTTTTTATAGGGGGCTAGAGGAATGGCTCAGCGATGAAGAATGTGCTACACAATCATGAGTACCAGAGTTCAAATCCCAGCACCCACGTAACAAGCTAGGCTTTCCATAAACATATTAGCTCCAGTGCTGAGGGACTGGATGCTCTCATCTGGTCTTTGCATCTGCATGAACACACACACCAGCACACATTTGTATATACTCTTTCAAACACAACTAGATAAATCTACAAGAACAGAGATTTTATGCATATGCCTACTAACCTAGCCAGAGTATAGAACATGAACATGTCCAACACTGTGCTCTCAGCTGCTGGAGAGGCAAAGGCTCTTAAGAGTGGTGCAAGGTCAAGGCTGGGAAACTTAACCAGGCCTGTCTAAAGAAGAAATGACTGGGATAAATCCTAGCAGTAGAGCTTTCACATAAAGCTCTAGGTTCAATCCCTGGTGCAGGGTTGGGAGAGGGTTCCACATGAGAGCAGCTGGAACCCCAGGACTAGAACCCCAACACTTGGGAAATAGAGGTAAGTTCAGGGCTAGAGAGATGGCTCAGCAGTTAAGAGAAAATGTCCTAAAATCTTTTGGTATTCCCTTTCTCTCTTCCCATCTTATTCCTATCACCATGGAAACAGTCTATCTTGCATCTTTCTAGAATGTTGAGTCATTGAAAGTTGCTATGAACATTTTTATACAAGCCATCCAAGAATATGTGATTTCATATCTTTTGGGTTAAATACCAGGGGTACAATGCCTGGGTAGATTTCAGCTTAACCCTGTAAGGGGCTCCAGGCTAATTTAGGTAAAGTGGCTGTACTGTTTTATAGCCTTTTGTGAAGTATGTAAAAACCTCAGTGCCTCTCGGCAATGATGAGTCAGTCTTTTAAATCTTAGTCCTTTTTGATGTTTTTCTTCTCCCTTCCTTTGTCCCTCCATCCCTTCCTTGTAGGCTGAGTCTCACATAGCCCACATTGGCTTGGTACTTGCTGTGTGTCTGAGGAAAGCCTCATACTCCTGATTCTCCTGCTTACATCTCCCAAATGTTGGGATTCCAGGTGTGCACTACCACACCCAGCTCTCCTCTTAGGTTTTAAGATTCTGTTTTCACTTTACGTGTACGAGTGTTTCGCTTGTATGTATGTATGTGTGTGTGTGTCATGTATGTACCTGCTACCCACAGACATCAGATGAAGGCATCAGATTCCCTGGAATTGGAGTTACAGATGGTTGTGAGCCACCATGTGGGTTCTGGGAACCAAACCTGAGTCCTTTATGAGAGCAGTAAATGCTCTTAACTGCTGAGTCATTTTTCTTGCCCTCTCCTTACAGCTTTAATTTGTCCTTTGCTGGTGATTAATGATATGGGACATCTTATCAACAACTCTATTTCTTTTTTGGGGGGGGTAGAAGTTGGGGCTGGAGCCCAGGGTACAGTGCACACTAGACCAGCACTCTACCATGGAGCCACCCCTCAGATCTTCTTTATAAGGTCTCACAATGTAGCCCTGGCTGACCTGGAACTTGTTACATAGATCAGGCTGGCCTCAGACTCACAGAGATCCAAGTGCCTCTGCCTCTGCTGGGGCTTAAAGGAATGTGCCACCACTGCCCAGGTTCTTCAAAGGCATGAGATCCAAGCTCTTTTTCAAGAATGTTTGAAAATACTTTTTCAAGAGTGGCTTTTTATTTTACTAACATTGATTTTTGAAGGGCAAGCTCCAAATTTTGGTAAAATTCAATTTATTGATTTCTTTTCCTTTCATGTCAGTTTAAGGGAATGTTCACCAGTTCCAAGGTAATTGAGATTCTTCTGTGGCATCATCTAGAAGTTTAGGGTTTACTTATGAGGTTTGATTGGTAGGCATTAAGGATTGGAGCTCCATTTTATGCACCCAGCCATCAGATTGTTGAGATACCTCAGCATGAGCTCATACAAGAGCATGGTGGCTCATAACCTCCTGTAACTTCAGCTTCAGGAGATCTGATGCCCTCTTCTGACCTCTTTGGGCATTGCAAACACAGGGAGCAAAACCAGAAGCAGGATAAATACCCATACACATAAAATAAATAGAAAAAAAAGTGGTTATATTGGTAATGGTCAGAAAAAAAAGGAGTTAGACTCGTGTCCCTTTCTAAAGAAAAAGGGGGATACAGCATGAAAATGATGGGATAAAAGGGTGGATTACTAAGACTACTTTTAAACAACCACTAGTCTCAGATTTTTGTATATTGATACAAATTTAAGGTTATTTTTGTTACATTGTATATATGTTTCTATTCTTGCTTAGGGTATTGTACTTATGGAGCTCTTTAACAATGTAATGTAAGTTTATAATTCTTGAAAGTTATTTTCATAATCTAGGATAATAAATGCAGGCTGGTGCTCACCTATTACAATCAAACTTGTAGTCATGTTAGGTATATTTTCAAGGTCAAACCAAGATATATTTTAGATAGGCATGGGGTCTTCAACACTTCAGAGATCTATAGACTATGGCATTTAAAATATTTTAATATAGGGCTTTTTAATGACAATGAGACATCTGTTCCTGGCAGCACCAATTTACTTCAGAAAAGATGATGGGCATCAAAGAAACTCCATATGGTGTTTGCTTTCATTGTGGCAAAGCTAGCTATTTGGGCAAGAAACTGCTCTTGCCCTGACTGCTGACAACAAGCTGACCCAATTGGACAAGAAGGGCACAAAAGAGACTGCCAAACTTTCATAAGACAAGGTCAGACAGTCCTTCAAAATTCCTGCTTCAAAGTCTGTCAGATATTCTAGGCTTGTAGACTGAAGATGGATGCCCCAACATTGCAGAGGAACCTTGGGTGACAGTCCAGGCAGCCAGATGTCTGTCATTTCTATAGTTCTGGAAGTTGTTTGTTATATACTTCCTGATAGTATATCATTCTAGGGTCTTCGATGGAGTTGAAGACTAGGTACTTATAGTTACAGTTTTCCTAAGTTATGATAGAAGGCAAATTAAGTACAGAGCTTTGGACTCATCAAGACGGGAAAAGTAATGGAGCATTATTCTCCAAATATGCCAAATGCAAATGGACTGGACATTGTAAATTTAATTCTTACCTCATGATTGTTCTTCTTGTTTATAGTTTTATTATGCTAGAGTTAAAATCTTTCCTTTTTATTTGGACAAAAAGAGGTAAATGTTGTGGAATAATCTCTGTATACTGTGAAGATTTGTCACATGGGTTGGTTTAATAGAAAACTGAACGACCAATAGCTAGGCAGAATTTTTGGGGCAGAGAGGATGCTGGGAAGAAGAAGAAGAAGAAGAAGAAGAAGAAGAAGAAGAAGAAGAAGAAGAAGAAGAAGAAGAAGAAGAAGAAGAAGAAGAAGAAGAAGAAGAAGGGTGGAGTCGCCAGCCAGACACAGAGGAAACAGGAAAGCAATATGGGCAGAGTAAAGGTAATAAAGGCATGAGGCAGAAGGTAAATTAATAGAAATGGGTCAATTTAAGTTATAAGAACTAGTTATAAACAAGCCTAAGCTATTGGCTGAGCTTCCTTTTTCTTCTCTAAGATTAAAAAAGTTATTATGTATACAATGTTCTGTCTGCCTGCAGGTCAGAAGAGGGCACCAGATCTCATTACAGATGGTTGTGAGCCACCACGTGGTTGCTGGGAATTGAACTCAGGACCTCTGGAAGAGTAGCCAGTGCTCTTAACCTTTGAGCCATCTCTCTAGCCCAAGCTTTCCTTTTCTTTCTTTCCTCTTTTTTTTTCTTTTGTTTTTTCAAGACATGGTTTCTCTGTGTGACAGCTCTGGCTGTCCTGGAACTCACTGTGTAGACCAGGCTGGCTTTGAACTCACTGAGATTTTCCTGCCTCCGCCTCTTGAGTGCTGGGATTTATGACATACACTACCATGTCCAGCCCAGCTGAGCTTTCATAATGAAAACAAAAAAACAAAACAAAAAAAGAAAGAAAAAGAAGAAAGAAAGGAAAGAAGGAAGGAAGAAAACCATCTATATCTTAAAAACCAGGACAAATTCAAAGATGCTTACAGTCTGTACAGAGTGGTTTCTGAGAGTCAAGTCCGAGATGAAAAATTGGTTGTTTTCTGACCTCTGAGTCTTGGGTTCCAATTCAACCTGTATAATCTAACAGTACTAAATAATGTAACAAGTTTGTAAGAGGTAAATATAATGCTTTTTGCTCTGCAGGAAGAACCAGCAGAAGCTGGCTGAGCTAACACATTCTGCTAGGGTCAGCTGACACCTTTTGACATGTTCCCCTTCCTAGTGGGTCATAACAGGGCTCAGTGGTGGAGTACGAGGCCCTGAGTTCCATCCTTGGCACCTAAAAAGCAGAAACTAAGAGTGCCCGAATTTAGCTCACTAACCTGTATCTGTCAACTGGATTTCTTGAAACACACACACACACACACACACACACACACACAGGCACACACATGTACATACACACAGTACATTTTAGAGACAGGGGTGAGGCTTCTTCTGCCAAGAATGTAGGGTCTTCTTGACCTCTTTCTTGATTTTGTTGCTGTTGTGACTGGCTACCACTTAATGAGAAATGTGCAAATTTTACAAATTTCTACAAAGACAGAACACCCCTGACGTCAAAAAAACCCAGAATGCTACCAGTAACCCTGCAAGTCCCTCTAGTGACCCCTCCATCACTAACGCCTCTTCCTTCTCCCTGGAGAAAACAATATCCAGACTCCTTCTTTAAAAAAGGCAATTTGTCAGTTTCTCTCTTTTTTCTTTCCCAAGCCCTATTTCTTTTTCTTTTAGAAGACAGTATTTGCTACGTAGCCCCGACTGGCCTAGAGCTCTGAGTGCCGAGATTAGGTTTACCCTACTAGGTTTGGCAGTCTTCTTTATTCTGAGTGAAGGGTATAACTTTCAGGAATCTTCTCCCAAAATAGTATATTCTGGTAATTTTTAAACTGTAGTGTGGACCAATTTATCATATCTTGTGGTTGGTACTTTAAAGTATCTATCTATCTATCTATCTATCTATCTATCTATCTATCTTTTACCTACCTACCTACCTACCTACCTACCTACCTACCTACCTATCTATCTATCCACCCATCCATCTATCAATCATCCATTTGGTTTTTCTAGGCAGTGTCTCTTTATTTAGCCCTGGCTGTCCTGGAACTTACTATGTATACCAGGCTGACATTGAACTGTATGACCTAGAACCTTATCTACCTGCCTCTGTCTCCCAAATGCTGGGACTAAAGGCGTGGGCCACAAGCTCATTTGTGCATTTTAAAAGCCACAATTAACTCTTTGCCAAAACCCAAAGTTTTTGAAGATACTCAATTTTACCTTCTGGAAGCTTCTTTGTTTAGCCTTTCACATTTAGGTTCACAGTTCATTTCATTTAAAATTTTCAAGTATGGAGGGGATTCAGATTCTTTCCCCCTGTACAGGTATCAGCCAATGTGGCACTACCTTGCATAGGCCCTCCTGCTCCCGTGCCAGTGTCCCTAGATGCACAGTGCTCAGGAGTTGCACTGGGATTCTCCTGGTCTTTCCTTGAGTCAGCACTGCATGCTCTCAACTGCTCCTGGTTTACGCAGTCTTTGTAAGGCCTCCTGCTTATCTGCCCCTCCCGATGGTCTCTGCATTCTTGCCCTTTTCATTTCCATGCGCATTCTAGAATTTAGCAAATTTGTCAAATTATGCTGCCCCACACTTGCCTCCTGGAATCTTAGGGAACCTTCAGTGGTTCTGTAGATTAACATGAGGTAGTACTGAGTTTTTTCATTCTCCAACTTATTACATTCCTTCTGTTGGGTTACCGTGAATGTCTCATTAATTCACAACGGCTTTCTGTGTAAAAGTCCTGCATTTTCTCTTAGACCTATTCCTTCATATAGTGTCTATTTGATGCTCTTGTACACATATCTTTTTGAAAATTTCATTTTTAGTTGCTTTTTGCTGGTTATATTACTTTAAAAAGACAGGATCTTGAGGACTGGGTGCAGAACTGCTGGGTTGGATGGCACTCCTCCCTCAGCCTGGGTTGCTGGTTCAGGCCACTGTGCCTGGCTTGGTACCGAAGTGTAACTGATTCTGCTAAATTTGCTTATTCATTTTAAGAGCTGGTCTGTAGGCTTTATGAGATTTTCTCCTTAAGTTGTCTGTGAATGGTGGTAGTCTTTTTTTTTTTTTCTTTTTAACAGTGAAAAAAGTGTATATTTGGAATTAGCCAGCTGGACTCAGTTTAGATGATCCCAATTTTGTTGGCAACATCTAGAGCATCATAATCGGGAGCCAACCGAACACATGCCTTCTCACCGTCAGGCCTTATGAGGGTGTTGACTTTGGCCACATAAATGTCGTAGAGTTTCTTCACAGCCTGTTTGATCTGGTGCTTGTTGGCCTTGATGTCCACAATGAACACAAGTGTGTTGTTGTCTTCTATCTTCTTCAAGGCTGACTCAGTGGACAGGGGGAAATTGATGATGGCATAGTGCTCAAGCTTGTTTCTCCGGAGTGTGCTCTTCCGAGGGTATTTGGGCTGCCTCCAGAGCTGCCAGAAGGTGAGTGACGTGCAGATCTTCTTTTTGTGGCTGTGGACACTTTTGAGCACTGCCTTCTTGGCTTTTAAGGCCTTCACTTTGGCTTTGGCTTTGGGAAGGGCAGGAGCTTCCTTCTTCGCTTTCGGCGCCATCTTGGCTAAAAGGCGAATGGTGGTAGTCTTATTTCTTCCTACTCTTTACTTAACACCTTTCATTTCTTTTTCTTGCCTTACAAAAATGACTAATGCTACCAACGGGTAGGGAGAGAGCCACAGCAGGTACTACGTACTCAAGAGTCTGAAGGAGCATGCTGTCAGCATGATGCTTCTAGTCATTTTAAAACACATTACCAGGTTCAGACAGTGCTATGAAAGTACTCTGCTCTTTGTCACCAATAACTCTCTTTTTCTCTTTCAAGATCTGGCATGTGTACCCAGCCCACCCACCCACGTCCAGGATGGGAGGGGTGGGGGGCTGCCTTCTGAGAAAGGAAAAGAGAGCAACAGGACAGCCCAAGAGTGAGGATGCCACGTCCTAGGGAACAGGATAAATGGTTAGTCTTAGCAAAAACACTGTATTGAACATGACTGAGGGTGGGGGTGGGGGTAGGGGACCAAGAATTCCTAGGCTTCAGCACAAAGCACAGAAAACTCAGTTACTATATATCCATGATGCAAGAATGCCAGAGAGAGCTGACTGAAAGTGCCACGAAAGTCAGACACTCCAGTGGACTGCTTGTTGCCCAGACTTTTCCAGGTAGATCTGCTGGATGGTGGAAGTACCTGATCTAAACCTATCGTCCTTCTGATGTTCCCTGATTGCTTTTTGAACCCCTGCTTGCTGTATACTCAATGACTTCATTTGGAACAGAAATCACAGTTTTGTAGATCATTCTCTCTACGAAACAGCTTAGAATTTTAGCAATTTCTCCCCTATAACTATTAAGAAAAAAACATGACCTTCTACCTTTTTCCCCCACCAATGAATTCAAGCATACTTATCTTCAGAGAAACAAAACCAAAGATGGCCAGGTATGGTGGTATGTGGTTGTAATCTCAGCATTTGGGAGGCTGAGACAGGGCTGCTGCAAAGTCAAAGCCAGCTGGACTACCAGTAAAATCCTGTCTCAAAAGAAACGCACAGATACACACAGACAGACTAGACAAATGCACACACACACACACACACACACACACACACACACACACACACACCAGTAAACTCTTAGGTTTTCCTACTTACATGTTGTCAAGATTCTTTCCCTTAATATTTTGTTTAAAACACCTGAATCTTGGGAGCTGGGATGGCGGCTCTTCCAGAGGACCTCAATTTGACTCCCAGCACCCACATGGGTGGTCATAACTACCTGGAACTCCAGTTCCAGGGGATCCAATGCCTTCTTCTGTCCTCTGGGCACCAGGCATGCAAGTGATACACAGAGGCTAAATGTAGGTAACACACCACCCACACCCACACACACACACACACACACACACACACACACACACAATTAAAAAACCACTTGCATCTATGTTTGCAAAATAAACCTGTTTTCCCTTTGAACTATGGTTAATTTGTACTGGTGCTGTGCTGATCACAAATACACTCGGAAGGTTTCCCTTTTCCTATTCTTCCTTAAATGTCACAAAGAATTCTCCAGTGAAATCCTCTAAACCTTAGGATTTTCTTTGAGGAATAATTTTAACTTATGGATCTAAAGGATTACTTAGATGTTGGTGAGTTTAATATCCTAATTCTCATCATATCAATTTTGATATCTGTTCTGAAATGCATTTATCAACATTTGATTTTCAGAATTTATTAACCAATTTCTCATAATAACTTTTATTGTTACATTTAAGGATTTGTATTTTCTATTAATGTGTTGTGTTTGTATGAGTGTATGCCATATGCCACATGACTGCAGGTGCCCAGAGAGGTCAAAGAGGGTGTCAGATCCCTGGAGCTAGAGTAGTGGGAGTTGTGAGCTGGGAATTGAGCTTGGGCCTCTGGATGAACATGAAGTGCTCTTAGCTGTTGCTACAGCCCCCATCACAACTTAAAATTGTAGCAAAAAGTACTAACAGGTCTGGTGGTGGTGGTGCACACCTTTAATCTCAGCACTTGAGGCAAAGGCAGGCTGATCTCTTGTGAGTTTGAGGCCAGCCTGGTCTACAAAGTGAGTTCCAGGACAGTCAAGACTACATAGACAATCCCTGCTTCTTGGTCATTAAAAAACATGTCAGTGCATTTGGAGCACTTTTACACTGTTGTGAAGGTAGTCTCTAGGATTGTTTTCAACCTGCAAACCTATTCTCCTCTGTTTCTTTGTAGTTTTTGATGTGTACATTCTGTAGTGATGTGCTTTTTCATTCCTAGTATCGGGTATTGGTGTCTCCTTGATTAGAACATTAATTTCATGACCATTTTAAAGAAATGCCTTTGTGCTTGACTATGCATTTGTCCTCTATTCGTTCATTTATAGTCTTAATAGTTCATTGAGTTTAGTTTGCTATTCTTGAGAGAAATGCCTAGAACATTGGCTTCTAGCCTTTCTTGACTCATGGTCAGGTTTCTAACATAAATAGCTGCATCATACAAGTTTTAAGACATTATTAGTATTTTTAACCATCACTTAAAATTACACATTATTACCTTTTCTGTTGTCTATTTTTTTTTCTGAATTTCCATTTGTAGTGATTTTTCTTATGTATAAAAATTTCTGGTTTTTGATGAGTTCATCTATGTTAACCAGGATCCTCCTGTCTCAGCTTCCCAAATGCTGGAGTTGCCTGCCATACTTTGCCCAACTCAGCCTAAGTTATAACTGTTTATACCTTAGAATATCTAGTGACCTAGTGACAATAGCTTCTGATACAATCAAAATTTAATAATTCATTGACAGCTTTCCAGGATCTTCAGATGAAGCAGATCCAAGGTTGTATCCACTTCTTTTGATGAAATTTAAAAAAAAAATCACAAAGTGAAGACAGAGTCTTCTGCTCAGTGGTATCCAATAAACGCATTAAATAACTCAGACTTGGTAAAGTTTAGGAATTGGTTTGGAAAGGCTAGGGAATGTATTCAGTTGGTCAGAATGATAACCTAGCATGCATGGAGCCCTGGGTTTGAGCTCCACCACTGGGAGAAAGATAGCAGGAAGTTCAGGAGGTCAAGCTCACCCTTAGCTACATATCAAAGTTGAGACCAAAATGGAGTACCTGAGGCCCCAACTCAAACAACAAAAGCAGCCCCAAGTCTTTCACTATGGAAGCATACTCTGAAGTTTAACAGTGGCTGACAAATCTAGTGTCCTGGCTCTTCTTTAAAAACCTGGAAAAATTATAATGCTCAAATCTGCTCATTTTAGAAAGGCTACTGGGGCACTGGTATCGGGCTCCAGGAAGGGGACGCCTACCTGCTTGTAACAGGTTTTATTTCCTTCAATTTTCTCAGCAAATGTCCATCCTAACTACAAGCCCTGCTTCCAGTAAAGCTACATGACCACAGGTGGAAATTTTGTTTGATACTGTGTCTCAGGCTCAATGGTCACGACCTGGGTGGAAGCAAGTGTGATTAGGGTTTCCACAGTTTTTCTCACTAACAGTGGGAGTGGGGAGCGAGCCTTTTTAAGAGTCCAAGCATTGGCTGTACATTCTCCCCAACACAGGGACCTCTTGCTCTTTCCTCCACATCCACTGTGTGAACTGGGAGCTCGGTACTCCACATCCACTGTGTGAACTGGGAGGAAAAGGCAGTGGATCCGGACGGTCCCAGACATCAAAGATGATCTGTAAGACCTTAGTGGCCCAGGGCCTTTCTTAGGCTGACTATGCCTGGCAAAGCTTTTCCCTTTTCAATACTAGGAAGGTGTTAACAAGTCTTTCTTTGTCCTGCCAGCCAGCTCCCAAATAATGACACAGAAACTTTAATTATGAAAGCTCAAACTATAGCTTAGGCTTGTCCCACTAGCTCTTATAACTTAAATTAACTCATTTAATCTATGTTCTGTCAAATGGAATTATCTTTTATCTTGTACTTCCTGGTTCCTCTCCATGTCTTCTCTCCCATGTGCCTAGATTCTTCCTCCTCCTCCTTTCTCTCCCTGGAAATCCCACCTGTCTCACAATTGACCATTCAGCTTTTTATTACACCAATCCCAGCAATATACCTTCATGCAGGGTACAAATATCCCACCACAGAAAGGACTTTGCAGGATCAGCTTATCTTTTTATAAAGGGAGGAAATGAAGACACTGAGCCACACCATATACCAGGCACCTCCAGACACCATTTCCCCAGTCTTCCAAGCCCTATATACTGACTGCTACAGGAACTTTTACTCATTGGTGAGGAGACTGAGGTTGGAGGAAGCACAGCAAGTCAGGCAGGGGTTTGACCAGGACTCGTGCTTGTCTGCTACACATTCCGAAGGAGACACTGGTTTGCATGCCAGCTTTAGCTTGGGACACAGGTGAAGCACACAGGAGAGACAGCACAGATTCAGTTTACCTTGCTCAAAGCTACACCTGGCTGGACAGGAACCTAATGCCACAGGCTGTTTATCCCTATGTCCAAATGGGAGAGTCCCAGACCAAAGCTGAGTTGAGATGCATTTATACACACAAGTAAACAGAGTGAGAAAGTGAGTAGACAATCATAGGT
Organism: Cricetiscus sungorus; assembly: GCA_030556225.1. NCBI lineage: Eukaryota > Metazoa > Chordata > Mammalia > Rodentia > Cricetidae > Cricetiscus > Cricetiscus sungorus. The sequence goes on along the minus strand of JANBXA010000069.1, from coordinate 30,465,057 downwards.
CCTTTCGTTTGTTTGCCTTTGGCTGTTTGTTGCTATTAAATCCTATTCTTAAACTCTTCATAAAGAATTTAGTACAGTATAACCAAACAATTGAAAAGGTTAAAAAAGTTAAGGAGACTTTGGGATCTTTTCTCTCTATTTAAAACACCTAAATGGAGAATTCTGCTAACAAAAGAGAAATGAGGCTTGATTTCTCCAGGCTTAATGACTTCAGCCACCTTTGGCCCAATATAGGACCAGGAGACTCTGCAAGGGCCTCTTTAGACATGTTTACCAACCAAAGCCAGGGATTCTTTGACACAAAGTTTTCTTGTTTGTTTTTGTTTTTTTGAGACAGGGTTTCTCTGTGTAGCTTTGTAAATCAGTCTGTCCTCAAACTCACAGAGATCCACCTGCTTCTGACTTCCTAGTGCTGGAATTAAAGGCGTGTGCCACCACTGCTTGGCCACACAAAATATTCTTAAGAACATTTATTTTTTTGGTTAGAAAAACTAAAGCAAAAATGATGTATGTTTTATTCACTACAAAAGTTTCCCCAAGGATTTAGAGCCAAAATAACCATTCCATCCTAAATATGGTCATTTTCAAAGTTTTAAAATAATAAACAATAAATTATTCAAATTTATATATTAACTCTATTCATATTATCTCTACTAAAATAACTTCATTTTAATACTAATTATGTTTTGGGCTCAAAGGAACAAAAACCACACTTTAATGTGCAACACACACCCACCCACACACACACACATACACACACACACTCTACTACTTTCTTTGTTACTGAGATCACAATTAGAACATGAAAACCCGATACCAGTCAAATATCAAAGCTACAAATTACCAGGGTCTTACATCAGTTACTGATGACTCCCTTTCCAGTTTCATCCTTTAAACTTACTCCTTTTTATCTTCTAGTTCTTGCCAAAATTATGCATCTGGATTCAACAGTCCTGATTTTCAAAGAAGCAGTATGTGGTGCTACAAACTCAGAATATGTGAGGAGAGAGGAAGTACTTCATACTAGCAGAGATGGCAACACTGCTGTCTGAGGTCCTCCTCCTAACAACTGTTCTGAAAGGAAACAGCTAATCACGAAGGAGAAAGGGGAAGGTAGAATTAGCTTTGATTTCCTTGGGAATGAAATCAGGTGACAGGGACTATACTATTAATTCACAAAAAAAGCACTTCCAGGAGGAAACCAACTGTCCCAGGGAAGATGTCAGCTCAACAAACCCTTCTGCTAGAGAATAACATCAGCTGACAGCCATCAGAGGCCCTTTAACCAGTAGGAATGGAATGAGCAAACTGTACGGGTTAAACATTTCTCTAATTCCACATGCATGACAACCCCGAAGTACATGGAGTAAAACCTAACATGATGGAAGGGAGAAGCTAAGAATTTGACAACAGCAGCTGAAGACTCAATACCAACCTTTTACAACTGGGAGAACAGACAGAAGAGAAGCAAGCAAAGAGGAGAACCGAACATAATCAACCAGACACGACAGACACCCACAGGGCTCTGTGCCTAGTAACAGTGGAATACAGGCCCTCTCAGGTGACAATGAGCAGCCTCTGCGACAGGTGTGGTGTGCTATTAAGGAAGCTCTGGAATAGTAAACAGTAAAAAATCACAAAAACTCTCACCTTCTTCAGTCAACTAATGGATCTGGGAGAATTTAAGATGAAATTGGAAATTTACAACAGATTTGGAAAACCTACAAATATGTAGGGTTTAAACAATATAACTGCTAAGTAATCAGTGTTAAAGGAATCACAGGGGAAAGTAGAGATTAGTAAATAAAAATAAATATGGTTTGAAGAAATAGGACTTGGGGGAGATTTCTGGCTACGAGCATCTATATGCTACAAAGAAGCCAAGCATGCACTGGCAATCCCACCTACTCAGAATACTGAGACAGAAGGGTCACTGAGCTCATGAGTTCTAAGCCAGCCTGGGAACATACAAAACAAAACCCCTCAAATACTAGAAAGTCCTCAAAGACCAAATATCAATAACTTGAATCTTTCACTTAAAAAAAAAAAAAAAGCCACTGTCTTGGCGCATGCCTTTAATCCTGGCACTTCAGAGGCAGGGCAGGTGGATCTACAGTGAGTCCCAGGACAATGAAGACTATGGCTAGAGGATGAGAGGGCGAGTGACCGAGTGTGTGAGCACCAGTGAGTACAGGGACACTTGAAACTTTCTAGAAAGAATAGCCTGGTCCATACGGGGTCACAGCATCTAAAGAACTACCATCAGCCCTTACACACTTCCCAAATACAGAGCACACTTGTGAGGCCAGCATTACATTAATACCAAAGCAGAACAAAGATAAAAGAAGAAAACTTTAGAGCAGCATCTCTTATAAAACCAAAGAAACCACCAGCAAAATTCTAGCAAACTGGACCCAGCATTATAAAAATCACCCTTTACACTAAGTGAGATTACCCTAGACTGAAGGTTGGTTCAGTATATGGAAAAACAGTGTAACAGTTGGGATTTATAGTAACTGTTGACAGCATTTGGGAGGATTGTAAGTCTGAGGTCATCCTGGGCTGCATAGCTAAATACTGTCTCAAAAAAAAGTCAATAACATATGCTATATTAATATGGGGCAAAATACTGCAAGATCATTGCAACAGACATAGGAAACAACCAATACCCTAAAAAACTGGCATCTCAAAGTCCTGTGATAAAAATACTCCATAACCTAGGGCTACATTACTTTATCAACATGAAAAAGGGTAAACAATCTAACAAATCCTATAGCTAACTTCATACACAATGCAGATAAGCTGTAATCTTTCTTATACCACCAAGATTGTGGAAATCAGTTCACATCCTTTACGTTCAACCACCTGGTAATGTGAAGTACTACCTCAGGACGAACAAGCCAGAATATAAGACTGTAAAAGATACAAAAAAGACCCCTATGTTCAAATGACATAATCTTGTACATAGAAAATCCTAAAGATTAGTTAAGTTCAGCAAGGTTGCAAAAATAGCGTACAAAAATCAATCACATTCCTAGAGGAATGAAGTATTGCTACATGATACAACATAGATGACCCTTGAACACACTGTATAAAAGGCAATGTATTATAAGACTATACTCATATGAAGTGCTCAGAATAGGTACACAGAGAAACATGTAGTAGATTTATAGCTTCCAGGGCTGGCAGGAATGATGTTTTCTTGTGGGCGATAAAATATTCTGGAATTAAGCAACCTGTGATGGCTTCATGGCCTGTGAATACCCACAGAAACATGATTATTTTAGGGATGCTAAGGTGGAAAGACAAGAATGTACCACTCGAGAGTTTATAAATACTGACCACCCTTTAAGCATGCAATATGACAAAACAGCTTAACATTTTCTTCAATTAGACAAAAGTCTTTCATTATCACATGTTGAAATGGCTCTCAGCCAAGTACACACCAAGTAAAGAAATACCTTGGTTTGGAAGTCCTTACAACTCATTCCCTCACCCCACAAACTAATTTATTGAGCACTTACTACATGAAAAGCACACTCTCAGTATGGGGACACGATAGGAGCAGCAGCTCAAAGTTCTCAGTGTGGTGCTAAAGTGCTAGTGAAGGGACATGGATCACAAGCAAAGGAAGGAGAAGTTAGCAGCGTGGATAACATCCTGAAGAAAATAAAATGGAGTAAGTCAGCTGAGCACAGAGGGAGCAGAGCCTCACAGGATGTCTCTGCTCTGCCCAGGTTAAATACCAGCAGCCACACGCTGTCCCTGCCCTCTCATGAAGTCATGAGCACATTCTATATGCGGTATCAAAATCATTCTCCGAAACATACATTGGTGAAGGACACTTGTAACACGGTAATTTTATTTTATTATTTATTTATTTTAATACAAAGCTTTGGCATTAGCAATTTTATGAAAAAATAAAATGTACTAAAAATAAACGCTCGTGTGGCATGATTGGTAAATGATGCACAAAAATAGGTTCTTTTTTCCTTCAAGGCAATCAGTCAGAAAGCAGTGTTTTTCATTCTTCAAAACCATTCTACCCTATGGAATAAAAGAGAATACAGAGATCATTAATTAGTTAAAGGCTGGTTGTCAACATTGTAAAACAACAGAGATGTGATCCTAACTACAGGGTGGGCTGGGGCTCTCCCCAGCCCTAGAGTTTGCCTGAGACTAGCAGTTTCTGAGTAGTAGCTGAGCAGCTCTTAATTTCAGGAATGCTTCAATATCCCCAGAGTGAATACAGGAGAAGATAGGCTACCGGTGCCTTGTTTAACATATAGGGGTAGCTGTTGTCCAAGCAGGTTTTGTAGCTGCTGTTTGTATACATGACATGCTGCTCTTTACCACTCTAGACTACCACACTATTTGAAAGAGCTGAAGAGCACAGACCTCAGGGATGTGCAATGTTCTGTTCCAGGAATCTCTCACATTCTGGATGTACAGTGTTACCTTAATGTCTCTGTAACAGGTGCTAAAGAGTGCCTACAGTCTTGAAAGGTTTCCTGGTGCCCCCAGGATTCTGCTGTCTTCTTTGCAGCCCCTGGCTCTAGAAGACCACTCTAGCTTCCTGGTCCTTTGTACTTGGCTTGTTCCCTAAGCAGGGCCTCCCTACCACCATGCTGGGTCAGTCCCACTGCCCTAAATCATGCCATCAGTTCTGATCTTTTCCTCTGTGCTGAGGATTCCTGCTTCAAACCACCCAACCTTTGGCTATCATACAACTCTCCAGGGCCTCTTCATTTCCTCCCTACCATGTGATTCCTTCCCTCAATTCTGACTTTTACCTAACTTTCTGCCTCCATTCTCTTTCTTCAAAGAAACAGCTCAGCCATCATGAAAAGCCGCACTGTTGTAAGAACAAGGTCTGAATCCTGTAGTCTGCCTGCTCCCAGAGTGACTACCTCAGGTGGATGCATCAAACCACACACTCCCAAACCTGCTCTGCGCCCCTCACTTTGTATCCCTTTCTCTTGTGAGGCTCCTTGGTGCAAAAGCAGCAGCTCTCTTGGGTGTGGTCCAAAGTGCACCCCTCCTTTCTGCTTCTTTCCTCACTTCCAAGTCCTGCAGGGAAAGTTAGGCCTCTGAACTCCCGTTTTAAAGGAGCTAGCCAGCTTTTTCTGGAAGAAGCTCCAGTGTGAACAAAAAGCACTGTTCATAAGCACCTCTGCTCATTTCTCACAGTCCCCACTGAAGGCGCCACATCTTCCTGGTAGTACCTCCTCGAAAAACTGGATACTATGAGATAGAAGGGCTTTTTAGGAACATCAAAACATTAGGTCCTTCTGAGGAAAAGGAAATGGCCACTGCAAAGACCAAAGACAACTATTGCTTTGCTTCAGACCCTTTGGATTCTCGTTACAACTGGAGCCCTCAGTGTTCGTGGGGCAGCCAGGTCAATAGTGTAGAGAGGTACTGGCCTGTATCCCACCCTCTTTCCTAAGCATTTATCAGGGACCACTCAATCCCTCTGAGCCTCAGGACTCCTCTGTGTCTAAATACTCTACATTGGTTAAAAGAGAATAAACAGGACAAGAAAGAAGAGGACCCATTCCCAGTATACACCTCAGAAAAGAATGTTAAATAACTATGGTAACATAAAAAAACGGAGACAGAAGCCAGGCGGTGGTGGCGCATGCCTTTGATCCCAGCACTTGGGAGGCAGAGGCAGGAGGATCTCTGTGAGTTCGAGGCCAGCCTGGTCTACACAGCAAGTTCCAGGACAGGCTCCAAAGCAATACAGAGAAACCCTGTCTCAAAAAACCAAAAAACCAACTAACCAACCAAAAAACACAACAAAAAACAAAACAAAACAATAAAACAGAGACAGATGATAGTTTAACCAAGAGTATTTGACTGACTGGAAAAGTAAACATCTAGAATTCTTGATTAGTGTTTCCCAAACTGCTTCTGAAGTTAATTTGGAACTGTACAACTTATATTAACAGGACAATAAAGTTCAGACAGATTACATCACAGGATGTGGCAAACATTAAGGGCCACTTTTGTTTTAGTCATATCTAGGCAAGTGCGAGGTCACAAAGCCAAACAGATCTCACTTTGGGAGATGGGGGAAAAGAAGGCCATGCAAGAGGCAACTAGAAAGCAATCCTTGTCACATGGGCTCTGATCCTGCCCAGCAGCATGTGACTCAAAGGGACACCTACCTCTCAGAACCCTAAACTGTAGCTCCTGAGCCAGGCAACAGTTGACGAGATCATTAGCTCTGCCCGATAGAAAGCTGTTTTCTTCCATTAAATCCACTCCTTCATGACTCAGGGCTCTAGAACTCTAGTAAGCCTCACAGTCTTTTGCACTGGCTGTGCAGTATGAGGCTACTGTGGGCACAGATGCAGATCTTCCTTTTTCTAGTAGTCCTTGGGATGCCTCTCACTTCCTTTTTCCTCCTTTCTAAGGAAAGACATCTAACAATTCTATTTTCAGACCCTTTAATATCAATACTTTGCTGACCTGTCAATGTTCTAAGACAGAAGCCTAACTAGCTGGCTGTGGTGGTGCACTCTAGAAAGCAAGAGTTCTGGATAGAATTCAGAAATACTCAGTGCAGAGGAAAACAGAGTCAACAACTGCTTTTTATCTGGTTGATAAAAGTCTACAACCACACCTGGAAAGCTCACTGGAACTATCAGTGAGGCATGGGACCCATTTACCTGCTGAAGAGTCCAGAAGCCAGGGCTTTTCAGTATTAGGTCCCAGCACAGAAGCATCTTTCTACATACTTGATCACATTAATCTCATCATATGTATTTCCTGCTGCCCAGACCAATGAAAAAACCCTGAGTACATATCTGTGACACATATCTCTGCAAATTTTAAGAAGTGGGCCCTAAATATATAGTTCAACTTTCTACTCAAAATCTCTCCTACATCATCTACTTATATGTTCCCCAAATAAAAACAAGTATGAGAATATCTTTCTCACAGTGAGGGAACGGTGCCCTAAATATAAGTTGGCACGTGCTGGGCTTTCACAAGATTCATCTAAATAAGAACAGCAACGAAACTCCCTTTGAATGAAGTTCAACAGTCTTGTTGATATAGGTACTGAGAATCACAAGTGTGAGAAAGAAGTTAACGCCTAAGTACTTTTGCTTTGCATTTCACGTCTTTGACCATCATCCTGTTTGTATCTGTAGTCTCCAATTTATCCACATTTGTTCGCAGTGTTAAAGCTTTTAAAGCACAACTAGTTACTGAAGAGTACTTAATTAAATAAGTACTCTTTCACCGAACAGAAGGACTCCAAATTACACAGACTTCTGATGTAGCCAATAGCATTGGATCCTTGGAAAACAGTACCTGTAAATAAGGTCGTGTTGTGTCCCTGCCTTAGCTGCTGCTCCCTGGTGGTCATCAATGTACTTACAGCAAAGTACATAGGGGGCCTTGAACTGCCTGGGTTCTGTTATCTGCCCATGCTGCTTGCTCTTGCCTACAGGGTTTTGTGAATGAACAGCACTGCTGATGGTGTTAGGAAAGTAAACTGCCCTTACAGGTGCATCTGTGCTTGGGTTATCTTCAGTTTCCAGACAGTCACTAAAATACCACCCTGCCAACGGACAGGCTAACCCAAGGTGATTACCATTACAAAGGACCCCGTTTTGGCTATACATTTATTGGTAGATAAGGGCAAAATGAGTACACAGATTTAAAAATCCATGAATAAAGAATTTAAAAATTGCTAACTTTTGTTGTTGTTTTTTGAGACAGTTTTTCTGTGTAACAACCTTGATTGTCCTGGAATTCTTTGTAGACTAGGCTGACCTCAAACTTGCAGAGATACACCAGCCTCTGCCACCTGAGTGCTGGGATTAAAGACATGCACCACCATACCTGGCCTGCTAAAAAACTTTTATCTGGAATAAAATAGCGTAGGAATTTCCACCAACCTTTTATAGAGACACTGGCACAGAGTGACTGATCTTTATCTCCCACAGTAAAATGGTCTTAAAAAATAATCAAGTGATTCATGCTTGGAAAAACAACAAAAACCCCAAATCACACAGAAGCTCGTAATGGAGAGGAAAACATCCTAAAAATATAACCTAAGATACTCACCACTAATATTTTGGTGACTATCTTTTCATTTACCCTCAGGTGTGTATACACACATGTGCACATGCACACACACACACTCACTCAATTTTCTCTCTAAATGGGATTATGAGTACTGTTCTTTAGGATGGTTTTGAAGGCAAAGAAGTAATAGTCGATGAACAATTGCAAATCAACTATTTACAAAGGCTAATGGGAGAAGGGTTGACTAAGACATGGCTATGAAGACCCATGACTTTGGCTCTGAGTAATGCATTTAGGCGTGGAACTGAAGCAGTGTGATCCAGACATTCTCTGAAGTTTCTGAAGTACAGACTGAGCATCTGGGAAGATGCCGAGTGAGTAAGAGGACCATTACGTTGTCTAGTAATTCTATACAAGTGCCCAGAGCATCACTATTTACACTGGTTGTTACTTGTAGTTCAATTTTTAAAAATATTTAATTATATTTACTTATTTTATATGCTGGCGAGTGTGTGTGCATGTGGTGTTTACAGTGGCATGTGTGTGGAGGTCAGAGGACAGCTTGCATGAATTATTCTTTTTGTTCCACAAGGTAGATTCTGTGACTATACTCAAGTCAGGCTTGGCAGCAAGCACCTTTACCCATTGAACTATCTCACCAGCTCCCTCACTGGTAAAATCTTAAGTACTGGGCTTTGCCGGGCAGTGGTGGCACACACATTTAACCCATGCACTCGGGAGGCAGGGGCAAGTGGGCCTCTGTGAGTTTGAGGCCACCTTGGTCTACAGAGTGGGTTCCAGGACAGCCAGAGCTACAGAGTGAGAACCTGTCTTGAAAACAAAACAAAAGAAAGAACTGGGCTTATTATCTAGCTTGATGGGGAATAGCAAGACTAGTGGCTACAGACCAAACAATGACTTCACTTTGAATGGAAGTGTTTTTGAAATCATGGGCACTCAGAGTTTTAAATTATAATTTATCTATTTCTTTACCTATGTGCATATGTACATGTGTCATGGTATGTGTGTAGGTCAGAGGACAATTTGTGGAAGTTGGATTGAACTCAGGTCATCAGGCTTGGCAGCAAGCGTCTTCCCTGCTGAGCCACCCCCTGGCCCCAGATGGCCCTCTTATTCACAGAACTGTAGCAGAATCTTGGCAGAGTTAGTTTGGCTAACATTTATTGAGCACTTATTACGTACTAGGCACTGTGCTAAGTCCATAGCCTTATGATGTGGACTAATTATTACCTGCTTATTTTGATGATTAAAATAATGTTCAGATAATAAATTTAAATGCCCAAGTCTCACAACTGGAAAATGGAGGAGTTGGGTGAGAGTCAAATCTAGGTGTGACCGACTCTAAAATCTGAGCAACTGTTACTGTGTTCTGATGAAAAACTGCATCTACCAGGTTCCATAGAAATAGCTAGCTGCTGACTGACCTAATAAACAGGTGAAGACTATTCATATAAAGGGTGAAGAATGCCAATGTACCACAGTAGCCTCTCAAGATGCACAGAGTCATGGATGCCAAAAGATATTTCCTGCAAGTATTTGTCAACAGATCAGGTGAGAGGTAATATGTCAGGGGAAGTAAAAGTTTTGGGTTTACACAGCTGAACAATATTAATTATTCAAGGATACTGTTTACTGCTGGCAATTTAAAACGCTAGGCCATACTCCAATCTGGAGAGCACATGATGCGCACCAGTAGCAATGTAGGCTCAAATTTGGGCACTGGCCCAGGTTGTGTCCATCTCTAAGTAGTATGAATACTCAGGTAAAAGAAGGAACTGAATAGCAAATAACATTTAAAACAAAAGAAAACAAAACCCTTCCATTATATTACTGTGTAATGCTACTTCTAGAAAATTATTGCATCACAAGGACCAAGATGTCTACCCTACAGTAGCCCTCATAGTGACACACAGCTTCTGCCCGCATTCCTAGCTCTGTGCATTCCTTGTGGCAAGACCATCTCACCATTAAGAAGCCTAACTGGTATTCTTCCTTATGGGAGCCGACTTTGCCTTTCTATAACCTACACTGGCCTCTTTCTGCCCTTAGAGAGTCTATTCTATCATCTCTACCTCCCAACAGTCTTCTGAGAGTAGTAGATTTCCTTACCACTTCCTTTCTGTCCTTGACCATAGCAAAGAAAGGTCTTAGTGTTCTCCCAAAGTTGACTATAGCTCCTGGTACATTCCTATGAGCACACAGAGTGGGGATATTCCTGTCAATGGTCAGGTCATGGGCATTCTTCAAATACTGCCTGGTGTCCTGGCATCTGTATGGTGCTGTGGATCCAGCTTGTATGTACTAAAGAGAGCCTCCAGAGCTTTGCTCATGTATGCTGGTCTTACTGAACAAAATGAACTCCCATTCTGTGTGACTAAAAGTAGATGGCTCATGAAAGAAATTATTTTGCTAACTATGATCCCATTGGGATCAGCATGAAACAGGTGGGAAGCAAAGTCTTACCACCTTTGTGAAAATTACATGTTTTCTTGGGATCATCTGGCACATGCAATCCAAAAAACAATTTGTTACTTACTCATTAGCATTCAAGCTAGCTGTGGCTCTGATGATCATGTAGCAGAGTGTGAGAGCACTGAGGAGGCCAAAACTGGCAATAATAAACCATTCTTCTGTTGACAAAGGAAAGGGAGGAAATCACTCTGGGGAGAAGATTTAAGTCAAATCGATGTCAACACTTCCCTCAAATGCAACGAAGCAGACGTCAACGGAGGTGTAAGCCAAGGCTGGCTCAAGGAAGTCAAGCAGGAGGAAGTTTGCCAGAAAGCTACTAACTAGAGAAGGTTAGTGGAAGTACTGGGAAAAGCTGCAAGGAGAAAGGAAAGCATGGCTCAACCGTTTCTTTCAGTTTAGATCCAGAAGTACACGAGGAGTGTGACCACCAAAAGGCACAGGAAAATTATGTTCAGGAGAACTGTACATGGACATAGATATTACTGTGAATTTAAATGAGCGTAGAACAACCATATCTATAATCATTTTTCAAATTTCCTTTTTGCTATTTCTGCATGATTCTACTACTCAATCTTAGATAAGGTGTAGGAACATGGAGCGGGGTTCTCAAGTCTTGTGGGTATGCTCAGCAGAAAGCTGCTTCTCCAAATCACTTATGTTTGCAATTTCTCTTATCTATCAGTTTACTTAGAGTATCCATGCTAAAAAGAGACATCATAATTGTGCCAATAAAATAGGTTCACACTCCTGCTGAGAAGTAAAACTGGTCCTTCTGTCATTGTAGAAAAGTAGGAGGGCCCATGACTGACAAGTATACAGAAGTCAAAATCAAAGTCATGCATACATGGGGTTAGAGGGAAACTAAATTGGGGCCTGAGAACCAATCTGACTTGCTCCAAAGTCATAACTATATAATGTCAAGGGTAAACTATATTGGAATAGTTTGACAAAGTAATTCTATAAAATTTCTCTACATCTGTAACAAGGCATGGCAAATGTTTGCATGCAAAACTGTTCCTAACAGAAACTTCTCTTCATTTTAATATTTTTTAAAAAGATTTTTATTAATTTATTATGTATACAGTGTTCTGGCTACATGAATGTCTGCATTCCAGAAGAGGGCACCAAATCTCATTATAGATGGTTGTGAGCCACCATGTGGTTGCTAGGAATTGAACTCAGGACCTCTGAAAGAGCAGTCAGTGCTCTTAACCTCTGAGGCATCTCTCCAGCCCCTCATTTTAACATTTTTTAAGTTAGTGAACAAAATATATCTTTCATATGACTTTTATATGTAACATAGTTATTTCTTTAAAAAAGTTTTATTTTTAATTATGTCTATGTGTGTACAAGTACACGTACATGTATATGTGAGCACATGTGCCCACGTAGGCCAGAAGGTTGGGACACCCGGAGTTGTAGTGAGGCACCCCATGTGGGAGCTGGGAACTGAACTTGGGTCCTCAGAAAGAGTATCAAGTGCTCCCAGACTATTTCTTAGTCTGGGTTTCATGAATCCTAAAACTTTGCAAACTGTGTGTGCGCAGGCTTTTTTCTAGAAAAGGCTAAAAGAACTTGCTCTCTGGGATCCCAGGATGCTGAGTTTGTTCTGTGAGCTAAATCTTCACTGTCCTGGTTGGTTTATATGATTAAAATGTTTAGTGAACTCTTCATATAACACTGCAGCTGCTGCTAAATCTTGGATTACAGATTTCCTCCTCATTAGATTTAAGCTTTTTACTGAAGAGTCCATGTGAAATGCACTGTTGCAGCCTATGCATGTTTTTAGCTGGGATGTTTAAAATTCAAGAGATGAATTATTACCAACAGCAAAGAGTAACATTCATTTTTTCCTTTTCTTTTTAGTGACAGATGAGGCTGGTCTTGAACTTCTAAGTTTTTTGCTTCTACCTCCTAAATGTTAGGAATGCATGTGCCACTGTATCCTAGCACTGAGTTACCACCAAGCCCACCTTCTCATAACCCTTTGATCACAGACTAACATTTAGAAACTCCAGTCACATATATATTGCTGAATTATAAACACATGCACCTATTTGTGTCTTTGTATGTGAGGAATAACGAACGTCACAGCAGCACCTGGCAGATCCAAGGGTACTCAGCAGCAATCTTCTGAGGCTGAGCCACCCTTATGACTGCTGACTGAAGGTACTGTACTTGCTTATGGTAATACAGAGATTTGTAAGGAAATGAGGTACTTTGGGTCTAGAAAATCACGTGAATTTTCTTTAATGGATGGCATGTGCAAATTCTAATAAATATTTTATTTGGTATATAAATTATTTTTATCATCAAAAGATTTTATTATCAAGATTTTGAAGACATTTTCACATAAAAATGACAAGATGTGTGCTTAATGTAGTAGGTGCTCAATAAATGCCTGATCTATGAAGAACTTATAAAAACATAATTTTAAATCACCTCTATTTCCTTTCATACTGCTAGACCAAGTTTTGAAACTCTAGACCATAGAACCTAAATACCAAAGTTGGAACACCATGAAATGCTGCTAAGACAAGCATTGGGAAATGTTAAGATATGAGCCACACTATATCAAAGAATAGTTTTACTTATGACAGAATGAAAGTTCTTGGCCTTCAGACAAATGGCAACCTCTGGATGGTTCAAAACCATGCATTTCCATAAACCAGACCACAGACACCTTAACATGTGAAGAGCAAGCTATTCCATAAACTGCTTCCCCCATGTTTGTTACTGCCTCCCAGAGGTAAGTGGAGCCTCATCAACTCTAGGCTTGAAGTCCTGGGTAAGCAGCAGCATAATTAGAAAAGGCAGCACCAGGGTGGCGACGAGAGATGGGTGAGAGGTTGTTAGATGGAAACTGCACGTAAAGAATGAAAACAGAAAAGAATTTGCTTGTTATAGGATGAATGCCTTGCCTACAACACCCATACACACACCACCAACCCATTCACACTGTATATAGACGGGCACTGCTCTCATAACAGTACATTTTTGCTTAGTAATAGTTCAACAATCAAGACATTTCATAACCAGCCCAGGATATTTTTTAGGTTCAAATTCTACATTAGCTTTTCACCATGTTGTTTATAGTCTGGGAGATCATCGGCAGCAATGCTCAGCATACAACATACCAGCACAGCTGCCTGGTAGTCCACATTATACTCCAGTGTCTCCCTTTAAAATGTCTATTTGCAATGCAATAATTTCAAAACAAGGTTAACTGAACAGCCATTAAGACAACCCTTTAAACAACTAACCACAAAAATCACCAGCATGCATATTCCTTGTTTTAAAGTGGATAAATGTATACATTATCTTTTCCTTTATGAAACTGCTGAACCATACGGCCTCAACTTTCTTCTTGACAGTCACCTCATGCCCAACACAAGCAGCAATGCTGTCTGGTACCTGGGCAAAGGGTCCCCACTTACTTGTAACTGCAATGTTGATTTCACCCGTTCGAGGAGTGAGCTCCCCATCTTGAGGAAGAGGCGATATGCCCGAAGTTCGCAGTGGCTCAAGGCCAAGGGAACTGTCGCTGCCAAGGTCACCGAGGGCTGATCTTCGGTTAACTGCTTGGGTTCTGGTGAGCCTTTCCATATCAAATGCTACATTATCAGTACATGGTAGATTTGGCTGCAAAATATTTCCAGATTAAAAATCATTATAAGAACAAGTTTATAAAATCCCCAATGTTTAACACCCACTCTAAGAACTTCCATACTTTTCCACATTACTCTCATATTCCTGCCCATCTATATTTCCTACTGTCATTTAAGAAGCTTTCTTCAAAAAATCAGCTGATTCTCTCCCAAAAATGGTACAAAGGAAAACCAAAATCCACAGTTCAAAACTATCCACTATGGCTTGGCAAAGAAATGATAACCATTTGTAGTCTCAGTCACAGGCAGAGGGAGACTAATATCATTTATAAAGCTGGCACTTTCAGATTGAAAATTTACTTTATTATCTTAATGTTAAATGCTATTGTTAAAGGGCAGCAACTAACAAAATACCTTGTTTATCCTGTAACTTCTCTGAAATGCTCATTTACTTGGTGTCTAGTTAATAAAACAAAACATCTACCTTTAAAAACAGAGCACACAAGCCAAGAGCAAATCAAAGCTCAGGCTTGTAAGCTATGAGAAAATAATCTGCTCCAAAGCCTAAGCCTCCAGCTACAGCCAGAAGCCCACCCAGAAGAGTAAGAAGCAGCTCCTTCTGCCTGCAGAAGACAGCATATGAAAACAGAGCTCAGAAAATGGCTGACAAAGGGACAGCCAAGACCCAGAACCTACTGCTTCTAGGGCAAAATAATTATGTTTTAAGCCCCCAAAGTTCTACTAAAAACAAAATTAAAAGCACTGTGTAAGAGCTAATGCATGAAAGGCAAGCTTAAGAGGGCAGAATATGACATCACTTATATTATACCAAATATAAGAAAATTACTACTAGACCACAGTTTTCTATACCCTATTTCTTTTGTGTCCCTTGAATCAGAAGCACACTTTTCAAAGTAGACTATGATAATAATTTACATTCGCTTCTCTTGTTCCTTGAGGTAGTCTAGAACTTTGAAGTCATCTGGAAGAAAGGCACTGTTAAAAAAACAAGGTCTATATGGCAAAGAAAGCTAGACCAATCTAAAGAGATTTGGTCATAGTATCTATTATGCCAGCTGTATTACATTGCATGTGGATATGATATTACACGAAAGTAGTGACAAACAGGGAACATACCACAATTCCTAGGGCTTTCAAAATATTAAGTTTGCACATAGGACAGGTACAGTGTTCACTAAGCCAGGGATCCACACATGATTTGTGGAAAACATGCCTAGAAAACAACAGAGAATTATGTCATAAATTTCACTGAAGAACTCCTAGGTCAAAATGGGAAGAATTAGAATTTTAATTTTTTTCTGCTTTAATGGATCTTTAATGCCCAAGAGATAAGTAGTGGGACATATAAAAACATAACCCACAGAGATTCTCCTGTACCTAATCTCATGTGGTAACAACACTTTTGTAATGAGAGTGATGCTTGGATTGGTTTTTGTGCTATGCTGCATATCCAACACAGGGGCCTGCTGTGCTGTCCAGGAGGGTCCCAAGATCACAAGTGACAGAAGAGTAGCTGGGACTATGGTGTAAACTACTGTGCCCAACTTGCCTGTGAATTCCAAAAAAGACTTGAAGAAATCAAGAAAAACATATTAAGAATAAAGATAACCAGACTTTATAGACAAGCTATATTTTAGAAGAATAGCTCAAGTGAAAAAAATGGAACTTCATACAGATATTAAATCACAGTCAAATTAGAGTTCTCTGGACAAGTGTTAAGTTTTATGGAACTCAACCTAGGTTGAATCTTGGTTAAAGTCACAGGGCATTTAGTACTGTTTTAAGGTGGTGATCTAAGAGTGAGATCATCAGTTGGTGGTTCTCGGCTGAGGATGGGGGACAATGACATCTCTCCTACTCATGGGAACAGAAAGTCACATCCTCCTGATGGAGTCAGCCACTATGGAAGGGTCTGTATTCTTGGAACAGGAACTTGTTCCCATAGGGAGCCTGGAGAAAAGAGTTCAAAGGACAGGCAACGGTCATGCCCTAGCTCTGGCACCCTTGCACAGGAACTTGAGGAAGCTGCAACCCAGCATGGGGGTCCTGGAGAGCTGGACTGACACAAAGGGGCATCAACAGTTTTGGAAGAAATGTTGCAATCTGAGTTTGGGATAAAAGATAATTTGAGAGATACCAGATTGGGTCATCACATATCTTTAAAACCTTGCTTAATTTATAATTTAATGTACTGATTACTATTTGAAAATGCAGTTTTGATGTAAAGAGATGGTCTAAAAAACTTTTTACTGGGATGACTATTTCATTCAGTAACATACTATATCACTGTTTCCACCTGTTGGCTTTATAACCCTTTTCTTTGAAGACCAGAATCAAGATCTTGAAGTCTTGCTTTATCAGCCTAGTCTAAAACTTTCAGATAGGGCATTTGTACTCTTGAGTGCCTTTCTTTAGGGGCTTTATAGGCTGGAGAGCTATTGATCCATAGGGAGACTTACATTTATAGAACACAAGGTGATATGTCTGCATCTTACTACTTATATGGACATTAGAGAGTGCTTCAGAAAAGAACAAGGGACTTCTGAGGACAGTCTTTACTGAGGGTCATCTGCAGCTACTGTTCAGTAGTGTTCAACTGTACCAAGGTGGGCTGCAGTACAGTACAACACAGAACAGAAACAAAGCTGCTGTTGCTGCTTCTTTTTAAAAACATTATTATTTGTGGGTTTGCACACACATGCTCACAATGTGGTAGTCAGAGGAAAACTTTAAGGAGTCAGTTCTCTGGTACAACCATGTGAATTCCAGGGATCAAACTCAGGGTATCAGGCTATTGCTCCAGCCCAGAATAATACTTCTGAACCTCTGTGGTGCATGCAAAGGTCCCTTTAGATCTTGTCTAAATCGTAGTATCTTCATACACCAGGGAGTAGCTGATAGATGTCTGGTGGCTGAGCTAGTGCCAGGACAGAGTGGGACAGTTGAGAAGGTGTTCTAACAACAAGATGGACAATGGATTTGGCTGGCTGTCCAAGTAGAAGAGGTCATGTGATCTCTGATTCAGGAGTAAGAGGTATGACAGTGGTTGTGGTAACTGAATCTTAACCAGCAGTTGGTAGAAACCTTGGTATAAGAAAGCAGCAGCTGTCTTTGGATAAAGATTTGACTTTGGCCTGTCTCCTGTCTTACTTTTTTTTTTTTCTTTTCCTATTACTGGTTATTCAGAAAAGAAGAAAATGGCGTACCTCTTTTTTTTTTTTTTTTTGTGACACGGACTCATGTATTTCCAGATTAGCCTGAAACTTGAGGATGATCATCAATTTCTGATCCCTCACCTCCCAAATGATGGGATGACCATGCCCATTTTCACATGCTGTGAAGTTTTAAGGGTTTACAACTTGTCTGTTCCTTTGACCTTAAATGAGCCATAAGTAGATTTTTCTTATATTGGGATTCTTAAATTCTTATAGATTTGTTGATCTAGAAGAAAAACTGTCCCATCCCATCAGATAATTACTGTGTTCCCCTTTGAGTGATTATAGAAGACAATAAAGACTGACTAGCTATCTCTAGACAAAAATCTCTCTTAGTTAACTCAAAACCTAAAAAAAATTATTTCTTCTCTTTAAAACCAAATGTTATTTTTAGCTATCATCTGCACCCCAGACAACTACTTCAACCTTCCTTCCAAGACCCAGAGCCAATCTTTTCTGATTTCCACCAATCCAGCCTCTATGCATCTGACCCCAGACCTTCTGTCTCTAACTCCCACAGCTTTTCTCTATAAAACTATGCCCTAGTTCTCTGCATCCAGCAGCCTTGAACAGCCCTGCACTCTCCTTCCTGCTCACCTTTGTGAAAAAATTCTTGGGCTTGCAGCTGTCCTTCCTCACCTATTTTCTCCATTTCTTCATGATCACTTCCTCAGCTTAGTGCTGTCCATGCCCACCACATCCTTCATCTTGTTTCTGAGCAAAGCTTTGCTACTAAGCATCTGGATCCTTGGCCACTACTATTCCTGACTCTCAGCTGTCTGCCCTGATGGGAGAGTGGGGAAGACAGGCTTGATCACCTCACGAAGCTGACTGAAGCACATAAAGACTGTACCTGGAATATCCTGAGAAACACTAAGGATTGACAAATGAAACCTCTGCTAAACAGGCAAAGTGGTTTTAATATTCCACACAACATCCCAATAAATGGCAAGAACACTTTTGAAACAAGCCTTAGGCACTAGCATATTCATCATGGACTCTCTCACCGGAGGGTGAACTGCAAGGGGCAGACCATGAATAGCAGTTCCCCTTACTGTCTTGAAAACTCTTGTAATAAAAATATACACAGCAGCAGAGAGGGGCTAAGTGGTGGACTGGGATGTGCAGAGAACAGTTGGCCAACATAGCAGAGCTTCTACCACATCCTTTAGTTCTGTAAGAAATGCTGTGAGATACATACTGAGAAACACACAGATTATTTAAGAAACAAAGCCTGCAACACTGAAATGCAGTGTGCCTCCTTCCTATTCCAAAGGGGCCAGAAATAGAGAGGTCAAAAAAGCAATAGGGCTGGGGGTGGGAGGGGAAAGAGAGAAGGGAGGGGGAGGCATCTACACTGGAGGTGAGTTGTTTTCACAATTCTGCAGCCTCTAGGTGCCCTGTTAAAGACCTGGCAAACATGAAAGGATCCAGGATTATTAAAGGTCAGAGACAAGAACCCCTTCCCCAGCCAGGCCTAGCAGATGCTGTTTAAGCTGATCTCTCTCTGAGGTGGGGGTGACTGCAGCAACTCCGCAGCCTGCCAGCAGCCAGCTTCCTGACCTGTTTTAGCTCTGGCTGGCATCTTCATGCTGCGGCATTCTCCTCAGTATTTTTATTTACTAAAATCTTGTGGCTAACCTTTAAATAAGGCGACTGTTTCTCAGTTTTGGAGCCATGATGGCTAACATCCAAAAGGTGATCAACTGTAATCAACTGACACAAGCAGGAGGTCCCCAAAGCAATGTCAACTGCCATCTGTCCACAATAAATTGGTGCGATAGAGGACAAAAAGAAAAGGACCTGTGACAAAGCAATTCAAAAGAGTTTTGATATACATAGAGAAAGGTCTGATTCAGAATAGGCTTGTTAAAAATGAAGGACAAACAGACAGAGACATCTGGCTATCTTCTGACTGAGGAGAGACAGAAAATAGTCTACCAAAAGCTGCAGGGCAGTATGGGTAAAGGGCAGTTTTAAAAGAAACTGGAGCCTCAAAGGCTTGAGTATGATTAAATACTGATGAGAAAAGAAAGGGAAAGAGCTGGCACGCAAAGACCCAGGTAGAAATAGCATCAGACCAGAGCTGAACTATCTCCTCCACGCTAGATGGTACCAAGGAGGGTATAGAGGCAGACATGTTGGGGGCCTGGTGATAGAAAGCTCAGGGAAATCCAACAACTATTCTATGAAGTTGATGGTCAAGTTCACTTGGCTGAGAATGAGAACAATGGGGTAAGGGCAATGTTTAAGGAGATACAGCTGTAATGAACAGGGAGGGCCAACCAGGACAGGAGAAAGCTTCTGCTTAGCACTTGGCATCTAGCCAGGGGTGGAACTCTGTCTAGTATGTTCAAAGACCAGGTGGAAGACAGTATAGGGCAAAAGTGCCAAGCCTTAAGAGATGGAGAAATCTAGGGACGGCTCAGGCTCAAAGAACATACAGATGAAAGAAAGGAGGGGCATTCCAGGTAGAAACACTGGCTAGAAATAAGGCTGAGAAACCCTGTATAAGTCAAGGTTGTCACAAAAGGCTGCTCAATGGGAAAGGTTAATTTTTACTGTACCTGAGGATGGTAGTGCTGTTAAGGTGAGGGGACAACATGTTCTGAGAAGGCTAAACACTGTAATTTAGAGACAGTGTCAACTTACTGAGACTGAAGAGAGCAGCTGACTTTGAAGCCACACGGAGAACAGCCAGTGCAGCACACCTTGCATAAAGTAAGGACAAGACAGTGAAGGGGGCACCGCTGCAACTGGAGTGCAAAGACACTCCCTGAAGCACGACAACATCTGTACTCTTTAAAATCAGCTCACAAACACAAAGACCAAGAAGCAATTGTCTTAATTCAGCTGCAGAAAGGTAAGGTCCCACAAGGCCATTGACCTCAGTGGAGAGTGTGACCCTGTGGTATCAAAATCACTCAGAGACTTAAAAATCACTCATTGATCTGACAGTTGGGTTGAGAAAGCCCTGAGTTAAGCTGGAAAGAGAGTGAGAGAGAGAGAGATGGGGGGCACACTCAGAATGAACCTGGAAAAGTCAAAGCTTCAGGGATGGCAAGAATGAGAGCAAGCAACCCAGAGTCCTCTATTTTAGGATATTTTAGGATCAGACTCCCTTGAGGAAGACACTTTCATTTTAATAACAGTGAATGACTTTGCCCCCGTCTGCTGTAGGTACCAGCTGGGTCTAGGGTTCCTGGACAGGGATAGGAAGACAAGACATTTAGCTCTCAGCTTCTTCCTGGTGAAAGCAGGCACTTGCTGGCTCTGCTTTCTGATGCACCCCACCAACCCTTCTCCCGACTTGCTTCGTAAATATACTTCCTTTAGCCTCACTCACATGTCTAGATTTGAAATAACTGGAAGATGAGAAATGGTCAGTGCTTAATTTTCTACAGGGCTGCTTACATTGAGTTTGGTAAGATTTTCTTTTATGTAACACAGACTTGGAATGATTACCCCAGATTCTTGAATTTCTATTTCTGTATACAGCATTCTTCTGGAAATCCAGGATTAAAAAATCAAATCAAAACAAAAACAAAAACATGGTTCTCCTGAGGTTATGACAAAAGCAACAAGTGTAGTTGGCCTGTCCCTTGCTTCTGCATGGACTCCCACTATGTATGCTGCTATCACAATTACCAGAGGCTAACCCAACAGGACCCACTGGATGTTACACAGAGAGCTTCCAAGACTGCAAAACCCCCTTCTTCAGTAACCATGTCAGGTACTGCCACCAAATGAAAAACTAGCCAGTATAATAAGACAAAATGCTCCTTTGGCAGGATCAGAGGAGACAGAAATGTAACCTGCAAGGGAGTGTACTGTCTCAGAGCAGCTACAAAGCAAACAGCAGTCCCCCATTCTGCATAACTCAGATCCTTAGCACAGTGGAATCCAGAGCCAGGTAGATGAGGTGGAGGACTCATGGGAGGGCTTTGTAATGAACTCTAATTTGAGATGAAAAGAAACAAAAACGTATTTTGTTCTGTCTTTTTTATCTGTACTAGGAATCAAACCCTCAACCTGGGACATATTAGACAAGTTCTCTACCTAGCCCAGGAGGGTCACTGAATACAAACTCTTAGTTTATAATGAGCCTGGATGTTGTCATGTGTTTATTTGTTTGTTTTTGGTTTTTTGAGACAAGGTTTCTCTGTGGTTTTGGAGGCTGTCCTGGAACTAGCTCCTGTAAACTAGGCTGGTCTCGAACTCACAGAGATCCACTTGCCTCTGCCTCCCTAGTGCTGGGATTAAAGGTGTGTGCCACCACCACTCAGCTGTTTGTTTTAAACAGGGTTTCTCTGTATATCTCTGGGTGTCCTGGAATTTGCTTTGTAGACCAAGTTGGCTTTGAACTAAGAGATCCACTTGCCTATCTCTGCCTCTCAAGTGCTGGGATTAAAGGTGTGGGACACCATGCCTAATTTGTCATGTTGTTTCTTATAGACATATGCAAACAATTCTTGGGAGGGACACTGGTCAGAGTTGCCCATGATCTCCCATCAGCATTCAGGTCTTGGCCTGTCAGGAGAGCTATAGTCAGGTGTCTTTGAGGAACAAGTAGATACCTACTCTAGAAGGGAGACATACAGACATCAATATCATTCCTTTCAAACAAAGAAATCTGACATACTTGCAGGGGAGAATCCGAACAACATCATTCTGCTTATAGCTCTCTATGCAGACTGCACAGTGATCAAAGTCTGGGTCTGTTTCCTGAAACAAAAAGCACAGGAGCTGAGCGTGCACACACAAGAGTTACAACTCAGCTAGGAACAATGCTAGGGTAAGCAGATGGCTACAAAGGGAAAGGAAGTAAAAATAGTAACTTTTCATTTGCTTAAGTAGGTTGACCCAAATTACATATCAACCAATCATACAATCCATACTAATTCTATTTATGATATGTCTTAGAATAAGCCAGAGCTCTATTTTTTTCCACAATTCACAGCAGATCACCTCGGATTATCATGTGTCTACCCCAATTCCTCTATTACTACCTAGGCTCAATAGGTTTCATTGTTACAATCTAAGATATTAAGATCCTTATCAAGAGGCTCATTCAGCCAATTAATTCCTGAAACACAGCTACATATGATGGGGAGTACCCAGTAGACTCCTGTGTTATAATAGTCCTAACTCAAGTATGGAAATTGTACTCTGATCAGACTTGGGGTAGTTTCCAGTTTAACTCAATATTGAATATTTATCAAGAATCAGGAAAGAACAACCAGTTATTTGGTCACCAGATTAATTGACTTCCTTCACCCTCTAGGCTGAGAAGGGTTCCCCTAGAGTTGTCTTAAAACAAAGTATGCCAACAGCCTAAGCCATTGCCATATGGTTGGCAGGTGCATGGGATACAAAACAAGTGTGCTAGCTTTCATAATTATAGGAAAGGTTATTTAGTACTGAGGAGGTAGGTAGAAAAGGATAAGGAAGTTGTACCAAATCCTGGGATTTTCTAATTAATAGCAGTTGGCCAAGCCAAGAAAGCGCATGTGTACCGGGAACTGGTCTAGGGTTAAGTGCAGCTGTCTTGATGCAGCCTGTTTTCTGCAGTGCCCTGTCCTTAGTGTGCAGTGATACCCAGTGAGAATGTCCGTACCCCTGCAGCTGTGCGGAGGGCAACCAGCTCCAGCATTCACAGGCACAGGAGTAAAAATGGTGAAAGAAAGAATGTGGCGAGACAGATAATAAGACAGTCACACAAAATCCTCCTTTCAGAGCTCTAGGCTAAAATATTGGCACTGGGTGTGGGGTGCCAGACTATTGTGTGTGTGTGTGTGTGTGTGTGTGTGTGTGTGTGTGTGTGTGTGCGCGCGCGCGCGTTTCCTTTTGAGATTTCTTTTCTTTTAAAATAATAATTCAAACTTGGTAAGTTTGATATGCTGAACATAGACACTAACACTAAGATGCCATTTGGCACTCTGACTAGGGAATTGTGAAGAAAGGTTTCAGCTCTGCTATTTGTTGCCATCTCTTTGACATGGTCCCCTTTAGGTCCAACTGACAAACTGTTCTTTTTACAAGTGTCAGCCTGTTATGAAGCCCTTGTTAACTGAAATTCCCTAGAAATGAAGGTCTTCAGGCAGGTTTTAACTGAGAAGAAACAAAACTCAAAACAGATGCAGCAGTCCTAAGAAACAGAAGACAATGTACTTCTCTTGGCTTTTCTATGTGTAAATCGTCTCGGAACTCCTGGAAGATGTGTGCTTAGCTGTAACAGCAGAAAACTACAGAAGAACAAGCAGTGTTAACTGCCAGTAGTCACTGACGCTACTAACAGCAAGAGTACCTGGAGTTCAGGAAAGCTGAAAGACTGGCTGAAGGCAAAGCATGAACGAGATTTCATTACTGTACCTTATCACCCTTTTTCACTGTTCTAGTTGTCAATTTACTGATGGCTTTCTTGGCTGCATCTCCAAGACGACGCTAAAACAAAAAATAAAAAGACATTAAATGGAAGATCTATGAATAATGGTCCTCATTTTAGTACCTGATGCTGAAGTGAGCATATGATCTTTATTTTAAATAATTAAAGGTATAATATCTCTATTATCCTAGACTACTTTTGTCATATAAGTGGATTGTGGAAAAACAATACATATTTAAAAAACTGGCAGCTATATCATAGATTCTTCTTTCTAGCTGAGTAATAAGTGTATTTGGAGAGAACAATACTTGTTCAGCCACTTCTGTTTATTTCTGTGTGATGCCACTCGTGCTGCCCCACCCCCTAGCACTGCCACTCTTGCTCTATGAGCTTTCCCAGTGTGCTCTGCCAATAAGCACTGTTGGGGATATAAACTGTCTTAGCAAAAGAAACCACAAAAGCCCCACTAAATTCTCATTACAGAACTGATAATAGACACAATGACATGTCTACCTCTGGTTCAGCTCACACTATTCTCTGTGATCTTAGAGAAGGGTGTTTGCTTGTCTAGGATTAACTCAGGTAATTTCTAAAATTTTACTTATGCAACATCGCCAGTCACAAATAGCAATGCTGGACATCAACAACACAAAGATGACATGACAGTGAACCTGTAGCCTTAAGGAGCTGTCTGAACTTAGGGAATGACCAAGGAATACATTTTATGTGGTGATGAGTGATGGGTTAGGGATAGGGAAGAAAAGGTGCTGAGGAAGTGATGCCAGAGCTAAGACTTGGGAAACTAAGCAAGGAGGATCTAGGAAGGAGCCAAGGACAGGATGGGATTCTGGACAAAAGAATCAGAATGTTTTCTGAGTCTGAGCTCATACTGGATAACAGACACGAACTGAGACTGTCTCAGGCAGCCATTCTAAATACAATTAGATTCTAAACTGAGCAGAGGCAGATAAAAAGCTGAAGGAGTGTGCGTGGGAGGAAACAAGGGAGACCTCCCACTGTATTGTAAGGATTTAAAAAGAAAAACAGGAGAGCATTAGGGGAAAATTAAAAATCAAAATAAAATTACTGAACATCTTTGTATATATCACCCAGCTTTAACTATCAATATTTTGCTTGTAATTTCATTCAACAACCCCCCCCCCCGTACTGTAAGGCTATCAACTTGTCACTTCATCCAGTCTTCATTTTTCCATCTCTGACAGGGGCTTTTGTTTGGTGGTACTGCTCTACTTAATAAATGCTCTTAATTGCTGAGGCCCCAGAATGTCTTTTGGTAGCTGGTTTGTATGAACCAGAATATAAAGTCTAAATATTATTTACTTGCTACGTTTTTCAAGTCTCTTTAGCCTGAATCCCATTTATCATACTTGAAAACAAACAACAAACCAGCTTGTAGAGTGGACTTAAACTGCTCATTTAAGGGGTACATATTATATTCATTTAAAAACCTGTTGAAAGCCCATGGCTGGAACTCAGTTTATTTTCATGCACAGCTTTAGAGACATTATTTTAATTCTGATGGACTGTCTTGTGCCTCATTCAGTTCAAATGGTTTATATTTTCTTGTTTGACTTCCCAAGACCATGAGTTAATATTCACATATTTGGGGGTTCTTGAGATTTTTCTGCTATTGATTTATTTAATTTCAAGTGGTCAGTGGACATATTATATCCTGTGTAAACTTGACTCCTTGGTTCTATGGCCTAGAATGTATGTCAAAAGAATATGTATTTTGCTCTTGTTAGATGAAGTTCTCTACCAATGTTCACCAGGCTACATCAGCTGGCCATGTAAGTCTCTCTTAAAGTAGCTGCTCTCAGGCTGTGCATGCTTCAGTGACTGAGAAGGCAGGCCAGCAGTTCTTGCCTCCATTTATAAAGCTTTGTTACTAAGCCATTTAAGATTGTGATGTCTTCTTGTTTAAATTACTGCTTTATTAAGAAATAACTTAAATTCCCAGAGACAGCTGTGCTCTGAAATTTACTCTGGCACTAATGTAACCACTTAAAAGTTTATTTTAATTTGTGTTACTAAGATATGGCTTGTTTCAGTCTTTTTTACCTATTTGCATTTTAACACTTATTTATACAAGCACCATGCTCCTGAAATACCTCCTTAGTCCCATGCATTTTTTATATTATATTATATATTATATTATATTACTACATATAATATATACATATGTACACACATACACACATATTTGGTTTTACAAGACATAGTTTCTCTCTGTAACAGCCCTTTCTGTCCTGGAACTTGCTCTGCGGCCCAGGCTGGCCTCAAATTCACAGAGTTCTGTCTGCATCTCCTCCCGAGTGCTGGGATTAAAGGTGTGCATCACCACCACCTGTCTGAGCAGTTTTGGAAGTAGCACATAGATGGGTCTTGCTTTTTTTCTTTTAATCCATTATCATAATCTCTGCTTTTGAATGATATGTTTACACCAAGTATTCCGATCCCAGGATTATTAGATCTTTTATCTGTAAATTGTTTCACCTGGAACTTGCTCCCTACTCCATGTGTACATGTCATTTCCTTTGTTGGGTAAAATTAGAAGTCTTAAAATTTTTTACATTAATTTGTGTATGTATACACGAATTTCTGTGAAGGGCAGAACAGTGTGAAAGAGTCAGATCTGCTTTTGATATGTGGGTTCTGAGACTGAACTCAGGTCACCAGGCTTGTACAGCAGTCCTTTATGAGCTGAGCCATTTTGATAAATTCAGTTATGTAACTCTTTGTCTTATTATTTTAGTGGCTGCTTTAGGGTTAATGCATGCATCTTTAGCCACAGTTATGCCACTGTATAAAAATATATATAGTTCTCTGTCTCCCTGCAACCTGTTTTGAGACAAGGTCTCACTCTATAGTCTAGGCTGGCTGGCCTAAAACTTACAAGTACACCAATCTGGCCTAAATTTCATGCAATCCTTTGGTTTCAGCCTCCTGGTTCCTGAGATCCTGGGTGTGATCCACCATGCTGCCAGTACCCCATTATTTCTTCCTCTTGCCTTTTGTGTTATTTTTACCATTCCTTACGCTTATACAAATTTTATAAACTCAATAATATACTATAACCATATTTCGGATTTTTTTTTTTACTTTTTTGAGACAAGATTTCTGTGTGTGGCCTTGGCTGTCCTGTGAACCAGGCTGGCCTTGAACTCACAAAGATCTACCTGCCTTTAACTCCCAAGTGCTAGATTAAAGGTATGTACCACCACTGCTGCCCATTTCAGATTTTTTAAAAATTAAAAATTGTGGTTAATGTGTATGTAGCATTAAATTTACCATCTTAATCACTTTTAAGTATGTGGCTCGGTGAATTAAGTGTATTTGTGGCAGTGCATCCAAACTCACTCATATAGCTCTTGATAATTACAATTATGATTTTGATATTCTAGGTAGCTTATAGAAGAGGAATCACAGTTTTGAGCAGTATATTTTCCAAGGTTCACTGCTGTAGTAGCATGCCTCAGAATTCCCTTCTTTTCTGAAGGTAAATGATATTCTACTGTATGTATATATAAATTTTCTTGGCAAAGGCTATTGCTACATACCCCATGCTGGTATTACATTTGACAGCCTCTGCCTAAGCTTAGCAGGTGCTGGATTTATAGGCATGCACCATCATGCCTGGTTCATATCACATTTTATTCAACTATTCATATACAGATAAACTCTGGAGCTGCCTCTACTTCTTGGCTAATGTGAAGTATGCTGCTATAAATATATTAAGTTCCTGCTAATGTCTATCATTTTTAGATATTATCTTCTGTGTTTCCATAGTGGACACATCAATTTATTTATCTATTGGCAATATACCACAGTTACATTCCTTGTATCCACACCAGTAGTTGTCATTTTCTGTTTTTATACACACACACACACACACACACACACACACACACACACACACACACACACTTTAAGCATCCTGATAGGCTTTCATTAGTATCTCTCTAATTAATTAGATGGCTGAGTGTTTTAAAAATCTGCCTATTGGCCACTGCATATTCTCTTTGGAGAAGTTTGTATTCATGTCTTTTGTCTATTTTTTTTAAAACAATTTTTTTTTAAATGTAGGAGTTCTTTATATATAGTCTGTGTCTTAATCCTTTATAAAATCTATGAGTTACAATTTCATTACATTTCATGGATGACTTTCTAACCTGCTGGTTGTATCCTTGCTTTTGATATAATCTAGAATTATCAATTTTACTTTTGTTACCCATGCTTTTGGTTATATCCAAGAAATCAATACCAAATCCTGTTACATTCAAGACTTTGGTTCATTTTAAGTTGATTTTCATGTATAGTTAAGGGCACAACTTCATCATTTTGTTTGTGTACCTCAGACTTCTCCAGCACCACTGCTGAGGACCAAACACTCTTGGTGCTCATGCTGAAAGTCATTTGGCCAAGTTTCCATGGGTTCATATACTATATGTCTTATATCAGTACCACATTAATATACTCTGTGTTTTATATCAGTATTACACTGACTTAGTTTGGCAGTAAGTTTCAAATCAGAAAGTGGGCCTGGTGGTGGTAGTGGTACATATCTTTAATACCAACACTGGATCAGGGGGGCACAGAAGGAGGCAGGTATCCATGAGTTCGAGGCTAGCCAGGTCTATAGAGTAAGTTCCAGGACAGCCAGAGCTACACAGAGAACCCCTGTCTTGAAAAATAAAACAGACAAAGCAGAAAGTGGAAGTACCTCAATCCTTTTCTTTTTTTGAGACAGGGTTAAGCCAATCAATATTCTAGCATGTGCTGTGGAATAATCATTTTGTGCACTGTGAAGATGTGTCACTCTAATTGGTTTAATAAAAAGCTGAATGGCCAATAGCTAGGCAGGATTTCCAGGCACAGAGGATGCTGGGAAGAGAGGTGGAGATGCCAGGAGATGCTGGGCAAACAGGATGGGCAATACAGTGATGAGGCGATAAAGCTACAAGGCAGAAAGTAAATTAATAGAAATGGATTAATTTATAACAGCTAGTCAGGAACAAGCTTAAGATATCCAGCTGAGCTTTCATAATTAATAAGTCTCCATGTCATTATTAGGAAGTTTACAGTTCCAAAGAAAAATCTGCCTACATGTGGTGCTCAACATGGGGCTATGTATATCCACATAAGGCCTTTCTTGAGAAAGTTAAACAATAAATAAATAAATGTTAAAAACACAGAGTCAAAGTTGGCTTTCTGGCATGGCTTCCTATTGATTGAGGTCTCTCAGGTAGGCTCAACATACAGAGACTAGAGACTGACTGTGGGCTGGAGCCAGCTGCCATAGACATGTGCTAAGTTGAGCCACACTGCACAGCTGACACAGTACTTTAAGATTTGTCTCACTCGATCCAAGAATGCTTCAAGTGTTTATTATAAAAGACAGATCCAGATCAGAAGAAAAAAAAACTGTAACCACATTACAGTGTGTTTAAAACTATGCACAGGCTTAAGAAAGAAAATAGAAAAAAGTAAATTGTTTATAAATAATAAAAAATAAGTCAGAGATGGGAAATACACAGGGAGTTTGGGTCCTGTAAGGTATTATAGACTTAAAATTTTTGATTGCTGGTGAGCAAACTAGCCGCTGAGAGACAGTGGGTTATAAAAACGTCTAAATCAAACCAATCTATATATTTTGTTTTTTTTTGAGACAGGGTTTCTCTGTGTAGCTTTGGAGCCTGTAAACCAGGCTGGCCTCAAACTCATAGAGATCCATCTGTCTCTGCCTCCCAAGTGCTGGGAGGGATTAAAGGCATGTGCTACCACCCATATATTAAAAAAAAATGTCTTAACTTCAAAATGGAAGTAAAAAATATTATGTTGGGAAAGAGGTTATGTTTTTGTGTCCACAGAAAACAAAAGGCTGTGGATTCATTCAGGGGTTAGAGAGATCAGATTTGATTGGGGGAGAATCCCTGAAAATCTTGGCTACAGACATGAAGAAATAGACTTGGAAAAACTATACAGGTGACATATATTTTACTTGCGCAAACATAAAACAACAAAAAAAAATTTGACTGGCTTGTATACAACAGTTTATACTTGTGCTAATGCAGATATGTATGTTACCTTTGAAAGTTTGTGTGTTTTCAGAGCAAGGGGACCAAACACCAATATAAACAAATGGCCCAGGTGACCCAGCCTCTCAGAGTGCTTGTTGCAGTTTCCTCAGAGTTCTGCATCCAGAACAGCTTCAAGGCTGCTGGCTGAGATGGTCTAGCCTCATAGACTATTCAAGTCAGGAATTGACCATTATCCTAATTTTTTCATGGTCCCCCAAAGATTCCAGTGCCCCCAGACAACAGGAAGCAGTCTAGAGAACATAACACCCACATTCCCAAGAGATGGAGTGGGTGGTTTTAGATCATTTGGTGGATTATAGATGTTTGTCCTTGTTTGGGGGGGGTTGGTTACAAATTGCCATTGGTCATGGTCAGAAACAAACAAACAAACAAACAAACAAACAAACAAAGGATATTAGATTCAAGGATCTCTTTCTGAAGAGAAAGGAGGGAGAAATAGTATAGAAATGATGGGATAAAAGGGCAGAATATTGGGTCTACTTTTGAGCAACCACTAGTCTCAAACATTTTACATTGGTATGGAGTTTTGTACAATGATACAAATTTAAGGTTATTTTTATTATACTGTATATATGTTTCTATTCTTGTTCAAGGTATTGTACCTATGCCATTGAAAAATGTATAAAGTTTTAGTTCTTGGAAGCTATTTAGGATAATAAAGAAATATAGGTTTAACAGTCAATCAAACTTAGTTATGTTAGGTTATGTTTGCAAGGTCATACAAAGATGTATTTTAGGTGGAAAGGTGATCTTCAAAGACCTACAGAATATAGCATTTAAAATGTTTTAATAACATAGTTCTTTTCATGTGCTACTGGCAGCACAAATTTACTTCAAAAAAGAAGGATGGGTATTGAAGAATCTCCATTTGCTTTCTTTGTGGAAAAAGCTAGCCACTGGGCAAGAAACTGCCCTTGCCTCACCTGCTGACAGTAAGCTGTCTAAACTGGACTAGCAGGACACAAAAGAAAGCGGCTGTCAAACTTTGCCAAGACAAAGGTAGGACAGTCCTTAAAAAATTTTCTGTTTCACAAAATTATCTGTCAGACATTCTAGGCCTGTAGGTCAAAGACAAACAGCCCAATGCTATAGAGGAAATGTGGGTGACTTCACGTTTAGGCAGCCAACTCTATCTGTCGTTTCTATAGTTTTGGAAGTTGTTTGCTCTGTACTTCCTGTTTACTCAAGTAATATTTTATACTTCTTGGGTCTTTGATGGAAATAAAAGACTAAATAGTTATAGTTTTACGGTTTTCCTTGTTACCCAATTCTGAAAAAAAAATACATAAGAGGTGTAAAGTTTATAATGTTGAGAGACATAAAAGCTTATGCTATTTACCTGAATGTTTTGATGTCTAAAAAGCTAGTTTTAAAATGATAATACAAGTTATAATAAAAATGTTTTAGATATAAAACTTTAAATTCATCAAGATTAGATAGTAAAAGTATTTTCTCCAAATATGCCAAATAAAAACGAAATAGACATTATGAATGCAATTTTTACTTAATAATTACTCTTATTGAATATAGTTTCATTTATTAAAGTTAGTATCTTTCCTTTTAATTTAGATAATATCTGATAATTGTTCTTACTGTATATAGTTCTCCTGTGTTAGAATTAAGACCTTTCCTTTTTATTTAGATATAAAGGGGGAAATGTGACAGAATAATCTTTTCGTACATTGAGAAGATGTGTCTGTCACTCTGATTGTTTTACTAAAAAGCTGAATGGCCAATAGCTAAGCAGGATTTCCAATTACAGATGATGCTGGGAAGGAGAAGGGTGGAGATGCCAGGGAATGCTGAAAAAGCATAATGGGCAATATGGAGATGAGGTAATAAAGTTACAAGACAGAATTATTAAATTAATAGAAATGGGTTAATTTAAGTTATAAGAGCTAGTTAGAAAAAAAGCTATCAGCTGAGCTTTCATAATTAACAACAAGTCTCCAAGTCATTATTTGGGAGCCGATGCTCTTGATTGACCAAAAAAAAAAAAAAAAAAAACCAACAACAAAAAAACCTGCCTACACGCAGATTTCATGAGCCCCCCCACCTCTAGCTGAGGAGGTACTGACAAGCTAATGACTTCTGGGGGAGGAGAGTCAGAGATGTGGTCCTTGGTAGGTCAAGCCCTGGCAGATGGCTCTGTATCTACAACAAACTGGACTACAGGTTATTTAAAGAGACAGGATGTTGGAAGTTGGTAGGTGGATCTGGGAGGAATTAGGAGGTGAATATGTTCAGAATAAACTGTATGAAATTCCCAAAGAATGAATAAAAATACCATTAACAGAGTCTCTGAAAATAACCTTTCATTGCAGTTGTGCCACCATTTCAAATAGTTGTTTACATTTATTTTTAATTTTTACTTATTAATTTGTGTTTCCCAGGCTGACCTGGTTTCAAACTTCTGACACAAAGCAACCCTCCTGCCTCAGTCTCCTGAGTAGATGAACTACAAACAGCTGGAATCCCATTTATTCTAGCAATTAAAACATTATATAAAACATGTGATTCTAAACTGGAAACCATAAAATGAAGTACAGGAAGCTTAACTTTGAGCCTCCTTTATCCCATTTCCTTTCCTCCCCAAATAATAATTGCTGCTTTATCCTTATATTGTTTCATTTTGAAAATAAACATATGTGTGTGTGTGTGTGTGTCAAGTTTACATAATTGTAGACACATATGCGTTATATATCCATATATGTATGAGTGCAATTTCATAACCCTCCTCTACTTACAAGTGCATATATTGCTTCACAGAAGCACAGAGAGACTGTCAGCACTTCCTTCACATGTATAGCTGTAGATGAATCCAAGCACTCAGTGTTGGCTATGTAGAGCACTACTTTAGCAACTAGGTATCTACTGGTGGTCATTTGATCATTTCAAGTCTTGCTATCATAAACAATATTAACAGGAACAGTCTAGTACAGCTACCATTAGTTGTTGCTGTTGTTTGTTTTTCAAGACAGGGTTTCTTCATGTAGTCCTGGCTGTCCTGAGACTTGCTCTGTAGACTAGGCTGGCCTGGAATTCATATCTGCCTGCCTTTGTCTCTCAAGTGCTGGGATTAAAGGTGTGAGCTACCAACAATATCATCTGTAAATTTACCACCAGGTTAGACTACTAGTCTGATGAGAGGTTAAGACGAAGGATAATCACTTATATAATTGTACTAGGTATTATAAATTACCTCCTCACAAGAACTATTATCATCCTGTTCGAGTACCTGTTTTCTCTACAACCTTGTCAAGAAAGCATGCCATTTGTCAAATGGAGCAATAAGAAATGTTATTTCAATATGGTCTTATCATATATCTAACCTATGAAGGAGGCTGAGTATCATTTTGAGCCACTTCTGTACTTGAATGCAAAATATAAAAAGTGATTTAAAATTTAAGGATACAATTTAAAGCAACCCATACTATCTAATTTCTTAAAACATTTATTAATTTGTTGTGTGAGTGTGTGTGTGTGTGTGTGTGTGTGTGTTATACATATGCATTCATACTCATTCATCATGGCATATGTGTGGGAGTCAGAGGACAACTTGTGGAAATCTGTCCTCTCCTTGACCAAGGCAACTCAGGCTGCCAGGTTTGGTGGCAAGTGACTACCCACTGACCAGCCTGAAACAACTCACACTATGTAATTAGACCACCCAGGATCAACTGTGTTTTGAGGAAAGCTTACTCTGACGAAGTATCAGGGTTTCCAGTCATCAGATCTTACCCATAGGTGTAGAATTAGGGTTATATCAGCACATAGTCAGGGTCTTCTCTTTGAAACACTGGTGAAATCCAGGGACTATGAATCTAATTTGCTCTTTATTCAAACCATCCTTTCTGCATCTTTTATTCACTATTTCTTGTGTCTGATTTTTTTTCCCCAGAAACTCCCCATGCCCTGATTGCTCCCCAACCTTTATACGTCTGCTTTACTAACTTTCTGCCTTTGCTTTTCACTTTTTCCTTTAAGGCTTCTCCTACCGGGAAAAAGGTTTCTCCTCCTCCTCCTCTTCTTCTCTCTCTCTCTCTCTCTCTCTCTCTCTCTCTCTCTCTCTCTCTCTCTCTCTCTCTCTCTCTCTCTCTCTCTCTCTCTCTCTCTCTCTTTTTAAAGAGAGGGTCTCATGCAGAACAGGCTGGCCTTAAACTCCTGATCTTCCTGTCTCTGTCCAGAATACAGTCAATACCATCCTCGGCAGGGAAAATTTTAGCATTATTGTAACTTTAGAAAACCTTGGTTGATCCTTTACTTCTTAGAGAACAAAGCCCAACTCCTCAGCCTGTGATTCAACTCCATTGTTAATTTATCCATTTAACACTGGTTGACAGGCCCCGTTTCCCTTTTCTCCATTCCTAATGTTCTGGTACTCAACTATTCTTTTTTTCTATGGAATTGATCCACTTGCCTGAAATTTCCTTTCAGGTTGTCCTTTTTCATTCTTTGAAATGAAATTCAGCTTGAACGTTACTACCTCCTCTGTGATATGGCTCACCAAGAGCCATATCACTGCTTCCAAACAGGAATTCTACCCCACAGCACCTGGATGACACCTATCTGTGTCTTCTCAGGAGATCAGAGGCTCATTCTCTGTTTGCACCATGCCAGGCAGGCTCTTTGCTAAATCATAAGGATTTACAATCAATGTCTTCAAAACACCCGATCTTAAAAAATTAAGAAAAATTTAAATATTAAGCTCTTGCATAACATTTAGAAGGTACAAAGTCTCTCTATGAAAAGTACTATTAGTTATTTACATAAACTGATCATTAGAAGGAGTCAGGAAAAAGGTATCTAAGTATTTGCAGTATCTAAAACAACAAAATACTATTAGCTCAAATTATATCCTTTCCCAGTTCTTCAGAAACTGTTAATCCTCAAAGAAACATGAAAACCAAATTTGTTCTACCTTCTTAAAATGCTAAAATAAGTATGTGTTTTTTGACCATAGAATCTTTCACTGGAGAAAAATCTTTACAATATATATATTGTTTCCATCTACCCCACTTTAGAAATTGGTAAAACCTGTCATTTTCAAAGATTAACAGTGTAAGTACAAAGCATTAGCTTTCCTGATGCAGGGAAATTATATATATTTGTTTTTGTTTGCTTGTTTTTTTTCACGACAGGGTTTCCATGTGCAGCCAGTGCAGTCCTGAAATTAGATTTGTAGACCATGCTTGCCTCAGACTCAAAGAGCCTCTGCCTCTCGAGTACTGGAATTAAACATGTGCCACGCCATCTAGCTTAATTCAGTATATTTCTACATCAGGCATGCAATGCATTCTTGATTTGATACTCATCTAAGGTAAAATTGGGCAAAAAAAGGTTATTTCAGTAGCCATGAAGCATTTACAAAACCAAGAATACTGTGTGTGTGTGTGTGTGTGTGTGTATACAGGTGTGGTTAAATAATGGTGCTCAATATATACAGTTTTGGGGCGTGTACTAGAGATGTCAGATCAGTGCACTCAGCTTGTTCCTGTGAGCAGCCAGGCATGGGAGATCCACCCTCCCTGAGTGCAGTAGTGCCAGATTGGAAGGAAGAGTAAAGTTTTCTTTTGGCATTTGACTGAAATAGAGGAGACAATGCTCTGGAGGCTTTCTGACAGGAGTCCCTCTTTTCCAGGTGTTTTGGTTAGGACCATCAGGCTGATCTGTAGGCAGTTCTGACCTGAAGATTTATTTTTGCTACACACACACACACACACACACACGTGTATATATATATTAAATCAAGTATTATTAAAGTATTTAAAAGTTTAGATACTTTATGTGCATTTTTTAAAAAAAAATTCCCAAGAAGGTATTTTAAACTTAGGAGGCTGTTTGCTTGTGAAAAAATTTATTATCTGGCTTATTCTTCAACATTAAAATAACAATTTTATTTTATTGTTTTAGGAATCAAATTTGGCTGCTTTAGGATTAAAGACTGCCATTTAATCTTGACAACTTGAGTAGATTGAGAGATGTCTAGAAAATTAGTACCACACACTGCTGGGTGCCTATGATAGATGCAGCTCTACCGAGGATGAGGTTATGAAGGCTTTGACCTAATCAGTTGTTGAATCAGTCCACCGATGGAATAGAATCTGAACAGATTATTTGGAGATGGTGAGATTGGAGAAGGTAGGGCCTAATTGGAGGAAGCAGGCCACTAGGAGTTGAAGGGTATCTTTTTCCCTTTTCTCAAACTCACTATGTAGACAAAAATAACATTGAATATTTGCTTTTTTAATCTCTAAACATGTATACCACTACACCTGACTTGAAGGATAACTTGCCCATGCCCTGTCTCTCCTCTTTGCTTCCTGATTGCCACGATGTGAGTAGCTTTCCCCTGCCATGCCCTTCTTCCATGTTTCCTCTTTGTCACAGGCCCAGAGGCAATGGAACCTGGTGACCATGGACTTAAACCTCTGAAGCTGTGAGCCAAAAATCTGTCATCCCTTGTTTGTATCAGTTATTCTGTCACAATGACTAAAGGTCTAATACAAAGGTACAATATTAATCAAGGAATTGTTCTTAAAAATGTACATCTCTCAAAAAATCTTCATGATCCCTTTCAATATAAAAGTAGCAGACATCTACCGTTATAAAATGGCTATCACTGAATGATTCAAAGGTCTAAGTTGGGCTGGTGAATTAGTGGATAAAGGTGCTTGTTGTACAAGCCGATGATGAGTTCAATCCCTAGAACCCATGGTGGAGGAGAGAACCAACTCCTGACAGTTGTCCTCTGACCTCCACATGCATGTAGGGTGTGTGTGTGTGTGTGTGTGTGTGTGTGTGTACACAAACATACAATAAATAAGTCTACATTTACATATTGTTTTGGTATCCACACAATATTTAAGTATTTTGACAGTTTTTTTAGCAGTAAACTCAAAGGTGAACCATTCATTTTCAAATGACATGTGGAATGATCTGCAGTGTAACTCCTACCCTATGTTGATCAAGTTACTTGCAGTATGTGGTCCTCCTGAGCAGCATGTTCTGTAGAAACAACAGTATCAAGACAGAATTTTGTGAGGAAAATCTGTTTTCCATTCAACTCAGTTTTTTTCTTGCTAATAGTTCAGGCTTCTTCTTTTTTTAAAATAGCCTACAGTTCCAATCAGTTGAGATGCTGCCACCTTCACATTAAACTTTAATAAGCTAAGCTTTTTAAGCCACATAAAAATTTCATCAAGCATTTCTCAACCTTAAGGAAAACGGAAGGAGGAAAAAAGGTCAGAATATCACTTTCCACTAGAGTGTTGTCTGGAGAGGGATGCTTTGAAAGGAGCTTCAACAAATGCTAGGAAACAAGCGCCCTTTGTGGCTGGTGCCAGATGGTAAGTTTTTTTACTCCTTCATCACATACAGGCCCACTGAGGGTGCTAATTAATGCATGATCATCAAATACCAGGCTCCTAGGACAACCATGAGTGTCTCAAAGGCCTTTGGATGTGTCCCACTCAGCTCTAATATTAACATTGGTTTTCTGATTAAAATGTTTCCAGAAGAACTCCTGATTATCCTACTTTTGGTGTCCCATATGGCATTAATAATATTTATTTATTATTCATATGGTATTTAATAATAATAAGCCCAAATCTTCAAAATCAATCTCCTCCCTCTCTCTCTCTCTCTCTCTCTCTCTCTCTCTCTCTCTCTCTCTCTCTCTCTCTGTCTGTCTTTTTTTAAGCCAGCACTGATTCTCATTCCAGGGAAAGAGGAAGGACTACCTAGTGCCTTGGCCTTGAATGGACACTAGGTACTCAGCTCTCCTGGCTCCCTTACTGCCCACCTCACTGACTCCCAACAATGTGCAGCAAAAATAACAGCTCAGAACTGCCTACGGATCAGCCTGATTGTCCCAACCAAAACACCTGGAAAAGAGGGACTCCTGTCAGAAAGCCTCCAGAGCATTGTCTCCTCTATTTCAGTCAAATGCCAAAAGAAAACTTTACTCTTCCTTCCAATCTGGCACTACTGCACTCAGGGAGGGTGGATCTCCCATGCCTGGCTGCTCACAGGAACAAGCTGAGTGCACTGATCTGACATCTCTAGTACATGCCCCCAATGGCAGAACACACATGTTCTTCTGTATATATTGAGTACCATGATTAACCACACCTGGGGTCATAAGCCAGTCTAAGAATGAGAAAAGAACTGAAAACAATTTTTCTTTGATCGTACTCTAACAGTCAACATTAGCACTACTTCACAGCAGACTTTAAACTAAACAACTGGAAATGAAGCACTCCTTAATACACTGGTTAAAGAAAAAGTGTCAAATGAAAAAATATACAAGGCTGGGTGTGCTGGTGTACAGCTGCCATCCTGGCACTTGGGGGCCGGAGGCAGGAAAATATAGAACTGAATGAAAGCACATGTCAAAATCTGTGAGGCAGAGCTTTAGCTTTAGCACTTCTGAGAAATTTATAGCACAAATTACTTGCATTAGAAGAGAAACAGCTTGAGACAAATAAACTGTAGACTTGACTCTAAAATGTAATAAATACTTTAAACATTTAGAAGCAAGGAAAAAAAACTGTGAGACAAAGAGCTTTTTACAATTGATACCAAAAGTACAATTTCAAGCGAACATATACAAATTAAACTTTTTATCAAAGTTAGAAAACCCCACAATAATTTGTTTTTCAAGACTGTTAAAAGTTGTTGAATAGACAAACTGTAGACTAGGAAGAAAGCATCTGCAAAGCACATATCCGATAAAGCAATACCATATTTATATATAGAGTCTAAAAACTAAACAGCAAGGGGCTGGAGAGATGGCTCAGTAGTTAAGAGCACTGGCCACTCTTCCAGAAAACTTGAGTTTGATTCCTAGCACCCATACAGTGGTTCACAACTGCCTGTAACTCCAGCCCCAGAGAATCTGACATCTTCTCTGGACTCCTGGGGCACTATATGCATGTGGTGAACAGACATGCATCTTAGCAAATTTATAAAATATAAAGAAATAAAACCTCAAAGAATCTTCAACAGTAAAAGACAAACAATCCAGGAAGAAAGTGGCAAGAGACTTAAGTGGACATTTCACTGAAGTACTTGAAAAGATGATCAGGGTGGTGAGATGGCTGTCAGCACAGTGCCTGCTATGCAAGCATGAGAACCTACATCCTCACGTCAGCATCCACAATCCTGGGTGCAGGGGACACATCTATAACCCCAGTATACTCAATTCTTACCTCAGGCTTTCACAAATGTGTACATGTGCTTACACAGAACAATCACATATGCACACATGTAGGATGCTCAATTATGACCACTGGAGAAATATACATTATAATAACAAAAGAAATGTTACTATACCAAATTCTGTCAGGACATGGAGGAACTGGATTAGGCACACACTGCCATCAGGAATGTAAATGATGAAGTCAATTTAGGCCATTAAAACAAACAAACAAACAAAAAACTAAGCTATTCACCAGGCAGTAGTGGCACACTCCTTTAACTCTAGCACTTTGAAGGCAAAGGCAGGCTGATTTCTGTGAGTTCGAGGCTAGCTTGGTCTACAGAGTAAATTTCAGGACAGCCAGAGAAATCCTGTCTTGAAAAACCAACAAGAAGAAAAAAAAAAACCTAGATATTTACTTACATTGTGTCCAGAAGTTATATTTTTATTCCAGGGAAATAAAAACTCATGGTCAGACAAAAATGTGTACATGAATATTCATAGATGTTTTATTAATCCCCCAAACTGAAAATAACTCAGCTTTCCTTCCATGAGTGCATGGCTAAGTAAATTATAGTGCATCCACACCATGGAATACTATTCTCCACTAAAAGAAGAGTTACTGATGTACACAGCTTGTAAG
Source organism: Cricetiscus sungorus (assembly GCA_030556225.1). Lineage (NCBI taxonomy): Eukaryota > Metazoa > Chordata > Mammalia > Rodentia > Cricetidae > Cricetiscus > Cricetiscus sungorus. The sequence goes on along the minus strand of JANBXA010000069.1, from coordinate 30,425,322 downwards.
GACTTCAAGGGAACTATGCTGAATGAAGATGAAGAAACCTAGCTCTCCAAGTAAAGTATATACAACATTCTTTTTTGGCTTTATTTTTATTTTTCAAGACAGGGATTCTTTGAATAGCTCTGGCTGTTCTGAAACTAGCAATTTGTATATCAGGCTGGCATCGAACTTACAGAGATCTGCCTGCCTCTGCCTTTCAAGTGTACACACCACTACCTCCTGGCTCTACAACATTCTTGAAATGTCTTGAAATGACACCACCAGAGATGGAGAACAGGTTAGCAGTGGTGAAGGATTAGGGGAATCTTTGGTTATAAGACAACAGATGAATGACCTTTTCCTTACAGCTTGACTGTGGTTAGCTCATCAGTTGGCATGTGATGGAATTGTACGGAAGCACACAAGCACATGCAGGAGCACAAACCAAACAGGACTGCCCTCAGTAACAGCAGTAGACCTGTGCTGTGGTATTACTACAGTTAGGCAAGATGCCATGACTGCCTCTGATAAATCAGAGCAAGGTTACCCTAATACTTAAAAAAAAGAGCTGGCAATGCTGACAAAATGCAGACAACCTGGATGGAAACATGAGATATGTCACACTGACAAGTACAAAACACTGGACCTGTGTCTCCTGAGATGCCAGTGTCAGGAAACAGAATAAAAAGACAGCACAACTGAAGCTAACCCACAACCCTGGGATGTTCTTTGCAATCAAGGACACATCTGAGCAGTGCTGGAGCATCTGAGAGAGCCTATAGGTTAAGAAATGTATCAAACAGGGTGGTGGCACACACCTTTAATCCCAGTACTTGGTTGGCAGAGGCAGGTAGATCTCTGTGAGTTCAAGGCTAACTTGGTCTACAGAGAGAGTTCTAGGACAGGTTCTAATGCTACACAGAAAAATCCTGTGTGTGTGTGTGGGGGGGGCAAGAAATGTATGTATGTATGTATGTATGTATGTATGTATGTATGTATGTATGTATATTGTAGGTATGTATATATATCTGTATATATATAAAGCTCATTTACTGACTTTGATAGTCACACTGTGGTTCTATGAAACAATGCTTTCTTTCTTTCATTTCTTCTTTATTTTTAAAACTGAAATTAAGTTTAGCTCAGACTGGCCTGGAACTCATGGTGTAGCTCAGCTGGCCTCAAATTCTAAGTATAGGGAATACAGGTGTGCACTGCCCCGACATGTTTTTATTTTGTTGTTGGTTTTGTTTTTAAATATATTATATAAAGAAATATTTAAGCTGCATGACCTCAGGATTCTCACAGATTATGGTTGGTTAGAGTACTGGTTAGCTCACCTGGTTCCTGTCGCGAGCATTTGTGTACCTGATCTTCTGAATGAAGTAGAATATGAGCCACGCTGAAGAAATAATCATCAAAACAATAAAGGATATTGACACGAAGACTAGAGAGCCACGGCTGAAGTTCTTTGGCGGCATTCGAGTTCCAACAGCTATTGTCATTTGTACAGAGATGTTTTTCTCCAGATAACTCAAAATATCCTTACCCCTCAATTCTGTTATCATGACAGCAATAATATCTCCCGTGCCTGCAATGTAAAACAAATACATAGACTCAAGTGACATCTGAAATTCATAGAGACATCAAATAAATATACAAATATGTTCCCTAGAGAAATTATCACAATCTCTGCTAATGAGAAAGGTCTGCAGATTCCACTGGTCAGCTGACATGAGGCTGCAGCTGTGCACACTGACACGAGTGGAAACAAATGCAGCACTCCAGAAAACAGGTAAGGCATGTAACAAGTGTAGTCCTAACAATGCATGAACGGCCTTGCAGCTGCATTGAGAAACATTACGAAGCCAGCCATCTGTGACTTAATCAGGGTGGGTCTACAGTATAAATCCTTTCTACAATAAAGGATCTTGAGAAAAGCACTGTCACTTTTGGTATAAATAAGTGGCTCTTGCACTAACCATTCTAATATGCTTTGCTTAGCAATGACTGTGTGTAAAACTAGTACAGGAAACACAGAGAAGCATATGTCTTAGGACACATGCCTGGCTACAGAGTGACTTAACAAAGTGCCAAATGGGGCTACAGAGTGACTTAACAAAGTGCCAAATGGCAATATCATTTACTGACAACATTTGAAAAGAACTTTGGTCTTCTGCTAGAGCTAACTGGAATAAAGCTCCTTCCAGAGCTCTTCTGGATTTCAAATTCACGATTTTCCCTACCCAATTTGGAGACAGCATCTCATGTTGCCCAGGCTGGCCTCAAATTTGAATGTTCTGTCTCAGTTTCCCACCATGTCTAACCATGCTCAGCACATTCAAATCCTCCATGCAGGTCCAAGTTTCAAACTTCTGGATGGTTTAGTTGTTTTTCTAAATCCTTTGCCTACACAGTTTCCAGGGGCAGTAATAAGTCAAAACAAGCAGCTACTCTCCAAGGACAGCATGGATCACTATCTCCTTTGTCCTCTAATAGGGAACAGCTTTCCACTTTATTTTAAGGAGGCAGGGAAGCTTCTCTACCACATGCAACTGTCAACAACTGTCCTTTTCTAAGGGAAAGTTAAGTGTGGCAACATGCAATTTTTATAATCTATCTTTTCTGAAGGACCTGGAGAAAGATTGGAGGCTAGGCCTTCCATTTTATTTTGGGAAAGAGAAAATTATAACCACTTATATGAATATGAAGAAGGGTTGTACATCAAAATATAAAATACCCCCTAAAAACAAGCAAGCAGAGTACCTCAAACTTGACCTTTTGAAGGCTCCTTCAATGAATATTAAAAAAACATTTATTTGGCTTTATATGTTTTGCTGTTTGTAGCAGTCGAAATGACATGTAACAGAAACTCAGTAACAATAGTTTTAGGAAAAATGTAGCCCAATGAAATATATATTCACGTAGTACTGTATTCAAAACTGTTGTTGTCATTTTATAAGAATAGCGGTTTATAAGTTTTTTTGGCTTAAAAATCTATAAAAAACTGCAAAATTAAAGTTAGCATTATTAAGTTAATACCTGCCTCTGGTCAGTAAGTTAAAAAGAAATCATAAAATAATGCTAAACCAGTTTAAATGTCCACTTAGAAACCTTAAGTTTGTGCTTTTACAATGTTGATCAACAGGCATAATCTGTGGTGTAGGATACCAGGTATGGCTATAAAGTAACTGAGACGGATCCCACAAACGACATATGACAATCAGTCTCATTGCTTTATAATCACACCAAGTACAATTGGTTTTAGAAATCAGTTCTGAGGCTCCCTCTTGAAGACTCAAGCTGGAAAAGTAATGGGGAGAGCTGCACAGGTAGCCAAGGGAACCAATCCAACAATTTCCTTAACAGAACACTAAATAGACGAGTCAACTAATCTCAGCAGAAGAGCTGTTTGGGAAAGAAACATTTAATTAGTTCAACACCAGTCAATATTCACTCAGCACAGATCACGATCAAGGTTTTCTTTTACTCATTTTAATTTTTATTTTCCTTTACTTCTTAAAGAATAAGGAAATTGCCTGATCTTAACTGACATGAAAAGTACATCTATTCTCAGAAGGGCAAGAGAGAATGAGTCTTGGTATAGCCTTATCCTAGCCCAAGAAAGAGACTGGGAAGTGCTGGCAGAGGAGACTGAAAACAAGCAAATAACAAAGTCACAGCAGTATATCCAAATACGAGTGAAGGCAGTGATCTGTTACAGACACTGATAAAGTGCACCACAGACCCTTTCTCCCCAACACCTACAGCTGGGCTGGGCTCCAAGAACTTAAGATGGCTAACTTAAGATGGCTTAGGTATTCATTTGGGAATGGAGGCTAAAGAGATGATACAATGGTTAAGAGCACTGGCTGCTCTTGCAGAGGGTGGAACTTAGTTTCCAACACCCACATGGCAGCTCGTAACCATTGTAGTTCCAATACTAAGGGGAACTGACACTCTCTTCTGGCCTTTCAGGGCTCTTGAATACAAGGTACAGGCAAACACACATATTCAAAAAAAAAAAAGGTAAATAAACCTTAAAAATAAAACAATAAAAGATCTTGAGAGTGTTGGTCCAGATTCAGGAGGGATGATGACAGAAAAAATGTAATACTCAGGAAAAACTCAGAATTAGAATGGCAGTGATTTGTAGGAGAGAAGGATTCATTAGACTAGAACGATAAAAATATTTAGTCCATCACCATACCAATGTTCTGCAACACCAAGACATGGCTTTGGAATTCTATGCATTTCAACAATCAGGCAGCTATGTTTTACTTTTCTATTGCTGTGACAGAACACCATGACAAAGGCAACTCACAGAAGAAAGGAATTATTTGGCTTATAGTTCAGAGGGAAGAGTCCACCATAGCAGGGAAGCATCGCAGTAAACAGCAGGCATGGCGGCAGGAACTGGGATGCAAAGAGCTCACATCTTCTTTTTAAAAACTTGTTAATTTTAATTTCAATTATGTGCTTATGTTGTGGGCTTGTGCGTGTAAGTTGGAGCTGCCTGAGGAGAAGAGGAAGGGCCTGATGTGGGTACTTGGAACTGAACTCACAGAATGTACTCTGAACTGAGTCATCTCTCCAGCCTCACATCCTGAACTGTAAGCAGAAAGCTGAAAGAGCAACAGTAAATGTTGGGAGTCTTTAAACTCCCAAAGCTGGCCTCCACATATACTTCCTCCAACAAAGTCACACTTCCAAAATATCCCCAAATGGCACTACCCGTGAGGACCAAGTGTTTAAATATATGCACCTATGGAGGATTTTCTTATTCAAACCACCACAGATAGTATTAATTTCATAGAGAATACAATGAAATGAACACTACTTTTATCCTTCCTTTTAGTTACTTAAAAATTTCTTCATTTTACTTTTTTAAATTAAAGATTTATTACTTAATTGTATGTTTATATATCTGTACCATGTTTATGCTGATACCTGTGGAGGCCAGAAGAGGGTCTTGGATTCCCTGGAGCCAGTTACAGGTGATTGTGAGCTGTCCAACGTGAGTTCTGGAAATTGAACTCAGGCCCTTTGAAAGTGCAGCAAGCACTCTTCTGGGCTATCTCTCCAGTCCTCCAACTTATCCTTTTTAGTACCTTAGTAGGGCTACTTAAATTAGCAATTCTTTTCTTCTCCTTTTTATTCTAGTTTTCTTTTTTTCCTCATTATTTTTATTCTATATGCATTGATATTTTGATTGCTTGTATGTCTGTATGAAGATGTCTGGAATTGGAGCTATAGACAGTTGTGAGCTGCCATGTGGGTGCTGAGAATTGAACTCTGCTCTTCTGGAAGAGCAGCCTGTGCTCTTAACTGCTGAGCCAGCTTTCCAGCACCAGTATTCTGAGAATTTTCAAATGAAACAGTTTCAACACTATGGGAACATTTACATACACTTTGTTTAGTTTTGCAAACAGGAAACACTTTGGCCTTTCTATATGTATTTCTTTTTGCTGGACCAATCGAGAGCATTTTACAACTAACAGGACATTTCAATCTTTAATAATTCAGCAATATCTACTAAGAATAAGGTTATTTTAGATGCTCACAATTTATTTAATTCTACTTAAACTTATGTCAAATATTCTGATTCAGCCTTATTCAACCAGGGTCTATGAACACTGTACCTGGCTATCTTGTCCCACAGTTTTCTTTTATCTAAAATAGTTTCTTAGTTATTTTTAGTTCACTGTTTATGGATCTGACTTGAAAATATATAATTTTATTTATTCACTGAATGTGTGTGTGTGTGTGTGTGTGTGTGTGTGTGTGTGTGTGTGTGTCATCATGATGCATTTGGAGTGAGAGGAAAATTGGCAGGAGTTAGTTCTCTGCTTCCACCACGTAGATCCCAAGGGATAAAACTTAGGTTGCTTGGTGGCAAGTGTCTTTGGGTCTAGCCAGTCCTGTTTTTGTTTTTCAAGACAAGGCTTTATATAGTTCAGGCTGACTACAGCTGAAGACCACCTCATGGCCAATACTCCTGCTTCCACCTCAAGCAATGGGGACTACAGATGTGAACCACCAAACTGCCTAGGTGCTGCCCTTGCTGAAGAGTCTATTTTGAAAATGCCTTTCTATTTGGGCTTATCTGATCAGTTCCTGATGGATGCTCTCTTATTGTTGGTAAGAGTGATGAGGTAATCCCTTCCTTCCTTTCCTCCTTCCCTCTCCAGGGAATCACCTCAGGAAGCAAATGATGGTTTTACTCTTATTACTGATGGCAAACTTTATGACTTGGAAAAACTAGTACCTGCCAGATTTTATTATAAATAAATGTATTTCTATTAATTAATAAGCAATCTGTAGAGTAATACTTTCTGATCCTGTGAAGAGCCAGAGCCTCAAAAAGCTTTTACTCAATGCTCTCAGCACCCACTGATGAAGTAATTACTATATTGACATCTACCAAATTGTTATTTTCTAATCTCCCGAAGTGATTCAGTCATCAGTGCCATTTACAATATTTCATCTTCCCCACCCCCATGAAAATATATAATGAAGCTGGGCCTGATGCTATGCACTTCTAATTACAGCTCCTCAGGAGGCTGAGGCAAGAGGCTAGCAAATTTAAGGGAAGCTTGGTTAACTCAATAAGACATTGTCTCAAAATAAATAAAAATAAGGAGGGTTAAGGTGTGGTTCAGTTGGTACAGTGCTTGCTTAGCATGTGCAAAGCTTCGATTCCCCAGCACCACAAGATCAGGCATGATGTTTCATGTTTGTAACATCAAACAGCAGATAGAAGGGTCAGAGTCCAAGATCATCCTCAGCTTCACAGCAATTATGAGGCCAGCCTGGATACACAAGACTGTCTCCAAAAGCAATAATAAAATAGCTAAAACGAAGCTGGGTATGGTGGATCGTGTTTATAGTCTCAGCATTGGGGAAGCTGAGGCAAGAGGATTACACTGAGTTCCAGGATTGCCTGCGCCACAGAGTAAGATCTTGTCTCAAAAACAACAATAGGCAGTAAGTAAATTTAAAGGGGCTGGGACTTGGCTCAGTGGCAGTAGAAAGTGTAGCTTGTGTAATACTCTAGGTTCAACTCCCAGGATCATAGAAGCTACCACCACTAATGGCCACAGAGCTGCTGGGCCATCTGTCCTGAAAAACAGAGCACCTGATTACCAGATAATCTATATTGCACTGAGAAAAAAAGAATTATGCCTACAATAAAATCAACTTTGAGGGGCCAAATTAGGAACCTTGGAACTACCTTTTGGGCTCTGGAATCAGAAGTTCTAAGATTCAAATCTGAGTAAGCTGTATAACCCTTCTGAATATCAGCTTCTCTTTTCAAATAGGAACTGACTGCAAATTTCATGTTAGAATCTATTGTTATTCTGAAAAAGTAAAAGGAGGAACTCAAAATCCTATTACAGAGTATAGGACTCCATTTCCTCTTCAGCTGTCCCCTTCTAGCTCAGGAGGCACTCAGCTCTCTGCAAACCAACACTACTCTCCTGATGCCATGAAGATTCAGGCTTTAGCTCAGTGTGTGCATCTCCCAGTAGGGAAAGAGCAGAGATTCCTTTCTTTACCTTGCTTTGCAGTAAGTCCCCTGACTGGCCCAGTGCAGCTGGGATGCTAACAAAAGACCCAAGAAAAGGGGGGCGGGTGCTATCGGAGGTCTCAGGGTCTCAGACTACAAATGGAGAAAGGCAGCCCAGCTTTTCTGCTGCAAGCTTACCTGTTTTCTAGAAAAGATTTCTGTGTAAGATCCTGCTTTAAACAGGCCAACAATTGAATCTGTCTGTTAAGTTCAAATAACCATGCAAAGCTCTAAGGAGTTTGAAAACTCACAGACATACAATTTCAGGAACCTCCCTTTTTATAGACGCTCAAGGGCATGCACTCTGATAATAAGCACCTTCAACGGCACCATCCTAATGAGATAGTTCCTGGCAATGGCACTGCAGTTGTCCCTGCAGAGCCCAGTGACCTTCCACATGTTAATCAGATCAGAGCAACACAGGCTAAGTGAGAGACTTAAATCACCTCAAAGTCCTAGAACAGCTACTGAAATGACAGGCAAGTGTGAGTAACTTGGGGATTTTCTACAGCACTCTGTTCATCTGTCCAGGGGCAGCCAAGTCCCACACTGCATCTACCTGTACCAGTCTAGTCTGTTCACGAATGGCTCCACTGGCTTTAGTCCTTAAGTTTTTCCTTTTTCATGTTTGGCAGGCATCTTAGTTACACTCCTATTGCTCTATCATCATGACCAAGGTGACTTAGACCTGCGGACGTCGGGACACATGGACTGGTTCTTAACTCGACTGCTGTGACTACTGCTGCAATAACATGCTGACTTGGATTCCCTTAGATACATTTACAGGAGTGGTACAACTGAATCACATAGTACTTCTATTTTTAGTTTCTGAGGAACCTCCATGCTGATTTCCATAGTGGCTGGGCCAATTTGCACCTCCAATGGTATTACATAAAGGTTCCTTGCCATCCTACCTCCCCCGACAGCCTCACCAGCATTTGTCTCTGAAGGGGGTGGGATAGAATCTCAATGTAGTTTTCATATAAATTTTCCAACTCACTGATTTTTTTTAAAAAAAATCCCAAACTTTCAGAAAAGTTGGAAGTACCTATTTATTGAAAACCTAGAACCTTTGAGGGTGAGTTGCTAGCCTGATGCCTTACCTACCTCATTATCCCAGATAAATAGTATGCATTATCCTATTCGTGCACACATATGCTGGGGAGATAGAGGTGGGGAGGAGAGGGAGAATGAAACAACCCCTCCAAATTAAAAATGATTCTGAATGGATACATCAGACCTTTCAGTATCCTTTTCATGTCTTCCCAATCTCCCCAACAAGACCCTTTATAGCATCGGGAATGAAAGTTGTCCGGAGCACTTAGCCATCAGTTTTTTTTTTTTTTTCAGTTACTGTCAGTTTCAAACAGTCACTCAGTCTTTCTTTGATGTTGTTGACCTTGAGAGCTCACAGCTCAGTTACTCTGTAGGTGTTTCCTCACAGCTAGGTCCAGGTCATGCACCTTTGGCAGGACCAACATAGGCGCCATGGCATATGCTTTTCAATGCCAGATGGTGCAGGTTTGATCCATCCATTACCAGTGTTTACTCTGATCATCTGTGGAAGCAATGCCCTCCAGACATCTGCACCATGAAGCTACTTGTTTCCCCTGTGTCATCAGAAAATATTCTGTAAAGAAGCACTTTGAGACCAGGCAAATCCTCCATTCATCATCAAATTTCCATTTTCTTTTACCTTTTATATGAATATATATATATATATATATATATATATATATATTAAAATAGTTACTATCATTGTTCATTTTGACATTCAAATTCCAAGTATGCTCATTAGGAGAGACTGTTAACAGTTTTTCTATCTTATTCTTTTCTAGCAGTATTTTAAGTTTCTTGCTAAGATAAAATGCTAAAAATGAATATAATGCTTCTAATGTTAGGAGTGGTGTAAAATTACCACCTCCTTATATTGGATAATGTCCACAAGGACGTAGTCATGCATATTCTTAGTAACCTGGCACACACTTGCCAATAATAATGAAGTTAAGGGTCTCAGGATTTCTTCACTTGAATTCTTCTTTAAGCTAGATATCTCCACAAACCTTTGTTACTGATTTTTAATAACCCAACCTGCATGTCAACTTAATGAATACCTTATTATTTGTTATCTGTGTTCCAAGATTCTGTCTCCTTAGTGCTGTGTCCTTTTCAAGCAAGACTCTTACACTTGTGTGTTGTTATAACTTTCTTATATAATACTTTTAAATAGGTGGTTAAACATACAATCAGGCATTCCAAGCAGGGACGCTTTAAGCTGGAGGAGAGTAGTCTGCATGTTAACTTTCACACCAATCACCAGAACTCTATATATCTCTTTATGTCTTTATACTGTAACCTATGAAATGGATTTCTATTTTGTGTGTAGATATATGTGTTCCTGAGGATAAGTGCATTTGTGCATATGTGTGTGGAGGCCAAAAGTTGACACTGGTTGTCTTCCTCTAACACTCTCTACTTTTAAAAATCTTTACATTTTTATTCATTATAATTTGGGGACATTTTTATTTATTATGATTTGGGGGTCACCCACATGTCATTGCACACATGTGGGGGTTTGAGGACAATTCTAGAGTTGGTTCTCTCCTGTTCCCTACCTTTACATGGGTTTTGAAGATTGGATTTAGGCTGTGTCAGGTTCACCTTGTGCAGCAAGTGCTTTCTTCACCTGTGGAGCTATCTAACTGGGCCTCTACTTTTACTTTTTGAGACAGGGCCTCTGGTTGAATCTGGGGCTCGCAGATCTGGTTAGGCTGACTGGCCAGTAAGCTCCAGGGATGTGCCTGCCTCCATACCCCTAGTGCATACATCACAGCACCTGGCTGTTTTCCATGGGTGCTGGGGATCTAAACTCAGGTCCTGCTGCTTGCACAATAGGCACTGTACTTACTGAGCCATATCCTTACCTCCAAGAGATCTATTTCTAAATTCCAGACCTATGGAGATTCTTAATATTATTTTATCTTCTTCCTCTTCTGTGGCCAGTGGGAAAAGATAATCACAAGACAGACAAAGTAAATTGATGATGGGTTCAAACAAGAAAAGTAGAGCAGGTCATGCTCAAACATACACGAGGTAGAAGGGTTTCTCCATTTACTTACAATATGTAAAATCGAGGAAAAGTTAAAAACCCATGGGAAAGTTTTTAAATAGATTCATTACATCTTTTTGAAGTTATTATTATTATTTTTTTTAACTACGGCTTCAGGGGAAAGACAGCTCAGCAGTTAAAAGCTGCTTTTCCAGAGAACCGGAGTTCAACTCTTAGTACTCACTCTGTGTGATTCTTGACCACTGGAACTCCAGCTTCAGGGTGTCTGGCCCTCGGGCCTCCATGAACATCAGCACAGGTGTGGCATTTACTTACACACATACACACACACACACACACACACACACACACACACACACACACACACACGCAAATAAAAACAAACCTTAAAGAAACCCTATTGTTCCTATTGTTCCACTCTATCAGTTTTAGACTCTTAATTTTTTTTTTTTGGTGGGGGGGGGTGGACAAGTTGAGAAAGTAGTCCTGCTGTCCTGGAACATACTATGTAAACCAGGCTGGCTTTGAACTCAGAGATTCACCTACCTCTGCCTCTTCAGTGATGAGATTAAAAGTGTACGCCACCACACATGGCAGTTTTTTTTTTTTTAATGTTTAAAAAAATATATGCACTGCATAGAAAATACAGGAGCAATATGGGAAATACAGACAAAACTGAACATACAATTTAAACTCTGCCTGCCATGCAGCACAATTAAAACTGCAGCCTTAATCTTTTCTGAGATAATTAAATCCATATTCAGTAAGAAGCTACACAAATAAACAAACCCAACCTCCTCCCCAAAAAACCCTTAAATGATAAAACAGCAACAAAACGATATTATTCATTCATTCATTCATGGCAAGTGGTTCAAATTATTGATATGTAAAGGTATTGTTTGCAGTGTTTTTGTGTCTGTTTTAAAATAATTTTGTAAGGTATGTTGTTTTTACATTCAAAGTCAGTTTTCTGTATTTTATGAAGTATATTTTCTATTAATTGCTAAATATAGAGCTAAGTGAGTTCCTTAAGAACTCACAGAAAAAAAAGGATAAGAACCTTCTGTTCAGGAGTCAGAGAATGTAAGATCGATAACGTCAACTGACTTGGAGATTAAAAAGCAACATCATTATTTGGTTAGGAATGTCCACACATTCCTAAATATATACAGGTGTAGATGGAGGCCCCCAACTAGACAAAGGTCTGGTTAGTTTTCATTCAGACTACTAAAGAGCAGCAGTAAAATCTATAAAAATTTAAAACCAGTAAATTCAGGCTTAGTTTTCAGACAAATGTACTCTATTTCACTGCCCAAGAGTCTGTAATTCCCTTACACCTCTGCACACATCCGTTGGCTACACAACAAAGAACTCATTCTGCTAACTGGAGCTAACAAGTAAAACCACATATTGAACGTCTTTCCTGTCACTGATATCAGAGACTCTGCATCGGGAAGATGCCCTTCAGCCACTAGATGAAGGACATTCATGAGATGAGAACACATCAGCCCTGGAAGCAAAGCCAAGGCAAGAAAACACAGTACCTCACTTAAAATATAGAATTTTAAGGTCTATTTTAAGCAATATGGGAAGAAAGCTTAATATCAAAACCGAACAGCTCAATGAAATCAAAGCAACACGTTTACTCTGGTCACAGCATACTACTGACAATACAGAGGACAGGAAAGAAAGACACAAAATCTCAACTTAGAGACTTAGAATCTTTCCACACTGTCAATCAAGTAAGAAAAGGAAACTATAACAGGAAATGGACAGTCCTGTCAGGTACAAAGAAGGTCTCTGAAGATGACAGGGGCCTTGGACTGTAAACTCACCAAGGGCAAACACCTGTTTCTTTGTTCTTCACTGTCAGTTCATGTTAGTTTATCTTCAAATGCACAGCAGAGAAGCATTGATCCAACATTTCTTTACTAAAGTGGAGGGCTGACAGAGATGATGTAAGAGCAAAAGCAGGCTCGACATGGACCTCTGCATCCATCCCTTAAGAATCTGAGTTACAGGTCTAGGGGAAGGAGGGGGGCTTGGCATTGGTATGTTTATGATAGCTGCACCAGAATTAATTCTGACACAAGGTCCTTGAACAAGTGCTACCATACAGGATGAAAAGTGGTGTCTGGAGCCTAAGACCATGTTATTGAGACATAGAGCAAGGAGTTGCTACTATGTATATAAAGGAGAGTCAGGGAATAGGAGTTAGAAGAGGATCATAAAAAAAGTATAGACTCTTTGTCAAGGAATGCCTCCTTTAAAGGATGGGATCCAGAGAGCTTCAGATGATTCATACAAAAATTTGTTCTCTTTAACAGTATTTCTCAGAGGTTAACAGGCTTTCTTCTGGTATAGGTCACAAGGCTGAAATACTTAACTGTTCTATAACCAAATTTCAACTGATACCAGTCAGGTCTTCTCGCTGGGCTCTCATACTTCTCTACTTTTCCTCATAGCATTCATTCACTCTGGTGAACTGTGGTTTTGTGTCTCCCCCCCCCCCCCAACACACACAGGGTTTCTCTGTAGCTTTGGAGGCTGTTCTGAAACTTACTCTGTAGACCAGGCTGGCCTGGAATTCACAGAGATCCACCTGCCTCTGCTTCCCCAGAAGTGCTGGGATCAAAGGCGTGTGCCACCACCACCTGGCTTGCAAGCTGTCTTATAGGACCTGTCTTGCCACTCAAGTCCTATCCAATACTGCTTTCAGGATTTCCCAAGCACTCAATTATTAGATGTTAGGGAAGAGGCTAGACACCCTATATGGGGATGCTCAGCTACCTTGCTGCTACAGATGGGAGGCTTCACACCCTTGGAAAACCTAGTATTATGTTGGGACAACACAGAATTCAATAAATGCCATCAACCTCACTGACTCAAGACAATAGCACCTCCCTTCTTTCAAAATTCTCATGCACTGTTATTGAATAAAAATTGTTGCCTTTGGCATATTTTGCCTGTATTTTCATCTGCTATTACCTTGACCATCCCTCAATACTCAGTTACATTGGTTATTTCATACCATACTCCCATCCACTCCTACCCTTAGCCCAGATTTAAATCATTTTTGCTTTGCTTTTTTCCATACAGATCCTTTACTCATGAAGCACCCTCTGACTATTTTTTCCTCAAACACTTGGATTTCTTCACAAAAGTAATTTCCTTAACAGAACCCCCCTCAGATTTTTTCAACTTAAAGCCTTCTTGCAATCATAATTCAATGTTTATTTTCTATGCATGACCAAGGTCCATGAAAAGAGATGCCATGTGTGCCAAATTTATGCTTACAAATAAGTCTAAAGAGAGAAAGAGAGAGAGACCCAATATCAAAAGGAATTCAAATCCCTCTACTTTTAGCTAGTTCAGCCTAAGTTTCTATTTACCCTCAGACTTCCTCCACAACAGTCACTGTCTGGACTAATGTGGTTCCTCTAACGAGAGAACCTTTCTCTCTGGTCAAATCTTAAATAATCTTAAAAATTTAGGGCCCAGAAGAATGACAGCTTCTCAACAATCAAGTCTTCTGATGAATCCCTTACATCTGAGAGTCAGGAGCTTTTATGCCCAGAAGCTCCCTCGTTTCATGCATGTCTGTCTCTCCAACGATTAACATGCTCCTTACGAATACACTCTGGATCCTACAGTGTATTTCACAGAATGTTCACCATATAGCAAATATAACTTCATATCATTAATTTTTGTGCTAAATATAGCTAAAAACAATTAGCTTATATAGAAAAACATGTGAAAAAATAAAGAGAAATATGCTTTGAAACAAAACAAATACCAGCCTTATACTTATGAGAGTAAATATATATCAATAATTGTCACACTCACTCTGGTGGGTAGATAAAGCAGACAGATACTTTTTAGGTGTTTTACAAATGAGGATATATTTTAAAGAGTTATTTGTCCAAACACACAAGCCTTGTAATTACATCTGGATATAAGATTCCAACTCTAATATTGTAATTGTCAAATTCTTTTTCACAATTTTAAAGATGAAACCTAATTTTGTTTTTACAGCTAGAGCAACAAATTTAGAACCTGTGATAAACTTTTAGAAAGTGTGTGTGTGCCTATCAGTGTACAGGAGTGCAAGCATGCAGGATGTGGCACAAATGTAGAGATTAGAGCACAAGCTTGGATGCTACTCCCCACTCTTCCACCTTGTTCAATACAGGACCTCTCTTGTTCACTGCTGCCCACACCAGCTTCTGGTGATTCTATCTCTGCCTGCCATTTCCTGGTAGAGGCTTTACAAATGATTGTGTTACTGTGCTCAGCTTTTATGTGGGTTCTGGGGATCTGAACTCCAGTTATCAGGCTTACTAGGCAAACAATCTTCCTAACCCTGTTTGACAAACTCTTAGACATGATTTGGAGACTAGAAAAAAACAGAAGAGGCTGGGACAGAAGCGGATCATGTATTTCTGATGGTGAGTAGTGTGGTAGTTTGAAAGAAAATGGCCCCCGAAGGGAGTGGCACTATTATGAGGTGTGGCTATGTTGCTGTAGGTATGGCCTTGTTGGAGGGTGTGTCACTCTGGGGATGGGCTTTGAGGCTTCCTTTACTCAGGGTACCACATAGTGTGACTGTCCTCCTGCCTTTTGGTCAAGATGTAGCCAGCACCATGTTGGTCTGCATGCTGCCATGCTCCCCATCATGATGAAAATGGACTGAACATCTGAAACTGTAAGCAAGCCACCTCAATCAAGTTAGCTGGGAGGTGGTGGCACATGCCTTTAATTCCAGCACTCGGGAGGCAGAGGCAGGCGGATCTCTGTGAGTTTGAGACCAGCCTGGTCTTCAAGAGCTCGTTCCAGGACAGTCTCCAAAGATACAGAGAATCCCTGACTCAAAAAACCAAAAAAGAAAAGGAAAAGTTTTCTTTATAAGAGGTGCAGTGGTCATAGT
Organism: Cricetiscus sungorus; assembly: GCA_030556225.1. NCBI lineage: Eukaryota > Metazoa > Chordata > Mammalia > Rodentia > Cricetidae > Cricetiscus > Cricetiscus sungorus. The sequence continues at coordinate 30,409,779 of JANBXA010000069.1, read as the reverse complement.
GTCTTTTCACAGCAATAAAAACCCTAAGCAAGGCAGTAAGTATGTAACAATTCGCAATAGCCTAGGAGTTCAAATAAACAGTACAAAAACTCTCCTATCAAGCAAGAAACAATCTAGAAGTCGGGCATTGGTGATGCATACCTTTAATCCCAGCACTCGGGAGGCAGAGACCAGCCTAGTCTACAGAGCTAGTACCGTCTCGAAAACCAACCAACCAACCAACCAAATAAACAAAACAAAAGAAACAACCTACAGGCCTTCTCCATGCAAAGATGAGCCTTCTTGCAGATAATTACCACATTCCCAAATAAAATAGATTACTATTGTCAAATCTTTGAAGTAAAATTATATTGCAGAAATCTTTTTGATTGACTTATTCCTACTGCTTTTTATTAAGACTATATTCATGCTTTTTATCTAAATAATTATGTAACTATTTAAATAAAACACCCTAATAGTGTACTTCAGCTCATATCTGACCAAAAAAGCAGATTTTGGATCTGTCACTAATCTTTCAGTTTAACTCTCACAGACACCTGACATGTCTTCACTAATCAGGAGGCAAAGCACTTCTCTGTTTTATACCTGTCCACTTTTAAAGGCTTTTAATTTCTACTCTGAACACTTAAAATGGGAATAAAAGTAACAACAAAGTGACTATCTTATGAACACTTGATGATGTATCAAAGAAAGAATATTTGAGGACATATAACTCAGAACTGTTCTAGTTAAAAGAACCTTATTTTCAGGTGGATCTTTGTGAGTTTGAGGCCAGCCTGGTCTACAGAGCAAGTTCCAGGGCGGCCAGGGTAGTTATATACAGAAACTGTCTCAAATCAATCAAACAAACAAACAAAACAAAACAAAACAAAAACTCAAAACAAAAAACCAATTCTTATTTTGCCAATTGTCCTTTATAGAAAGATGAAGCAGATTAAGTATTCCTGTGACTTTATTCTCCTTTAATGAGTTTCCTTTGCTTTGTCTCATGTTCCCTCAATATTAGAATAAAACAACAAGTTCTCAGCAGAAATTATCTTATGTTGTTTTTTATCTTTAGTCTGCATTAATAATTAGTTTTAATGAACCATAATGTACATGCCATAGGTTATATTTCTTTTTTTTTTTAAGATTAAAAAATGTAAGTGTCTCTATATGGGTACAGGTATATACAGAAGCTACAGGGTATCATGCCCCCTGGATCTGGAGTTGCAGGTGGTGAGTGCAGTTAGCCACTGAGCCTTATCTCTTCAGTCCAGACTGACATGTTGTAAGTGAACTACTCAGTAAGTTTATAGCAATGTACAATTATCACCACAACCCAAGTTCAGGAAACTCCTGTCATGCCAAGAAAATTCCCCTACACTCAATTAATAGTTATCCTTCACACCAATTGACTCTGCTTTTCTTCTCCCTAAATCTGATTTTTCTAGGTATTTTACATAAGACTGGCGCCAGGCAATAGTTGGCTTTTGTGTCTGGCTTCCTCTATTTAACATACTGCTTCTAAGGTTTAGCCATTTATCAGTGGTGTTTTTGAGACAAGGCCTCACTTTGTACCCAGGCTAGCCTAACACTCAATATATAGCCTAGTCTGGCCCCTAGTCCACAGCATTCTTCCTGTAGTTCAGTTAATTCTACTTAGTTGATAAACTGCATTTCACTGTATGGCTATAAACTGTTTTTCTTACTTACTCATGAGCTGATGGGTATCCTGGTTGTTTCTACTTTGGTTATTTGAAATGCTCTACTAGGACAGTTAAATGTATGCTTTTGTGGACACTTACCCCTCTTGTTTGCTTTCCTTTTTCTGTTTCTCTTGTGTTGGCCGCTAGGGGTAAAACTTCTGGCTCACATGGTAAATCTGTGCTTGACTTTAGAGAAACTGCTGAACTGTTTTCCAAGCTGGCTCCACATTCCCAAAAGCAGTTACATTTACTCCAATGGGTGTGAAACAGTATCTCATTGTTTAGATTGTAATTTTTCTAATGATAACTGAAATGTCTAACCACTAAACCCTTTCTCTATTATAACATTAGGTTTATCTTATTATTGATTTATAAGGTTTCTCTACATGGGGCTGACACAAGATATTTCTAGACACAATGCAATGCTATTTGCCACTGCTCTTATGTACACCTCTATTGTTTGCTTTATAGAAGTTGCAGTTCCTTGGGAATTTACCCCATATTCAACTTCTAAACCTCTTATTCTAATGACATAGAAAGAACCCCTCCTGGACAGGTAACTGTTGAGAGTGCACAGCAGTCTGGAGAAGGACCCCATACCAAGCACAGGATAACTGAAGTCCTCACACAAAGAGCAGAAGAACAAACTACCATGAGATCAATCCCAGCCAGCCATTATACAGATTTCTTTTTTGTCATTATCGTTATTAAAGAAAAACAACTGGGAGGGCACATATCTCTACAAGTGACAATACTAAAAGTTAATATAATCATGACTATGATTTCACCAAAGGTAGAAAAATGCACAAAGCAATAATTTAAAAAAAGAAAGAAAATCTAAAGCCCCCTTTCCTGTTTACCTGGATGAGTCATGGTGACCGGCTCCTCTTTAGATTTATTATTGTAGATGACTACAGCAACCGCATTGTGGAAAGCAGCCCGTGATATTTTCTCTTTAAAGGTGCAATTTCCTCTTTGCAGCAAGGCAATCCACTGTTTGATATTAGGAGGGACAAAGAACCGTGTTTGAGGATCACAGCCCAGATGATCAGCAACTAGATAATAAAAAGAAAAGCGCATTAAAGATGAAGTCAGTAAGTCTTTATCAAAGTGTCCGTGTCCTGCTGTTCTCCAAATAATATGCAGATCCACAGCTCACTGCAGCAAAGGCTGTACATATTCCACAAAGGACAACACAATGAATCTAATCAATGCCTGTAGGACTCAGAGAGAGGCTCCATTAAAATGCTACTTGTACTACAAAGTAAAACAATGGAAACTTTTTTTGTTTTTTGTTTCTTGTTTTTACTTTACATATAAAACAGAAAAGGCAGTAAAAATGTAAAAACCAGGGTACATATAAAACAAAAAAGGCAAGTAAAATGTAAAAACCAGGGTACGTAGTTTGATAAGAGAGGAGAAAAGACAAACAAAGAAACCCCAGTGACAGTTCTTGCCTTCTTCCAGTCCACTCATTTGCACTTACTAGCATCTAAACATCTCTGCTGCTGCTACTACCACTACCAGGCAGAAACAAGAATTTTTCTTGGGCTAAATGTGGAGGCCAAAGTAATCTTTAATTCAGCTACCAAGTGATCATGCTCAAATGCAAGCATGGCAAACAAATTTAAATTTGGGCCTTTATTTACTAGTGAAAACAATATGAAGAAAAAAAAATCACTCCTCTACTTTATATTTATTGGAAAAGTAACTCTACAAATCTGCATTACAACATATACTATAGGATACAGGGAGACAGCAAACTATCTCCTACAAATTACATGGCCATAGTTCTAGACTTTTAGAGAGACTTTGTTCCAAATGCTTACAAACACATTTGATTTGGTCAAACTCAGTTTTTAAATCTTTGATCCCACAGGATACTTTCCACAAATCTACTAAGAAGTCCCTACTTCCCCTGCCCATTTAAAACAAGTCAAAAATGAGAGAAAAGGGCAGTCTATAAAGAGAAAGAAGCTACCAAAGGAAGGGCTGCAGACCATCAGTCAGCAAGCAGGGGCAGAGAGCATGGGGTACAGAGGGCAGAGGCCTCTTGCTTCCTGTAGTTCATCACTACCAGTCCTGTGCGTACTATAGACAAAAGAAGATCACAAAAATGGTAACTTCACAGGCAAACAAATCATAACTAATCAGTGAGTGCTAGTAATAAAGAATAATTATAACTTATAAAGAAAGAACACTAGCAGAAAAATGTTTTCCATAAGCATGCTACAAAGCAAAAGGAAGCAGATGCTTCTTGTATGTGATATGAAAAGTCACATCTAATATTCCCACTTAAATTTTGTTCATTAATTTTTCTTATAAAGGAAGGAGGGAGAGGGGTGACACATAAGAACATTTTCTATGAAAGAACTTTAGGTACACAGTAAGTAGGAGGTAAATGCTTCTACAATGTGTCATGATAGGTACCTGCTACTTGCCTACAACTTCTGCTCCTTAATACATTACTCTTTCATTAATGAGACAAAGGGTAGTGTGTATGTGAGTGTGTGGAAAGGGAGGATAACACAATAAGTGCAAATTGCTGGGGATGCAGTTCATTTGAGTAACACATATAAAGGCCTGGCTTCTACTCCCAGCGTCAGAGAAAACTTAAATCGGGAAGAAGGAAAATAATAATAATAATAATAATAATAATAATAATAATAATAATAGCCTGTCAAACAATTTTCCTCAACTACTGAGAGACATAGTCATAAAATTATGGAACTTTAAAATTCTGAAGCAGATTGTGTAGCTCCAGCAGTATCTGTTACAGAGATAATTCTGATGTTTTAAAATACAAACATCGAAGAGATGATGTTTTATGATAACCCCTTAAGTCTTAGGAAACTACCCAACACCATATCCAAACAGGGCAACCAAAACAGATTTTAAGTGTTTCATCTGTTATTTTTCAAAGTGGACTGCTATATAAGCCCTAGCAGAAAATGCAGATCAGAGAATACCCAAAGGGATCTGCATATTTGTCTTATAGGAAACTTACATTTTCTGTGTCATTCTTTCTCCCAGTGGCTTCACATACTTAAACAATGCAACCAAGAGGAAACTATGTAATTATGGAATCAGCACTGTAAGGGGTACAAAGTCTAAACCAACTACCTACTAGCTGAGCAACTGTGATGGGTTTCTTAACCTCTCTGATTTTAAATTTCTACTTGATACAAAACCGGTCTTGGGCTGGAGAGATGGCTCAGAGGTTAAGAGTTCTGGCTGCTCTTCAGAGGTCCTAAGTTCAATTCCCAACAACCACACGGTGGCTCACAATCATCAATAATGAGATCTGGTGCCCTCTTCTGGCCTGGAGACATACATGCAAGCAGAACACTGTATACATAAAAAAAAACAAAACAAAACAAACAAAACTGGACTTGTTACTGGTGGTGATACGGGATTGTACCCAGGACCTCACTTAGACTATGCAAGTGTTCTATCACTGAGCTACACCCTGAGCCTGAGCCTGATACTGTCATCTCAGAGTTACATATGTGAAAAAGCTAGTAATAATCTCTTTAGAGTGCCTAAAACAAACAAACAAACAAACAAAAAAAACAAAAACAAAAAAACAAAAAACAAAAAAACTTCTTTCTTTTCATCAGTGTCCCTCCTGTCTTGCCCTAGCAATTCAGCTTGGTTCCTTGGGGACATTTGAAGCCAGTGTTATGTGAAATCCCACTGTGGTTCTGCAACAGGCCATGTTCCATGTTTCTTGGCTCCTAAGTACTGGCTGTCCTTCTGACAGTTCAGTCTACTGAGAACATCTCTAGTGTTTTCAGGCTGCAAAGGGACATTAAGGATGTACCAAGCAAAATGCATCAAACCTACTGAAGAGACCTTTAAATTCTATAGGAATCCCTACCCACTAAGAATAGATTCTTGAACAACTGCTGGACCCAAGCGAATTCCAACAACAGACTATATATATGCAAAAGAATATTTCTACTTCACAAAATTCACTCAAATGCAAAAGGTGCCAAAACAAAACATCAGTAAGAATGCAATGTGTAACACTAAGGATGAGACATGTGGACTCCTGTTCCAGGAAGTAGTGTTTATTATTCAGAAGAAGATGAGGTTTTCACAACCACTTAATACTGTAGTGTATGTATTCTGTCTCAATTTTCCTTCTAATTACAAAAAAATAAATGAACAATGAAATAGTATTAACAGTTCTGAAGCAGCTGCCCATTGTGATTAAGTGGTATTACTGCAAATTCAATATCAGTTATTTGTATTTGAACAATTTATTTTGTGAAAACATATTGAAGCATGGAAGATCTATACAAATATGGATTATTAAAACATGTCATTAGCAATTCTGTTCAAATTCAGAACCACTTTATTTCATATTCCTCAAATTTCTTAAGATGGTGTTGCCTCTGACTTCTTTGTATTCATTAGTTATAGAGCTAAGGAAACTAACAAATCATAATGAAAATCTGAAATTATAGATCATATAAAATATTACACTATATAAGAACTTCAGGCCTCATGATAGCACAGCAGTGAAGAGATTGCCCAGTTTATGCAAGGCCCTGGGGTAGATCCTTAGCACCACCAAAAGATAGTAACAAAACCAAACCCCTCATATTTTGTTTCCTATATAGACTTTGCTGCTAAAAAAAACAGTGATGAGGCTTTCATTTACTTATTGATGGGTATCAAACAAGCCCAGAATTCTCACTTCAATGAATTTTTATGCATGTGTGTATAAGTGCATATGCACGTGTACATATATGTACATGTGGAAGCCAGAGGACAACCTCAGGTGTCACCCTCAGGAACGTCTTTCATCTTTGAGACAGGATCTCTGTCTGGACTCACCAACTAGGCTAGATTTGCTGGCCAGTAACTTCCAAGGATCTTCCTGACTCCACCTCCTTGTTCTGGGGTCACAAACATACCCCATCTTGCCTGACAATTTTTAAGTGGGTTCTGGGAAGCCAACTCAGGTCCTATTGCTTGCAAGGCAAGAACCTTACCAAGCACCTTCTGAGCCTAATAAACATTTTTAAACTAATTTACTCAAAAGCAAACCAAGTATCAAAGAAAAATAAAATGGGCTAAACACTGTTCTTAGAATTCATAGAACCTCTTAAGCTCACTGAGGTGGTATGACTGACACGGTATCAACACAATATGAGAAAACACCAGAAAGCAGAGTGTTTAGAATAGCAGGAAAGGAAAAGAACATGTGGTAAAGGGTCAGTGAAATCTAAACAGAACCCTTGAAAAGTTGTTCAAGCAGAAAGGATGGGGCACGGAAATGACTAAAATACAGGATGGGGCTGGTGATGGAGCTGAGGAAGATGTTTGCCTAGTATGCATGAGGCCTTGGGGTGATCCCTAGTAGAGAAACAATACACACAGTGAACCTTAAATTCACCAGACACACAGAAGCACACATGCACTCCACTCCAGGGCACCACACACACACACACACACACACACACCACACTCACACGGGGGTGGGCAGGTGGGGGTGGGTGGATCTTGAACTTGTGTGAGACCAGGAAAGATGGATACAACAGACGCTGTAACACAAATTTAAGATGACAGAGTTCTAGAAAGACTTTATTTAGAATGGGAGAAGGAAAAAGTTCCAGTATGAAGAAAATGTAAGTATTTAGGGATTTTATTTTATTTATATTATTTGTGGTACTGGAGATCCACTCCAGGCATGCCAGGCCAAGTGTTTTACTACTGACCTATACTTCTAGCCCTTGTAATGTAAATATTTAAAAGTCTGTGGGTCAGTGAGATAGCTCAGCTGGTAAAGGCACCTGCTGCCAAGCCTGATGACTTGAGTTCGATCCCCAGAATCTACACAGTAAAAGGAGAACATCAACTTCCACAAGCTGTCCTGACTTCCACATGCACACTATGCCACACACTAGTTCATAAACAAAAACATAAGATAAATTATTAAGTAAATGTAAAAAAAGGTTATTTATACAAACTAATGGGTAAAATATATTCTCCCATTCTAATAGTCTGAAACTTGGCACATAATTAATATAACAGAATTTTACCTCTTAAAAATCAAATTCCTCACACATGGAACAGTCACCCTGTTGTGTGTGGGTTAATGGTTTACTCCTTAGCCCTGAGAACCACCAATTTGCTGTAAACCTCTTAGGGAGAGGGTGGTGCAGAAGCAAGAACACAGCATTTCTGCTAGTGTAGGTAAGACAGGTTATAGTCTGCTCTGGGCTCACAGGGCCTCTTGCTCTCAGAGCCTATGTGTCTTATTTCCTCTTCCTGGAATGTCCATCCTACCACACTCTTGGCTAACCACTTTCTGAACTTTAGAGTTCTGCTTGAATGTCTTCTCTAGCATGGTTTCCTTCCTCTAGAGACTGAGTAGGCTAGATTTTTCAAGTTGCCATGGTACCCTAGAATCACACCCCTCTTGGCATTCATTGTACTGTACCAGTAACTGGCTGTTTATTTCTGACTTTCCTTTTAGAAGGTGTGATCCAGTATCTCCTCCAATATGTCTGGCACATTGAAAACACTTAACATATCTGATGTAGGGAGAGCTAGAGATATAGCTTAGTGGTAGAGCATCTGTCTAGTAAACTGTGATGCCCTAGTTTCACTTCTTAGTCCACAAAAACAACAACAAAAATTTGATGTAAGAAAAGTGATCAAGTGAAATTAAGCAAAAAAAAAAAAAAAAAAAAAAAAAAAGAAAAGAGATAGACTACGTTTGTTTCAACTATCTTTTCTTCAACATATGTGTTGGTGCACACAAATGAGTGCATGTGAAGGCCTAAGGCTAATGTCCAGCATCTCCTTGGATTGCTCTCCACCTTATACACTAAAGCACAATCTCTTGCTGAGTCTGGAACTCACTTTCTAGACAAGTCTAATTTGCCAGCTTGCTCCAGGGATCCCACCTCTGCCACACTCATCCAGTTTTCCACTGGGTTCTGGGGATCCTAACTGTGGTCCTCATGCGTGTGCAGCAAGCATTTCACCTATGGAGCCATCTCCTTAGTCTTGTGCTAATGATTGCTGTTTGATGACTCATGTTTTATCAATTGATTTCTATAAACAAGTAAAATTAAACTTGCCTGAGTTGAAGGCTTCCATTGGCAGATGTGTTCTGATTATTTTCCTTTTCCTATCTTGAAAGATTATAATCTCTTTAGTCTATAGATTTCCTAGTTCTACCTTGTCTTTCTTTGTGTGTTGCAAAGATCTAGTCTCATGATGCAAAGAAAAAACAAAATTCTCTATTTTTATTCCTAATTTTAAAACTTTTTCTTTTAGTGTCCAGCTACTGGACTTGTATGCAGCTTCCATCCTTTTATCTACTTCTACAGATGGGACATATTCTTATATTTCTATTCTTCCACTGAGCCAAGATCTATTACTTGCTTTTACTGAGTGTTAAATGTTATTTTTCCTTTTTTTTTCTGTTCATTTCAATTCCTCTTAACCTTATATATAGGATCATGCACTGCTTAATGACAGGGACACATTCTGAGAATTGTGTGGTTAGGAGATAATCCATGCAGCATGAATATTATAGGGTATGCTAAGACAAGCTAAGGATGCAATGGTATCACTAAGTTATATAATCTTATGGGGCCACTCAGGTATACACACCTATTATTAAGGAATTGTCCCTATGTGGTATGTAAGTTTGTTCCATTCCTTTAATCCCTTTTTTACCTGGTAGGGTTTGGTATCATAACAGACAGAGTAACAAGAGCCCACTCTATTCATTTTGCAGGAACTTCCTATCAATGATCATTCCTGCTTTTGCTTTTCCTCTTCTTAAACCTGCTGTTCTCTTCTATTTCAAATAGTAAAACTAGGATCTTAAAGCTATCCTTTACTTCTGCCCTTTCAGGAGGAATCTGTACCCACCATGCTGGTGTCCATTTGCCCCATCAATATTTCACTTTTAGCCTTCCTGCCTCCTGCTCCACTGGAAATGTTGACCGACACACTTGCTTATCTCACTGAATACTCTTTGTCCTCCAAACTGACTCCAAGTCAGTGGTTCCCAACACTTGGGGTTGCTGAATGTCCCTTTCACAGGGATTGCTTGAAACCATTGGAAAACACAGATTTTTACATTATGGTTCATAATAGCAGCAAAATTAGAGTTATGAAGTAGCAGTGGAAATAATTTTATGGTTAGGGTCACCACAACATGAGGAACTATATTAAAGGGTCACAGCATTAGAAAATTGAGAACCTCTGTTCTAAGCAATGGCATCCCAGCTGCAATCTCCTCCAAACTATAGATCTTCACAGTTTTCTAGGCTATGCTGTCTTTATTTCTTGTTCCTCCACCTGACCCCTGGTGGTGATTTCTGAGACTTTGGCCCCTAAAACATAGGTCTAGAGCAGTGGTTCTCAACCTTCTAATGCTGTGACCCTTTAATATAATTCCTTATGTTGTGGTAACCCTAACCATAGAATTATTTTCTTTGTTATTTCATACTGTGATTTTTCTATTGCTATAAATCATAGTGTAAATATCTGCGTTTTCCAATGGTCTTAGGCGACCCCTATGAAAGGGTCATTTGACCCTCAAAGGGGTCTCGACCCACAGGTTGCTTTCTCTCTGCCTGGGATCTCCTCAGGAAAATAATTCCTCATAGTTTTAGCCTCTTACTAGTATGCCAGAACAGTCTGAAATTAACTCTTCAAGTTGTCTTCCAGACAACTTGAACAAACAAAACACAATACCAGAAATCATATCGAACAAAGACCTCTAATATATGTTAGGAAAGTGATCTACTCTGAGCTAAACCATGAATCCCTAGAAATTCTACTTAATCCAGCCATCTGCTTCTAGGCAGTCACGAACTTTAATGTGACATCTATTTGTACATTAGCCCTAGGGATATGAGGGGATGGGAGAAGAGAGATGGCCATAGAGTAAGCCACACAGAAGTATGGAACCTAAGTAATATATTTGAGAGAAGATTTTTTTCCCCCTGTATCTCACTGAACCAGGGAAAAAAGGATTCAGACTGAAGGTAGGCTGAAGACAAAGGCAGGTAAGTAGGTAAGTACACAGGAGGTAGGAGGCAGGAGAAAGATAAGAAGAATGCCATTACCAGGGAAAAGTAGACCTTCCTGTTTTTTCACAAGCCTGCTACTGAATGCTCACTCACATTGGGAAGGACTGTTTACTAATTTGTGAGTTCAGATGTTAACATCATCCAAAAAACACTCCCACAGAAATGCTTGTAACAATATAAGAGCAGTATGTCAGCACCCCTGCACCCAGGAAGTAGACATGTATATACCATCTACATCAAGTCCTTCTCACATTCACTGTTCCCTTCATCTGTAGTCTCTACCCCTCAGAAATTCTTCTAAGGAGCATATTAACAGTAAACTTACATATGAAAAAATTTTTCTATTCTCATTCTTGAATGAGTATTAGTTTAAATGTTAAATACAATTAAATAAAAATCAAAGCTCCCCCAATTATCCTCTACTTTTATTTTTTTAACAAAGACAAAATGTGTTTAAACATTATTCTACTTATTTTTTTTACTTTTAAATATTTTTAAAAGTATATACTTCTATTTTTCTAATTGACAATTTTAATTTCTTTGGGTATATTCTAAAGAACATATCAAAAGTTATTTCCTTTTCATACAGAATTTTTAAGGAGACAATAAAATATCTTTTATACACCTACAGTGCTGGATGTATGGGACAGCATTGTAAGAACAGTCATGCATAGCTCGACTGTCAGCAAGTTGAGCTGTCAATAGCTATCCATTATCGTTTGTCTTCTATACTTAGTTACTATACATCTCAAATGGATTTTGATTATTTTTTTACATCCTCAGAACTCAAATATATTTGTTGGATGTTCTCCATGACATAATAAAAAGCATCTTAAAAGCAATTTTAAATGATGGCTAATACAAATCACTTTACATGAAAAGTCATATTCAAATATAATTTCTATTACAACTGATGTAACAAACATCTCATTTTAGAGAGATGCTATAAATCAAAGTAAGTGAAAATATGTAGCTCAGTTCTCAGACAAAAGTGGTACCAGAGTACAACAGGAGTGTTAAGTATTTAAACCATTTCACTGCCTATCCATGAAAGGATTTCAGTATTGAGTATGACTCCTTTCAGGCCCTTTCTTCACTTGTCTCCTATCCATGATGCTTTCTTCTTGCCTCTGACTATTCCCTCTCACTTTCCAAGGTTCTGTCCTCTGCCCACTTTTCTTAGGAAGCTGTACACATCCACTCCCATGATTTTTTACTGTCACCTACCTGACAATAATGTCTAAGTCTAAATCTCTCTTGAAATTTAGCATTTAACATTCAACCTTCTGCTACTCATGTTTGTACTTCTACTCATGTGATCTTGTGGTGCTAAATTCCTAGCCAACAGCATCATCTACTTAAACACAAGAGATTGGACTCCCTGTTAAAAACCAGGAAGTGAGCTCCAGCTCAGTCAACAGAGTCTTCTGATTTTGCCTGACACAAGACCAACCAAAGTTAATGACTGACTCAATACAGCTAATGCACATAGAAATCTAGGACACTATTAAGGATTCAGAGCAAAGCTGGACAGTGACACACATTAGTTAGTAACCACTGCACTAGGGAGGCTGAGAGGTTGTCAAGTTTCAGTCAGCCTTGGGCTATATGGCAAAGCCCTATCTCAACAATTACGACAGATTCAGAGGAAGCTGAATGCAGTGGTGTAAACCTATAATCCTAGACTCTCTGAGGCAGGAGGATCACTTGAACCCAAGGAGTCAAAGCTAGCTTGGACAAGACCCTATCACAAAAATTCAGAACAGTGTCTGAGACATTAACTTTTGGGCAGAAATGTAAAGGACACAGGTACATTTTTGTTTTAGAATCACGTCTTTATTTTAGTACCATCAGTTCTAGTACACGATGGGACACAAAGACTAGACCAGTCTGGTCCGAGGATGTGAAGTAAAGAGACAGGCAAGGAATTGTGTAGTTGACACTAACAGGGCAGAAGACACATGTGGAAACATTTAAGATGAGCTGTTGAGACAGGAGGTAGGGAAGAGGACAGAGAAGGAGAACAGCCATTAACTCAGCCACTACAAGGGAAAATTGTGTGAATGACTAGAAGAAATCACACAAGAACAGGTGGTTTCAAGTTTTCTTGTGTGATTTCTTCCAAATTCCCACATTGTTTTATATCACAAAGAATTTTACCATCTCCAGAACACCACCCTCCTCCTAGTGTCAGACCAGAAAAACTATTTGTCTTCTCATCCCTGCACCCTTAGTTGAAAAGACTATTCTTTCCCACAGAACTGCATTGGTAACCTTGTCAAAAATCAAATGGCCAAACCTAAGGGCTGATATCTAGATTTGAGTCCTATCCTACTGATCTAAGTATCAGATCACACATCACCGCTATAACAAGTTTTAGCATCAGGAAGTATGTATCATCGTGTGTGTGTGTGTGTGTGTGTGTGTGTGTGTGTGTGTGTGTGTGTGTGTGTGTGTGTGTGTGTGTGTAAGCCAAGAAGTGGATGTTGGGTGCCTTCCTCAATCACTCTCCACAGTATGTTTTGAGATAGGGTCTCTTGAAGAATCTGGAGCTCACTGATTCCACTGGGTTGACTGGCCAATGAGCTCCAGCTATCTGCCTGTGTGTTTATATGCCCAGCCTCTATGAGGGTCCTGGGGACCTTGAGCAGCAGATGCTACTGAAGTCATCTCCCCAATCCCTAACTTTTTGTTCTTTTTCAAACTTTGTTTTTTGTTTTGTTTTTTTAACAATTTTGAGTGCCCCGTGTTTTCATGTAGATTTTAGGATCAATTTATCAATCTCTCTAAAACAAACAAACAAAAAAAGGGGGGGGGAAGAAAAACAAAAAAAAATCGGTAAGTAATTTTTATAGGGTTGTATAGGTCAATTTAGAAAGTACTGCCATCTTAAGAATACTGGGGCTGGAGACATGGCTCAGCGGTTAAGAGCACTCACTGGCTGCTCTTCCAGGGTACCTAGGTACAGTTCCTAACACCCACATGGAAGCTCACACCTGCCTGTAACTCCAATTCCAGAGGATTCAACAATCTCACAGACACATGAATGCAGGCAAAACACCACATAAAAATAAAAAAAATTAAAAAAAGAAAGAAAGGAAGGAAGGAAGAAAAAAAAGAATACTGTCTATACCAGGCATGGCACCTTTAATCCTCTGAGAGGCAGAGACAGGTGGATTTCTGTGAGTTTCAAGCCAGGTTGGTCTACATCCAGGATAGTCAGGGCTACCTAGAAAAACACTAAAACATAAATAAATAGAATACTATCTTTGAATCTATGAATGTTAAAAAAACATCTGTTTACTTAGATCTCCTTTCTTACAAAAAATGGTTTGTAGGCTAGACTGTGAGTTTGAGGCCAGCCTGGTCTACAGAGTGAGTTCCAAGACAGCCAGCCAGGGCTGTTACACAGAGAAACCCTGTCTCAAAAACTCCAAAACCCAAAAAACAAAAATAATAAACAAAAATGGTTTGTAGTTTTCACTACCAATACTGTTTTCCAAATGTTATTTTAAAAGTTTTATTGTCTAATTCATTTTGGCATACAGAAGTACAACTGACTTTTCTCTCTTTTTTTGATGCATTGACTTTATATATATGACTATTACTAAATTTGTAAAAGTTACTATGGTGGTAATTGATAATAAGAAATTGTTACTTGGGCTTTGTTTGCTAGAGGCAAGCAGAGGCTCTTTTAAAGAGAGGCTTCCTGACTCAGCATCAGTGGAAAATCACATGGTTGTTTTGAGAGGCCCTGCTACCAATCAATTAAATGGTGTTTACGAGTAAGCTGGTGGCATGCTTCTTGGTGGTTTCATGACTCTAGAAACTCTGACACGAAGCCTAGACTCTCAGAAAGCCAAAGAATAGGGCGGGGCCAGCTGCTGCTTTAATCTTAACCATGCTTTTTAGCAAATTAAAGACTTACGTGGTCAGAAAAAAGATAAGAGATATACAGTAAAGACTGATTCAGATGAAGAAAAAAAACCTCTAAATGGCATAGAGTATGTTTAAAAATATACAGAGGCTTGGGAGAGAAAAGCAAAAGAATAAAGAAAGTCCTTAACAAAAGAAATAGAGTAGCTGGGAATGGTGGAATCCAGTACTCTGGGAGCAGAGGTAGCAGATCTCTGGTCTACAGAATGAGTTCAAGGACAGCTAAAGTTACACCGAGAAACTATGTCTCAAAAAAAAAAAAAAAAAAAAAAAAAAAACACCCAAAAAAATAAAAGAAATAGGGTAAAAAAATAAAAGGTCACATAAAGATGAAAATACATAGAGAGTCTGGATTCTGTATGTTATTGTGTTGTTTTTGAATTGTTTGATTGCCAAGGAAGGAGCAACAGCTGCTAAAAGACATTTGATTATAAGTGCTGCCAGATTAATCCAACCTATATATCTTGAAAATGCCTTGACTTCAAGATTTAAGGCAAAAAACATGTTACTTTGGAAAAAAAAGGTTCTGCTTTTGTTTCCACAGAAGATGAAAAGCTAATATGGTTTGATCAAGCCAAGACTCCCTGAAGTATTGGCCCAGGTGATCCAACATCCAAAACAGCTGAGATGACGCAGCCCCAAAGAATACTATAGCCAGGTTTTGGCCATGGTTCTGGGTTTTCTCAGGATCCACTTGGGATTGACAGTGCCCCCAAACAGCAGGAAACAGTTTGGAGAGAACTACACCCACATTCCCAAATATTGTTTATAAATGTTTGTTGGTTATAAATGGTTAATTATCACAATTAATCTTTCTAAAGAAAAAAGGGAATATGATATAGAAATGAATACTTTGCATTGGTATGGATTTAGGTTTGTTGATACAAATTTAAGGTCAATTTTTTTATGTGTACATTTTCACTCTTGTATGTATTGTGTTTATACAGCTCATTAAAAATGTAATGTACAATTACATATAGATTATAGTCACCTATAGTAGCCAAAACTTACAGTCATGTTAGCTTTCTAAATATAGGGATATATTTAAGATGGATAGATATTCTTCAAACCTTTCAAAGATCTATAGAATATGGCATTTAAAACGGTTTATTCAGGTTTTTCATGGCAATGAGACACAACTACTCCTGGCAACACCAATTATGTCAGAGAGGAAGATGGACATCGAAGTTTGCCTTCAGTGTGGCAAAACTGGCTTTTGGGCAAAGAACTGCCCTAGCCTCAACTGCTGAGAGTAAGTATGCTGTCCAAACTAGACATGCAGAACCCACAGGAAAGTGACTGCTGAACTTGTCAAAACAAGGTGAGACAATCCTTCGGGGTTTCTGCTTCATGTAAGAGTCTGCCAGACATTAAGCAAGTCACAGAGAAAGATGGCTGACAAACTGTCAATACAGGCGGCACAGTTTCAAATTTCCTGCTTTGCTGAGAAGTCTGCCAGACAGTCTAGGCCTGTAGGCTGAAGATGAATGCTCCAATGTTACAGAGGAACTTAGCGTGACTATCCAGACAGCGAGATATCTCTGTTAATTCTAGAGTTTATAAATTATCCTTCTGAGATCTTTGATGGAGTTCAAGACAGATAGTTATGGTTATGATTTGCCTTAGTTATGATAAAAGATAAGTTACATTAAAACTTTAATTCACAAAGATAGATAATAGAATATTTTCTTTAAACTTTGCCAAATGTTAATGGACAAATATTATTAACTATAGTGCTTGCTTGATTACTGTTTTGACACACAATTTTACTATATTAGACAGAGGAGATGATGGGGGATGTTCTTCTGTATGCTGTGAATATGTTTCTCTTATTGGTTTAATAAAATGCTGATTGGCCAGGCAGGAAGTATAGGAAATAAGAAGATTGAACCATCACAAAAGTTTATAATTAATATAAGCCTCTGTGTGTTCATCTGGGACTAAATTGCTGTGGGACCACATGGGACAGAAACTCCATCTATACTGCTGATGGGAGATGTTATTGTGTATATATGTTTCTCATACTGGTTAATTAATAAAGCATTGTGGCCAATAGGAAACAAGATAGGTGGGGCTAGGAGACCAGGAGGAGGAAAAAGGAAATAGTTGGGAGGAGTCAAGATGTAGACCGGGAAAGAAGGAAGACGCCGGCCGCCGTTCCCCGATAAGATGAGCCATGTGGAAATACTTAGATAAGTAGAAATGGGTTAATAATTAAGACAGAGCTAGCCTATAAACAATAATGGTAACTGGCCAATAGGATTGTATCAAATACAGAGTCTCCTGTGTGTTATTTGGGGCTGGTGCGGCTATGGGCCCAGACCGGCAGCAGGCAGGCAGGCTGGCGGGCTGGTGGGCCGGTGGGAAAAACCTGCCCATAACAAAATGGTATCAGAAGTGGGACTAAGAACTTTCACTTAAAACTTAACAAAAGCTTAAAAAATAGTTTTTAGAAACAAAATAACAGAGACTAGCAAGACTTCTTGGTAGCAGCATTTTCTCGGTTGGATTTGTTTTGCTGTAGAGAGAGATTTGCTCTAAGGGAGGTTTCCAAAATTAGCATAAGCGGCAAAAAAACCGCCTTGCTTTAAAGAGCTCTGTTAACAATTCATTGGTGTGTATGAAAGCTACAATGAAGGTTTACACTGTGTTTTAAAAAAATATGCTGGCTTGGGAGAGAAAATCAAACAGGATACAATGGTTTAAAAAGAAAAAAGAAAGTAAAATGGATGGGTGTGGTAGCACATGCCATTAATCCCAGCACTCTGGAGGCAGAGGCAAACAGATCTCTGTGATTTCAAAGTAAACCTGGTATACAGAGGAAAGTCCAGGACAGATAAAAGTTACACAGAGAAACCCTGTCTCAAAATATGTAAAAATAGAAATAGAAGAAATAAAGTAATAAAAAAGCCATGTAAACATGGAAAGCACAGAGAAATTTTGGATACTATATGCGATTCTGTTGTCTTTAAAGTATTTGATTGCTGAGAAAATAACAACTACTGATAAAAGAAATGCTGCTGGATTAATTCAATTTATATATTTTAAAAATGCTTTGACTCCAAAATTTAAGCCTAAGGACAAGTTACTGGGGAAAAGGATTTCTATTTTTGTTTCCACAGAAAATGAAAAGCTATGGACTACTTCCAGACTGACATAGTTTGATCAAGCAAGACCCCCTGAAGCAACGACAATGGGACATTGCAACCTTACAGACCACTACAGCCAAGATTTCTGCATCTTCTTTGGACCCCCATGACAGCGCCCCCTACCAGCAGGAAGTAATTTGGAAAGAATGACGCCCAAATTTCCAAATATTGTTTATAAATGTTTGTTTTCATTTAAATGGGTTTGGTTATAAATGGCTATTGACCACAAACAATCTTTTTAAAAGTAAAAAGGGAATTATGATATAGATATGAATACTTTGCTTTGAAGTGGGTTTTCTTTTATTGATACAATTTAAGGTCAATTTTGTGATATGTATATTTCTCCTCTTGTTTAGGTATTGTGTTTATATAGCTCATTGGAAAATGTAATGTATAATTTAGTACAGATTATAGAGAGTTACCTATGATAGTTAAAACTTGGAGTTAAGTTAGTTAGGATTTCTAGATATGCAGAGATGTATTTGAGATGAATAGGCATTCTTCAAACCTTTCAAAGACCTACAGAATATGGCATTTAAAATGGTTTAGGGTTTTTCTTGACAATGAGGCACAACTGCTCCTGGTAACACCACCTGTATCAGAAAGATGGACATCGAAGAAACACGTAATGAAGTTTGCTTCTAATATGGCAAGACTAGCTATTTGGACAAGATACTGCTCTTGTCTAGACTGACTATATGCTGAATAAACTGGACGTGCAGGACCCTCAGAAAAGGTGACTGCTGATGCAAGATGGACATTGCTACAGGGTTCCTGCTTCATGGAAGAGGCTGCCTGCCAGACGGTCTATAGGACACAAAGAAAAATGACTGACAAACTGCCAATACAGGTGGACAGTTTGAAGTTTCCTGCTTTGTTGAGGAGTCTGGAGACACACTATGGCCTATGGGCTGAAGATGGAACATTACAGAAGAACTTCAGGTGACTGACCAGGCAATGAGTTGTCTCTGTCATTTCTAGAGTTTATATATTATCCTTTTGTGGTCTTTGAAGGAATTGAAGACAGATAGTTATGGTTATAGTTTTACTTAGTTAGGATTAAAGATAAATTACATATATGACTTTAGACTCACAAAGATAGGATAGATGGTATTTTCTTTAAGTCTTACAAAATGTTAATGGATTAAATATTGTTTACTATGATTCTTATTTGATAACTGTTGTATGATATATTTTGCTATGTTAAGGTTAAACCCCTTCTTTTATTTTAGACAGAAAAGAGATGATGGGAGATGTTATTCTGTAAATATGTTTCTCATACTGGTTAATTAATAAAGCCTGTGGCCAATAGGAAACAAAATAGATGGGGCTAGGAGACCAGGAGGAGGAAAGAGGAAGTGGTAAGGAGGAGTCAAGATGTAGACCGGGGAAGGAAGACGCCGTTCCCCGATAAGATGAGCCATGTGGAAATACTTAGATAAGTAGAAATGGGTTAATCATTAAGACAGAGCTAGCCCATAAACAATGATAGCCACTGGCCCACAGGATTGTATCAAATACAGAGTCTCTGCGTGTTATTTGGGGCTGGTGTGGCTATGGGCCCAGACCAGCGGCAGGTGGGCCGGCGGGAAAAACCTGCCCGTAACATACTGATGTTTCCTGAGTACTAGGGACACAAACTCAGGCCCTCATATTCATGCAGCAGTCACTTTACCCACTGAGCCATCTCTCCAGTTCCAATGGTTAATCTTCGTTGTCAACTTAAAAGGATCGGAGTGATGCTTAGGATATCTGTAAAGCAGTGTTTTGACTATGTTTGTTAAGAACATTTCCAGAGACTGGTGGGGGCAGGGAGCTGGAGCAAGGAAGAGACAGATACTTTCAGTTTCATGGAACTTGGGTTTACAAGACTAAAGAGTTCTAGAAATTAAGTTCATACAGCATCAATGTATTTAACACTAGTGAAGTGTTATCCCTCTCAAATTATTAAAATGCTAACTATATACTTATACTGTCACAATTAAAATTTTATTAATTGTATATGATCAAAATACATCAATGTATTTTGATCATATACACCTATGAAAATGTCATAAGGAAACCAACTGATTTTGTACACTGTGCTCATAAAGATGTCTGATAAACAAACAAGGTGGTATCACCTGCTGTCAAGCTCACCCTATCACTCTTTTTTACATTTGTGATGCTGGGACCCGAAGTTGGAGCCATATGCTGGCTGGAGGGGATGCTGCTGACTAGTCTGTTCTCTCAGTTATGAACTCATACTCAGAATGATGCTTTCACTAAGACTACCATATATGGTAAGGACACACACTACAATAAAAATATTTTCCACAAAAACATCTTCCAAATATCTCTTGTCACTTTTAGAAAGTTTCAACACCAACAGACGAAGGGATATTGTCTCTCTCTTTTGCCCTTCTGTAACCATTCTCCCCTTACTTTCCAAATGTCTCTGAGTAATTTGGACCTTTTGGTCTTCAGCCAAAAAAAAAAAAAAAAAAAAAAAGGGGGGGAGTGATCTTCCTCTCTGTCCTCCTCTTTAGTATCTGCTTGTGCATATGCTTCTGCCTGAGCTTCAATACAATTTCTTTAGGGAAGTGATGCAGGTTGAGCTGGTAGTATCACAATGTTTTAGAATGCTCATCAAGATTAACAATTACTTTTAAAATTTTGTTTCCTGTCTCTTTTCTCCACTATAGAGTACATATTATACTTACCTTATATTTCACAGCAACAGCACACAGACACAGTATATACTTAAATACTTGACAAATGAATACTTATAGCAACTGCCACCACTGAATGTAGGATTTCTAGTTTCATGAGTTAGTCTGGTGACAACACAGAAACAAGAAACTCCATTACTGGTAAGACCTTTGAGGAATCACCAAAAAGAACATTAAGAACCTAACTACCATGAATAGCACTCCAACACTTACAAATAACAATGGAGAAACGTGCAAACAAAGGACCAGTTAGAATACTGCTAACCATTAGCAAAACCAAAAAATGATCATAAAGAAATAATCTGTAGATACCATGAAAGAGAAAACAGTAATTGTAGGCTGTCAGTGCTGATGTATAGTTACAGAAGACAGAATGACAACTCCCCAAAGATGTACATGTCTTATCCCTAGAACTTGTGACAATGTTCTTTATAAGGCTAGGAGGAATAAGGTTATAGATAAAAAAGGGTGGTAATCAGCTGACCTTATGAGAAAGAGACCATCTGGAACTATTCAAGTGAGATCAGTGTAATCACAAAGTTATTTAAGTGTGGGGAAAAGGCAGGTCAGAATGTATGGGAGATTTGAAGATGTAGGGAAAAGGAAGGGTTGTATGCTAAGAAATGCAAGGCAACCTCTACATGCTAGAAAAGGAAGAATCTTCCTTAGAGCCTCTAGATGCAGTGCAAACTTGCAGACTCCTTGATTCCAGTCTAGTGATACTCAATGTAAACTAGAGGGCTGTTTTTGTTTGTTTTCTGAGGCAGGTCTTACTACCTAGTCCAGGTTGCTCTCCAACTCAGGATCAGCCTCAGCCTCACAAGTGGTGGGATTATAGATGTGTATCACCATGCCAAACCTAACTCTAGATTCATGAACCATGTAAGGCTTCAAGATGCTATCCAACCTCCCATGCCTTTTCACACATTCTATGTACATCTCTATATATATAATACATTTCCTGTAGGAAGGGCCACAGCATGATCTATAAGCCCAAAACACTGGATTAAGATGCAGAAAATGAATTCATGATATTGAATAGTGATACAAGTCTACTAGAAAGAGCAAACACTGGTGACAAATCAAGATTTAAAAATTGCTTTTTACAGGCTGAATGAACAGGCCGAATGAAGCAAAGATAAAAAAATCATGTAGTTTAGAATGAGACGCTATGAAAAAAGACCCAAGGTTTAACCAAGAGTAATCTGAGAATGAGTCAGTGATTCAGATCATCCAGTGATTCAGATCATCAAAATTATCTGCAGAACTTTAGGCTATTATACAGAGATAGAAAGAGATGCACTTATACACTCACAAAACCAAACTCTGCAAGACTGCTCAATTTTGGAGTTTTCTTTTAATTAGTTTCCCATGGCTATTATAAAAAATTAGCACAAACTTGTTGAGTTAAAACAACAGAAGTTTGTTGTATCATAATTCTGGAAGCCACGAGTCTAAGATCAAAGTATTGGCAGGATTGATTCCTTCTGTAGGTTGGAGTGAAACCCTGTCAGGCCTCTCTTCTGGCTTCTGCTCCTGCTGGCAATCCTTGGTACTCACAGGATGTGAACAATTCTGATTAGTTCCTCTTGCTGGCCCTCTTTTACATTCCCCTCTCTATATACCTGTTACTCACTAGTCACTAGAATTTTGGCGCATGTTAATTAGTAAAATACCACCTTAATCCCTAAATAATGACATATGCAAAGATTATATTTCCAAATAAGGTCACACTGAGGTTCTAGGTAGACATGACACTCCCTTCAGCCTCTTTTATAAGGGCACTAGTCCCATTCATGAGGGTTCTGACTTCATTATCTAATCATCTCCAAAGGATACCACCTCTAAATATTGTCACTCTGGGGAATCAAGGTTCAGCACAATAATTCTGGGAAAATACCAACATTCAGACCACAGCAACACACAAGACCCCCTGGGTGGAATGGGTGCACTTTGAGACTAAGAGGCTACATTCCTAAGAACAGTAAAAAGAACAAGAATATGAAGTCCAAAGGTCAGAGGACTTGAGTCAGATACCGAAATTCTCAACTACCTACAAACATTTAAACCAACTTTTCTTTGGGATGAAAAATACTTTGTAACACTAAGTTGTCAAAGGATGAGGGTGGTAGATCTCTGTCACTGCCTTTGTTTAAGCATATGTAAGATGCAGCCTTGATGGGAGGGCTAGGTTTGTAGATCATCAATAAGTTAAATTCAGAGTCCATGACGATCTCCCATGTCTTTATAATGTCAAGTATATAGAACTATAAAGCTCCACCAAGAACACAAACTCTCTCTTCCCCTCTCCCTCCCTTCCTCCCCGCCCCCCTCTCTGTGCATGCGTGCGTGTGTGCGCGTGCGTGCAAAGGGGTATGGTACATAAAATTTACAAGTCCTCAAAACCAAAGAAGTTCTGAATGGTTTTAGCAAGTAAATTGCTAATAGAAGATGAATGAATGACATGAGTTCAGACTCCCAATCTAGGGATGAAAAGCCACTGAAGGAATTTAAGCAAGGAGTGACATGGCGGTATAAAATTTTAAGAAAATTCTGGATACTACAAAAGGCTGATGAGCTAAGAAAAAAAAAAAATCAGAGACCAAGAAAAAAAAGGGGTGGGGTGGGGATGACAGCTGCCTCTCAGAGGCACTGAAAAAGATAAACACATGTTGAACAAATAAACTGTGAGGAACAGATAATAGGTGGAGTTTCAGAGAAATAAGTATGACTCCTAATTCTGTCTAAATAATTCAAAGAGTGGACAGTGATTATATTTACTAGGTTGGGAATACTCAACAGCAATAGTAATAGACTGGGAGATGAAAACAGAACTAAAACTCCACTTGGGACCAAACATTTGGAAAGACTTTAGGATAGTTAAGTAAAAATAGCAAAATTAAATGTATAAATCTAGACTCTACAACTCAGCTGAGGCCAAGTCAAACCGTACAAGAAGAGGATTACAGAAGGCACACAGGAAGGAAAATAGAACTGCCTTCAGAGAGTTTAGTTAGTGTCACTGAAAATCAAATCTAGAGCCTATGTGTCCTAGACATTCCTAACTCTATTTTTTGGAACAAGGTCTATTCTCAGGGTAGTCTTGAACTTCAGTTCTCTTGCATTAGCTGACACTAATCACACGTATGCTACATACATTTCTTTAAAAGAACATTAAGTGCCATTGAGTTTACTTAAGAGTTTATAATCTCAAACCTCAGCTGGGTTAGTGTAAGGTTCCTTGCTGCCACATCCCACTCCCCATGCTAGCAAGCAGCTGCCTTGGCAATAGGAGACTTGGAAATGGAAAAAAAAAATGAAAAAGAAAAAGAAAGGAAGGAAGGAAGTCCATGCCTCATCCATGATTGTGGTTTTTGCCAAGGTGATCTAGAATAGTGAAAAAAGGGATGGATACACAGGAAGAATAAGAATCACATTAGAAGTCAAGAAGAGGCAGAAACTCATTCCATCCAGTGGGGCTAGGAGACAGTTCAATGAACACCAAGTCTGAACCACAACAGAGTGGTAAGGAAGGTACCTTTGAAAGAATAAGACTTGCCAAGTAACTTGGTGACTATAACAGAAGATTATTTTCTGTCCATGAACCTAGATTTGTCTAGGAAAACAAAGGCAACTGCATCTCCTGAACTCATAGATCAAGTAGACCCTGAGAAACAGCATGGTCTCTACCATGCCACTAGAGACAGAAAGAATCTCAGACACTGGGAAAACAGGGAACTTATTCAAAGGAGGAAAAGAAAAATAGGAAGCAGATTCATTTGCTGTGAGCAGAGGGGAAAGGGTGGGATTTTACATTAAGAAAAGGCAAATTTACCCAACAGTTCACTAACAAGTATATCTATCCCTTACCCCTCTAGTCCCCAGAGACAACCAACTTCTGTTTTTAGCTCTTCTGGGGGCCAACCTTCACAGTTCTAAAAAAGTCAGCAGCCATTATTTCTTGGTTTGTCAACTTTACACAGCACCTGTGATTTCAATTCACTTATTTCTCTAAATCTGTTTTGATTTTATTTTCTTTGTTTTCCTGTGTGGTTAACCCTTTCTAGTGTCTGCAACCCTGTGAGATGATTACACTGGCTCCCTTGGAGCTATGTAACATACTTTTCTCTCCTTCATTTCTTCAGCTTTGTCTTACTTATACGTCCTTAGGTCACAAATACTGACTTTCGGCTCTGAAACTGTATTAACCCCCATGCTTAATGACCAGAGCATTTCTACACAGTGAAAAACAGACATAAATAAAATAAATATTACCATCACCCTATAAATACATAGAAAAGTTGAGTCCTTATGTTTGGATCTCATTTCCCTTTCCAGGACTCAAAAATCTTATCCTAGATTAGCTTGCTTTACATCTGGACCAGTCTTAGCTGTTCGTAAAGTAGTTATTTTAC
This sequence comes from Cricetiscus sungorus, assembly GCA_030556225.1. Taxonomy (NCBI): domain Eukaryota; kingdom Metazoa; phylum Chordata; class Mammalia; order Rodentia; family Cricetidae; genus Cricetiscus; species Cricetiscus sungorus. Next base: position 30,384,809 of record JANBXA010000069.1, on the reverse strand, counting down.
TAAAGAAAAGCAGACTCAACGTACTCTTGGTACCTTCTCATGCTAACCAAACCTTGAAGTCATCCTGCTCTTACTGAAGGTGCAGAATAAACTTAAAGGAATGGGGGTAAAATTCAGTAGTAGTACTTGTCTAACATGAGCATGGTACTGGGCTCAAGGCCAAACACTGCAAAATAACCAAATTTCCAGGTATTTCTTCCTCAGTCATTCCTTTCAGGCAGTAAGTACCTCCCTTTTGTCCTCATGAACACTCACTCTCCTCTTTTCTAAAAAATTAATTGTATTGTGTCACAGTATTTGTGTAGAGGTGAAGGAGCAGCTGTGTGAAGCTGGTTCTCAGCAACTACTTTTATTTGGGTTCTAAGGATCAAACTCCAATTGTTAGGTTAGTATAGCAAGTGCTTTCACTCACTCAGCCATCTAGATCACCAGTCTACTCCTTCCCTTTTCAATGAAAACTAATAATTTGTGTTCATTTCTAGAGCTCATACTCAGGGTATAGCATACACATTTCATTGAGCTCTACTAATGGACCTGCAACAATTTATTTTAATCCAGAGAAATGTCATTGATGATCAAATCAATACAAAACCCTTTTTATTTCTCATATTACTTTGAGTTCTTGTCCACTGTAAATGAACTTAACTCAGCCATAGGTCAAACACTTTGTATTTATTTTTGTAGCACACACAGAACTTTAGTGATGCCCTCTTTTATAGCTATGTAACATTCCACTGAGTGGATATATCATAATTTATTAAACTCACTTGGGAAGCAACACAAAGAGGTGGTTAGAGTATGGACACTGCCATCAGGCAGGCCTACCTCAAGCCCCAGCCCTGCCCAATTTCCAAGGCCACAGTGTTCTACTTCACTCTTTAACTCACCTAAAGCTAATTGCTCAGTACCACTCCACTATGTTCCAAATACCATATACATCACTGAATACACCAGAGTGGACACAAGAGACCAGCTCCCTGCCCTCAGAAACAAAGGAAATAGATACATAAATTCAGTTGTGTTAAGTGCTATAAAGAAAACAGGCACCAAATGAAAGACTGAAGGGCCTTGAATTCCCCAGGCACTGAGAGGATAAGAGTACCTGCCGGTCTTAGGAAGACTAAACACAACAGCAGCACCACTTATGGAACACCACACATACCTAATACGCATTACCTACATTATTGCCTGGGATAAACTGAGGGCACCAACATAACCCCACCCACGAGTCAGTATAAATCTTAGGCATTTTCAAGGCTAGTGCTCTACAAAGAATTTTGATTTAGGATGGTTTTTAACGACCATTTTCTCTGTTGTGTTCATGTTTCCTTTTCCATTCTTAAACACACTGTGTATACTTCTAAATACTGGTTTAGCATTCCCATCTGTAATCTTGTCATCTGGTTATAGATCCTATTTTTCTGCTTTTTTCATGGGCCTGGTGATACTGGACTGGATGTCAGTTTCAGATTTTATGGTTTTTGGAGATACATGTTACGGCATTTCTTTAACTATCACCCTGCCATTTTGGAACAAACTACATGGTCTCAATCAGTCAGATTCTTTTTAGGTTTGATTTTAAGCTTCAATGGGGAGAGGGGCCCAGAACAGCTTTGCTCTTAGAGGAGTAATCTGGCCTCACTATGACCTGCTCTTGCTCACCAGAAGGGTTTCTACTCTGGTGAGTGAGAATATCACAGACTCCTGGAACTGTCTTAACTGCTCCTCACTGGCAGTTCTTCTATGGAGCCAAGCTGGTTTTGAACTCTTAATCTTGCTACAGCCCCCTGAGTATGGGCTTACTACACACACACACACACACACACACACACACACACACACACACACACACACCTTTTCTGTTCCACTCCTCTAAAAATATTTTAAAATAAATTTAAATTACATGCAGAGTATGTGCACATGACTACAGTTGCCCATGAAAGCCAGAGGAAACCAGAGGAACTGCAGTCACAGGCAGCTGTGAGCAGCCCAATATGGGTTCTGGGAACCAAACTCAGATCTTCTGCAAGAAGTACACTCTCTTAACCACTTTCACATCTCTCTTGTCCTATCTCCTCTGTTTTAAATAAAACTTAACTACTCTCAACTACCCACAAGTGATTTCTGATTGTCAAAATTCAAATTTATCTAGAAATTAAAGATCTGGTATATTAAAATTTTTGAATTGATTAATTAAAAACACAAAGCAAACACTAACAATGTTTAATGATTTGTTGCTGTAAATGTACATGTATATGTACACATAGTCTTCCAATATGAATGGTTTAAAAAGAACAATATTCCATGAGCAGTGGTGGCACATGCCTTTAATCCCAGCACTTGGTTACCTATCTCTGTGAGTTTGAGGCTAGCCTGGTCTACAAAGCGAGTTCTAGGATAGGCTCCAAGCTCCAAAGCTACACAGAGAAACCCTGTCTCGAAAAACAAAAGAAAACAAAAAGAAGAACAATCTTTGGCCAGGATATAGCTCAATGATAATGTGCTTGGCTAACATAGGTAATGCTATGAGTTTAGCCACTAGTATTATCAAAAGAAAATTGAACTTTATTCTCTTTCAAGAGTATATTCTGTAAGGTTTCTTAAAAGATTTGTCTTATTCTTTCAGTCACCTCTTGCTCCAGGTGAGAGGATCTTAGAAGACATTAGTCTATTCTTTTTGTTGTTGTTTTGTTTTTGTTTTTGTTTTGCGAGACAGGGTTTTTCTGTGGCTTTGGAGGCTGTCCTGGAACTAGCTCTTATAGACCAGGCTGGCCTCGAACTCACAATGTTTCACCTGCCTCTGCCTCCTGAGTGCTGGGATTAAAGGCATGGGCCACCACTGCCCGGCTGACATTAGTCTATTCTTACCAGTGAAGAATTTCTTTTATAATATTCAAAATAAAGTTCTGCAGGTTTTTGTCTCTTAACTTGTAATCAGAATCAACCATAAACTAAAAGTATATATGGCCTCTATGAAGTATGATGGAGCCTCCCTACATCCAGATGCAACCTAGTATTGGCCTGGGCAAAGTCAGACTTCACCAGCTGTGTCATGTGACATGGGATGGCCATGACATCTGACATGTCATATCATGGCTAAAACTTTTCTCCAAGAGCAACCCTCAAAGAAGGCAATGCTCCTTCACTGCTCATGAAAATTCCTAAATCCAACTCCAGCTTTGTTAAAGGAAGTACTAGGGTTCCAACAGGACCACAACTTTAAACATAAAAATCTAAGACAAACCCTTTAAAAACTGCGTTGCAATTCTACAATCTGCAAGGTATCAGTAAGTATTACTTGGCAAAGCTGTTCTCTAAGCTTTTAACACCCCATCCTGAAATTTTCTGTACAAGGCATAAAGTGGCCAATGCCAAACTCTTGCTGCCAGCAATCTGCATACATACTAATTACATCACCACCACCACAGGGCTTTCTCCTTCCCCAACCCCCACTCTGGGCTCAAACAAAAAGCCAGTGTGCATGCACATAAAGCACATTTGCAATGTCTATGCCACACACTAGCTAGGTCTGCTCTGCAAAGGGATTAGTGTGCCTAATTCAAAGCTGACCAGCAAGCAACAAAAAAGCAACTATGATTTGTTCACAAATGTTACAACACATTCCTTCAAAACTCCATTTCTAAAAATGAATACTTTATCAGGTAACATGTAAATGTTAGCCCAGAATAAAGAGCATCTCCACTCACTGATACATTTGTTTAATAAAAAATATTTGTTTCAAAGTATACTTGTTCAGGAAGTGTTTTACAAAGTACAATGGTAACATTTTACAAAATGTACTTTTAAAATAGCAAAGCTTCTAAGGAAAAACAAGGCCAATTCATCATTTATAAAGATAGGACAAATAAAACTCAGTAATTCATACATGCCCAACTGTGCAACTCATACTGTCTGAAAAGAACACTGCAAAATAACAAGGCCTTCTAATTTCACAAATCAAGCTACAGATACAGAACTGGCCATTACAGTAAGCATTAGGAAAACTGTAAAGCTCTTTGATCTTTTTAAAAAGGTATTATTGTTTATGTTTTGGGGAACAGGGTGTCCTGGAACACACTATGGAGCATCAATCCTTGAGCAGTTCATACACCACCACACCTAGCTTTAAATGGTTTTGTTAAGCATGAATAATTTTACCAGTCTTATACCACTGTCTTCTTTTTAAAATACATTATTGAGTTTCTAATGCACAAGCAGAATATCACCTTGGAGTCCGTATAAACCCATAGGTGTAGAAACAACTTATAGGTAGACTACCTGGAAAAAGAGCTTCTCTGAATGGTAGTTTCATAAAGATGCCTTTAACAGCTTTACTCCAGGCTACTGCCCTCCTTTTTAACCAGGGTTTTTAATGGTGCTTGGCAAAGTGGGTTTCAATCAGCACTTGCTAGACTGAAAGACCACATGAGTGAAGACAATTTGTCCAAAGTTTGACTGAAACCACCTACAGGGTCCCACCATCATCACCCGGAGAAACCCTGGAACAATTCTCATGTAGTCAGGGCTGGAGAGATGGCTCAGCAGTTAAGAACAGTTGTTGGTTTTGTAGAGGACAAGGGCTTGGTTGCCAGCACTCTCAGGATGGCTCTTTACTCCAGTTCCAGGGGATCCAACACTCTCTTCTGGTCTCTGGGGACACTACACACAAATTGTCACAAACATACAGGCAAAATACCCACACATTAAAAAACAAAACAAAACAAAAAAAAGATACAATAATGACATCTCTTTCCACAGGAGAGGTGAATACATTATCAGGCTATTTTTGGCTAAGACATGAAGCCGCTAGGCAGGATTATGTTATCATGTATTACACAGTGTATGTGCAGCACAGGTCTTTTATGTAGCCTTCACCCTCACAATGCTATTTCCCCAGTAACAGGATGACTGTCTTTCAGTTCCTACCACCTTTCACTTGAAGCCCCTAAGCACTCTCAGCTTAATCTGGAGGTGACAGACAAGCAACAGATTGTAGTAGCACATGAAACGCTTTGGAGTCCAGCACCTGAAGTGAGGGCAGTGGTCTTGGGGTGCCTGGGGGAACGGAGCCCCACGTGCAAACCACAGATTTCACAACACTATGAAGCTCTTGCTGCAGAGGAACTTGCCTCTCTCTTCCTCTTCCTTCCTTCCATATGACCCTCATGGTTCTTTTCCCCACCAGAAGAGTGTAGCATTGTTACTGCCACATTTGGCAACATTACATGTCCCAACCACAGTGACTGGCACAGAGCAGGCAGCAAATATTTATTGAATGGAGCAAGGACAAAAACTGTTTTTATGGTCAAGGAGGGGGACCCTAAGGGCCGCTTCTAACCTAGTGGAATAAGAAATACACCATAAGCATTTGGTCACTGGTGTAAAGTGAACATTTAAGAGCCCAGTCTAAAAAAAAAAAAAAAAAAAAGACAGGAAGCAGTAAAACCTTATGTGATCCCCCCCCCCCAACCCCAGGCGGTATGCAAAAAACAAAACAGCAAACAAACAAAAAATTTCCTGCTTATTATGTGTTATTCAAATACAGAGCCGGGGGGAAGCATTTTTTAATATTTTAGACTATAAAAGCAAACACCATTACCCTAAAGAATGCCAAGATTAGGTCATCTGAACACGAATAGCATTTGGTTTTTAAATCCTCTCAACATTCTAAAGGTGACAATGTAGAGAAGATAGGAGATATTTCCCCAAAGTTCTGCCTGCCAAAGCCCCCAAATACCACACTCCACGGAGAAATGTGGTCTTTAAACACTACTAGTAATCAACAGATACAAGTTTTACATCAAATCATTCCCTATGCACAGACCGAATACACCAGGTCGGCGTAGGGGGGGTGGGGAGGGGGACGACGACGACAGCGGCACGGGGACTGAGAGGGGACGTATGAAGCTACATCAAATGGCTTCAAAGACGATTCCTGACCATTTTACCACTTTCTCTCTGGGTGGGCACCGGTGACCGAAGACTTGGCTACTAGTTCAGCTACTCTCGAGTTCTTTATAATGTGAAAATCCCCAGCGTCTCATGACAGCAAAACTACTGGGGCCAGAGAAAGCCAAAAGCAACAGGGACCCCTTCCCCTCAGCCACTAAAGAAAAAAACCGGCATGTTTTGACGTTGGGGCGCGGGGTGGGGAGAGGAGACGGGGGGGGGTCTCATCCCTCGAGATTTGCTGCAGTGATAAATCCGTGGGATTTCAAGCACAAACCTGCCGATTCCAAAACACAGGTTAAGCATCTCGTCCACCATGAAGTAGTTCAGCGCCCCTGCACCACCTCCTTTGTCTCAACTGTCCCTGCAAACTCGCATTCCAATGCCCTCCAGTAAACAAGCTACCTAAATGAAAAAGAGGAGGACGTTCTAAGTCTTTTTCTTATTATATTTTAGCGAGGAGAAGCAGCAGGCTTTCTGGAGCCTCTTTCCCCAGCGGGGAGCAGGCCAGGCTCCACAGCGCGGGGGACCTCGGTTCCCTAAGCTGGCGGCCGAACCGCGCGCAGACACCGGGCCACGCCGCCCCCGCGCCCTCAGCCCCCAGCCCGGCCTCAGGCTCCGGCCCCAGCCTCACCTCCGTGGATGGGCAGCGGTGCCAGCACCTGGCCGCGGACCTCGGCCTTGGGTGAGTCCAGCCCGTAGCGCCCGCGGTCGATGCGGAACGTGAGCGGGGTGCCGCGGCCGGGCTCCTGCACCGTCACGTTGATGAGCGCCGTGTAGTACTCCTGGCTCGCGTTGTCCGCCCGCGCCGGCCACAGGCTGCAGGTCAGCAGTGCCAGCGCCGCGAGCCGGGCCGGGCCCGCCCGCGCCGCGCCGCTCATCGTCCCTCCGGCCGCCGCCGCCGCCGCCGCCGCCGCCGCTCGCGGACCGGGCTCCGGGGCCGGCGCTGAGAGGCGGGGCGGGCGCGGCCTGGGCTGCGGCGGGAGCGCGCGCGCGCCTCGCGACGGCCCGGGCACGAGCACGGCCTTCCTCGGCGCCGCGGTCCCGCCGCTCGCCGCCCTCACGTCCGCGGCCCGCGCGCGAGTACGCGCCCGTGGGTCCTCAGGGGAAAACGGCGCGTCAGGCCGCGTGCTGTCTCTCCAGAGCAAGGAACCAGGCCTGTGGACAGGGCGCCCGAAGGGAGGATGGCAAGGAGTGGTCCCGACTGCGCCAGGGCAGAGATGCCGCCTCAGGCGCGTGCCCGCTGCCGCCCCGTCCCCCTCCAGCCGAGCGGCAACGCGCAAGCCCCAAGCGCAAGCCCGACCACCGCGCATGCGCGCCAGGCCTTGCCTACTCCCGCCCTCCCGCACGAGGGCCAGGGCGGTCCAGTCACCTGCTTGCTGGCAGCCAGCTCCGTGAACTGTCCCGGGCTTCACAGCCCGCTACGACCTGGATCCGTGAAGCTTTCCAAGGACCTATAGAGATGTTAGACATGTGACTATAAGAGAAACCAGCTAATCGTTGTTTCACTGGGTCAGTTGCATCTTGTGTAATAATTGACATCGGTTGGGAGGTGTCATTGTATTTGGGGCCCGGAAGACCTAGACCTAATAGAGACATCTAAGTGGTTAGCTAGATCCGTTAGAGACAGATGCAAACCTCATAAGATTGGTATGATGGTATCTTTCCCCCAGGACACTCAAATCCACAGACACTCACTTCCTTTCTTTAAAATGGTGTAGTACTTGCAGCATTGAACAAGGGCTCTGCTCTGTTTCTCCTGTAGCTGGGCCTATCTTCACAGCATGAAATGGACTACAGCACCCATTCTCAGGCCTGAGATCCTGGAGTTTTCTGCCAAACAGCAGGCTATGTTTAGAGTCTACATGGGGTTTTCTCTAATAATAATGTTCTCTGCCTCTCCCATTTGTGCTCTCTTCGTTAAAAATGCTCCTGGACCCTAGTTCTTGCCCTTACGAGGGTCTTTAGTCGGGGTATGTGAGCCCATGCACCCAGCGGGAGATAATACTGCAGGGGTCCACAGACACGACCCTATTAAACCAGGCCGGAAGGGGGCCCTACAATGGCTCTTTCAGAGATTGTGAGTTTATCAAGGAGAAAATTTGAGAGTGCTTTTTTAAAATGCATTTTTAAAAAATTCATATGTTGCCAGGCGGTGATGGCTTTCCCGCCTCTAATCCCAGCACATGTGAGGCACAGGCAGGCGGACTCTCTGAGTTCGAGGCCAGCCTGGTCTACAGAGTGAGTTCCATGACAGCCAAGGCTACACAGAGAAACCCTGACCTGAAAAACTTAAAACAAAAATTGTATGTTTGAGTGTGTGTGCACCACATACATGCTGGTGCCCATGAAGGCCAGAAGAGAGAAATGGATCCTCAGTTGTGATCTGCTGAGAATAAAAATATGTGTCTTCTTTAAGAGCAGTATGAGCTTTTATCCACTGTGCTGAGCCATCTTTCCAGTCCTCCAGAGTGCTTATAACTTTTCCCTGACAGTCACTGAGAGACACCCCCCTATCCCCCGTTGTTTTTTGTTTGGGACAGGGTCTTGCTGGCCTGAAACTCACTATATAGATCAGGCTGTCCTCAAATTCACAGCTGCCCTCCTGGCTCTCCTTCTGGAGTGCTGAGCTGTGTGCTACCACATTTGGTTATGACCTCTACTTTAAGAGGAGGTCTTTATGCCTTAGTAGACGCCAGCATCTAAGGTGATATGAGGAGCCCTTTGTTCTGGAGGGTGTCATTGTCTTTGACTTCACTATAACAGGGACACAAAGTTACCTTATTTTAAAATAGTAAAACACACACACCAGCGTTTTAACACTTTAACAGTGCACAGCTAGCTCACTCTTGTGTAACCATCACCATTATTTATCTATAGAACACTTTGTCATCTCCCAAAATGAAGCTGTACTCATCAAACAACTCCAAATTCTTCATGGTTTCAGCCTCTGGCAACTGCCCTTCCATCATCTCTCTGGATTCGACTGCTCTAGTCTCTCGTTGAAATGGAACTACCCAGTATTTTTTCTTATAACAGCCTCAAGGTTCATCCAAGTTGTCACATGTGTTCCTTCTTCACTGAGGTTGAACAATGTCTTGATTTACTCTCATATGTTCACTGATGGCCACCTGAGTTGCTTCCACAGTTTAGCTATTCCCAAGAAAGGGGGCTGTGAACACAGACGTGTGAGTCTCTCTGCAAAGAGCCAGCTTTAAGCTTTTCTATGTACATACTCAGAAGTGAAATTCCTAGACCAAGCGGTCATTTTTATGCTGCATTGTTTTGAGGGGGCTGGGTCACTTGTACTGTGTCCCACAGCAGCTGTGCCATTTTACATAGCCACCAACAGTGTTCCAGGGTTTCATTTGCCCTGCATCCTCAGCAACACCTGCTTTCTCTTTTATTTTCTTTTAATAGCAGCCATTGGAGTGAATGGGATGTGGTTTCTCCTTGGAGTTTTGATTCATATCTTCCTATTGATTAGTGAGCATCTGTCTATGCATTTACCCCTAAATATTAAGTAAAGGATTAATTAATTGAAAGTATAAGGTAAGGACTGGGGATGTGGCTCAAATGGTAGCATGCTTGCCTAGCACGCACAAGGTTCCATTTTCTGCACCACATAAACCAACTGTGGTGGTATATGCCTGTAATCCCAGCAGTCAAAGGAGAAGGAGGCAGAAGGACCATGCCATCCTCAGTTACATAGTGCGTTCAAGGCCATCAAGGCAATTCTGAGATACATGAGATCCTGTCATTAAAAACAAAATTTATCTGGTAAATAAGAACACCGCATCTGGTGTACTTGAGTGTGGCAGGTCCGAATAGAGCTGCAGTTGCCTGTGAGTGAGCTGCCCTCATGCCCATCTTTCTTTCTTCACCAAGCACCACCCTCCTCTGTATCTGCAAGCCTGTCCACCTGCCTCTCATCCTGTTTCCCACTTCATAAGAACTCCTAGATCACCTCATGTCAGACTCCCCTCTTCCCAGAGTGCCATTGAGATCTCAGCTACCAACTTCCGAGCTTCCAGACTCTACTAAGGGCTTCAGTCTGTCAGGATCTGGTCTGTACCTCAGAGCAGTGTCTCCTTTTTTCAGGGTCATGGGTGCAGATCCTGTGTGTAAGGCTCGTTGTTCAGTGCTTGGGGGATTCCAGGGGTTAAAGCCTCAGCATAGTCCCATGGGCAGTGCTGAAACTCTCAAAGGGTTGTCCAGATCTCCCAAAGCCTGTCTTTCCCTCTCCCTCTTCCTCCTCCTTCCCTTCTACCTCTCCCTCCTCTCCCCTCTTCTCTTCCTCCATATCCTCTTTCACATCTCCTTTTCCTTGTGTTTCCTTCTTTATTAAATTTTCTTTTTCTTTTCTGTTTGTTTTTTGAGATGGGGTTTCTCTGTAGAACAGCCCTGGATGTCCTGAAACTCACAGGCTGCCCTTGAACTCATAGAGATCTGCTTGCTTCTCTCTGCTCACTGTGCCACCACACCATCCAGTCTATTTTCTTAAATTTTCTGGATGATCCCCATTGGTCCTGCAAGACCCTGCTCTTATTTTACTAGTGCTGTGTTTACTTTTATCATGATTCCCACTCTCATTTCCTGCCCCACAGACAACCATTCTAATTTACTTAACGTGTCTCTGTGTTTTGTTTTTCAAGATGTGTGTTTTCTAGTATTATGTACTTTTAAATTGTTAAATAATACCAGGTTATGAACATCTTCTGTCTTCTTAGCTTTACATTCATTAATTTTTATGTTGAAAAGTACATCCAGGGTCTGGGAAAGTGGTTCTGGGGCAAAGCGGTGACTGTGAAAGTATGAGAACCTAAGTTCTGGTCCCGAGAGCTCACATAAAGCCAGATACATTACCACATGTCTGTAATCCTGGAATTCTGAAGGGGAAAGGGCAGGTAGAGATAGGAAAAATGCCTGAAACAAGGTTGAAGGCAAGGACAGACATCTATCTATTCATGCACCACTGATGGGAGGTGTCATTCTGTAAATATGTTTCTCTTATTGGCTAATGAATAAAGCACTGTTGGCCAGTGGGGAAGCAAGAAAGGTGGAACTAGGAGAGGTAGAAGATTCTGGGAAATATAGAAGGGAGTCTCGATGTGATCTCAGGAGAGGATGCATGAGTCTGGCATTCTCGGTAAGATAAGACCATGTAGAAATACATATATTAGTAATTATGGGTTAATGTTTATACAGAGCTAGCCAATAAGAAGCTCTAGACATTGGCCAACAGCAATATAATTAATATAACACCTCTGTGTGTTACTTGGAGCTGACGCGGCTATGGGACCAGGCTGGCAGGAAAGTGCACATAACACACCATGGCATGAACACATCCACTACACAGATGGAGAACACACACAAACACACACACACACACACACACACACACACACACACACACACACACACACACACGGCACACAAAGACCTTTTAAAAAGGAAAGTGCAGAAATCTTGTGTGTACACCCAAGAAACGTTTCCAAGGTTAAAACACATTTGTAATAAATATCTAGAACAATACAGAACATCACAAACACCTCTGAAAATCTCCTTGGCCTTCTCAGTGATGAGCACCCTGGTATTCTGATTGCTGTGGCCACAGATTAGTTTGATTTACACAAATGGAACCATACAACACATACTTTTCGGTGTCTGGTTTCTTTCATTTTCTTATTTAAATGATTTATTTATTTTTATTTTGTGTTATTGGTAAACACTGCATGTATATTTGTGTGAGGGCATCAGATCCCCAGGAACTGGAGTTTCAGACAATTGTGAGCTGCCATGTAGATGCTTGGAATTGAATCCAGGTCCTCTGGAAGAGAAATCACCACCCTTAACTGATGAACCATCTTTTCAGCCACTGATTTCTTAGTGTTATGGATGAAATTCTTTTTCCTTCATTTTAATTTAATCACTAATGGTTATTTTTTATTTCCTGTGTAGTATTTCACTATCAATTTATCCATTTTCCTACTGATGAGCACTGTTATTGATTTTTCTCTTGGGACTATGACAAACAGAGGCATTAAGAAACCTGTATGTTTGCTATGCTGCCACCTCCTTTGTTGTCCTTCTCTCCCCATGTTGCTGGACTTTGAGCCCATGACCTTACATTCAGGACAATTGCTCTGCCACCGAGCTTTGTATACAGCTCATTTCTATGGCTTGAATATTTATCCCCAAGTATTTAGGTGTTGGCAATTTAATCCCTAAAGTCATTCGTTGTTGGTATTTGGAGGTGATTGGGTCAGGAGGGTGCTGGCTCATGAATAGATTGATCCATTTATGGGTTTGTAGAGTAATGGGTCAGTGAGTTATTGAGTGACTTAGTTATAAAAGCAAGTACTCTCTGGTTTGCTGCCTCTGCCCTGTCACAAGATGCCTTCTGCTATGATAGGATACAGCAAGGCAGCCCTCGACAAATGTTGGAGGCATGATCGTGGACCTCTCAGCTTCCAGACTCATAAGTCAAATTTGCATCTACCATCTATTAGTCACTCAGCCTCAGGTAATGTGTTTGTATATATATATATATATAGCAACAGAAAGCAAACAGTGTCAGCAGGTTTGGGTATTACCTACTTGCATCCCTAAGAGTGTGAGCTTTAGAGCCAAGGCAGGGGATACTTAGCTTTGGAATAAGTACCACTATCTTTATTAGCTGCCGTCCCTGGACCCCAATTTGAATCTCTCTTTTCTGTCTCTATGTTGATGCCTCCGCTGTTGTTACTGACAATATCCTATGCCCAAGCTGTGATTATTATTACAGAAACTGATTACAGAAATTATTACAGAAATTATTACAGAAACTGATCCAATGCTTTGGAACAGGCTGTGCTGGAGGCGTGTCCTGTGAGTCCTCTAATCCTCATGGTGCTACAGGTGGTCTATAATCTTAACCTAGAGCTATGTAGGAATTGCTTCTAATGCTAGCATATTCACCTCAGATTCCCTCTCCTCCTTGGAAATGATGTGAACAGCTGTGTCCTTTTCATATAATGGCTTTACAGAGACAGGTTCTAGGGTCCCAGAGTCCTATCTGAGGGTCATCACATCCAACAGAGTGTTTTAGTTGATTTTCTATTGCTGTGACAAAACACCATGACCAAGGTAACTTACAGACAGAAACATTTACTAGGGGTCACAATTCCAGAGGGTCAGAGTCCATGGTCATTATGGCAGGGAGCATGGCAGCAGTCAGGCAAGTATGTTGCTAGAGCACTAGCTGAGAGCTTACATCTTTATCAGAAAGGCCATAGTTCTTGACCCTTCTGCTAACTAGTGACGGAGTACTGAAATATATGAACCCACAGGGGCCATTCTCATCCATTTTAGCCAGGTGTAGTGGCTTACATTTATAATCTCAGCACTCAGGAGGCTGAGGCAGGAGAATGGTCCAAGATCCTATCCCCAACCACAAAGACAAAGAAAGCATGTAGGGAAGGAAAGAGAAAAAAAGAGAAGGGAGGAAGATTCTTTAAAATATTATTGAGTAGTAGTTAAGTGGAACCTGACCATAATGAAATCTGAAAATGATTTTTTAGAAGTCAAAATATAAAACATACTGGTAGAAAAAACAGGAGTGTGAGGAATCAATGGTGCACTAGAGCTTGCTGTTACATATTCAGGAATTTAGGGCCAATTGTTAAACCATTGGTACCCTGAAATTGACAGTGATGTTGGAGTAATATTGAGGATATTTTCAGGACTATACGTACTCCTCTTTTCCCTCTCCTTCTAGTTCTTCCTTATTTTTCAGGATGATTTCTATCAATACCAGTGGCTCACATAAGTGAACCTCAGGTCAGCTGCATGGTGTCTACTTACTCTTTGACACAAAGTCAGTATCTCTGTATGAAGTAGAAATGAGGTTTCTGACCCCTCTAATTTTAACAGCTGGTAATGGGCACCTGCAACCTGTAGCCACTAGTCAGCACACTTTCTCATGACTTGTTGCTGGAAAGACAAGGACTTTGGAAAGATCTAGCTCATGGTCAGGTGAGTCTGAAGTCCTGCTCTCCCACAGACATCCCTGGAATAAGCCAACCTGAGTGCATGGATGCTCAGGTAGACCAGCATCCAGCACACTTGGGTACCAGGTACCACGCTGCTGGCAGGGCACAACAACATAGAAAATCTGCAACATATCTGTGTCAGCGATTGTTGTGGAATGCTGTCTTCCAAGTATCACAGCCATTATCATCTTAAAGCAGCTGAGATAACAAGAGACCAAGGTCACACATGTTGACTTCCCTCAAAGAAGGAATGTGGGGCTCTCTGCATTTACAGAGCACATTCCAGAACATAGAGAAACCCTGTCCTGAAAAAACAAAACAAACCAAGAAGATAGGTACTCCAGATTGACAAACTCCAATAAGGGTCTTGGGGAGGATCCAGTGTGATCTTGGCTATACAAATAATGCAAAGGTCACCAGGCTATTAACTACATTTGCTCCCAGTATTCTGGGCAGATAACAGGATATGTATCCCTTCCTTTGAAACAACAACAAAACCCACAAAAAAGCTGTGTATTTCTCATCTCCCATTGCTTATCCGTAAGCACAAGAACTTTCCACAACAAAAGGGAGAGTGAGGGTCATGAGACCCTCACCTTCCATTCAGCCATTCCAAGTCTTGCACTTCTCTCCCTGTTGTATGTAATTCTGCCACAGCTGCATGTGGTATTGGAGGATGCTGGAGTTCACAGAATGTGGAAAGTTAACTAAAGGGGGACTTCAGCTTCATAGCAGTAACTTCTTCATCCATGCTTTGGTGAGACTTTAATGACCTTGCTGTTTTGGGGTCACCCATACTCCTCTAAATAACCTTTCATTCATACTTCTTCCATGGGTGACACCTCATTTTCCCTCCTTCTGTGGTGACCCGTCTCTCATACTCCTGTAAGCAAGCTCAATAAACTCACTGCTTCACCAAGCAAGACTTGAGTGGAGTTGTTTCTTGTTGTTGGTTTGTTGTTGGTACTTAATGTAATGAGGAAATTTTTGTTTATGCCTTCTCAAGAAAAGTGTGTACAACAGTGATTCTTTCCAAAATTTAATGTTACTTAATAAAGAATAGCCAATATGTGAAAAAGCCCTTTAAATGGCACCTGTATACTCACTACTTGAATTTAGCCATGATTATTACCTTTTGGTCATAAATGCTCTATCTTTAAATTCTTTCATATTTTGCCTGAATTATTTGATGGTAGTTCATTTTCCATCACTATAGAAATACTTGAGTAAGGGACCTTTATAAAGAAATGCAGTTTATTTAGGTCACAGTTCTAGGCCAGCAGGAGATTCTGTCTCTTAAAAATATGGGTGGCTCTTGAAGAATAATATCTGGTGTTGACCTCTGGCTGCCACATGCATATGTTCACATGCATCCCCAACATACATATGAGTGTGCACTCACACACAGGCACCCACCACCTCCCACACTTTAGAAGTAGATGGCTTTCCTGAGGCTTGAAGCTTGTCTCCTACAGGACTACACCACTCAAAATTTACCAAGAAACATACTGAGTTCTTCCATTCTTTCTTAACAAAACAAGTGTCTTGTATTCTTTTCATACCTAAACACTGAGATTATATGATTATTACTCTAACTTTCCTAATTTTCATATACCAGGAACCTCAAAAAAAAAATGGAAGAGGTCAGACTCCGCTTACCTCTAAGTGAACAGCCTAGAGGAAGGAAGCCGGCCTTTGCTGCTAGAGTCTTTTAAGAGAAGTCATATGGCAGAGTGCATGGAGGGAAGACCTGTCACTCTGACCAAACCCGCAAGCCCAGGGCTCACAGACCATATTGGACACAGTGGCTTGAGGTCAGGTGAGACGATACTGTAAAAACTTCTATAAACAATCTGGGTGGTGGTGGCACATGCCTTTAATCCCAGCACCATTTGGGAGGCAGAGGCAGGTGGGTGTCTGTGAATTTGAGGCCAGCAGGATCTATAAAGCTACACAAAGAAACCCTGTCTCAAAAAACAAACAATCAAACAAACAAAAAAAAACAAAAACAAAAAACAAAAAACAAACAAAACAAAACAAAACAAATGTCTATAAACAGATGGACCAGGTATAACTCAGTTGGTAGTGTGCTCACCTAGTACACAGGAAGCCCTGAGCTTGATCACCATCACCTCTTAAACTATGCATGATGGTACATGCCTGCAATCCCAGCACTTGAGATGCAGAAGCAAAGGACCAAGAAGTCAAAGTCTGCATAGGAAGTCTGAGGTCAGATTTGGAGCCTTCTGTGTGTTACAGAGCAGAATTTAATTCACCAGAGGATACTTGGATGAGGAACTCAAAGCTCAGGGAAGTGATGTCTTTTCCCCATCGATGAGGCTAACATAGAGGCCAGGGACACAACCCTAATCCTGGCTGGTCCCAGGGCCCTCATCACCAGTTTGGCGCCAGGCTCAAGATTCAGATGAACTCTGTGTTTCCTTGCATTTGGCTCAGTTCAGGAAGCTAGAGACTTGAAACTGAGCTCTGTCCAGGAATTTGAGTGGGTCCTGGGCCTGATCCTTCCCCTGGGATGCTGAGCTGGGATGAGCTGCCAGGGTGGCTGCCCTTTTAGCAGAATCGAAGGTATCACTTTGCCCTTTGTCAAGATTCCTTTGGTTGGAATGATGAATGATTGAGCCACAAAAAGCTGAGAGAGCAAGTAGGTGACAGCTGGCTGGAGCCGGCCTGGACCAGCCGGCCCTCTTGTCTGACCACTGGCACTCAGACTGACTAGAAGTGGTCATCCTTAGGGTTATAATGGCTCCTTCACTAGGGGATTTATTGTACCCAAGGGGCCTTCCGCATGTAAAAAGGAGAAACAGATTTGGTCAACAATACAGAAGAAGATTGTTTGGGGAAGCTACCCAGCTGTTCTTCTGCTTAAAGGGAAGGTGGTCGGACTGGCCTCAGAAAGGCTAGGACACCCTCCACCCCTGAATCTGGACACCTGAGCAGCTGGACTCTTGGAGCAGCTGCTCCTGCTCAGCTAAGTCATCAGTATGTTCCTCCAGGCTTTGCATCAGATTTCTCTGAGCCAGGTGCTCACACCTGAAGATCAGACGCACAAGACACACTGACCCCACTACCCTTGTCCAGGGAGCATCTGATCACAGAAAAGTAGCCCTACAGGGGCCAGCATGACTCATCAGGTGTGTAACAAACAAGGGCAGCTTTTATCTGATGCAGGCAGATGCTGGCACAGACACCCTGATTTCACTTCTTGCTAGGTGAAATCTGGCCACTTTCTTCCAGAAGTAGAAGTGGGGGATATGAATGTCTCTCTTCAGACATGTCATCTGTCATGGCTTAGGTGTCACTCTCAAAAAACTCATATTGAAACTTAATCTCCAAAGTCATGGGTTGATGATACTTGGGACATTTGGGAGGTAATTTGGAAGGGGCTCCTGTGATTGCATTGGTAATGAGAAAGAGACCTAAGCTAGCAGGCTTCTGGCTTTCCATGGGACATCCTATGCTGTTTGGGGACTCTGTGGAGTCCCAACCAGCTCTCAACCAGCAAGACCCTCCCTAGATACTAAGCTGGTGCAAGGGACTTCCCAGCATCCATTACCAGGCTTTTAAAATCATCTGGGTTCTTTTTTCTTGTCTTGTCTTTTCCTTTTTTTCTTTTTCTTTCTTTTTCTTTTCTTTTCTTTTCTCCTTTTTTTTTGTTTTTGTTTTTGTTTTTTGTTTTTCGAGACAGAGTTTCTCTGTGTAGCTTTGAAGTCTATCCTGGCATTCACTCTGTAGCCCAGGCTGACCTCCAACTCACAAAGATCCTCAAGCCTCTGCCTCCCAAATGTTGGGATTAAAGGCGTGCACCACTAACACCCCAAAAATCTGGGTTCTTAAATGGGCAGTGGTAGCACATGCCTTTAATCCCAGCACTCAGGGGGCAGAGGCAGGTGGATCTCTATGAGTACAAGGCCAGCCTGGTCTACAGAGTGAGTTCCAGGATAGCCAGGGCTACACAGAGAAACCTTGTCTCAAACCATACACACACACACACACACACACACACACACACACACACACACACACTGCCTTTTTGTGATCAAACTCAGGTCTTTACGCTTACATGACAAGCATTTTACTTAGTGAGTCATCACCTCAGCCTCTGATTTTAGTTTTTTGAAACGGGGGTCTCTTGTAGCTCAGGCTGACTTTGAATTTGCAATGTAGTCAAAGCTGATCCTAAACCCCTGTTCCTCCTGTATCCACCTCCCACATGCTAGGTTAACAGATCTGTGCCATCATACGTGGCTACAATCCATTCCTTGTAAATTTTCCAGTGTGTAGTATTCAGTTACAGCATTGGAAACCATACTAAGACATCCTCCAGGAAGGGAACCACATCATTTCCAGGTCATTTATGGTCAATGGAGAGTCTGATGCTTGGGACCATGAAGCTCCTTCATAACCAGCAGCCTAGAGATTTGGGAGTGACGGGACAGTGTGAGCTGCCAGCTGCAGCTGATGCCAGAGTCCAGGCTGACACCAAACCAAATTCCAACACAAGAACAAACAAACAAACTCAGTGCACGAGCACGTTGATTACAGCATTTGCTATAGGGACAAAAAGTTGGAAATAAGATCATTTGTCTGTTAGGAAAATTATGGTGCAACAAATTTGAGGATGATTAGAAGCTATTAATACATCACGAAGCTGGGGCAACATGGAGAGCGCTTCTGATATTCTGTTGAGTACGAAAGTAGAATGCAAAATATCTGGTTGCTGCTGTGTTGGGTACGTCCACACGTGTGAACCAGCACTGGAACGGAGGCAGCAAACAAAAACAGTTGGGCTTAGTTGGGAGGGTTTTGGGTGACTTTTCAGTTGCCTTGTTTTCATTTTCTCAAAATATATTCTGTTTTTGCAATGCTAAACAGTGATCTTCTGATGACTTGTCAAGAGGCACCAAGAGAACCTATGAGAGTAGTCAGATTGCAGAGGGGCGAGCCAAAGGAAGGGGGATATATGGCTATTGCTGAAGTCTGAGGCTGCCAGAGTCAGATGATGGCCCCAAGTGACATCCTCCTCCATAGACCTGTATTATAGTCTACTAGGTCATTCTAGCAAGCTCCTCTAAATTGGATGGCCTAAATGACAAACGTTTAATCTTTGTGTGTGTACATGAGTCTGAGTATGTGCATGCCTCAGACACGAAGGTCATAGGACAACCTCAGGTGTTGGTCCTTGCAATCCATATTAGAGTTCTCTAAATATATATATTTATGTGTATTAGTGCTTGGTGCATGTATGTCTGTGCATGTGCATGCCTGGTGTCTAAGTAGGCCAGAAACACTCATTGGACCCCTTGGAACTGGAGTTATAGATGGTAGAACTGCCACGTAGTTGCTTGGGATTGAACCTGGGTCTGCTGGAACAGCAGTCAGGACTTTTCATCATTGTGCCATCTCTCCAGCTCCAATAGGGTTCTCTCAAGGAGCAGAAATGATAGAATGAACACTTATATTAAGATCTTATTAGACTGGCTCATAGGCTGGGGTGTATGTAGCTCAGCAATGGCTGTCTCAGTGCAGAAGCTAAGAATCTAGTGGTTGTTCAGTTCATGAGGCTCTTGTCTCCGCAGTGCCCATGTGGTACTGAAAGCCTGGATAATGCCCGGAGAGCTTCTTGTCCTTATGTTGGAATCCCGAAGAAGTAGCTTCTAATACCAGTGGAGGAATGCATCAGCAACAAGACAGATGGATTTGCTAGCAAGAGTAAGTGCAAGCAGGCAAAATGCAATTTCCTTCCTCCATGTCCTTTTATATGGGTTGCCACAAGAAGAGCCACCCAGATTTAAAGTGTGTCTTCTGCTTCAAATAATATGGTCAGGAAAATCCTTTACAGGAGTGCCCAGCAGCATGGATATTGGTTGATTCCAGATGTAGTCAAGTTGACAACCAAAGTTAGTCATTGCATCTTCCAACTTCTTGGAGTAGTGTCTTAGTTGGTCTTACGTCAATTTGACACAAAAAGTAGAGTTATCTGAAAGGAGGGAACTGAGAAAATGCCTCTGTAAGATCCAGCTATAAGGCATTTTCTGTTTTCCTTTTTCTTTTTCTATTTATTTATTTATTTATTTATTATATTTATTTATTTATTTACAGGGTTTCTCTGTGTAGTCTTGGCTGTCCTGGAACTAGCTCTGTAGACCAGGCTGGCCTAGAACTCACAGAGATCCACCTGCCTCTGCCTCCTGAGTGCTGGGATTAAAGGCATATTCCAACAACACAGGCTTTTTATTCCTTTTTTTAAAAAAAATAATTTATTTATTTTTATTATCTTATGTACATTGATATTTTGCCTGCATGTATGTCTGTGTGAAAGTGACAGATCCTGAAGTTTCAGACAGTTGTGAGCTGCTGTGTGGGTGCTGGGATGTCAACCTGGGTTCTCTGGAAGAGCAGTCAGTGCTCTTAAACCACTGAACTGTTTCTCCAGCCCCTTTTTTTCCTTTCTTAACAAGCTGTTTGTCTTCCATGCCTGTCAGGTCCAAAGTGCCCCTGCCCCTACCCCCTAATGGCAGTGGTGGTGACAATGTCCTAAACTTGAAGGACACTGGCTGGGTAAACAGAAGGATTATCATTGGGTAAACAAGCCTAATGGTGGGTTTCTGTCTACTAGAAAAACAGATCTTTTAAGGTGGTTCCTGTTTCCTAGGAACCCTCTTGAAAAGCCTGGCCTCTCATTATTGAACCAAACTGCTGATGTTTGACCCATCTGGGTATGGATCACTTACTCTTGCTGGCTCCAGCCAACCGCTATATTTGACAGCAAATTTTAGAGTCTGCCTCTCCAGCCACTTCTCCACCTGTTGTAATCACTGGCCTCCCCTCTCCTACTTGGTAAGTATCTCTCTCAGAGCTGCCTGCTCTCCCTGTCTGGGCACCTGGAGCCTCCCACAAAATCCTATCAGTGAACCAGGCAGCCTCCCTATGGCCTTTGGGTGTCCCATCATGTCAAGGAGAGATGTCTCTCCATCGATCCTGAGTCTCTCAGTCAGCTTGGGGACACCCTGGATTGAAATTCTTGTCCCACAACACTTAACCCTAAATGTGTCATCTTCCTTGTTTCCTTGGCATCCTTCTTCTGATGGAAATCCTGCTTGCATTCCCCCGCCTCCCCGCCCCCGCCCCCGCCCCCTTACTCTGCTTGTTCTCTAACCATGGCAAACCGCTTGTCTTCCTGCCTCCCTTGCTCACTGGAGCCTGCTGTTTTCCCTCTCTGCTCCTGGAGCTTACTCTCTAGAAGTCCTGAAGGTACCTCAGGCAGCTTATCTGTGCCCTTCCGGCTCTCTATGTTATTGGTACCCTCCCTCAGGCAGAGCTCCTATTTGCCATCACTTTTCCTAAGCCTCCCCTCCCTCCTCTTCACTCTTCTGAAGGAAGAGTGCTTGCTCTGTCTCTCAGCTCACCGTCTCAAAGCCACGGGCTTGCACAAGCAGAATTAGACTCCTCGACACCTCCCCTCCCCTCTCTAACCTCTTCCCTCCTTCATACTCAAAGATTCTATTAAGGGCACGATGTTTTACTGCAAACAGCCTGACCTCAGTACAAAATAGATAATTAGTCTCAATCACCAGAAAATGGCACACTCAAGTTCCAGATTCTCAGTTTGTGACAAGTGCCACCACCGCACATGCAAATGGACCCCAGATCCCCTTACGTGTAAGCTTTCTGTAGTCCCCACTCTTGAAAACCTTGAATCTCTAAGTTTGCTTTGCTTTCTGCTTGCTCTCATCTTCCCCTTGACCATTAAATTCAGTCTTACCGAGATTCAACTGTCTTTTGGGTATGCTTGAATGAAAAAAACAAATAAGAGGAAAACAAAGGACATGACTGCGGCTAGGTATATGGGAGAGCATAGCCAGAGGCAGAGACATTTAGAAGAGTCTAGAGTGGACATGAGCCTGAGCCAGGTGAGGAGAGCTGGAGGAAGAGGAAGGAGAGGGAATCAGGTACAGCCGCCAAGAGGCCAAAGGTATAAAAAAGGAGCAGATAATCAAAATGTCTGGATTATATAGGGAAGATCCTCCAGGAGCAGCAAAGCCAAGGCCCTGGGCTGGAGATTTAGGGTAGAGGACAGAGTATGCCAGCCATGCCCTGCAATAGGGAGGGACTGAGGGATGCTGGGAGAACCTGATGGCCAGGTCCACTTTGATATGTTAATGGACACCTCAGCAGTTTGTCCTAGTGTCTGAGATGTAATGATGCTGTTCACTTCTACTAAAAAGCTGGCTCTGCAGTTTGGCTATGGCCCCAAGCATGCTTGTTTAAAAGTTTCCTCCCAAGTCAGGCCGGCCACCTGACTCTGTGACAGGGAGAAGGAAAGCAAAACAGCTGAACCCAGAAAAGGCACCATGTGCTTTAAAGCCTAACAAGTGAACTATCCCCCAAAGTGATTGCTGCAGCTCATCTCACACCCCTTTTCTGGGTTCTACTGAACTTCCAAGGACTCCCCCCTCTTCCAGTTCTAAAACTTCGGCTAAAGAATAATTAATCTCAAGATGTGTAAGACCATTGTGTAAACTTTCTGTATTTCAGGATTCGTAAGCTCACTGGGTATAGGAAAAAACAAATCTGTAAATTCTAGTGTTGACAGCTTAAAAAATCTATACATAGGAATTGTTAACTTGCTACTGCATGTTTGTATGTAACTTGGTTTAAAATTCTTTTTGGACAATGTCATCAGCACTGCCGTTGGGGGGTGGGGGGGACACAGTGGAGCTTTGAACCTGACTGCCTAACTTAAAAGGGATGAAATTTTCTCCATCTTACTTCCTCAAGGCTGCTGGGGGTTTTCACCTAACCTACATACACTATGTGGGTTTTGTTTGTTGTTTTTCTTAAACACTAATAAAAGAGTCCTTGAATTTTCTTCTGAGTCCATTTCTAAATTTTTTATCACTGATACTGGAAAACCCCAAAAGGTTCCTGCTTCTCCAGGAGCATACTACATCTAGGAAATGAAAAGATAACATCAGAGTTGGGTTCCAGCTCTGGCTCAGCCTCGATCTCTTCTGGGCTGACATGACATGTCCTCAGATGGGCTTATCAATCAGTCTCACATTTCACAATCTCAGACTGTGGGTGTGAAAAGGACTGTATTTGAGCTCTTCGGATTGCAGTGCAGGAAACAGGTTCAGATAGCTCTCACACAAATATGTTAAGGAAGGCTGGCAATGGGCTGGGGCTGGGGCTGGGACATGTAACTCAGTTTGCGGAGCCCTGGGTTTGATCCCCAGCATTATATAACAACCAGTGCAATACCAGCACTCAGGAGGTGGAGTGGGGAAGATCAGTGGTCCAAGGTCATCCTCAGCTACGTATCAAGTTTGAGGCCAGCCTGGGCTAAACAAGGGCCTGTCTCAGAAACACCAAACCCAAGATAGAGAAAATGAGAGATTAAATGGGGAAGGGTATAAAGCAATCAAAATTTCCTTGTAAGCCAATATTTTGCCCCTTACAAGGTCAACTAGTTCTCTGAGTAATATGTGACATCTATTAAAATGTTTTATAGCTGTGGTGGACCACCTGTCATGTTGTTCATAGACCTCATGAGGCCGCCTCTAACCAGTGTCCAGCCCACTAGTGGTTGACCTTCATACCAAGAGGAGGGTCAACACAGGAGAGATTCCTCAGTGCTTCCAAGCCAAGTCTGGGTCAAATAAGGGCTTCACACTGATGGGACCACTGGTAAAAGGAAGGCTAGAGGAGTCAGAGGTTCCCCCAAACCCAAGTGACCCTGAGGACCAGATCCTCATAGAGAGAGAGGGGGCGGGGAGAGATTGGTTAATTTTTGGCCATTTTCATCTGTAGAGAGCCGCAAAGTGCCGCACCTTAAAGATGGTGCTGGCTTCCGCCTTCCACCTCCCCAAGGGTGAGCACTCTCTGGTGTAAACAAGCCCTCATTTGGTTAAGTCTGTTCAGCCTGTCTGCTTCCGAGTTAGAGTAGCCTATCTGCAGGGTCCACGTAGCTCACTGGGGTTGGTTAGTGAAAGGGTATTTAAGCCTGTGCAGGGGTCCCCCGGGCTCTCTCGGGTAAGAGGAAACATGTTTCAAGGATCCTGATTAAAACTGCATGAAGAAGATCTTCCCGCAGTCGCGTCTTCCTTGCTGGCAGGGGTAGGCATGTACATTCATCATCTTAAACACCCCATAGGAACGTATAACTAAATATTAAAATGATCTAACGGGGATCACTTACCCAGACTTTAGGCTTAAGAGAGATTATTTAGATACCATTTTCCCCTAGTGATTTTCTTCTTGACAAGGAAAATGCTGCCAGATATAGGACATCATGACCCTGCCTCCATCCAACACTGCAGCACCTACCTGAAGCCAATAGAAACAGGCCTCTTATCATTTTAAAGATCAAATGATAGCTAAAGTTTTTCTCTCTCCCCTTCTCTGGAAGCCACCTGGGAGGGGCCACATGCTCAAGGGTTTCATAAGATGGGGAGCTTTGTGGATTGCTGGCCCTTGGCAGGTGAGCCACCTTTGATAGGAAAAAGCTGTTTCTCACATATGCCAGAACTTAGGTTTGGTACCCAGCACAGCCACAGAAACACCTAAATTGCTTTATAGGGAACTTCCTATTGACACTGAAAATTGAGAGAGAACAGGGGCTACATGGCATGGGCTAATTAACAAGGAGGAGGTAAGAACATGTTAAAAAACTAGGAACCCAGTACTTCCTATTACGCACCCAAGTCTCTGGACCCGGTGTAACCTGCTATTCTAGCTGCCTACAGTCAGAAGGGACTCCAGATTCACACTCCCAGCCAGCAGCTGGAAGCATGTCTAAGTCCTTCCATGTCCTCCCCACTCCATCCCAACAGGCACTCTCCATGTTCTGACCCTCTGCCTCCACATTTCCAGTGCTGGGTATACAGGCGTGCATGGCCATTCACAGCGTGCACCACCATTCCCAGTTTCTGTAGTAGACATTCTTACTCTGAGAGGCAGAAGTAGAGAAACCTTGACACAACCCTCTGTACTGAGAATGGATGGTGTGATTGAATTAAAAACAAAAACAAAAAAACCTAGATATCTGATCGTTGTTCCTATTCTCAGAGCACAACTCTTAAAACCTTGGGAATTTCAGATAGTAGGATCTTTGATATGCTAATATGATAAATAACTGGTGGACTTGTAGATCGCTTTACATGGGAGTTGGCTGGCAAAGGAACTAACCATGTGATTAGGCAAACTGAACTACTCAACACTATGGCCAAAGCTCTCAAGGAGGAGAGAGAAGTTGGAGACTGAGTTATTCACCATTGGCCAGTGATTTAATCATTGAGAATAAAGAAACCTCAAAATCCTTAATGGTGTAGGCCTCAGCCATACATACAGGCAACTAAGGGATGCCAAGAGTGGGAGAAGTAGTCTTCCTCAGGGAAGAGCACACCAACTGGTTGTCCAATACCAAATGGTCAGCCCTAAAAACATACACACAAGTTAACATTATACAGACTGAGCAGGTTATATTTAGGAATCTATGTATGTACATAAACATGTATATATGCATGTAATAAGGATTAATGAAAGGAGAGCCATGATTTTGAACAAGAGCAAGGAAGGGTATACGGGAGCATCTGGAAGGAAGAGAAATACTATAATTACATTAATCTCAGAAACAAAAATGAATAAAATAAATCCTTAAAGTTCAGGTCCAGTTACTGGTTGGTGAACACATTGACACAACTGGTAGGAGACATCCTTAGAAGGGGCATAGGAATGCTACACTCCTGCCCTAAGACCTTACCCTCCCTATACATCTTTTCCCTTTGACTGGTCTTAAGTTATATTCATTATAGTTATCTTCTAATGGTTGTGCTATGCTTTGAATGTCTCCTCAAAACTCGTATTGAAACATAATTGTTATTCTGACAGTACAGGGGGATGGGTCCTTTAAGAAATGATGGGTAAAGTCATTATCTCCTGGAGCAGGCTTCGTATCTTGAGAGTAGGTTATTAGAAAAGTGAGGTCAACTTCCTAGTGTTCTATTGCTTGCATCCTTCCACTGCATTTCTGTGAATGCCCTCTGCTATGTTATGACCCAGCAAGAAGGCTTGCTAGATGTTGGTCCCTTAATATTGCACTTCAGCCTCCTGAACCATGAGAAATAAATTTCTCTTCTTTGTAAATTTTCCATTCTGTGGTATTCTGTTATAGTAACAAAATTTAGACTAAGCCATTGTTTCCAGAGTTCTGAGAGTTGTGAAAATTGTAGTAAGTACAATAATTAAGAGGGTTTTGGGGACCTCTGACTTTGTGGCCCAGCTGGACAGAAATGTGAGTATTTAGAGAGTTGGAAGGATCAGCCATTTGTATGACAGGGTGAGAGGCACAGAAAGGGTTCCCCAAGAAATTTGGGGTGTTCTTGTAATCATAAAGGTTGTAGCTCTGAGAACAGAAAATAACAGACACACCTGGACCCCCTCCTTGTGACTACAGGTGGCTTGCTCTGGTCCTAGGCCCAGAGTCAGGACCTCTCTAGCACTGACACAATGAAGAAAGGACCTTGGAACACTCCCCAGGAGCAGCCCGGCCAGGTAGGAGACCTATTAGCAGTCCATTGGGATGCTTTGGGCTAAAAGGAGCCAGAGACCTGCCTTGGACTGGCTGACCTGAGAAGGAAATCCAGAAGCAGGAAAAGACTCCAGACTGGCTGCTGCACACCCATTTCTTCATGCACTGACTTTGGCCCCAGTCTCGTCCCTCCCACTGCTTGCTATAAGCCGAGTACCAGCCACCACCAGAGCAACTTATATCCTTGTTCCTGCTCAAGAGGCAGAGAGAAAGACTTCTGTCTTCCATATAACAGAAATAATCTTCAGCCAATTTTGATACCTACCCAAGAGTCCCCAACATAAAGGGCCAATGAGAAAATGCCAAGGCTCACTGGATTAAACCTGGGTCCCTGGCTGGAAGGTGAACAGGCCTGCTTACACTGCTCATGTGCCCACATTAACCTTCTGAAGGAGCAGGCTGCGCGCCATCAGGGTAGGCTCTGAGTAGACATTCTCAGCACAGTGGCCACTACTTAGTGCTATCTTCAGCCATGGAGAAGACCTACTGACTCTCTATTATTCCCTCCTCTCTTTGTCGTTTTTTTCTCCCATTTTGCCCTCTTTCTGCTTGACCGCTCTGTTCTCCCATCTCTTGTTTACCTTTCCTGCTTTCTGGAAAATATTGTAATGCGAATATATCATACGTCAGCTATTCTGGTGGACAGTTTAGCTGGCATGAGTACACATGCACAGCTGTCACCCAGTGTTTCAGTTCACCTACTTTAGAACATCACAGACCAGCTGTTGCAGGAACACAGCAGTTTATTCAACCTCACAGCTCTGGAGGGTGAAGAATCCAAGATGGAGGTGCTGATAGATTTGGTGTTTGGTGGGGGAATTTCATGGGCCCTAGCCATCCAGAGACTGTGTGAACATGGAAACAGTGCAGGCCACAGACAGCAGCCTCCTCAGCTTCCTCTCTCATGGGCATCTGTGGTCCCCTGCGGTCTGCCTGCCCAAGACTCTTTTACATATGGTAGTTAATGACATATATAATGACTTTTAGTTGGCCATAACCATGAACCTGCTCATAAAATTATGACTGGAAATCCTATGGGAAAATTCCTGTCGTCCAGTAATAGCACAGGGTCACGCTGGTTGAAACAAACTTTACTGTGTTGCCGTCATGAAGAGTTTAACATTCATTCATTGCGTGTGACCATAATGATGGTCTATTTTCCTGGCCTATGTGTTTTCTGTATTATATTTCTTGTCTGTTTATTTGAAAGAGGGTCTGACTCTGTAGTCTAGGGATTATGGCGGGCAGGCCTCTAACTCACAGCAATCCTCTTACTTCAGCCTCCTGATGCTTTACAACTATTTGTTTATGTATTTCTCTCTCTGTCTCTCAGTCTCTGTCTCTGTCTCTGTCTGTCTCTGTCTCTGTCTCTGCTCTGTCTCTGTCTCTCTCTCTCTCTCTCTCTGTGTATACATGTAGAGGTCAGAGGTGGATGTTGGGCATCTTCCTATATTGATCTCTACTTTATTGTTGATGTTGCTATTTCGCATGGGAGGGCATGGGGTCCATGGCACATATGGAGGTCAGAAGACAACTTTGTGGATTTAGTTCTGATGGGGGAGGTACTTCTGTATGCTGTGAATATATGTTTCTCTTATTGGCTGATGAATAAAGCTGTATCAGCCAATGTTCAGGCAGGATGTATAGGCAGGGCTATCAGACTAGGAAACGGCTGGGAAGAGGAACACAGAGAATGAGCCAAGAGGAGATGCCCTGTAGCCACTGAGGAAGCAAGAGACCAGGGCCATGTAAGCCAAGACAACATGGAGATATGTAGATTAATAGAAATGGGATAATAATTAAGAGAGAGCTAGCCAATAAGAAGCCTGAGTCGTCGGCTAAACGGTTTATAATTAATATAAGCCTCTGCATGATTGATTATTTGGGCAGGACAGAAACTTCCACCTACACAGTTATCTCCTTCAGCTTTTACATGGGTTTTAGGGATAGAAATGAAATCTTCAGGCTTGTGTGGCAAACACTTTGACCTGCTGAGTCATCTCACTCAACCTTACTTTTTGAGAAAAGGTCTCTCACTGAAACTGGAGCTTGTTACTTTGGCTAGACTGGCTGACCAACAAGCCCTACGCTCCTCCCATCTCCACCTCCCCCAAATTGGTATTACAGGTCCATATTGCCTTGCCCCAGTCTTTTTTTCCTTCTTTATTTTCATACAATATATTTTGATCATATTCTTTACCCTCCCCAGTTTTTCCCAGATCCTCTGACCTTCTTACCCAACCAACTTCATGCTTTTTGTGTGGGTGCCTCTCTCTCTCTCAAAACAAATCAATTGAAAATCAAAACAACAAAAAGAAAGAAAATGAAAATCAAAACAAGCAAAAAAAAAAAAAAAAAGTGGACATACACACAAAACAAACTCCAAACCACAAGGAGTCCATTTTATGTTGGCCAACTACTTCTGGGCATGAGGCTTGCCCTGGAGTGTGTGGTTGAAATACTCAGTGACACCCCATTACAGAAAGCTGATTTCCCAAGCAGGTATCATCTGAAAATAGCTTCTTGGTTAGGGGTGGCACCCGTGTCTATTTCTTTTCTGCTCTCAGTGCTGAGGCCTGGTCTGCCCTGTCCAGCTTTTATGTGGATGCTATCAGTCTGAACTCCAGTTCTCATAGTTTAATATAGCAAGTACTTTACCAATGGAACCATCTCTTCAGCCCACATTTATTTCTTCTTATATAAAGAAGTTTGCTATGAAATAGTATAGTAGCAGCAGCTCAAACATCTTGGGTTTGTCATACCTCTTGAGCATATCAAGAGGTCATGATAAACAATGAACCTTGACCATTTGTTTTTGTGTGAGTACGTGCTGATGTCCACTCAGTGAGAAATCCCCTACGAAAGCAATTCTCAGAATGTACTCTGACTGTTGAAAATACACACTGCACCTTCTTTGATGAAAAGTCTGTGTGTGTGTGTGTGTGTGTGTGTGTGTGCGCACATGCGTGCGTGTGTGTGCGTGCGTGCTTTGTCCCCTCTCTTATCTCACACGATTTCTTAGGTTCACAGTGAGCATGTGATCACAAACCTGGTAAAGCAAACAGCCCTCCACAGCAGGCTCTGACTCAGCTGTTAGCTCAGTAGGCATAGCATCTTAGGCCACAAGGCTGTTAGGGTCTCGTGGATGTTGTTTTAAGAATACAAGTGAAAAAAATCCTTTTAGTCAAGATTATGTTAGTCTTTAAACTGAGGCGGTTTAAAGGGAGGGGTGTGGGGTGGCTTGACAGGCAAATCCTTGTTGTGAAGTATGAAGGCCTGAGTTTGGGTCTTCAGCACTCATGGAAAAGCTAGGAACAGCAGCAAGTCTATAACTCCAGTGCTGGGAAGGGGAGTGGGTGGTGAGAAGTTGATACCTGGGGCTTTGCTCAGCCAGGGAGCTACGGGTTCAATAAAAGACTCAGTGAGCTCTGGGTTCAGTGACAGACTGTCTCAAAACTAAGATGGAGAGAAATTGACATCAGATACCTGATGTCCACCTCTGGCCTCTACATGCATGTACACACACACACACACACACACACACACACACACACACACACACACCACCACCACCACCACCACCACCAACAACAACCCCACAAAATAGATTGTGTGATATATTGTATCATATATATCTAGTTTTTTCTAAACATTTTGGTATTTTAGCACCTTAAAAGATTCCTTCTGGCTGAAGAGATTAGCTCTCCAGAGCCAGACAACTCTTAGAGCTGCTAGGCATGCTTAGCCAGGGGCATTCCTGATATATTCAAGCTGACCAGTCAGGCTAACACCCTAACACCCTAGATGCTATAGGACTGGGTCTTAATTACTTCCCAGAACTGGGTACAATGGGAACACCTGTCTTGGCCTGTTTTGTGTTGTTGTAACACACGAGTCCCACAGCCTGGGTGATTTACAAGCAATAGAAGTTTATTTGGCTTGTGGTTGTGGAGGTTGCAAAGTCCAAGACTGAGGGGCCAGTGATGGGGAGAGCTCTTAAGAGTGCCATCTCCATGACAAGAGTCTGAGAAAAAGAGCAAGAAGAGGCCACCTCCTGTGACAAATTCTCTCAATGGCAACCCATTTTAGCAATGATGGCACTCATTCTGCCATGGGAAGCATGCCACTCACCACCTAATCCATTCCTATTGGGCCTTCCCGTCGACGGGTATTAAGTTCCCAGAACACAAGTTTTATGGGCACACTCAGCCATAGCACCACCCCTGCCCTAGTTTAGAGTCTGATGAAGTTGTTCAAACGAACCAGTCCTAAATCATCCAACAGCCCCCCTTTCATTTCACGAGGACACAGTAATAAAAGCACAGTGTAAACCTGCCCTTTACTCCTGTTCTTTGCTTCTTGAACATCCTGGTTTATTTTCATGGTCTCGTGTGGCATACTATGCCTCCTCTGTCTGTGACCTGTGAACATAGGCAGTTTGTCTCCTGGAGCCTTGTCTGAGAGACCCCCTAAGCTATCTCACTGGCCAAAGACACTCATCAGCTACCCCCCAGAGCCTGAACTCCCAGAGTTCAATCCCCAAGGCTCACCGCTAGGAGAAAACAGACCCCCAAAGCTGTCCTCTAACTTCCATATGGGTGTCATGATACTCTTGTGTGTATGTGTCCCCTCTCCAACACATAAGACAACAGGTAAAGAAATGTAACAAAAAAAAATAGAAAAATACAAATACAAAACATGTCTTTTATGGAGGAAGGGCTCCACGAAGGGAAGAATGGCAAGAATCCAAAGCTACCACAATGCAGCATGCAGCCCTGCCTACCGGTGGGCAAGGAGCCCAGTGTGGGTATGAGCTGCAGCTGTGGTATGCATGTTGTTACGGTTAAATATTAAACATTTCCAAAGGCACCTGTGTTGGAGGCTTAGCCCCCAGCCAGGGAACTATATCAAGCAATGAAAACTTGAGGAGGTGGGACCTAGGGGAGGAAGTGGGTTATTGATGGCATGTGTTTGGGAGCCCTGTCCTGTCTCTCTGCTTCCTGCCCACCACAAGGCGATCAGCTTTGCCCTACCACCCACTCTCCACCATGATCAGTGCCTCTGTCTATGACACAGACATGACAGAATCAAATTGCTATGGACTAAAACCTCTAAAACGGCCAAAACAAAATCGGCTGTCTTCAAGTCAATGGTTCTCAATCTGTGGAATGCAACCCCTTTGAAAATTAAATGACCCTTTCACCAGGGTCACCTTTAAGAAACACAGATATCTGTCTACATTATGATTCATAACAGAAGCAAGGTTATAGTTATGAAGTAGCAATGAAGATAATTTTACGGTTGGGGGCTCACTGCAACAGGAACTATATTAAAGGGTCACAGCATCAGGAAGGTTGAGAACCTCTGCTTTAAGTTATCTCAAGTATTTATTACAGTGACAAACAAACAAAACTCTGACTAGCCCAACACAGGTATGTTCTAAGAGCCTCTCTGGAACTTCTGCACAGACAAGTCGGCAAACACATGGAGGGGCCACCTGGGACGAGAGCAGGGCCAGGAGGGAAGAGCCAGCTCGGACCACTTTGCAGGCACATCTGGCTTCCATCTGGATCTCAAGCTGCAGCTCAGCTGGGCTTTCCAGTTTCTCCAGCCAAAGACTGAAATTTTGCTGGGACAAGTTTACATTGAGTTCCTGTTACTCAGAACCAAAAGAGTCCTGACAGACGATTCTACAGGGAAACTCTTTCTCCTTCATAAGACTACTGGAATGCTTTAGGCTTGCAGGCCTGTCACTTTTGATAAGCCTTCTTTCTCTGGGCCACTCTTGTGGTAGTTTTTTCCTATTATTGTTTTGAGCAGGTTAGGTGAGCAAACTATTACTGACCTCCAGTCTATGTTGTTGGGTTTTTTTCTACATGTGTGGTGAGATATTTGATTATTACACTGTATGAAGATATGCCACTGTAATTGGTTTAATAATAAGCTGAATAGCCAATAGCTAGACAGGATTTCCAGTCATGGAGGACACTGGGAAGTAGGGAGACACAGTGGAAGCAGAAAAGCAGGATGGACAGTACAGAGATGAGGTAAACAAGCCTTGGGGCAGCACAGAGGAATAGAAATGGGTTGGTTTAAGTTATAAGAACTAGCTACAGATAAGCCTAAGCAATCCACTGAATTTTCATAATTAATAATAAGTGTCTGTGTCGTGATTTGGGAGCTGCTGGTGGGACAGAAAAAGACTCATTACATACATGATTCTTGATAATATTCTCTCATTCTTCAGAGAATTTTGTTTGTTTTGTTTTTGGAGACAGGGTTTCTTTGTGTCATCCTGGGTGTCCTGGAACTAGCTCTGCAGACCAGGCTGGCCTTAAACTCACAGAGCTCTGCCTGCCTCTGCCTCCCAAGTGCTGGAATTAAAGGCATTGCCGGGCCCTGTTTATTATGTTTTTACTGTTCAAATTACTCTATGGGGGCTAGGAGTCATGCTGCATGCCTCTAATCTTAGCACTCAGGAAGCAGAGGCAGGTGGATCTCTATGAATCTGAGGCTAGCCTGGTCAATGTAGTGGGAACTTGTCTCAAAACTGAAAATAAACAAAACAACAAAAAAGCCTATACTGTGCCTTCTCCATCCAAATAATGATACACACATGTTTATTTTGTGCTCTTCTGTCATACAGACGTGGAGACCGGAGGACAAACTCAGTTACTGGTCCTCAGGTTCCATTCCCCTTTCTTGAGTCAGGGTTTCTTACTGGCCTAAGGCTGGGCTGGCTGGACAGCATGCCCCGGGGTTCTGCCTGCTTGGGCCTTGTCAGTTCTGTGGTTGTAAGTGTATGTCACTACACCTGGTGTTTCTCATGAATTCCTGGGGGTTGAACTCAAGTCTTTGTGCTTGCTTCATGCTTGCAAGGTAAGCACTTTATTGACTGAGCCACCTCCCAGTCCCTGGGGGAAAATTAATTTGTTTTTTAAAAGATGTTTATTTTTATGTGTGTGTTTTGCCTGCATGTATGTATGTGCACAGTGTGTGTGTGTGTGTGTGTGTGTGTGTGTGTGTGTGAATGCTTAAGTCTTGATGGATTTTGCACCTTGTTTGTGCTCCAGGTTCATCTCCAGCTGTTGGCAGCTTTGCTCTGTGTAATTCTTCCTTGTGGACCTCATAGTCTGCATTGCTTGAACGCAGCTGATTGCGGAGGCAACAGGAAGAATGGCACATCTACCACTTGGGCCCACATTCTACTGACTGAGATGAATCATCTGGCTGCCTACAGGTGGGCAAAGAGCCCAGGATAGGTGTGAGCTGTGCTGTGGTAAGCATGTTGCTACAGTTGAGTATGAAATATCTTCCAAAGACATCTGGATTCCAGAAGACGCAGGAGTGTAATCAAACCACTGGCCCAGGAGGAGAGAAAGAGTGTAATCAAACCATCAGCCCAGGAGGAGAGAAAGACGTTCCCGTGATCAGTTTTAGTCACCAGAGTAATCTATTCACACAGTTATGGTTACACAGGAGGCATCCATCACATATACACACGATGCACACACTCTTCTGCCTATTCTGTAGTTATAATCTGGAACACCCATTCTAAGTATAAAGAAATACAGTAAAGAAAGCATGTATCATAAACTTTATATACATCTAACCTACCAAACAATGCATTATGTCTTGGCTATGAATTGTTATTGTTAATTTCAGAAGCATGCTTCCTGATGCAGCTTTCTGAGGCAGGGTTTGGGGAAGTGGTTAGATCATGCGGGCTCTGATTTCATCAGTGGATGACAGATTTATGGAGTCATATTTTGATGTTGTTGGGAGGACATAGATACCAGGAAGAGAGGCCTGGTTAGAGGAAGTAAATGGCTGGGTGTCTGCCCTGTCCCTCCCTCCTCCTCTCCTTCTCTCATCTCCACCCTTTGGCTACCACAGGGTGAGTAACTTCCTTTCCCATGATGCAGTGCTTCACCTCAGGTCCAGAAACATGGAGTCAACTCAGCATAGCTGAACCCTCTCAAACCAAGAGCCAAAAAAAAAAAGTTCTCTTCTTTAAAATGTACTTATCTGTTCTTTATGTGTGAATATTTGCCTACATGTATGTGTGTACACCATATGCATTCTTGATACCTGTGGAAGACAGAAGAGCACATGAGATCCCTGAAACCAGAGTCACAGATGGTTGTGAGCCACCACTAATGTGCTGGGAACTGAATCTAGGTGCTTTGCAAGAGAAGCAAGTGCTCTTAACCACTGAGCCATTTCTCCAGTTGTTAAGTCTGCTGGCTAATTTTATGTCAACTTGACACAAGCTAGAGTTAATCTTGGGAAGGTACTTTAATTGAGAAAATGCCTCCATCAGATTGGCTGTAGGCTAGCCTGTGGGGTCATTTTCTTGGTTAATGACTGATGTGAGGGAGGGCCCAGCCCACTTGGGGCATTGATATCCCTGGGAGGGGTCTTAGGTGGTATAAGAAAGCAGGCTGAGCAAGTCTCACCATAGTAAGCCAGTGAGCAGCATTCCTCTGTGGAGTCTGCTTCAGTTCCTGCCTCAAGGGCCTACCTTAACTTTCCCTAAGAGTGGACTGCACCTAGTAAACCAAATATACCCTTTCCTCCCCAACTCACTTTTGGGCATGGCCTTTATCTCAGCCGTAGAAAGCAAACAAAGACACCAAATTTTCCTTTTCCAATTGTTTTTGTCACAGTGATGGAAAACTGACTGATACACCTAGCAACACAGCACTGTAGGGAAGAGATAGGTTCTCCATGTGGTGATGTGGCCATCTGGGACCTGTTGCTCCTGCCTGGACCATAATTATATCAGTTTCCACAGAATCAACCACCAACTTCACAATGCAAAATATGCTGCCTACTGACCACATATATCATGCAAAAATTAAACTGCTGAAGTTACAGATGTCTGTATCACCACATGGAGATATTTCTATGGGGTGTATACACATGAAATGCATCTGAACCGGTTCAGACATGGGTGTGGCCCTCCCCATCAGACATGTAGCTCTTCTCTGGTTTTGTGTAGTATGTAATAGCTATATATAAGAATGCTTGTCACAGCATTGGTTTTTAAGGTATCTCTGCAAACAATCAAAAGCAAAATAACCACACACCAATAACAGAATGGCTGTATCAGTTAGGATAAGTACACACACACAAACACACACACACACACACACACACACACACACACACACACGAGTATCACAGTTATTAAAATGATGATATGATAAGGAGAGTTTTCCTTTAATTTGGAGGGATTTCAAGGCTCATTGGTGGGTGAGAAACAAGATTTGGGAAAGGAGGAACAACATTTTGTAGCAGAATTCTGTTTTCAGAAATGATTCAACCCCACTGTATGTAAAGGTTATATAAAGGATTCAGGAAGTATGTATGAGGAAACACATATTAGGTTACTTCATCGGGTAGTGACTGGGGAACGGGGAGGGGCAGAACAAGTAGTAGAATAAGAAAGACCATCAGAATCAGGTAAATGCGCACACATGATTGATGTGGAGGCGACCCTCTCAAGAGAAACTGAACAATTTTTGAAAGTATATGTTTAGGAAGTTAGCAGTGGTTCAGACTGGATGGGGCTTTCCATCGACTTTTCCGTTTTCCTTCACACTGAAGTGGTTTACATTAAAGTGAGTAGTGCTAGTAATACAGAGGCTCCTAACTTAGCTTGCTCAACTTAAGACACCTTGATTCATGATGCTTCAAAAGTGACTCGTGTCCAAGTAGAAAGTTCATACATAGGAACCGAATCCACAGTTCTCTTTGTGTGTCACTACAGTGAATTATCACAGGTGAGTTAAAAAAAAAAAAAGACACGTATTTCTTACCATTCTGGGTGCTGGAAAGGCCAGTGTTAAGAAGAGGACATCTGGTGAAGGCCATCCTGCTGTATCCAAGGCGAGGCAGAAGGCGGCACATAGAGAAAAAGCAGCAGGCGCATTGCTTGATCTCTGTGCTTCTTATAAAGCCAGTAACACCATCATGGAGAGACTACCTGTGACCTCATCTTACCTACCTTATTACCTCATCTAATACCCACTTTATGACCTCATCTTACCTTCCATATGACCTCATCTAATCCCCACTTTATGACCTCACCTTACTATCTATGATCTCATCTAATCCCATTTCATGGCTTTAGTCACCTTCACCCCAAGAACTCCTGTAACCTCTACTCTGTAACTTCATGTAACTCCCCTTATGATCTCATCTCACCAAATTTTAGGGCTTCATCTAATGCTCACATCATGAACTCCATGACCTCATCTAAGATCCTTATGACCTAACCTCAGCCCCCCATTTGGCTTCATTTAACACCCACCTCAGGACCTCATCTTAGACCCACTTCCAAATACTGTCAACATCTTGGGGGAATAAAGTTTTAACTATGAAGTTTGGGGGGACATGTTGAAGGTATAGTATGGTGTAGCTAGAAATGGCACTTGGGAAGAGTGTCATTATGGTCATGAAAAAGATTAATGCCATTATTGAAGAGACCCAAGAGCACTGTATATAGCTAAGTGGGTCTATAATCCCAGCATTTCAGAGGCTGAGGCAGGAGGTTGAAAGTTCAAAGCTAGCCAGGGCTAAATAGTAAGACCCTGTCTCAAAAGCATAAATAAAAACAAATAAGAACAAAAGAGAGCTAAGATGACTCCCCCACTGCTGTCACATGAACACATAGTGAGCAGGCACCCCTTCACAAACAAGAACGTGGGCTATCACTCCTTACTAACTATGTGTACACCTTGATCGGCTACTTCTTTCCGGCTTCCAGGCTTCCGGAACGGAGACCTGCAGTCTGTTGTCTCTAGCCCCTCCAGGCTGTGTGTGCTGCTAGAGAAGCCTGAACTGCTCACAACCCAGGTGGGTTGCACAGACACAGGAGAGCATCAACAAGGATCAAGTGTAACGTGTTAGAAAGCCAGGCAGGGGCTGGAAGACAGGGAGGCCTTCCAGGAGTTGCCAAAAGCCTGTGTTTTGCATAATTTTCCCATTCTAAATGTTTGCCCCCAGTCAACTAAATTGCACCCATCATGCTTGCCAGGCTAAAGGGGCTCGGCTGCTGTCTGGGTTCAGCACTCAATGCTTTTACGTGGTCACTGGCTTGAACACTGTGTGCAAAAAGCCCAGGCTGCTGTTTTGGCAGCGTGGCACCAGTTACTATGGAGACTTCTGGGCCTACCTTGACCTTCTGAGTTCTATGTGTGGGATCAGCGTTGCTGCATCTGCTGGAGTGGCCATGAAGGTTCCTTCAAGCTGAACTTGGAAATTCTGACAACTGTAGGCCCTTGAGGCATCCAGACTGTTGAACCTCAACAGTGTGCTTAACTTTTGGCCTTAGGATGCCTCTATAATCTAGATCGCATAATGATTTGCACCTTGACTTATTTAAATATCTGAGTGTAACAAGGAGTTGAGTTTCACAGCCCTGAGCTCCCGTCATTCACAAGCTGCCAACATACTCAAATTAGGCAAACATGCGCATGAAACCAGTTAAGCAGTCTCCACACCTCACCCCAGGTTTCTATGCATGAATGCTACCTGACCATGTTGTAGGCTAAACATGCTAATATTCTGTGAGCTTTCCCATTTACCAGGTATTCTTTGCTCCACTAAAGTCTGTTAAATTTGCCTTGTCTGATTTTTTTTTTCCTTTTTTACAATAAATGCCATGTCTGGATTTCCATGATATAAGAAAATTTTGATCTTGTTGCTATTTTGAGGCAGAGTCTCTCACACAGCCCAAGTTGGCCTGGTATTTGTTCTGTAATGCAGTCTGGTTTTAAACTCATAGCAATCCTCCTGCCTCAGTCTCGAGTGCTGGAACCATAGGCATACATGAACCCATGTCCAACTTAACCCCACCTCCTCAACGAAGTTAGCTGTGGACATCAGAGAGGGGCCGTTTAATCCACAGCAGTCAGGACAACCTTGATCTATGGATGATCCAACCTGTAACTGTTGACTTCCTCCCTCCCTTACTCACAGTCAAGCGGTAAAGTGGGGGTGGGTGGGTGGGTGGAGGAGGAGTGGGAGGGGTAGAGATGGGTTTAAGAAGCCCAGGTGGGGAGTAGGGATAGTGGACTTGGGGGCAGGGAGTGGGGAGTTGGGGATAGGAGTGGGGGATTGGGTATATGGAGTATGGAGTGAGGGGTGGTAGTGGCCATCTATCCCAGGGCGTGTTCCTTCCCTGGCACAAAGAATTGCCAGGGGAGACAGAGACAGAGACAGAGGGAGAGGGAGAGAGGGGACAGAGAGGAGAGAGAGAGGGGGGGAAGAGAGAGAGAAAGAGAGAGAGAGGGGAGAGAGAGAGAGACAGGGAGAGCTTTATCCCTTTGGGGCCTGAAAGCTGGTTTGGATATTTTGTAGAGCTTCTGGACCCTCCCTCTGTTCCCTGTTGGTCCCTTTTAGGTAAGCCTCTACCTTTTTCTTGAAATGTCTCTGGGACCCAGAAGCTGCCATGGGAAGTGGGGACTGGGTTTGCTTTCACTTTCCTTGTCTTTCTATGTCCCTCTAACTCTCTGCTGCTGTTCCCATCCTCAGATGGCCCAAGACCCTTGCTGCCCTGTCCTCAATCTGTGTTGCCGCCTCCAGTGTTCCCCTCTCCCTGTGGCCACCCCCAGCGTTCCCCTCTCTGTTGCTCAAACATCACTACTTTAGGGAGGCTTTCCCTAGAACCTTGGCATAGCTTTTCTATTCTCCTCTCTTCACCCTCTCTGCTTTATTGTCTTTCTTAGCCTAACAGTTTTTACACAATGACAACACATGTAACACATTTTGTTCCTGGTCTATCTCCTGAACATAGTGCCCCGTACGGGTTAGAATCAGTGCTTCTCACCCTTCCTAATGCTGTTCCTTATGTTGTGGTGACCCCCACCATAAAACTATTTTCTTTGTTAATGCTATGAATCATAATGTAAATATCTGATATTCAACCCCTAAAGGGGTTGCGAATCTTAGGTTGAGAACACTAGGTTTTGTTGAGAATTATTTGTAGAGAGAATGAATGATGTCTGTGCAGGCGTTTTCAGCCTCTGGGCCTCTGCAGGGTGTAGTGGTTTGGAAGAAAATGGCCCCCAAAGGAAGTGGCACTATTAGGAGGTGTGACCTTGTTGGAGGAAGTGTGTCACTGTGGGGATGAGTTTTGAGGTCTCTTTTGCTCAAGCTTCCCTCAGTGTGACTTTCAGTTCTCCAGGAGAGCCAAGGATATACACAGAAACCCTGTCTCAATAAAAATAAAAATAAAAAATAAAAAAAGAAGGAGTTGCCATGGCCACGGTGTCTCTTCACAGCAATAGAAACCCTAGAGAAGACACAGGGACTGGTGCCTTAGTTTGAAATGTTCTTTTCCTATGTGGCCCCTTCTTGTCACCCAGGCCCCTTCAAGTGTCTTTATCACAGATTCCCTTAAAAATACCTCACCCTCCAATGCGTCCTTTCCTTTTTCCGTAAGATGAGATATATTTCATGTAACATAAAACTCACCATCTTAACATAATCTGGGCTTTCTTGTGCAGTGACAAATGCTATCAAACTCCCGATCGAGCCCATCACCACCCAAAGAAGCCCTGTGCCCGTTAGTAGACATTCATCATCCTCCTGACCCAGTTCCTGGCAAAAGATGAGATTATTCTGTCTCCATGGGTTAGCTGCTCCCAATATTTCATAAAGTGGAATCCACAGCGTGTCACCTTTTGTGTCTGGTTTCCTTTGCTCAGTGCAAGGTTTTCAAGGTTCATTCTGTGGTCTTGATTCGACCAGAACTTCCTTCCTTTTTCTGGCAGAAACATGTTCCATTGTATGGACATAGCACATTTTGTTGGGCTACCCATTAATAATACATTTATTTTTTTCCCCTCATGCCTTGGATACTATGGACAAGGCTACAATGAACATTTGTATACAAGTTTTTGCATAAATGCATGCTTTCATTTCTTTTGGGTGTATATTTACAAGTGGAATTGCTGGGTCCTATAGTAATGATAACTTTTTTCTTGCTTTCTGGAGTTAACATTGGGATTCTAACTGTCTCTTCTGGGGCTGTGCCAGAGTACAGTGAGGGCGTTCCTCAATTCAGGTGCAAATAAGGTTGCTAAAAGCATCTCAATGGCCAGCAGAAATAATATTTTAAAAATTTGGGACCTGGGGTAGAGAGATGGTTCAGAGGTTAAGAGAACGTGCTGCTCTCCTAGAACTCCTGAGTTCAGTTCCTGGCACGCACACTGGGCAGCTCAAAGCACCTGTAGTGCCAGTCCCAAGTTATCTGGTGCTCTTCATTGGCCTCCATGGGCACTGTACTCATGTGGCATTCACACACACCCACAAGCACACACACACACATGCACACATGCACACAGGTACCCCCTGCACATAAATACAAATAATACACTTAAAGAATCAGAGCAACAAGATGGCTCGGCTGGTAAAAGTGCCTGCCTCTAATCCTGGGGGCTCAAGTCACCCCTGGACCCATAAGGTGGAAGGAGAGACCTGACTGCCACAAGTTAATGAGTTGTTCTCTGACTCCCACATGGGTACTGTGACATGTGTGTACCACTGTCTTACACACTATATACATGTAAAAATTTAATTGGGACACAATTTTACAATTTTTATGGAGTGCAGGATGATAGTTTGATCTACCCATATAATGTGCAACGATCAAATCAGTATAATTAGCATTTCAACTAAAAGGTCAAAGCTGGAGCTTGAGACAAGAGGAAACATGCAATCCTGGCTATAAAATATTGAAACTTGGGCCTTCAAGATAGCTCAGTGGGTAAAGTGATTGCCACACAAACTTGATAACTGGAGTCTGACCTCTGGACCCCCTCTGGCGGAAGGGGGTCAGACTCCAGAAAATAGTTCTATGGTCTTTATTCCTGTTGGCTCTCTCTTTCATAGGACACTAATTTTAAAAACGATACTGCGTGAATTCAGTCTTCATTAACTTTTTCTTTTTAAATTGCATCCTGATATGGTAGCCCAGACCTATGATCCCAGTATTCCTGAAGCCAAAACACTAAGATTGTAAATTCCAGGCCAGTTTGGGCTGCACAGCAAGATTCTGCTGGGGTTTTTAATTCGTTGTTGTTTTTATTTTGTTTCTGTTTTTGTTTTTGTAAAAACTATTTCATTAAGCTGGGCATAGTTACTCATGCCTGTGGTTCCAACATTCCAGAAGCAAGAGGATAATTTGAAGTTTAGAACAGCCTAGTTTGTACAGCAGGCTGCAGACCAGTCTGGGCTACACATCAAGAATGTATCTTTCTTCTTCTTCTTTTGTTTTTTTTTTTTTCTTTTTTTCTTTTTTTCTTTTTTGGAGACAGGATTTCTTTGTGTAACAGTCCTGGCTGTTCTGGAACACACTTTGTAGACTAGGCTGGCCTTGAACTCAGAAAGATTCATCTGCCTCTACCTCCTGAGTGCTGGGATTAAAGGTGTGGGCTCCAAGAATGTATCTTAAAACAACAACAAAAAGCTATTATTAATGAGTCTTGGTCATGCTACTAAATTTTGCACCAGCTTGTTACATGCTCAGTCACCCAAGACCTTTCCAGAACATAAGCCTCAGACAGGCATCTTCTCCATACACAGTAGCCTTGCTGGAAGTTCGGAAAGAACTGTTAGTGTACAAGGATTAAGCTGCCAGCCTTTACTTTACAATAGGCCCTCCAGCCTATTGTAAATCAAACGGGAGAAAGATCTCCCCTGGACATCTTGGGGAAGAAATGGACCTGGAACTAACTGACGGATGGTAGAGGAGGAGATGTCCGTGGGAAGGTCAGCAATGTCTTCTGGTACCTAGAACTCTGGGTTAGGCTTGGGCCCAGAGTGGAGATACTGTCTGGTCGGGGCACAGCCAAGCCTGTGCTGGAACTGAGTAGGGGGTGATGGGAAGAGGGCACCTCCTAGTGGTTCTGAGTGGCACTGCTCACTCTGCAAGCCTCTATAGTATGCATCCAAGCTCAGACTTGAAGAGGGCAGCACAAATCTCAGCAATCAGGGCATTTTAATGCAATATTAAAAGAAAAAAAAAATCAATCTGTAAGCCGCTGCTTATAGGCTGGCTTCTTTATTGTAAATTTAGCCAAAAGCAGAGAGCTAAGGCTTCTGGTGCCTGCGATGTCCCACAGAAATGCACCAATAGGGGATTGGATGGAGACACAGCTATTTAGGAAAGCAAATTGCAGTATCTGTTCAGATCTAAACTCTTGGCCCCTGGACTCGAGAGATGCTTCAGTGGCTAAGACCATGCACAGAAGATCCAGAGGTCAGTACCCAGCACCCACTGGGGCTGCAAACAACAGCCTCTAACTCCAGCACTAGGTGGTATAATGCCTTTTTCTGGCCTCTACAGATACTAAACTTATGCACCCCATATATATTTACAACTAAAAGTAAAACATTAATAATTAAAGAGAGCCTTGCTCTCTTTTCCTTATACACTCCCCCACCCCAAATCTCTCAGTATCATTAGATTTTCCTTTTCTTTCCCACCTGACACAGTAACCTCAGGACCATCTTTCCAAATATGTATGTATGTATGTAATATATTATATATATGTACATATATATATTAATGTGACTGTCATGATTCTTCATGGCTCTTACTTTTCCTATACCTTTATGACAAATTATGTAATGTAAGTGACTTAAGGAAGAAAAATTTTTTTTTCTGACCAGAGTCTCACTCCATTCTGGTGGGGAAACATGGTAGAGTTCATGGTGATGGAGGCTCGGACAGAGAGCTCAGTGTTCAAGGACTGTCTCTAAAGACACACTTCTACTAGCTATGTCACCCTCCAGAGTTCATACCCTCCCTACCAGGCCCACCAGCTGGTGACCAAGCGTTCAAATCAGTGAGTGGGGGACATTTCACATCCAAGACATGATAGTTGTCAAGGACCCAGAAGGTGAGAGGTGACATCTCTGCACACACCAGCCTGGCTTCCAGTCGCCCACCCTCTGCTCTCTGGCTTATGTCTTCATGTCCCCTTCATTCATTACATTTCCATCACTGGGACAAAATACCTGCAAGAAGCATCTAAATGGAAGAGGGATTTGGGCTTGTGGCTGGAGAGGGTAATGTCCACCATGGTGGCGAAGGCATGATAGTTGGGGGGACTGGAACACAGCTGGGCAGAGCAGGGACAGAGAAAGGTTCAAAGGCAAGGCCAAGCTGTAAGCTTCAAAGCCAGACTCCCCTCCGCCTGCCAGGCTCCACCTCCTAAAGGTTCCACAACCCCCACGACAGCACCACCAGCTAGGGACCAAGTGTTAACACAGTGTGTTTCAAGGGGTCATGTCATACTCAAACCACAATATCCCCCAGAGGTCCACATGCCCAAGACTTGGCTGCCAGCCTGTAGTGCTCTTGTAGGTGGCAGAACATTAAGGAGGTGGGGCCAACACGGAGAGAAGTTATGTCACTGAGGTCATGAATGTCCTCAAAGAGGATGTACGGGGACTCGGGCTCCCTCTTCTTATCTTTTGCTTCTGGGCTACAGTGGAGTGTTTTGTGTACCTTGTGCTTTTGCCGTGACCTACAGTCTCATTACGGGAGCCAAGCAACCATGGCTCATGAATCTCTGAGATGAACCAAAGTAAGGCTTCCCTCCTGAGAGCTAATTTAGTTCAGGCTTTTTGTCAAAGTGACAGAGAGCTGAGGAACACACCCTCACACTGGCACACACATATGACCAGGCGACACACCCCAGGGGA
This sequence comes from Cricetiscus sungorus, assembly GCA_030556225.1. Classification (NCBI taxonomy): domain Eukaryota; kingdom Metazoa; phylum Chordata; class Mammalia; order Rodentia; family Cricetidae; genus Cricetiscus; species Cricetiscus sungorus. Next base: position 30,340,493 of record JANBXA010000069.1, on the reverse strand, counting down.
CACTCTGGCATCTTCCAGCCCCTCTCTCTGTCCCCATTGCCTCTGATATTATTATATCACAGCCATTCATATTACTGGGGTCCTCGTGTAGATGATACATCATTTTTATTTTGCTTCATTCCAACTTTTTCTTTGCTTAGTACTTTTACTACAGTGTGTATGTGCACGTGGTATGTGTGTAGGGGGGTATTTGGCTGTGTTTGTGTGTCTTTTTACTCCATCCTGGTTGGAGTTTATTGAACCCTTTAGATATATAATATTCCCATCAAATTTTGGAAGTTTTTTTTGCTATTGTTTCAACCATAATATAATTTTTCCTGCTTCTTTATTCCTACTCTTTTTCCATCAGGGAGCACAGTGCTAATGCCACAAGACCCATAGTTCTTAACAATGTTTTAGGAGATTTTCTTTTTTTCAACTGTGTGTGTGTGTGTGTGTGTGTGTGTGTGTGTGTGTGTGTGTGTGTGTGTTGGTGTGCTCACCTGTGCACAATGGAGACCAGATGTCAATATGCTGTGGTTTCTGTTATTCTCCACTTTATGTTTTTGAGACAGGGTTTTTCACTGAGCCTGGAGTTCACGTTTTTGGCTAGACTGGCTGGCCAATGAGCTCTGAGACCTCTCTGTCTCTCCTCCGCTTGAGCCAGGGTCACAGGCATGTGCTGCTGTGTTTGGCTTTTACATGGGTACCGAGGATCTGAACTTGGGCCCTCGTGCTTGCACTGGAAACATTTCAGTCACTGATCCATTTCCAAAGTACAGATTATCCTGAATAAACTTCTTGGGTTGCTGCATGATCTAAGATAATTTGCAGAGAATTAGAAGTCATTTCCACCACGTATAGCTACTGCGCTGTAGGAGCTTGTCCACAGAGTTCTTCATACAACACAGGGCTCTGTGCAAGACCGAAGGCTCTCAGTCTTGGGTGCTTGACCCCACCTCTCACTTCAAATTATCGTAATGTTTTTTGAAGTACTAAGGGTTGAACTCAGGTCTCTGTATATTCTAGACGAATGATCTACCATTGAGATGTACCCCAAACCCAAGGTACTAGAGGCAGAAAAGGTTTATTTTTGGGGTATGGTCTTGCTATGTAGCCCAGACTGGCCTTAGATCCTTGTGCCTCAGTCTCCTGAGTGTTGCGATCATAGGCATACAACCCCCTCTGGCCTAGAGATTCAGGGTTTTTTTTTGTTTGCTTGTTTTTTTTTTTTTTTTTTTTTTTTTTTTTTTTGTTCAAGCATTGTCTGTAATAACTCAAAGAGTATTGTGAGGCTTATAACAAAAACCTCCACTCCAACCCCTCCCCCCCCATTTCTTCCTTTTCTCTATCCCCAGAGGCACTCTGTGGCTACAGGAACGCTGCTTATGGGCTGGCTGCTTACTCACTCTTAACTGAGGCTTCTCCAAGTGCCCTGGCTTCTTCCTTCCTCTAGTCCTCCCAGCTCCTGCTCACTACCCGTCTGCTGTCTCTCCAGGATTTCCCTTTCTTTGCTTGTGTTGGATTATATGATTGCAGAACCTCATGATCTTTCTTGTTTTTATTTCCTTATTTGGGTGGCATGGGTCTTGCTGCTGCTGGGGTTTTGGGAGGGACTCCAGAGCCATGCTGGGGGGGTACAGATGGACACAGCCACTGTGGGGGTCACAGGAGCACCTTTTCTTGTCAGTGCCTCAAGCACCCGCTTCCCACGTGAGGAGGTTGGGCCCTGTGATGACTGACTTATGGATGCTGTGCTGTTCTGGATCTTTTTTCTCTCAAACAGCTCTGCAGTAAGAGTTTATAAGCATAATGTCACTAGAGGTGACAGCCACAGACAACATTCAATCATTTGTAATTTTGGTGGCAACTCCCTATTCTTGTTTGGTGACTACTGTGTCACGACCCAGAGGTCCATGTGTTGGAAGCATGGTCCCTGAATGGTGGTACTAGGAGGAACCTTCAACTTTGGGGCTTTGTTTTCTAGATAGGGCTTCTTTGTGAAGCCCTGGCTAGCTCTGTAGACCAGGCTGGCCTCAAATTCACAGAGGTCTGCCTGTCTCTGCCTCCTGAGTGCTGGATTAAAGGCGTGTGACACCATGGCCTGGCAGTCTTGGAGCTTTTAAGAGAGGAACCCTAATGCAGTTCTTGAGGCAACTAGGGGTATTGCTCTCTCTACAAGGCCTCTTGGGAGTCACAGGGAGGAACTTTCTCTGGCTCTCGGTGGAGGTGGCAATCCTCTACTCTCATAACCCTCCATCATTATAATCTACCCTGATGTGCTACATAAGGGGCTTGCTGGAGCTGAGTCAATTCAGGTGCCATGTCCTGTGAGCTAACTAGACCTCCTTATTGTTAGTCTCTTCAAGTATTTTGTTAGGCCATTAAACAGTAGCTGATATCCTGTCAAAGTCATAGCTTTAGATGTATCAATCAAAATTATAAACAGAAATGCTTGGGTAGCCCTCATGGAGGGCTAGATTATGGACAAGTCTCTGGCCACAGTAAAGGCCCAAGGGCTGATACACTCCCCAAACTCCAATGGACATCAGTGAGGAGTTGCATGAGACAGAGGAGGCCATCTTGGCTGGATGCTACCAGAACTCATTTAGAATTCCAGGGATCCCTCATGAGCCCTTGAAGTTGTCTTTGTGGCCTGGAGGCAGGGATGGAGCTTTCCACCTATTTATTTATTTATTTATTTATTTATTTATTTATTTATTTATTTATTTATTTATTTAACAACGTCTCTCGATGAACTTTCAGCTCAGCAACTGGCTACGCTGGCTGGCCAGCAAGCTCCAGGGATCTGCTTATCTCTGCTCATCCAGCACCGGGGTTACAGATGTGCTCCACCAACACCTGGCTTTAACACAGGGGCTGGGGATCCAGACTTCAGTCCTCATGTTTGTACTTCTCTGACAGCCATCTCTTGGTCCCACATCCCATTCTGAAAGCATATTGATACATTCCCAGGGGGATCTGGGAACCAGGTACTGTACTGTGTTGAAGCTCATCCTGTACCTAAGAATCAGAGACACACCATGGACACGCATGTGCAGGACAGGCGTACAAATGTGTATTTACTCTGACTCTAAAGTTTACAAGGGAGCTAGGCAGAAGGTCATAATATACACATTACCGACTCCATGACTCCCGTCGGTCTTCCTGACTTGGATCTCCGCTGTCCGCCAGAAGGCTATCCTGATACCAGCAGGATGCAGAAGGAGATGGGTGACTACAGAAACAAGTCCACTGGGAGGGACAGGCCAGGGGCCATCAGCAGAATGCCAGGAACCAGAGTGGGCTCTGAGCTGGTGCAGACACACCTCATGTTACACCACTGTTCCTGCTGCCGTTACAGAGGCTCCCAAGCCACCTGGTGACAGATGGTGGTGTTATTCTCCATAGCACATGTCACTCAACAAGATCACGTGATTGCAGTCACCCAGCCCATTTTGGGTAGTGCTGTGTCCCTGTCCAGAATGGACAGATTGAGTGTGTGACCCACTTGGTCATGAAGGCAAAGTTTGCCCAAGGCATGTCAACCATGCTCTTGGGGACCCTGCAGGTCAGCCAGGGCTGAGATACCATAAAAGGTTTCCTGTGCCAATGTGGCCATTGTGGCAGGTGCCAGGCCACAGGGTCTGGTTTGCAAAGTTGTGAGGCTTTGCATCAACTTCCACCCATTGGGCCATCTGCGACAGGGTTGGGATGGGCTGTGTCAGCTCCATTACTTCCTCCTCCTGCTCCTCTGTCTCAGGACTTCTCATGTCTTCCCCAGAATAGAAGATCTACAGATTCAGACACATAGAGAGCGAGGTGAGCCCCTCCCTGTGTCCAGATACCTTCTCAGCATGGTAGAGGTGGCCAGAGAGGGTGTGGCAGATCCTTTTTGCTCAGCCCTCTGAGCGAGCCTATTGCTTGTTTCTGACTTCCACCTGGCTGTGCTGATGGGCTGAACGAGCTGGAGACCATGTGTATGGGGTGGAGTGGGATATACTCTGGCATGTGTGTTATTTTCTGGTGTAAAAATATGGAGCAGGAGTTCCTGGCCCTGGGATATGCATCCTGACCATCCCCCAGAGGTGCAGTGACCCAGTGAGGGGTCATTGACTCAGTCTCCTGTCAATATCCAAGCCCTTGAGTTCTGCTCTGACCTCTCTGGTCCTGGCTTGTTCCTCTTCCCTCCTCCCAGGGAGGATACTGATGGTCCCAAGTGGCCCAGGTGTCTCCCTCCACCCACCTTGCATGCCTCATCCTGACACACAGACCTACCTTAGAGATCTCCACCTCTCCTTTTCTGTCTGGTTCTCTGGGCTCTCACTCTCATAGGAAGCCAAATACAGACCTAAACCAAAACAGAAGTGAAATCATGCAATTACAGCAGGTGACTGTAACTCTTTGTTCACCTAGAACTTGACCTGCTTTTTGTTTGTGAATTAAACTTCTTGTTTAGAGATCATTGTTCATTGGCAGCATGCAGAGATCCCATGGCCCCACTCCCCAGTTTCCACCAGCAGAAGCCATGTACAAAACTATAATGATGGTTTAATGTACATTTATTTTTCTACTCAGGATGCTATAAGGCATAGAGTACTTAAGAGAAATTTGTAGAAAACACATTCTGAAGTTTAAATTTGGATTCTTCCCTTGGCTAGCAATAGAAAATATGCTCCCCTCTGAGCTGCAGCCACAACCCCCTTAGTCATGTGACTCCAACACATACAGTGTGTCTTACTCAATAAACAAATGGACTATGGTGCATATAGAGATATAATCTGTTTTATGTTAGACTAGGCTTGCTGGCACACCTTTGAGCCCAGCACTTCGGAGACAGAGGCAATCAGATCTCTGTGAGTTCAAGGCCAGCCTGGTCTACATAGAGTGTTTCATGCTAGCCAGAGATACATAGTGGGATTCTGTCTCAAAACTAACTAACTAAATAAATAAAACAAAACAAATGCAAAAAGCAAAAACTAGTTGCCTTTGTGTTAGATGACTGTTGGATGCTGTAATGTTAGTGTTCTAAGCATGTTTGCTGCAGGCTGGACAAAGCCATGATGATGCATAGTCTAGGGGTACTAGAGATGTGTTTCTGACTTACAGTATTTCCATTAGCATGGGTTTACTGGTGTGTAATTCCATCATGACCTGAGGTACCCTGGTACAGTATTGCCATAATCAGGACACTGACATTGGCAGAATTTAGACACAGGACATTTCCATAACAACTAAAGTACCCATGGGCAAAGGTGCCCTTTTAGGGTCACATCCACCTCCGTCATTGCCCCCTCTTTCTTTTTCCTTTATCCTCTCCTCCCCAACCCTCCCTCCCTCCCTCCCCCTCTTTTCCTCCCTCCCTTCATTCCTTCCTTCCTTCCTTCCTTCCTTCCTCCTCCCTCCCTCCCTCCCTCCCTTGCTTCCACCCTTCCTCCCTTCCTGTGATGTTGGAGATTGAATGGAGGGCAGCATTCTATCTACATCCCAGACCCTCACCACCTCTTTTCTTCATTTCTGACAATCATAAACTGTTCTCCGTTTCTTTATTTTAATTATTTGAAGAATGTTATAGAAATAAAATCATGCCATGAAGTGGCATGAATCAATGGCATGTATCCTGTTTGTGTCTGAAAAAGTCTAAAGTAGGGGTGTATCATAGTTCATTTAGCCATTCACACGCTGACAGACACTGGGGTTGTTCTCAGTTTGAGATTGTGAAAAAGTCAATCTATAGACACTGATATACAGGGTTTTGTTTCTCTGTGAGCATGGATATCATTCATCTAGAATAAACCAATGCCAAGGAGTGCAATCTTGGTCATAAAATGTTAATAGTACTCAGTTTTACAACTCTTTGTCAGTTGGGCATGCTGGTCCCTGTCCATAATCCCAACACTGGGAAACCCAAGTGTGAGTTTAGAGTTCGTCTGGGCTACATAAGTTCTAGGATAACTTGAGCTACACAGTGAGACCCTACCCTAACAAACAAAACAAAAAATAAAGATAACCATAAAAAATAATACAAACAAACCCCAAATCAAGACCTCTTTGTCTACACAGATGCCTCCTGGGATGTAACACAGTTTGCTATGACACCGTATGTCACGGCAGAGTGAAACTACTGCCATTAAATCTGTGCATTCAACAAGCCAGACCTGGTGCCACAGGCCTTCAACCCCAGCTGCTCTGGAGTCTGAGGGAGGAGAATCACAAGGGCAGGTTTGCCTGGGCTACAATATGAGTTCAAAGCCATCCCAGGCAACTTAGTAAGCCTCAAAATAATAATAATAATAATAATAATAATAATAATAATAATAATAATAATAAAAGAGGTTGGGGGATATAGCTCAGTGGTAGAACATTTACCTGGAGATGTGTGAGGCCTTCAGTTCAATGGTTTCCAGATACCAAAGTCTCATGTCAGTGTGTATCACATGCTGCCTTCACACGTGTCCCCACACATGCACCATCCATGGAAAGACCCATAACTGGGCCATTGCTCCACTCTCCTCACGAGCCCCAGTTCTTATTCTCACTCTCATCTTACTAATGAGGAGAGTAGAGGAGGTTGATGTTGAGATAAGCCTAGCCCTATTCTAATTCTTCCATGGTGTATAAAGTGCTGGCACTGTAGAAAGATAACCATGTTCACTTACGCTTGTGACATAGAATGCTCATGGCAAATGGACAGGCTACTCATGGTTAGGATGCCCAACAATGAACACACTGCATGCAGGGAGGAATCTGGACTCAGGGGTCCTTGAGGTCCTATCCTGTGTCCTGTTGAGTTGGTTCTGTGCTCCTTAGGAGACACTGGGGTGCGGATTAGACAAGGGAATGTACCTTCTCTGTTCCATTTGGGACCAGCAAGTTTGAGTGTAAGGTGTCTGCCCAGAGTTGGGGTCCTTGCATGGTGACTGCCTAAAGGACCAAAACACCATTGGACAGTCCTACTGTCTAAATGTCCAGGCCATGGGGCTACCTTACCGTCTTCGCTGAAGATGGGGGCAGTGTACAGGTAATGGGTGATGCTTGGATCTTGCTCAAAAGGACATTCCACTTGTTTCCAGGTGATGAACTCTCCAACCTGTTTGGCCAGTTCCAGAAATTTCTGCCGGGTTTACAGAGACACAAAATGGAGCAAAGTAAGTGGCTTGCCTTGGCAAAGCCTTGCCTCATCACCCTTGACTGATCTTGTGGATCTGAAGAGGAATATGGAACCAGAGGTGACATCGGAACCTAGGAAGGATACTGGCAGTTCTGTGAGAGTTGCCTTGCCAGTTTTTCTTCATCCCTCTTAGCAATCAGTGACAACTGTCGCCTCAGGCTCCCAGTTTCCCCATCAAGGGGGTGGCAGCCAATGGCCCATAACTTTTTGAGACAGTGTGTGGTAGAATATCATTATAAGGTATGTGACTTTGGTTTATACCACAGTTGTTTAACTCTGCGATGCTGTGTTACTACACCTGTCTAAAACACCTGGTGGTTCTAATAAAGAGCTGAATGGCTAATATCGAGGCATGAGCAAGGATGGTCAGGGCCGGCAGGCAGAGAGTATAAGTAAAAGTAGAAACAAGAAAGAGAGGAGCAAGCAATGAGTCAGAACACAGGGAGGTGTAGTCAGGGGCCAGCCACCCAGCCACCTTATCAGGCATGGAGTGAGAAGGGAAGTAAGACATACAGAACTTAAAAAAGATAAAAGCCCAAAGGGAAGAGGTAGATGAGATTAATTAAAATAAGAAAAGCTGGCTAAAAACTAGCCAAGCTAAGGCCAGACATTCATAAGTAAGAATAAGCCTCTGTGTGTGACGTATTTGGGAGCTGGGTGGTGCCCCCTCCCCAAAGAGCCAAAGAGTAAAAAAAAAAAAAAAACAACTGACAACAACAGTGTCTCATTATGTTTCCTGGCTAGCCTGGAACTACCTATGTACGATCAGACTGGCCTCCGACTCACAGAGATCCTTCTGCCTCTGCCTCCAGAGTGCTTGGATTGAAAGTGTGAACCTCCACTCCTGACTGCTCTCAGCATTTGCCTTTACGTAGCAAGAATGTGCGTAACTTTATTTGAATTTCTTTTTCTGTTTTTCTTTTGGGAAAGTGACATTTGTTGACTTATAGGGTGATATAAATATAGTTCAGTAAACCTATTTAAATAAAACTTAAGTCATTTTAAAAGATTTATGTTACTTTGAAGTATATATGTGGGTATGAGTACATGAGTGCATGTGCCCACAGAGGCTAGAGGAGGGTGTTGGAACCCTCGGAGCTGGAGTCACAGGCATTTGGGAGCACATGGATGCTGGGAAGCGAAGTGGGGGCTTGTGGAAGATTAGCACATGTTCTTAACTGCTGAGCTATCTCTGCAGCCCAGGTGAATTTACATTTTATTTAAATATGCATTGTGCATGTATGTACATGTGTAGACATATGTGTACCTTGGTGCACACATGGAGGTCAGAGGACAACTGGCCGGAGTCAGTTCTGTCCTTCTACTGTGCAGATCCTAGGGAAGGAACTCAGGCCGTCAGGCAGGAAGTAACGTCATTCACTAAGCCATCTCAACAGCTCTACGTAAATTATTTCAAGTGTATTTTTAAATAAAATCATCTTTAATATGCACAAGCAATTGGTTCTAGAATCCCTTCACCCCAACCAAGATACCCAAATCCACAGAGGTCCCCCTCTTTTAAAATAGTATATTATTTCCATGTAGCAGATACTGTTGCATGCTTTAAACCATCTCCAGGTTCCTCCTCACACTTAACACAATGTAAATGCTACACAGATGGTTTCTGTGTGCATTGTTCTGGGAATGGTGACAAGCGAAACAGTCTGTACTCTTTCAGTACAGATATAAATAAGAAATATTTTCCATCCACCAATGCAGAACTCGTGGAAACACAGGGCTGGCTGCATGTGTGTTTAAACACTCAGAGTGTGCTAACTTTTAGAAGGGCTTTAAACACATAGCATCCGGCTGCAGTTTGACTATGTCATCCCTCAATCAGCCCTAGTAGCAGTGTGGACAAGTGAGTGTCTTACCCAGCTCTGATTCTAGGGATCAACTCGAAAAGATGAAATGATTTGAGTCCCAACTCCTAGTTATATGTCGGGATCACTAATGGAAAAAGCCCACCCAGGCCTCTGGGGCCCTGCAGTCTCATCCATGTGGCCTCTAGATCACATGGGACCACATGCTGGGTTGGATAGTCAACTGGCACTGCCAGCTTTGGGACAACCAGGCCTGTGAGTCACCTGAGATCCTGCAGACACCAGCTGTAGGCCCAAGAGGCCAGGCTTGTGTTGTGATTCTCAGGGGCAGGGGACACTCACAGGTTTTGACAGCTTCAAGACTGATATATGGCCATAGATGTGGCCCAGTTTACAGAGGGAAGGGATGAGCTTCCTATAGAGCAGTGGCTCTCAATCTTCCTAACACTGCGGCCCTTTGATACACCTCATGTTGTTGTGGTTACCCCAGGCCATAAAATTATTTTCGTTTCTACTTCATAACTAATTTTGCTACTGTTAAGAATTGTAATGTAGCCAGGCAGTGTTGGTGTACACCTTTAATCTCAGCACTCAGGAGGAAGAAGCAGGCAGATCACTGTGAGTTCCAGGCCAGCTTGGTCTACAGAGCTAGCTCCAGGACAGCCAGAGCTATATAGAGAAACTCTGTACAAAACAAAACAAGAGTTGTAATATAAATATCTGTGTTTTGTGATGGTCTTAAGCAACCCTATATAAGGTCCATTTGACCTCTAAAGGGGTCGCATCCCAGGGATTTAGAATCACTAATATAGAGCAAGTAACAGGTCCAGGATTTATACTTCATGGAGCTGAAGGCTGAGTGGGTACCAGGTGGCCACTGAGGGTCACTTGCTGGCCCTCCTGCAAGACAAGAGCCTGTTTATTCCCACAGACCGGAAGGGCCTACTATTTCGTGTCATGCTTTGTCTGCAGAGTCCACCCGCCACACAGGTATGTGGGTGGGCTCGTCCAAGGCATTGGAGCTCCAGTTCTCTGAGTGAGTGAGATGCCCTGTCTGCTGTGGACCCTGGCAGGTGGGAGCTCTCTGCCTGAGAGGTGATGGGGACTTCCTGGGGGAGGGGGCATTTGATGAGACTGGTGAATTGAGGGAGCAGACATCTCTCTTTGCTTCTGCCCTGTGTGGTTTCTGTGTCACAACTCCATCCTGCTGTTCAGGGACCTTCCTCTGGGGGACCTGCCCTGGTTCCCATGTACTACGCATTTGTTTGGTCCTTGAAGCACCTTGCCAGCTGTCATCACAGGTTTACAGGGCTGGCTTTCTCCAGCCTGGTGCTCATCAAGGATAAAACTGGTGCTGAGAACAACATTTAGCATGAAATACTGGTTGGCATGTGCCTGGGCCTCAGCCTCTCCCTCTGGTTGATGCTAGTGGGACCCAGATAATCCCATTCAGAGATGGCTGTAAACTGCTACACTCTGCCTTCCCTGGAGCCTATTAATCCAGCTATCCTGGGGCTGGCAGTCCACGCTGGCAACTTTTGTCTGTGTGTGTGTTTTGTGTTTGTATGACTACCAGTGCATGTGGGCAAGTACAGGCCAGAGGACAACCCCAGGTACTGTCCAGCTTGCTTTGTAAGACAGTCTCTCACTGGCCTAGCATTAACCAGTTAGGCTGGGCTGACTGGCCAGAGAGCCCCAGAGAACCCACTTCCTCCTCCTACCAGGTCTAGGATTATGAACACATGCCAACAAACTCAGCTTTTCTTCACATGGGTTCTGGGGATGGAACTCAGGTCCTCAGTAATGGGCATCACAAGCGATTCACTGAGGCATCTCTCTAGCTGCCTCCTGTCTGAGCCGGGAACCTTTTGCAGCTTGTCTCACTGGCTGGTATCACTGAAGGCCTGGGGACCCACCTCAAAGTTGACATGCCCATTGGGAAGGCGGTTGGCGCAGCCCTCGTTGAGAAAGTAGATGTCCTTGATTAGCAGGCTGAAGAAGGGGATGACAATCTAGAAGGGAGAGGGTGCAGATCAACTTAAAAGCATAGCCCCCTGCAGCTAGAAGGGGGCTGCTCAGAGGACAGGCACATGAAGTCCCAGAATGTCCACCTGCCCCATGGTCACCCAGCCTCAGCATGGGTGGGAGAAAATTCATGCAGGGCTCTACCGCTGCAGGTGACTTCTCTAATCAGAGTTCAGCCCAGCTTCTAAATAGTCCATCCTACAGTCTTACTCATGAGCTGTGGGCCAGAACCTCTGCAGCTAGAACACAACTCCACCTGTGTCCTGGGAACAGAGAAGCAGCTGGTGGACTGCAACAAGGCCATGGTTGTCACAGCTGTGCAAGATGGGGTTTGACATCTGGCTCTGCCATAGCCATGCACTACAACTGGAGAGTGAAGAACCCTCTCTGAGACTCAGTCTTCCAATCTGGCAGATGGGAATGCTGAGGCCCACCAGAGTTAAGTGGAGGGCCAGGAAGCGTGGAACCCATATGCACTCGATGCTCAGTGGAGAGGGGTTCCTGCCCTGCTGTCCCATATGCACTCGATGCTCAGTGGAGAGAGGTTCCTGCCCTGCTGTCTGCCTTTATAATGTTACGGCTCCTGGGCCAGGTTGTACAAGCTTCCTAGGGAAGGGATTGGGCCAGGTGATTTGATCCCTCAGCCTCCTGACTGCTCAAGTTTGTATCCTGTGTTTTCCAAAGGCCCATATGGCTACACTTGCTTCCAGGGAGGTGTTCCTGGGAGGCTGTGTAAACATTAGGAGGTGGGGTTTAGTTAGCAAAAGATATTCAGTTTCTGGGGACATGTCTTTGAAGGGACTATGAGAGCCTGGGTTTTTTTTTTTTTTTTCTCTCCTCTTTTTGGCTCCCCTACTACCAAGTGAGTAACTTAATATTTATCATGTGTCTTTCCCATAAAAGGCCCAGAGCAACAAAGTCAATCAGTCATGGACTTAAACCACTGAAACTATCAGCCATAAGTTGGTTGGGTCTGGTCTTTGGTTACAGTGACAGAAAGCTGATTAATCAATACATGATACAGCCTGCCTGAGATAATGCCGTCTGGAGCAGGAAGGAGCTATCAAGGCTGACCCTTCTGACCTTGGACTGTCTCTTCCTTACCTTCTCTCTGCTGCTATGAGCAGTCAGTGAGCGGTGAGCTGCCCCACGCAGGGCTGTCCTATAGTTGCAGAAATTCCCCGTTGGGTCCATCTGGTGCTGGAAGGAGACAGGGAGACATTTGGGCATATTCGGGGGCCAGCTGGACACCCCCCGGAGCAGCAACCCTGTTTACCTCTAGGATGAAGAACTTGGCTGTTTTCACTTTGGCCCAAGTCTTCTTCAGCCTGGAGACAGGGCTCATGTTCATGCCGGCTGGAAGAAGGTATATAGAGCTGGGAAGGCTCCTCTAGCCTGGACAGTCCCCTTTGTCCCCATAGGCAGAAGTCTCAGTGTGCCCTGACTATGACTGAAGGGTAGCTGGGTGGGTTGGTGCTGGCGTACACTGTACTGAGGTGGTCATGTCCCAACTACGTGTCTCTCCCCCCCCACCCCCGTGGCATCATCAGTACCCATTTTGGTCTCCTCATACTCTGTCTCTGGGTGCACACTGCCAGACTCTTCAAATGCACTCCCTAGGGACTGACCTTGTGTTAGTATTCAGGCATCTGTACTGGCCTGCTCTCGGAGGTCTGACAGGATACACCCTCAGCTGCAGCCACTAAGAGCACCACCTGTGCACATTCACTGTGTTCCCTTTTAAAAGGGCCCTGCCCACCTCCCATGCGCCTCTCTTTCTTTCTCTGCCTCTTTCTGTCTGCTCCTCCCTCCCTTTCTCTCTGCCTCTCTTTCCTCTCTCCCACTGTTTCTGTCCCCTGAGGCTGGTCTCCCCCCCCCCCCCTTACTCCTTTTTATGATCCCTTTCTCCTAATAAAACCCCTCCACTTGAACTCTGTCTCATGGTGTCTTTCTCTCTCGTGCATAATGGAACACCTCCATCAGCCTCTGGAGCAGGGCCACCTAGCCCACAGCCACCCATTGCAGAAAAGACCCTTGGTGTGCACCCCACCTGCCAGCCGTGCCCACTTTAACCTCTCTGGTGGTCCTCACACAGGGTATTCCAGGCCTGGTAAGATCACTCACAGATAATGGCCATGAGGGAGTTGAAGTTGCCGATGTTGAAGCACTCACGGGCCACATCAATGAAGAACTCGATCACCTGCGCTCTCTGCTTCTTCTTGGCTGGCTGGGGACAGGACATCAGACAGTGGGTATGTGTCCCTCCCACTCCCTGCTCAAACACCCCATTCAACCAGCCTCCTCCTGCCCTTCTCAAAGTCCATTTCACAGCTGAGAAGTCCAAGGCCCAGGGGCCTGGGGTCCTTTACAGAAGAGCCAGCACACACATCACAAGTGTGGAAGGCAGAGGGACCCGGTGAAGTTCGTGTGCAGTGCACACGCCCCTGCAGCACCAGAGGGCCAGTGAGGCATCTTTGATGGTCCCCCGGCCCCCAAGGCTTCCCCCTGAGAGACAGAAGTACCTCTGTTTCCTTTCCTCCCATCTCGGAACTTGCTCCCTCCTCAGTGAGGGTCCTGCTCTATGTGCAGAAAACCAGGCCACTGGGAGAAGTTACCTTGGGACTCTCTACTTTCTGGTGGGTTTTGGGACTCTCTACCTTTCTGGTGGGTTTTGGGACTCTCTACCTTTCTGGTGGGTTTTGGGACTCTCTCCTTTCTGGTGGGTTTTGGGACTCTCTACTTTCTGGTGGGTTTTGGGACGCTCTACCTTTCTGGTGGGTTTTGGGACTCTCCTTTCTGGTGGGTTTTGGGACTCTCCTTTCTGGTGGGTTTTGGGACTCTCTCCTTTCTGGTGGGTTTTGGGACTCTCTACTTTCTGGTGGGTTTTCGGACTCTCTACTTTCTGGTGGGTTTTGGGACTCTACTTTCTGGTGGGTTTTGGGACGCTCTACCTTTCTGGTGGGTTTTGGGACTCTCTACCTTTCTGGTGGGTTTTGGGACTCTCTACCTTTCTGGTGGGTTTTGGGACTCTCCTTTCTGGTGGGTTTTGGGACTCTCTACTTTCTGGTGGGTTTTCGGACTCTCTACTTTCTGGTGGGTTTTCGGACTCTCTACTTTCTGGTGGGTTTTGGGACGCTCTACCTTTCTGGTGGGTTTTGGGACTCTCCTTTCTGGTGGGTTTTGGGACTCTCTACCTTTCTGGTGGGTTAGAATCAAACTGTCCTTTCCTGGGTGTCCAGGTGTGCCCTGTCCAGCCTCCACACAGGTAAACCCGGGCTTAGCTGCTGAGCCAGTAATGTGACTATGGGAACAGGGCCAGGCCAGTACAACTCAGGTGGATCCTGCTTGTCTGTCAACAAGTCTCTTTAGCCACCGAGTGTGTACTGTAACACCTCTGTAGGTGTGCCACCAAAGCCCCTCCAAGTAGAGGTCTCTGCTGCAGAGAGCTGCCCACCTGAGGTCTAGTCCTGTCCTTCAAATGGCAACACTAACCGATGACTATCAGGTAAGGTTTAGATAAAGGCTGACCTCTCACCCCACTATGGACACCACAGAGCAGTTTCTCCCTCAGCAAATGCCCGACTGCCCTGTTCATCTCTCAGGTGCCGAATCTTAATGAGCACTGACCTTTGATCTCCATCTCACAGCCTGTACCCAGCGAGCCCAATTGGACTAGCAAGCCTGTCCTGTTGTATTTCACCTTAGAGGGCAATACTCTTGATATTAAAAAAAAAAGAAGGTGACAGGCAGGGCGTGGCCAGTGTGTTTAACACTGGGATGCCAGAACTTCCTGCTGAAGAAGCAATCGCTGGCCTGGACTTGTTTTGCATTTTTTTTTTTAATGAATTATGGTCCATTATTTTCTATATTCAGAAAATGACAGGTACACAGAAGACTGATGGTTTGGGTGAAATTGTTCATATCCTTCAGAACACTGAATAAACATATTCAAAGCAAGGCTAATAGATACAGTGAAACCTGTAGCAATAACCTGCTTTTCTCCCCCCAAATATCATTTACTAACAGCACTAACAATAGCATAGCTTTGGATTACACTCAAGACACTAGTAAAAAAGTAATAGGGGCTTGATTTAAATAAAATAAAGGACTTGGGAATAGATTTATTTCTAATCTCATTGTTGCCTGGACTTTTAATGTGCTATTTTTCCAGTTCAGACAGGCTCAGACTGACGCACACAGTGGGCTGCCCTCACTTCTCAGCAGACGGCCTGGCTTCCTCTGCAGGCTTGGCCCTATGGAGCCACCCTGAGATCTACCTATAGGGGACATTCACAGGAGGGAAGAGGTGAACCTGGTCTGGCATGGTGGTCCAGCCATACCTTGGACTTGGGAGGCTGGGATTCAGTACATCCTTCCAGCCCCCAGGTAGCCTCTGGCTGTTAGGTAGCGTCACGCTGGCTACTCACCATGCAGATTTCCGTTGCTACGAGATAGCACAGTCTGTTGAACCACTTCACATAGGCCTCTACGTTGTTAGTCTTGTCACTGAAGCGGGGCTAGGAAAGACATATGGGCTGAGTCTCCTTTTTGGTAAGATTTTAGGGTACAGAATCAGATCACAGTCATTACACTGTGACAGTCTCAAAGTCAGCCAGAAACACAATGACCCAGTGTGTATCTTCCTGTCTCCTTCCTATAGGCTGGTGGCCCTGGGCTCTTCCGCACCATCACAGTGCAGGGGAGAAGACAAAGAGGAGGGCTGGGGTATAAAGCTCAGCAGTAGATTGCATACTCACAATGTGGAAGCCCGTGGTTCCATCCACAGCACCAGATGAGGTATAAATATATGAATTAATGAGTCTGTAGCTCAGAATTTACTGGTATGCACACACAATCAATATTTATTCTCTATAGATTCTGTATTTGCAAATTAGTCTACTGCTTAATTTTTTTTTCAGTTCCAATATCTTGCATTACTTTCCCATCCATTGGTGTGCAGGGACAGAAGGGCAAAATATTTGAATCATTTAACTTACATAAGTATTTCCAGTGAAGACTGAACTAAATGAAGCTGTTATGCCTTATTTATTGGAGCAAGGATCCTTTATTTAGTGTCTCTTTTATTTTTGTGTTTTCTTTGGAGAATAGTTTCAGGGTTTTGAAAGGATTCCAAGAATAATACTGAAATGATATATTTTATTCCTAAGCACACAAAGGTTATGGTGCATTCTACAGAGAAAATATATGCTAGCTAGCCTTCATTTATATAGCTATATACAGATGTAGATAGATAGATGGATAGACAGGCAGATGGATAGACAGGCAGATGGACAGACAGGCAGATGGAGAGACAGACAAGTAGGTGGATGGATTTATATATATATATATATATATATATATAGTATATATATAATATATATATATATATATATATATATATATATATATTTCCTTTCTGTGGTGCTGGTGATGAAACCCAGGGCCTGGTGCATGGCAAACAAGCATTCTACTCCAGAGCTACAGCTCAGACCTAGACATGAGTTGGCCCGGCCATTTGCTAGATAGACTTCAGTGTTAGTCAGGGACACATAGGCACATAACCATGACTATGTGTTGACTGCATGTAGAAAGTATTGAGTAGTTGGCTAGAGCCTAATGCTACATTTCCCCCCAGGAGCAATGACTTAGGATTGCTAATTTGATGTTTGTGTTGGCACTCTAGAACATAGTGACTAGGAATAGCAGAATCAACTCTATGTATGTATGTATGTATGTATGCATGCATGCATGCATGTGTATATCCATAACTATAGATTTCCATTTTAATCTTTTCCTGAGTCATAAAATGTTTGGAGAAAAACAAATTTCAATCTATGCTGAATGTTCTATGTAGTGTGTGTGTGTGTGTGTGTGTGTGTGTGTGTGTGTGTGTGTATACATACTATTGATTAAATGATTAAACTTAAGTAAAGAAAAGTGTATGCTGAGCCAGTAGTGGTAGTGCACACTTTTAATCCCAGCACTCAGGAGGCAGAGACAGGCAGATATTTGAGTTCAAAGCCAGCCTGGTCTAAAGAGCTAGTTCCAGCACAACTAGAAAACTATAGAGAAAAACTCAAAAAACAAAAAAAAACAAAATATGTGTATGTTAAAACTACCAGGATAATTTTCAGCTAATATAGAGGAGGGAGATGGGAGAAGATGTAAAGAAAGAAGAGAGAAAGAAACTGGGAGATCAAGGAAGAGAATGACAAATGGTACAGGAGTCAATGAAGACAAACCCTGAAAATGAACAGTTACAATCAGATCCCACTTCTTGCCATTTTCTAACTCCAGGTATAAGTAAAAAAGGAATAGGAAATTATACATTTGATAAGCGCCAACCTTTGCTGGCTCAACGGAAGATTTTCCAGCTTTGTGGTAGGCTCATCAGGATAGAACCCCACTGGGAGCACGGGAAGATCTGTAATATCTGGTCAGGTTTTTAAGGGAAAAGTATTCTGAGGGGAAAGCATCATAAAAGCAATTAGAGGATAACTACACGATAAGAAGTTTAATCCATTAGGAAAATGTCATGAGTCTAACCATGTTTGTGCTAAGGATCATGTCTTTAAAATGTTGAGGCCGGGCTGGGGAGATGACTCAAAGCCACAAAAGAGCCACACTTAGTGGCTGTCACTTGTAATCCCACTGATGTGATTGTTACATTGATGAAGAAACAGAGAAGTAAATCAAAGAGATGCCACTGTGGATGTGAAGAAATTTAAGAGAATAGTTAACTAGTAACAAGTAGCTTTATATCTGCAAAGGTGAGAATTTAAGGGAGATGGTTAAAATCTTGAAGCACTAGACGTTACAAGACAACTTAGGAAGAAAGAAAAAGCAGGCCCCAGCTATCCAGGAGGCTGAGGCAGGAGTTCGAGGTCTGGCTGAACGACTTAGTGATTCTTTCACACAATTTAAAAAAAAGCAAAAAGGAGGGTTGTGAATGTAGCTCAATGGTAAAGTGCCTGCCTAGGAAACGGAAGGCCCCCTGTTTGATCCTCAGTACCACTTTGGGGTGGGGGGGAGAAGAAATAGAAAACCTAAATAGTCCTTTAGTCACTAAATAATAGTAAGAATAAACTAAGAAACAACCCACATCAAACTTGAGAACACATCAAACTCAGAGGTTTCCCTGGCAAATGCTGACCAATGCTCCAATAATAGGTAATTCCAGTCTTTTACACCTAATAGAGAAAAGACAGAGAGAGTAACCAAAGTCATGTCAGGAAGAAAAGTAGCAGATCAACCTAACTCATGCTTAACGGTGGCAGATGCTCTAAACCAAACAGCACACAGGACCCAGGGATGCACGGAAGAGATGAAGGTTTATCTTATGCCAGTTCTGCTTATTTCAGAAATGTAAGGCGGAGTCAACATTGATTTAAAAAAAAAAACAAATAAACACAATTACCTAACAGTTTGGAGGAGAAGCAACATGAGAGTTCTGTGTCGATGCATTGCTATGAAAATACCTCCTACATCTCAGAGCAGGGAACTTTTTTTTTTTCAGTAACAAAGATGGATTTTATTTGCATTGTAAAAACAGTTTAGCATTAATTTTTCTTTAAGCAGAAATGAAAGAAAAATAGCATTTATTAGACAACATGAAACTGAATGTCTGAGACAGACCTAAATAAACATGTGTGTGGTCTGTAGGAGTGGAAGGCCTGTCATATTGGTGGGGTTTTTTAAATTAATTTATTTTCTTACATTCCAATCCCAGTTCCCCCTCCCTCCTCTCCTCCCACCCTCCCCCCATTTCCCCCCTCCTCTTATTTGCTTCATAGAGAGGATAAGGCCTTCTCTAAGAAGTCTACTAAGTTGTCTGTCCCATCATCTAGTTGAGGCAGGACCAAGGTACCTCTCCACCCCCACACCCCTGTGTCTAGGCTGAGCAAGGTATCTCTCCAGATAGAATGGAGAGCCTGGAATTTTTGCTGGACCTTACAGCCATGGTATAATATGCCTTGAGGTACCTGAAGAGGCACCGGTACTCTGCTGTGTACGCGGCCTGTTTGTTCAACCTGCCTCTAAGAGAACAATATCAAAACATCCGTACTTGCTTACATTTCTCACACAATCAGCTTTTGCAGCCTAAGCTAAAGCATAGCTTTAATCTTAAATTATGTATTCTTCCATGCCCCTGCCCCAGAGCAATGCATGTGTGTTTGTATGTGTGCTACAAAAATAATTTGTTGGAAACACCGAACCAGGGAAAAGAGACCTTGTGTAATAAATATCTGCCATAAATGCTAAAAACAGTATGGAGACAGTCTGCTTGCACAACTGTCTGTTATCTGGGTCAGTTGGAATGGGTAGGTTCATTCCTTGTGAAACTGTTAGAGGTTTTGGTAAAGTGTCCATCAATTCTTCCTCATGTGATGCCTTCTGTGCTGTTTAATAAAGGAGAACAAAGCCCTTTGTTAGGAACTGATTCCCAAGGCCTCATGCAGGCAGGCACAGAATCAGACTCATCTGACAGACAGACAGATTACAGACAGGCCAAAAACCATAAGCTACACATGGAGAGGAGTGGAGAATTCAGATATGGGCTCAGTCTTGGTCAGTCCTTCAGGGGGAAGTGTTAGGTTCTTTTCCTTAATGTGATGCCACTGCACATTGGTGCAATGGAGACAATCTCTAATGCCTTCAGTCTGTGCAGAGTAATAAAGCTAGAGAAATAATTCAACAAAACTTAGCAGCCATGCATGAGGGACCTCTTGGCAAACTAAGAAGCTAGGCACCTTTCTGATGCCTGAAGAAACGACCAACAGCAAACACACTCCGGTATGGTCTGCTTGAAGCGATCCTTCTAAAATCAGGAAAAGAAGGCTGTCTTTTCTCAACACTCTTGCTTGATGTTGTAGCAGGGGTGCAAGCTGGTGCTGTAAGCAAAATTTGGCGGGGGATGCCCTGCATTAAGTAACCATCTTAGCATCTCACAGACTTACAGTGATAGAGGAAGGCCTGTCTGCCAGTCATGTCCCTCCTGTACCTGAGGGGTTTCTATTTTATGGCTGCCACCGAAATAAAACAAATACTGTCTCAGGGGCTGGGGGGATGGCCCAGTGGTTAAGAGCACTTGCTAGAGAGTTCCAGCACCCACATGGTGGCTCAGTGGTAGAACACTTGCCTAGCATGCACAAGGCTCTAGGTTCGACCCCCAATACCTAAAGTAAAGCTCTATTCAGTGCTGTCAGTTACAAAATTAATGTAAAATAAATTACTGTCGTCCTAGTGGGAGCTCCTGGTTGGCCTCAAGCTGAACGGACTGCTGGTTTTCACTGAACATTATTTTGACTTGAATGACAGGGAAACTTATTATTCAGGTCAGCATCTGACTTGTTGTGCCTTGGTAATGAGTGAAAAGCTTGTCACCTCCAAGAAAACCATTCACAGCATTTGTTTACCAACAATGAAGCTCAAGCTTGCAAGAGAAAATTGGGAACTTACAAAACCCTTGTCCACTTCTGGGAGCTTGACAGCCTCAGGGTTTTCCTCTCCCAACAGTGGGGAGATAAGTATCTCCAGGCTTTTTTTAAAGTGGCCAATAATCACATATTCAAGGTGTGTGCTAGTCCAGTGGATGTCACAATGTATGTATGAACGCTCACTGATATGTTTTTAGGTTTTGTATTACAATGAGTATTTAAAATCAGCACTTACAGCATCTAACAAGAATATGGGCAAATATCTCACAAAAATTTCAAATTCTCAACTACACACCTGTGATACCCTCGACCCCAGGAGATTGGCAGTGGAATGGAACCTAGGGTTTCCTGCATGGAGGGAAGTCCTCTGCCTTTGACCTGCAACTCCCAGCCTGAGGACATACATCTACATAAAGTCATGTAATCTCTACCGACAGCATACAAGACCCCTGCTTTCCTTCCAAAACCACAGTATGTCTAGTTTATGAGCCTTGCCTCTCTGAGACAAAAAAAAAAAAAAAGTAGCCAGTACCATATTACAGCATTTAATTTGCACTCTTTTTGTTAGGTGGAGCCATAAATAGAGGATGCTTCCAGTTCTGGCTGGATCTAGCCCTTTGGTTAGACACCCTACTCCAGTGGTTGGGCCTCTACTAGCAATGAGCTAGCTCAACATGCCCAATCTTTTCAAGCATGGGGCAACAGCTGGCACTTCCCTCAGTGGCCGCTCGAGGGCAGCAGTGCCCGCCAAAATGCACAGGGAGGACCCGCAGGTCCCAGGCCATGCAGGATGCACCGTATCCAGTCTCTACCCAGGGCTGAAGCCTGACTCAAGGTAACAGCAGGCTTCCGGACCACACCTGCACCCTGGCTGATGAGTGATCTGATGAGGTATGTCCAGTCAGTCCCTTGGGCTCCCTGGGACTCAGTGTTGTTGCCATTTGAGCTGGAAAGGCCTGGGAGTAATGGCCAGGGGCCCTCCATTCCATTCTGGGCATCATCAAGGCTCCCCCAGCTAAAGCCTGTGAGAGCCATCCACATCACTGCCCTGCCTCCCTCGTGGCCACCACCAGGTGGAGGCTACTGTTGTCTCAGCCTTTCCTAGCCCCTTTTACCTTTGTGTCCGACAGGGAGTCCTTGTTCACAAAAGCCTGAACAAACTCCTCAGGTCCAATGTGTCTTAGTCGCTCCTGCATGGGGAAGGGAGAAGAGTCAGAAAAGAGGGGCAGTGTGGGGAGGGGTTACATGCTGGGAGGCAGCAAGGGCACCATCGGGGGAACAGGTGTGGCAGGATGATGCCACTTCCCTTTATTGCCTCTCTTAGGGCCCTTTGGCCTCTGCACCTACTTAGAGTCCCATGTGTTTGGGGCAAGGTCAGCTCATTCCCTTTTACCTGCACGAAGGAGGGAGGGCTTAGCTGCTGCTCTGGAAAGCTGAGGAGGGCAGCCTCCACCCCACCCCCATCCCCACCCCCATTCATGTAGGGCCCAAACGGGAAGTTCCTTAGGCCTGAGAAGAGCACACAGTGAAAGGCATCTTAATGAGAGTTTGAACCCAATTCCTCTGTCCTCAGTCTAGACTCTTATGCTGGCACCTCTAGACCTCCTGTCCCAGGCCCAAGAATGCTGAGAGGGACTGCTTTAGGGTCTTCTGCAGATGCCCCTGGTCACTGGGCTTGGATCCCTAGGCTAGCATGAGGACAGGTAGCGTTGGCTGTCTGTAATTGCTCCCTTTCCTGGGTCCCACTCACCAGCTCCACATGGGTCAGTTGCTGGGCCAGCGTGTAGGGGTCGCTGCAGACACCTAGGAGCTCCCTGTGGATGGAGGCTGGTGGCTTGGTCCTGTACGAGATGGGCTTGTCTGCTCCTACCAGGCCTTCTGGTCCCTGGCCAAGTGTTGCTAGTTTCTGCTGCAGAGCCTGCAGAAGCTGATGCATCCTGTTCCCATAGGTCTAGGACAAGGGTGAGGGGAGAAGGTGCTCAGGGCTGAATACCCACATCCCAAACTCACCCCCAGCTGCAGGCTTGTGTGTGTGTGTGTGTGTGTGTGTGTGTGTGTGTGTGTGTGTGTGTGTGCGCGCGCACGCAGACAAGGCCAAGTACCCGCAAACATCTGGAACCTGTTCCATCCTGGAAAGGGGCCCTGCTTTGGACATAGGGTAGTTGGGGCCAAAGTGAAAACCAGTTGGAGAGAAGGCTGTAGTTATGGGTGTGAATTGAGGAATAATTTGGGTAGAACGTCTCTGGCTAACATGTACCAGCTGTCTGGGCTCCAGGGTGGAGTGGGGAAGACAAGCCAGGGAAGAAGAGGAGGAAGAGAAGGCATGGGACAGGCGCTGCCTGGAGTATTGGCCTCTTCCTGGCTCAGTGGGTGCCGTGCTGCTCCTGGAGCCCAGCTCAGAAAGCCTTTCCGACCAGCCTCTCTCTCCTGCCTCGGTCCCTGGCAGTGCTACCTTCTTCAGTGTGACTTCTCTTAAAGGGACCCTGCTGGAATGATGCTGCACAGGGCAGGATGTGCCATCTCTGTCAAGAAAGTCCAGCCCAGCTCTGGGCATGTAACATGTACTCTGTGAACAGGGCAAGGACAAACCCACTCCACATGGAACTCAGACCAACAGCCTACTTTGAATTATGCCCTGAGCTGGGAGCAGGGACACGAGGTTCCTGCATGGGGACCCTCTTCTATGTACAAGGGAAAAATCCATCGTCTCTCCTTCAGAGACCCTATTTCTTTTTCAAAAAAAATATTTTAAAAATTAGATGCACATGTGTTGTGTGTGGGGGTGCAGGTGCCTTCAAATACCAGAACAGGGCTGCAGTCTCCTGGGGTTTGAGTTACAGGTAAGTTGTGAGCTGCTTGGTGTAGATGCTGGGAACTGAACTCATATCCTCTGCTCTTGACCACTGAGTCATGTCAACCCCAGAGACACTACTTCTAAAGAGGGATGCCATCGGACTCCCTGGATTTATTCAGATACCCATATATCCCAAGAGTTTCAACCAGTAACCCAGAATAGATCCCTGAGTGTGTTAGCCTGTGGCAAATGTCACCCCAGAGATGACTCCACTCCTCATGACCAAGGAGCTATGCTGGGAACTGGAAGCATTTGGGGGAACCTGCTCTCTTGGTTGCCCTTGTGGTTCCTCTGTGAAGCCCTTCTCCTGCCCCAAATTATTGGTCCTTGGCCACAAGCACTGATCACCAGCTTGACTCTGCATGGGAGCAGGGCAATGGGAGGGAGGCCTCTGTAGCACATGCCCCTGAATATGGGACTTTGCAGGTGGCTTAGTGGGTCAGACAGCCACTGCCTGGCCACCAGTCCATCTGAGCCCATTGGTGGGTGGGTCTTACTCATCACCTAATTACCATTGCCTGGACAGAAGGGAGAGGTACAGGCCTTGGATTTCCTCCCGGCTATGCATTTCCTCTGGTTCCTCCATGGGCTCCAGAGAGCCCACTGAGGGATTGTACTATGCAGTGTGGAGAGAGGCTGGAAACAGGCTCAGGCCCTGGATAGGAAAATACAGGAAGTGGAAGTGTCGTCCACCCTGGCTGTCCCACCTCGTCACAAGGAGCAATGCGGCCCACCACGTCTGTTAGGTGTCCAATGGTGGACTCCTCTTCGAAATCCCGAGGGAAGGTTTCAGTCCACTCGGCCAACAACTGGAGCAATTTGGCACCGAACTTCCGGACTCGGGCCTGCAAGGCAAAGCAGAAGCAGGAGCCGCTTGGAGGGGTGTGCCAGAAGTTCTCAGAGCCTCGTGAGCCTCTCACTGAGCATGCTCTGCCCATCTGGATCCTACCATGGGCTCTCGCAGTAGCTGTGATAAGCCTCGGGCTATCTGTGCCTGCAGCGGAGTGGGGGAGGCGGGCTGGCGGGCAGAGGACAGCAGAACAGAGGATAGATGGGTGGTGAGGTGCTGACTTGGCCCTGCTCACACAGGGGACAGAAGTGAGGCAGGCACACATCTTCAGGCCGGGTCCATCTCATTTCTACAGCATCCCTGGCCTCTCCCTTTCGGAGGGTTAGGGTATCTTGGTTTTCCTATGGGGTCCCTCTCTTTTCCCAGAGGCTCAGGCCCCGCTGGCTCAGCGCAGGGATGGCCAATCAGATCCTAGCATTCTAATTCCTGATGTATAATGGCTGCACAGATGAGCATAGGACCTAAGCTAGGCCAACGAAATCTCAACCTTTTACCTCTAAAGGTCTTTCCACACAATTGAAAGGGCAGAAGGTCTCCCTGCAAAGGAGGCCCCCTACCACCATGTGGGGGGACCTGCCAGCACAAGGCGAGGCCTTGGTCCCAGGTGAAATCAGCACAGAGCATCCAAGTGAGGAAGCCCATGTCCCTTTTCTTGGGCCGGTTGAAGTTGGGTTTCTGCCACAGTACCCAAAAGCCTGACTGACACAGGTGTAGAAAACCATAACTCATAAGATTAGGCCAGAGAGAAGGGAAGGGTCTGAGGAGCCATGGCATGGACAACCCATCCTTCTCACACAGAAAAGGAATGAAACTGGATGGAAGCCCAGCAGACATGGGGCACAGATGGCAATGGCCCTACCGACTAGGCTCTGGGGACCCAGGTCTGGCTTTAATATGATCTCACCAGGCTTTGGAAAATGGCACAGGTGTAAGGGTGCCTATTCTTGAAGGTCCTGGGCCTCCAGTGGCTTAATAGGCTCCCTTTCCAGAGGGCGGAGCAACCACGGCCTCCCAGAGAGGCTGATGCTGTGAGGTCATGCCCCGGAATAGAGATGCATTCAGGGGCCCCGGGCCTGCCCAGTCCCTCACCTTGTCCAGCACCGGCTTGTCCAGCTGTTGCTGCTCTATGCACAGGTGGCAAACCCGAGCCAGCAGTTCCCGGGGCTCGATGAAGAGACGAGAGCTCAGCAGGAAGGTGAAGATGTAAGCTTTCTGGTGAGGATACCACACAAGCTCATCAGGACACAGAGTGTGTCACCAGCCTGCCCCAACTTCCCAGGCACAAGGCCATTCCCAGGCCCATCAGCTGCCCCAAGCTTTCTCCTGCACCCAGCCCCCACCAGGTGGCTCACCTACCTCGGGGTAGTAATCGGCTGTGGGCACTAGGTGCTGAATCAGAGTGTCCAGAGAGGCTGAAGATGGCGCTCCATCCAGGAGGGGTTGTCCAGCCTGCTCGCCTTCTGTGGATTCTGTGGGAGGTGGGCTGAGGCTGCCCGGGGTGACCATGTCGGATGCGCTCAGTGTCCGGGGCATGCCTGCCTGCAATGGCACGAAACAATTGGGGTAACCTGAGCTGGGCTCCAGGCTGGAGGACTCTGCCTGTCACTGTCCGTGTGAAGCTGCCAGTGTCCCTTATTTCATAGCATCCATTCTGCATTTTCTTATAGCCCCTCAAGTCTTCCTCCAGGGACAACCTCTTCTTTACTGTCCGTTTCCCCAGAACCATCTCTTCCTGGAAAACCTCTCCATAAAGTTGGCTCTTCCTCCACTTCTCATCTTTATAATTCGGGCTGGCCTGGAGCTCTGAGCAGCCTTCCTGTTTCAGATTTGTCCAGTGCCACCATGCACGGGAAAAATTGTTTTTCCCAGTCCTTAATAGTCAGCACACTCCACCAGCTACTGGCCACAAAGATTGGCTCAGGGATGATCCGGATCCAGACAAAGGGTTCAGAAACAATGCCAGATCTTCCTTGACATTTGGAAGCTATTGTTCCCATAGACCGGACTTTGGGGATCGTAAGCTCGAGATCATTGAGTTCATCTTGTCACTATGAGGATCTGGGAAAGTAGGTACACTCTTTTCAGGGAGACAGAGCTGGGAGTGAATTCTTGTGCATACAACCTAAGGGCTCTACCACTGAGCTAACATCCCTAGCCCCTTCATTGCTTTTCATTTTGAGACAGGGTATGCACTCTGTAGTCCAGGCAGGCCTTGGACTCATGATCCCCTGCCTTAGCCTACTGAGTAGCTGAGATCATAGGCCGGCACTACCAGGTCTGACTGAAAGCAGACACATTCCAAAAGCAGTGCTAAAGTCCTTGGATGCTCTGCCTGAGCCATAGGCCAAAGTGTGTGATCTTCAAAGGTTCCCTCTCCTGTGTTGTGTCTGCCACCTCTGCACCCTGCAGCCTCTCCTGGACACCAGTCCAATGTCCTCCAAGAAGGGCCATTGACAGCATGGAGGCAACACTGGCCCTCCATGGGACAGGGCAGCAATCTGCCACATGGGGAAAGGAACCATAGACTAGGGATGCTTTGTGGACAATCAGGGAAGCTCCAAGAACATCTCGGGGCCTGGCTTAGCATCAGGTGTTTGATGCTGGGTCCATGAGTGTAGGTGGATAAATCACCAAGTTCACACTGGGAGCTGAAGGAGTGCCCCACAGGGATGATCTGAGAGGGGACAGGGTGCAAGTAGGAGGTTGGAGAGGTCATTGCACTGAAACCTGAAGGCAGGAATTAACCTGTGGAAAAACACCCCTGCCATAGAATAATCCTTCTGTACACTGTGTGCATATATGTGGATATGATTAATCTAATGAACAAGCTGACTGGCCAATAGCTGAACAGGATAAAGTTAGGCAAGAAAACCAAACTGAGAATGATGGGATGAGGAAGGGCAGAGTCAGAGGAGATGCCAGCCAGCCAGCCAGAAAACCAGTCAGACACATAGAATTGGATATAAGTAAAAGCCATGAGCCTCAGAACAACACATAGATTAATAAAAATGGGTTGAGTTGTAAGAGCTAGTTAGTAACAAGCCTGAGCTATTGATCAAGCATTTATAAGTAATCTTAAATCTGTGTGTTGGTTATTTGGGAGCAGGCTGTTGGGACATAAAAAAAAAATCAACTACACATGCCTGACACGGGACCAATGTGGGTGAAGGCTGGGATGATTATGGAACGTGTGCTTAGGTGGCAGGAGCCATGTGTCAGGTCCTAAATGGTAGTTAGGGAATGAGGGATAGCACAGGGTGATGGGGACATCACACATCCATATGTGGAAAAACAAGCCTTTCCAAGAAGCACATGGAGGCCCCAGGCCCTTCCCCCACATGTCCTTTCCTGTAAGTATGAATGGCTTTTTGATTAGTTTTATCTATTGCCCTATAGCTTCTATACACAAAGACAATATAAGCATGTATTTCTCCCTTTTGTATTACACACACACACACACACACACACACACAATTGCATATCCCCCATACTGTCCAGTTCTGGGTTCTTTTCTTTAACAACACATCTGGGAAGTCTTTCTGTGACAGGCCAGAATTTGTTTCATTTTTATGTTGCTTAAAATATTTCATTTTAATTTTTAAAACTATCTAATTCACTGTTATATGTCCTGGAGTAATTCTTTAAAGCCAATAATGAAGCAGCCTAAATGCTCATCAATGGATGAAGGGATAAAATGTACTAGGTGTATATGATGAGTTATTATCCTACTTTAAAGGGGAAAAAATTGTGATATGTCTTACAGAATGGAGAAACACTGAGGATGTTGAGCTAAGAGCAGATGCCAGTTACAAAAGGACAAAAGCTAGTCTGGGGCAATGGATCAGCAGTTAAGAGCATATACTACTCTTGTGACTCACAACTGCCTGTAACTACAGCTCCATGGAAGCCGATGCCCTCTGTTGGGTTCCACAGGTACAGCAATCAGTTATGCTCTCTCTGTCTCTGTCTCTCTGTCTCTGTCGGCATTTTTGTGGCATGAGGCTTAGTGTGTGAACCGGATACAGGCACAATGTGGTTCTAGGAGGTCTCCGTTTTATGATGCATCATTTGGCTTCACAGCACAGTAACAAATACCAGAAATAGTCAATGTATCAAGATAAATGGTTTATTTCAGTGTCTGGCTGGCCTAATTGCTTTGGGTTAAGAGAGACACCATGATAGGGACTTAGTAGAAAAAAAAAATCACTGGCATCATAGCTGGAAAGTGAGAGAGAGGAAGAGGAAGTGCTCAGCTACCGTAGGGTGCATGACCTCCGTGACCTGAAGAGCTCTCACTATGTTACACCTCTTAAACACCTACTACCTGTCAATGGCTCCATCCTGGGGACCAAGCTTTAATGCACAGGTGTCTGGAGGAATATCCAAACTAAAGTACGACTATCTATGTTACTTGTATCGTTGCTGTGATAAAAATACCCTGGCAAATACAGCTTAAGGGAGAAAGGGTTTATTCTGTCTCCCAGTTCATCATGGCAGGGAAATCACAGTGGCAGGAGCTGGAGGCATCTGGTCACAATGCATTCATTGTGACAAAGTGGAGAGTAATAAAGGCAGGTACTCACACCTCCTTTTCATGCAACCCAGAACCAGAGCCCAGGAAAGATGCCAGTCACTTTTGGGGTGAGTCTTCCCATCTTAAATAACCCCTCAAGGCATGGATGGAGGTTAACCTAATCAGGATAATCCCTCATAAGTGAGACTGGAGTCTTTTGCCAGCCAACACTAACCATCACAGACCATGAAATAGATGAGACTTATACAATAATCAGTGCTGGCTGGCATGTTGGAGAAACACTTTGAATACTGCTAGGGTGAAGGGATGAGAAGGGTGCATGATGTCGGTGCTTTTGAATTGTGCCACGATTTGGTTTCATATGCCAAGTGTTTCATATCCCATTGTCCTTTCACACCAGTAAAATCCTTGGCAATACAAGAAAATAATCACAAGGCAGGGGTGCTGGGAAGAAAGGTGTGTGCTTGGGCTATAACCTGGCTCATAACTGGAGTGGCCAAGCCAAGGCTTGTACTGCTAAGTCCCCTTATTTTTCACACGAGCAGGAAAGCTGCCAGTCCTCCGCCCCCTGTGGATTTTGCTTACTCTGCTGAGGTTGTCTCATTTTTGTCATGAACAGTCATTCCACTTTGCCAATTCTTGTTCTGCATTGAATGCCTTGTATGTGTGTCTCCTGTAAATTCATGCATACTCTGTCACTTTTCAGTTGAACCATCCTTGCATTCCATCAACAGCTCCCATTTAGTCCTGTTGCATAATCCTTTTAATGTACTGCTAAATCTGGTTTCATTGTTTTGTTATTATTGAGGACTTTTGTATCACTATTCCTGAAGAACTATTGTCCTTAGGTTTTCTTTTAATGTAGGATCCTCACAGTAGACCAAATACTTGTCCTACAGAATGAGGTAGGAAGTACTGCTCCCCTTTGATTGTTGGTAAACGTTTGAAAGGATTGATATTAGTTCTTCTTCATGTATTTGACAGTGAAGCCACCAAGTCTGGGGGGTTTTCTCAGTTGGTAGCTTTTGAGCACTAACCCAACCCCCTAACTAGTCTCAGGGCCTTTTCAAATCTTCGTTTATCTATAATTCAAACGTCATAACTTTTGTGCTTCTAGGAATTTCCACCCACTGTTGGCATATAATTGCTCGTGGCATTCTGACCATCTTTTCTACTGCTGCAGAACTGGCCCAATTCAGTTGTACTTCTTTCTCCTCGGGGCTTTTGGAAGCTCTGGGAAGATGCCTGAGTCCTCAGCTTTCTCTCAGAGCCCGGAGCCAGCCTGACGTGTGGGCAGGTATCTAGAGGCAGATGTTTAGGATCTCAACCCACACAGGACATTGGCAAGGCTGCTACTCTGCTAGGCTGCTTCTTCAGGAACAAGGAACAACCTGTGTCCTGTGGGGTTCTGACCTCCAGAGGTTTCAGTAAGAAACAAACTGTGTCGCTTCTGGTCACTTTATCCTTAAAGTGTGATCTTCTTTTATTAGACGCTCTCCCACGTCACAGAAGTAAGCAAGTGGACAAGGTCACCAGCAGGAGACTAGTGGGCTTCCCTAGATCCCTGGGCTCCCAACTCTGGACCGAGCTCCTGTCCTTGGTCCTGTGAGGTGGGACTTGATAAATGTTGAGTTGCAGACAGATACACAAACAGCAGGGCTCAGAGTCTGGGAACTGAGGAAGGATCACCCCAATAGGAGGACTCATCAATACACCCCAACCTTTCAGGATTGAGGATGCCCCTGAGCATGACCTACTGGATGCAGCCAAGGGAAAGACTCCAGTGCCCAGCCCTGACAACCCCACCCCTGTACTTGCATAGGAACATTGTAGGTGGCTGGGGGTAGCCATTCTATGATAGAATATGGGCTTTGACCATGCCATCTCATTTTTAGCTTTCCTGATCTTGTCTAGCTTCTACAAACTCTAGGCTTCCCCTCTTCTGCCTTGGCAAAAACAGGGAGTGTTCATGTCTCATTCTACCTGAAGGGCTCCCCTCTGTTCACTGTAGCCTGGAGAATTCTGTGGCCCCTGCTAGGCCTGAGGCTTTTCCAGGTTGAGAATTCACCTGGCTTCATCCACAGGAGGCTGGCTGGGAGAGGAGCACTACGCTGACTCATTTGGGGTTCCGGATGGCCCCCTTTCCCACTGACTGAGCTTGCTGTCGCCACGCTCTCAGAAGCAGTGGTTTTGGAGAGTTTTGGACACATGTAGAAAATCTGTTGTTGCAAATGGAGAGCACCAAGACCCACTGCAGGTTAGTAGCTGAAAAAATAGAGCTCTTCAAAGAGGGAAAAGCTGGCTTCCCCCTGCTTCGTTATCCACCCTCAGTCATGTTGATCTTACTTTGAGATGAGGCACTGGGTCAAAGGGCACTCGCCCTTTGAAGAGCTGGTCTCCACAGCAAAGCACGGGTGTTTCTACTTCACAATCACCATGCTTTTTAAATTTGGTTTGACACAGGTTATCTCTCTGTTCAGCTCTGGCTGTCCTTGAACTCGCTATGTACACCAGGCTGGACTTGAACTCATAGAGATCCACTTGCCTTGGTCTCTTAAGTGCTGAGATTAAAGGCATGTGTCACCATGTTTGACTCCATTCACTGTGCCACTATTGTTGTTATTATTAATTTATACATCCAAGTGTCTACCTGCAATATGTATATTCACTATGTATGTGCCTGGTGCTCCTGGAAGTCAGTTTGTCAGATTGCTGTCCCCAACCCCCAAGTCCAGGAGTGTCAGACAGTTCAGGCATCATATGGCTCACAAAAACCCAGGCCCTCTGCAAGAGCAGCGAGTGCCTTTAAGCACTGAGGCATCTTTCCAGTCCTCACCCCAAACCTGCCCCAAACCTGCCCCAAACTCACCACCCCATTCTACCATGCTTCTTTTCTTCCAGAAATTACTTTTTCAGTAGTTGACACCCATACCAGGAAGATAGAGACAGGGTGGGGGGTGATCAACGAGTCCTAGTTAGTGAAAGTATTGAATCTACTTCCTACTCAGCTAGTAACCCAGGTTATACAGTTAAGGTAACTCCTGAATCCTGTTTGGAGAAAACTGTGAAGAATTGTCCTTTTGGTATCTCCCCTTCATATTAAAAAAAAAAGACTCTATAAGCATACCTGTTGTTTTTATAAAGTAAGCATTGACAGCCTAAACTAATAAAATGAGCATTACTGGCATTAAAATTTATCATGCCTTTTCCTCCAGCAGATCCACTATTCACCCTAGCCTTTGGTGGTAAGCATCTTTTGTGCTAATGGTTTCCTTGCTTTCACTTATAATTTTTCCTATATAACTCTCATTAAGCAGTATGCAGCAACATATTGCTTAATTGTTGGAGATTTAGGAAATGAGTTTATTAATGACTGAGAAATGCTTCATTAGGTGATTTCATCATTGTGTAAACACTGGTACATGCTTATATAAATCTATACCAGTTGGTGCAGACTATTATGTATGAAGGATGTGTGTGTATGTATGTGTATATGTACATATGTCATTGCTCTCAGGGCTTTGGGGAACAAAGAATATGAGAGTAGATCAAGGACAAGAGAAAGTGCTTCAATCAAGAGAAGTGACAAACACGTATGTATAAAGTTGTGTCCATGTGACATGGTATACTTCTTATCTGGGGCGATGTCTGGCATTGTCAACTTGATGAATTTCAAAGCACCTAGCAGATGGGCCTCTAAGCACACCTGTGGGAGTTATCTTGATTATATTAATTGAGGTATGGTGATCTTAACACTGTGGGTATCGACCATGACTTGAATGGGATGCTGGACTATATAAACGGGGAAAGGGAAATGATCCGCAACACGCATTCATTGCTGTCTACTGGCTGTGCATGAAATGCGATCTGCTGATTCAAGCTCTACTGCCTTCATTTGCCTGCCATGATGGGCCGTGCTTTGAACTGTGGTCCAGAATAAGCCCTCTCTCCCTGACATTGATTCTATCTGGGCATTTTATCACAGAGTTAACAAACAAACAAATAGAAAACCAAGATATCAAGCATCATCATCATCAAGTTCATTATCATTAACAGGCGCTGTGGTTTAAATAAAAAATGTCCCGTCCAGGCTTAGTGTTTGAAAAGCTGGCTCCAAGCCAGTGCTGCTATTCTGGGAGATTGTCAAAACTTCGGGATGTGGAGCTTAGCTGGGAAATTGTGATAGAGCAGGAACAGTAGTCTGGGAAGGTTGTGGCCACCACTGCTCTAATCTGAATTCTCTACTCCATGTTCTGGTCACCATGTAAGGTCACAAGCTCCTGCCACCGTGGCCAGGAGCCATGCTGTCATGCTGTGAGAGACTAAAATACCCTGATGCTGTGAGTCAAGACCAATCTTTCTTCCCTTATGTTGTTTCTGTCAGGCATTTTTGTCATGGCAACCAGAAAAGTGACTAATAGAGAAACCTGGTGCCAAGAAGTAGAGCTGTTGCTATGATGAACCTGACTGTGTGGTCCACAGGCCTTTGCAAAAGGCTTAGGGGTGGACTGTGGAAGAGGCTGGAGTTGTGGGGTAGGGAAGGCCTAGAGAGCTCACTTAGATCATAATGCTGATGGAAATGTAGACAGTAAAGCTGATGCTCACGAAGGTTCACACAGGGATAATGACTCCATCAAATTGAAATAGAGGCCATTTCTGTTGTATTCAGACAAAGAATTTGGCTACATCCTATCAGTGCCTGGAAAATGTGGGTGATGCTGAGGTTAAAAGTAATGGATTAAATGGTTTGGTTGAAGATATTACAACACAGTATCACATCCAGGATGTAGCATGGTTATTACTTGCTGCTTTTAGCTAGATATGCAGAAATAATTTTGAAAAAGAAAAAAGCACAGCAAAAAGATGTAAAAGTGTGCAGCTTGACCAAGAAAAGAGTAGCATTTGACACTGCAGACAGGCGAGTCAGAGAGAAATAGTTGTCAAAGAGAAACTGTACAGTTTGTACTGCGACAACAGGAAAGGTGTTTTGCTGCTGAGAACCTTCCCACGGAATACTCAGGCTGTAAAATTACAAACACGTTTGAAAGACTTTCCTTTGGAAAGAGAGTGTCTGGGAAAATGAAACCTCAGGATACGTTGCTCAAACAACAGAAGTATTTTCCCTGGTTTATCTGTGTAGGCATTTGCAGGCTACTGCAGCTGTGACCAGGGCTGGCAGCAAAGGTTGGTAAAATTCATGTGGTGCCAATTTTGCAGGCAATGACAAGTAGTAGAGTTGTGAATCAATGTTCCAGAAAGAAAGCCCGTGAAATCAGGCTATGTGTAGTAGGGTCAGATCCCCTGCATGGAACTCTGAATGAACTGTTTATGATGCCCTAAAGAGAAGCCTGAATCGTAAGGAACCCCCAGGATTTTGGAGATTCTAGGATCATGGGACATCTCAGAGTGTAACCTGCACAAGAGCCAGTCTGTGTGCTGAAGGCAGCAAGGCTATAGGTACAGAGACACCCAGGCCTACTGATCTCAGATGGTGCCGCCATGAGCCCCTATACTTTCTCTGTTCAGATGGGAGCCACACTGCCATGCAGCCGATGGAAGGGTGAGTCAGAACAGGCCCAGCTTCCCTTCAGTTGCTTTGTCACAGAGATGTGAAAAATAACTAATACATCGAGGGCTATGCATGTGTAATCGTATGCACCATGCTTTCTACATGTGGTAACAGCATGGTAATTTTACCACCAGCACCACCATGAATATGCAAGCAATGTGTTGCACTATGACATGATGGGGTGATAATATTCTGCTGCATATGCACTCCACTACTGGCCACAATGTTATATCTCACTTTACCATACTTTGAAGATAAAGGACAGTTGCAAGA
Organism: Cricetiscus sungorus; assembly: GCA_030556225.1. Lineage (NCBI taxonomy): Eukaryota > Metazoa > Chordata > Mammalia > Rodentia > Cricetidae > Cricetiscus > Cricetiscus sungorus. The sequence goes on along the minus strand of JANBXA010000069.1, from coordinate 30,305,978 downwards.
GCAGCCGGCCTCCTCTGGACAGACAGAGCCTCCAGGAAGTGGCACATGTGGATCAGTCTCAGGGTCATGGCTTCACTTCTGCGTCTTTCACAATAGCCAGAGTTGTCAGCAAGGTCCCCAGAGGGTTTTGGAGGGGAGTGGGAGGGAGAGGAGGACTCAGCTGAGAGTCTAGCAGGGCTGAACTGTGGGCTACATCTTCAACACGTGGCTGGAATAGTCAGAGGGAGGGGGCTGTCCTGTATTGTCTGCTCCTGAGATGACAATGACCTGTCTGCAGAACTTGAGGGGGAAGCTGAAGACTGAGCAATGTGGATACCCTCAGCAGAGCAGAAAGGGAGAGATCCTCATCCACATCTGGCCAATATGAAGCTAACACTGTTGACCTCCTAGGCCACACTCCCCAAGGCTTCTGTCTTCAGTTATCACACAGTCAGATGAAGAGTAAGACCTGAGGACTGAAACTCCCTGGTTTCAAGGCTTCTCTAAATCAGCAGCAATCAACACCGTAGCACCAGTAAAAGTGTTGGGAAATGTAAGTACTTGTCCCTTACAGCTCTCTTCCTCCCCACCCAGCTGTAGAACTCCCATGCTCTCAAGGTTGATCAAACAAGGTTGTTCTCATAACTTTCCGGTGTGCAGTGCCCGTGCCTTGACCCCAGGTGTGGGTGGTGCGTGATCTCCTCCTATGCTTAGCCCATGCCCTGGCTTGGGTATGTAAGCCCATTACTCTCTGTAATAAAAGGCAGCAGCTTCCTCTTCACTTCTCGTGGTGGTCTGTTAAGTGTTTCAATCCCAACATCCTCTGCCAGCTTGGTACACTGGCCGCACAGGCGCGGCATAAAAGAACAGACAAAAAGGACCAGCCAGCCCAGAAACAGACCCCACACAAATACAGTCTACTGGCCTTTGGCAAAGGAACAAAATAACATGATAGGGAATACATCACCTCGGCAATGAGTGACGCAGAACACCTGGATATACTCACACAAAAAAGTTAACCTAGGGCTGGCGAGATGGCTTAGCGAGTAAAGACACTTGCTGCTAAGCCCGAAGTTCTGAGTTCTATCCCTGCGGACTCCCGAGGTGGGTGGAAAGAAATGAATCCTGCAAGGTGCCCTCTGTCTCTACATGCATGGCATACATGTGTCCCTTCCTCCCCCACCACACTAAATAAGATATGTAAGAAAGAAAACATTGACTATAGAGACTCATCACATTCTCCACAAATATCAAGTCAACTTGGTCTGCAGATCTAAATGTAAAACACAGACTTATAAACTCCTAGAAGAGAATGTAGACGAAAACTCAAGGTGATCTTAGGCTTTTCATGTTCAACACCAAAGGCAGGATCCTATAAAGAAAGCAGTAATATGCTAGACTTCATTACGATGGCCATTTTCTGCTTCTGAAAGGGCACTGTCCATCAAGAGGATAGAAAGAGGAAGCACAGTCGGCGGGTAGATGCCCGGTCATAGCATCTTCCCAGTTAGCCTCTGGGGCTTTCCGAATGGGTACCATGTGCTATCAGGCACCTGGGCATGCTGTGGCCGAGTCTCATGACCTTCCTCAGGCTGTGGTCAGGGGTTGATTCCCCACAATAGATGGGTTAGCCTGTGTCGGAGACACATAAAACTATGAGTTCATCACTTAGGCTCACCCACCTGGCTCCTTTAGTGGCTGCCCACACACACATCACTAGTCTATACAGCTCCAGCATCCTCTTCATCCATGCCAGCTTTGCTTCTGGGAACTGGTTTAAGGATTCGGGCATTATGATGGCCTGCCCCCATCACCTGGCAGATGCACCCAGGCAGTACCCTGGTCAGCCCAGGTGAAAAGGACCCTTAAAAGAAAGAGCCCACTTACGCTCTTTCTGCTCTCTCTTTTCTCTGGGGCATACAGGACTTTTCCTGTCTCCTTCTGTCTTCTCTCTGTGTCTCTTTAACTCTTTTCTCTCCCCTCTCCCTTTCTAATAAAACTTCTCATTGAACTCTGCCTGGCTGGCATGTTTGTCCTTCACTTCGATCTACCTCGCTCGCCATAGAATCCGCCAGGGTTCCCTTTACGCTTAATCATAAAATCCGGGTCCTTGTTTCAGAAAAGCCACATTCACCAATGATATGCGGCTGGAAAGCTTTCAATGCTTTTACAGTTGGGAGTGATGGCTCAGAGATTAATAGTATGTACAGATTCTGCAAAGAGGATCTGAGTTTGGGTCCCAGCACTCAACATCAGGCAGCTCACAGCCACTTTTAAGCTCCAGCGCCCTCTCCTGGCCGCCTTGAGCATTTGCACTCATATAAACACCCATGTGCTGACACATCACATACACACAATTAAAAAATAAAATAAGATGCTGGGCAATGGTGGTGCAGCATACCTTTAATCCCAGCACTTGGGAGGCAGATGCAGGTGGATCTCTGTGATTCTAAGCCAGCCTGGTCTACAAAGCAAGTTTCAGGACAGGTAGGGTTACACAGAGATACCATGACTTGGGAAACAATAGTAATAAATTATAAAGTGGCTTTAAACCTAAGAAATGCAATATGAGCCACTAGAAAGGAGTATAATGGGTAGAAGTGTAGACTACATACATCCTTAAGGATCTCTGTGCAGTAGTAATTCACACATAGCTCAGGAATCCACCCATAAAAACAGGCAGCTCCACAGTACAGACTCATAAATGCTGCCGCGCTTCAGACCCTCTTCCTTGCCTTGCAAACAATTGCAAGCATATTTATAGCATCTTTGTTTACAGTACAACACAATGTGGTGATACTCAGGAACTGTATCAATCAGACCGATGACAGAAAACTAAGAAAGGGGCACACGCTGGCAGACTGGGTATTGAAAGAAGAAAATTTCTTAAAAGTGACCTTCCCTACCAGCATGCCTCTTTACCCGTTTTTACCCGTTTTGTCCCCACTCCCACAGCCAGCCCATACTCAGAGCCCTGGGGGGAAGATGGCAACAGAGAACAGAGAAGTGGGAAACTCTTCTCGGGGTCTTTGAGTTTCACTCAGCTGGAGAAATGCCATGGACACAGGGAAGGTTCCTCTACTACAGTTAGCAACAGCAGCTTTCTGTATACTGTAAATTCACCATGGCAGAAGACTTTAGGTGCTTTTAACCATGGACATGTGAATTTATTATAGTAATAATTCTACTGTATTCATGTACACTATATTACAAAGGTCAAATACAGCATGCAGAGTAGACAAACGTTCCTTGGCTTGTGGGAGAGGACATTACAGGAATAACAATTGAGTAAGTGTTGGTGGCAGGTAGGAGAGGGAGGGCTTTTGCTTGGTCTGGGTCCCTCTGCAACTTTGGGGAGTTAAACACTGTCCAGACAGGTGAATAGACTTCAGGCAATGAAAGCAGTTTCCATGGGAAATGTGGCTGCCCATCTCTCTGCTGGGAGCCCCCCATCTCACTTCCTGCGGTTGATGCCCTATCATCCAGAGGTCTGGAGGATGCTGTCTCCTGGAGACGACCTTTCAGTTCACACCATGCAAACCTGTCCTGCGGGTCCCTCAGACAGTCTCTGGCATCTACTGGGGTTCTTATTTTTGTTTATTGATTTCTTCTGTCTCCCCCACAAGGCTGTGAGCCCTGAGACAAGGTCTCTCATATAAAAAGCCATGATCCCAGATCCTAGGAAGTACTGGGCACCTGGAGGGTACACGTTTGAAATGAAAAACAAGTCAGGGAATAGATGACTGTTAGTTGTGTTTTTATTGGACTACCAACTTGCTGTGTGGCTTGGGCAGATTGCTTCTCATCTCCCTCTTTGGACTAGAAGGAATGGGAAGGTAACTGGGCCTCGTACTGGTCTGCTGAGAAACAGGAGCATTATAGGAAGTCATTAGTTTCCTGGATTCCTGCTCACAGGCCCCATCTTCCTCCTCTTGAAAAATCAAGATGCTGTTCACTGTCTATAGCCCCCAACACTCCTCTCCTCTTCTTCCTACACTGTGGGGTTAGCATCCACCCCTGAGTTTTAAGCACCAGAGTTCAGATCTTTGTGGACCAGGTAGGAAGCTCAGGCAAAGGATGTTTGTGCTCAGCACACTGCGTTCTAGGTTCACACACTGGACTCCTGTCCTAAGAAGGACTGCAAGCAGATGGAGTGGGTATATACACACACGGGCAGAAGAGCCCTGTGAGTCTCGGAACCTGTGTTACCCAGAGCAGCTCAGAGCCGAGCAGTTTGCTGCTAACAATAAATAGCTCCCTTCACCTCACTGGGGAATGCTTTTTCCCCAGCCATCAATGGTCATAAACACATTTGTTTATTATACTCGTATTTTGGTAGTCATTAGATTTTTTTACTCTTGCATTTCATTTTTGAATGACCTTATCTATATTTATAAAAATGAAAAACAAGCAACCACCACCACCAAAAACTCCTCTGGGACATTCAAATTTGTGGGTTTATTTGGGAGTTTTATATTTGATATCTTTACTATGTTGAGTTTTCCCATCCATGAACATGATGTGCCTCTCTAATTATATGTACCTTTGACTCTTTCATTAGATTTGCACAGTTTTTAGCATACCAATTTTGTGCACAGCTATGTTTATTTGGGGGCGCTTTTTGCAGCCAGGGATATAGTACCCACATTATATTTTAATTTTTAATAAATATTGGAGTGTGTGTGTGTGTGTGTGTGTGTGTGTGTGTGTGTGTGTATGCACACACATGTGCACACCATACTGCATGTATTGAAATCAGAGGACAACCTGAGTGAGTTAGCTCTCTCTTCCACCATGAAGACCCCATGAATTGAACTTAGGTCATTGGGCTTGGTGGCAGGTACCTTTACCCACTGAGCTATCTCGTTGATCTGTAGTGTTCATAGTTAAAATATGACTATTGGGTGTCATCAAGGAGTAAAGGCACTTGCTATTAATCCTGATGACCATTTCCCAGGCTCCTCAGCTTTTTGTCACTACAACAAGAAACAAACAATTTATGAAGAAAAAAATGCTTATGATGTCTCGGGCTTTCAAAGGTTCTCTGAGTGGGCAAACTGGATCTAACCTGTGGTGAGGAGCATACCATGGTAAGACTGCCCAGTGGAGAAAAACTGCTCACCTCATGGTGTGTGTGATGGTTGATATTGATTGTTGATTTGGCAGGCTCCAGAACCACCCAGAAGATAGCCCCTGGGCACAGCCAGGGCTTTGACAGGTTATGCTAGTCTCTGAGCAGGCCTGTGAGGGGTAATCTATGTGGCATTAAGTGAGGCAGGAAGACCCATCCTAAAAGTCAGACGATAAGGGAAAAAGGAGCTGACCAGGGATTTTCTGGTCCCTGATTCGTGGTTCCGATACATGTGTCCAGCTGCCTCCAGCTTCTGACATCAGTGCCTCCTTCCATGACTGACTGCACCCAGGAACTGAGCAGAAACCACTTACCTAATGACCTATGTCTCCTGAGGGTAGCACTCTCCACCCTTGCAGGATAATTCCATTTAGATTTCTTAAAAAGTTTTTTTTTAACTAGCTTACTAATTAAAGGGTTTCTGTAAGGCCTTTTATGCCTCCTTAGTTTTAGCTAACATACCCACTACCCCATCTTCCACCCCATTCTCTTCCCCCCCCCCAACTCCTGTATTCCTCCTTTAATACACACTCATTCTATTGGCTCTGCTCCTCTGTATAAACCTAATGCATAGATAAAATGATTTTTAAAGGGGCCTCTGGGAAGGGTGCTTACAGAGAGAAAACTAGTAGAAGGAGTAGGAGGTGGGTGGAAATAAGCAGGGATGGTGAAGATGGGGTTCTTCTTCAAGCCTGTTTCTCCCCCTCCTCCCTGCCCTGCCCTGCCATGCACAAAGGCATGGATTGGCTCTGAGCACACATGCCCAGCTCAGTAACACCTGGACATCTTAGGATCTGCCCTGGTCTTTCTGCTGGCTTAGAGGGGCCCACCCCGTAGATACCAAACCCATCTGTATAGCATTAGAAGTCTCCCTGCTTCCCTCTTGTATACATGTGGGATGGAGTCCTGCCATCCTCGTCCTGAGGAGATTATATCTATATCTCCTCTGCTCAGAGCTTTGCCCTCATTCCCACCTCAGGGCTTGCTGTTCTCTCATTGGACACACCCTTCCGGGTCTTCCCTCTGGCTAACAGGCTTCTCCTCCCTAACAGGCTTTCCCTTGACTGAAGATCTACATGGTACTTGCTGCCTGGTCCCTGTCTACCCTGGACCATGTAGGTCATCTCATAAGCATTAAATTGCAGCATGAGTTCTAGAGGGTTCAAGCTAGATTGAAGCCATAGCACCTTTGACATGTGGTTGGCTCCTGGGGCCCGCGGACTGGATGTCCTCTGTACCCAAACAGCTGTTAATTAGCCTATTCCTCTTCATGGTTGCTCTCCCAGCATGCTGAGCAGACTCTGCCAATGCTAGCCACATACACACATGAATGAATGAATGAATGAATGAATGAATGAATGAATGAATGGTTGACACTATTGGAGGTGACTGGAGGAGTAGCAGATGGAGGGGGCTGGGTGTCAGGGTGTCCAGGAGAAAGCTCAGTCTGAGCCTGGCTGGAGGCCAGGGGTGACAGCAGTGACCTGGCTGCTTCTGCAAGGCTGACCAGCTGGGTGGCAGCTGGGATGGTGGGGAAGCAGCATGGTCAGTGAGACGAAAACAAGTCCCTTATTTATTGTTGGGAATGAATGTCCAACTGTGCAAAAATCCTATTTACCACCAAGACCTATGCAGTGACAAGCACCCAGGGTTACTGTCACTGAACTGCCCTCGCCCCGGCTGAGAGGTGCCATTTTCTAGGACTGCCCACCCTGCCCAGGCATGGCCACCTTGTCTCTGCTGCCACCCTCCTGAATCAGCCACTGTGGCGTCTTCACCCAATGTACCGTCTGTGGGGAACGTCTGCCAAAAGCCAGCCTCCAGCACCATTTTCTTCACCCTCTGCACTGTAACAGGACCCTCAGAGCGACACTTGCCCTGCTTACCTGGCCTCCTGTCTTGAAACCTAAAGAGCCTCTGTGTGCTGTGTATTACAGCCAAAGGGCTTCACCAGCCTGGCAGGGCACATCCCTCGCCTGAGCCCAGTCCTCAGGGCCTGGTCATAGTACAGAGAACCTTCCCTGTGGATCTGCCCCTCAGGTTGGGCTCCTTGGCTTATTGTTCCCTCCTTCCTTTCTTTTTCTGTCTTTCATGTATGTTCTCTCTCTCTCTCTGTCTCTCTCTGTCTGTCTCTGTCTGTCTGTCTCTGTCTGTCTGTCTGTCTGTCTGTCTCTCTGTCTCTGTCTCTCTCTGTCTCTCTCTGTCTCTCTGTCTGTCTATTTCTGTCTGTCTCTCTGTCTCTGTCTCTGCCTCTCTATTTCTCTCTCTCTGTGTGTGTGTGTGTGTGTGTGTGTGTGTGTGTGTGTGTGTGTGTTGTGTACACAGAGGCCAGAGATCAACATCAGAGTGTCTTCCTCAATTGCTTTTCACCTTATTTTTTGAGACAAGGTCTCTCACTGAGTCTGAGTCCCATTGACTTGACTAGATTGGCAGCCAACAAGCCCCAGAAATCTTTCCCAGTGCTGAGATCATAGGCATGGCCATCTCATCTGGCGTATTTATGTGGGTGCTGGGGAATTCAATCATGATGCTTATGTAGCATACTTTACCAGCTGAGCTATCTCACCAGTCCCATACTGCCCACTCCACTTCTCATTGGCTTTGTTATATGTGGAGCTGGATCATCCTGTCTGAAGCATCCTTGCCCTGCCAGGGCCTGGATAGGAAGAGTCCTGAATTGCTCCATCGGGCAGGAAGAAGCTCAAGGCTTCTGGGATATGGGAATCACAGTGGCCATTGCTCCCCACAACAGACCCTGTCCTAGTTTGGACTACTGCTGTGATGAAACACCATGACCAAAAGCAACTTGGGGAGGAAAGGGGTTATTTGGTTTATATTTCCACATCATAGTCCACCACTGAAGGAACCGTTCTCAGAGGTGAGATTTCTGAGCCACAAGAGCCTGGGATGCTCAGTTTCCCTGGTGAACACATACACACGAAGGGAAGGAAGGAAGAAAGGGAAGGAGGGAGGATGGGAGGGAGGAAATGAGGGAGGGAGGAAGGGAGGGAGGGAGGGAGGAAGGAAGGAAGGAAGGAAGAGGAAGGAAGGAAGGAAGGAAGGAAGGAAGGAAGGAAGGAAGGAAGGAAGGAAGGGTCAACTTGGGATGGGATGTGTAAGGATGAGGGAGCTAACTGCAAAAGCAAAACTTGACCTGCTCGCACTGGGGGTGCGGGTGTGGGATGGCCAGAGCAACGGCTTGTATTTGCACTCCGAAGACTTGCGGGAAGGGAATGTCAACAAAGACCACAGTCCTCCTCCTTGCAGCTCTGGGACCCCAACAAAACGCAGGAGAGGACCAGAGACTCTGCCTTTGACAGTCAGCCCAGCCACCCCAGAGCCTGCCTGGGTGTGTGTGCAGTGTTTACCTCCCTTAGAGGGTCCGTTCCACCTGAGGGGGTCCCTGCACGGGCACCTGCTGTCGATGCTGGGCCTTTGGGCTTGGCCTTTTATTGCAGCTGAGTCATCCTGAACACCTGCATCCTAGTGACAGGCACCCTGGAGAGATGCTCCCACCCTTCCTCCAGAGTCTAGGGCAAAAATAGCCAGTCCCATCTCCAAGTGTCTGTGTGAGTCACCCACACCTCCCAGCAAACACCTCTCGGGCTCTTTCCAGAACGGGAGCACCAGGCAAAAATAAACACTTTATTTTTCCTCTGCAGGCTCTGGGAACTGTGTTTAAGAGTGAGTCTGAGAGACAAAATTTGGGTGAGGGGGAGAGTCAGAGTGTGAGCCCTGGGTGTGGGGTCAGAGGGCCAGTGTTTCATTGGTGGGGTCCTGCTCTACTCATGTCATCCAAAGGTGGACCAAAAAGTACCAGGAGGACAAGTTCTGTGGCGAGGGTAAAGCAGCCACTAGATATCTCAAGCCTGACCGGGGAATTCAGGACCCCACATGCTCACCAGCTGGCTGGCTGGTCACCCCAGCTTGCTGTTGTTTCTCAGGTGTCACCTCTGGGAAGCAGCTCTAGGCCAGAGATGCTGTCCTTCTATTGCTGTTCCTGTGGCCCTGGCCTTGGCTGAACTCAGAATTCAGGCTCTGCTGAGTGCCTCTACCCCTGGTGTTCATGATGAGGCTACAGCAGTAGGGTACATGATGGGGAACAGATGTGCCGGGGTCCCTAGCCAGGGTCCCAGAGGCCAAAGCAGTATCCTCCAGATGGAGCTGGCATACTGACTCCATCATGCCCTCCCACAGAGCCACAAAGCCTAGGCATGAAGGTGCAGCCATTGGCCCAGGCTTCTTGGCCAGCAAAGAGCCAGGTCCCCAACCTCATTTTCTCAAGAGTCCATGCCTAGGATTGCACCCCAGACTGGAACCCACTCAACACTGCCTTCGTGCACCCACCTGCCTAGAGTGGTGCCCTCCCCACTTTTGGCTCTTCCAGTTACTCACAGTGTTCACTTCTGGCTTCTCCATGCTTCCTCTCTCCATGCCTATGCAGTCTATACTCTCTTCCTAGACTGTCCTTTCTTGCCAGCTGGCCCAGCAGAGGCCCTTCAGGTTCAACTCATGTTCTTTCCTCTAGGAAGCCTGTCTCATCTCCCATCCTAGAGGCCATGTTTTCTCTTTCTGTGTACAGTCCTTTGGGTACCTTTGTCTTTTTTGTTTTGTTTTTCAAGACAGGGTTTCTTTGTGTAGCTCTGGTTGTCTTGGAACTAGCTTTGTAGACCAGGCTGGCCTCAAACTCTCAGAGATCTGCCTGCTTCTGCCTCTGAAGCACTGGGATTAAAGGCGTCCACCACCTGGCTACCTTTGTCTTTCAACAGGTCCTGCCACTCCCTGACTAGCTCCCTTACCCTTGAGTACCCTGAACCCTGGTAGGTACTTGCTAAATGCATATTGATGGTAACCCCAGATAAGTGACTCTGAGCTAACATACTGGGTTTCATGATGTCCTGTTTTCTATTAATTTACTGGCATCATTTACCCACTGGTGGCTTTCATGACAGTGTGCCTGCTTTCCTTGGAAAGTTATGGGGACTGGCCAAATGAAGCATATACTCGTGCCTGGTAATGTCCATTGGCAAGAACTGAGTGGTCTGCCTGTAGCCTGGGGAAGCCACCTCAGCACTGTCCCTATCACCTGCTCACCCCTGCTGAACCCAGACTGCTATTATGACATTCTTCATCTTATGACATCGTTTGTGGCAATCCAAAGTCTGAGTCAGGAAAGGACACTGAGACAAGTGTTTGGTGCCCAAGGACACACCAGCAATCAGATTCTCTGAATGACCGCAAATGTTCAGGCAGAAGGGACCACATGGACATCACTCCTTGGGACCTTTTCCTGTCAGTTAGAGATGTCTGCCAAGGGTACAGAAAAATCTTAAGTGATGAAGAATTAATAATCAAAACAATTTACATCTTTCCCTAAGTCTGTATATTTGGGGGAATGGCTTAAAACTTGTGTGGTTATTTTTTTTTCTTCATAATGGTGATTTCTGACTTGAGTAACAGGTGTAGAGAGCCCAGGGTGGGCTTAGAAAATTGAGGAACTGAGAACCTGCTTCGAGAAGCTCCACGCTGTGAGGGATTCAGAGCAGGTCTTTATGGAGGGCAGGTCTTTGTGGTATCCCTAGAGACAGTGGGACTCAGAGAAACACCAAACGGCCAGCGTGGAGCTCAGGCCATATGGTGTGGGCTTGAAAAAACCAAGACACCAGCTAAGACCCGAAATGACTGAAAATAACTCAGAAAAGCAAGAAGCTGCTTTGAATGTTTCTCATTTTTCTGCTGGAAGAGTAGGCCCTCATGGCTGAACTTTAACAAATTCGTCACCGTCTTTTCTGGGAAGGACAAGAAAGATGAAGTCATTGGTGGTGTGACAAAACAAAGACACATAGTGTTCCCTCTGCCTTCCCTTAGAAAAGACGAGCACACGGAGAAAGGGCCCTTGTTAGGAAAACTGAGCTGTGAGTGTGAGTGTGTGTGTGTGTGTGTGTGTGAGAGAGAGAGAGAGAGAGAGAGAGAGAGAGAGAGAGAGAGAGAGAGGGAGAGGGAGAGGGAGAGGGAGAGGGAGAGAGAGAGGGAGGGAGGGAGAGAGTGTCTGTGTGTCTGTGTGTCTGTGTGTGTGCACCCCACTCCCAGCAGCTCCACAAAAAATTCTGGGCGCAGTCCCTTTCCCAGGTTACAGCCACTAGGCTAGAGGGGCCATCATCTATTACCAGCACTCAGAGTGTGCACAAAGACACAACCACTAGCCTCCTTCCCTTCAATTTGCTTCTAAGGATTTTAAAACAGTAAGATGAGTTGAAATGAAGCTGATACATCAATCCACCCATCATGTGAGATGTACAACTCAGTGTCTTTTGGTATAGGCTTGGGTTTCCCTCTGATTGCTCAGGGACATACCTGTGCATGTCTATCTTCATGGCAAAACCACTGAGTCTTGGTTATTGTAGCTCTCTCTCTCTCTCTCTCTCTCTCTCTCTCTCTCTCTCTCTCTCTGTCTCTCTCTGTCTCTCTTTCTCTGTCTGTCTCTGTCTCTTTCTCTGTCTCTCTCTGTCTCTCTGTCTCTGTCTGTCTGTCTCTCTGTGTGTGTGTGTGTGTGTGTGTGTGTGTGTGTGCGCGCGCACGTGCGCGTGTGCCTGTATCTGCTTGTGTTCATGTGAGTGCACCTATGTGTGGAGGTCAGAGGTCACCAAGAGGTGCCATTCTTCGCCATGCTTTTTGAGACAGTCTCTCACTGGCTCATCAACTAGGCTAGCTTGGCTGGCCAGAAAGTCCCAGGGACCTGCCTGCCTCTGCCTCCCCAGCCCCGGGATTACAAGTGCTCACTACCACAACCAGCCACCCAGCTTTTGTTTTCTCTAATTGTGATTTCTGAGGTGGAGCTCCAGCTCTCATGCTTGCAAGCCAAGCCCCTTACTGAAGGAGTTTTCTCTGCTATGGTGGCTTTATAGTAAGTTTGCACATTAGAAAACATGGGTGCCCAGTTTTGTTTTCATTCAAAAGTTGGTTACTTGGAGCCCCTTGAATTTCCATATGAATTTTAGGGTCACCTTGTCAAATTTTCCAAAGAAACCCTCCAAGACTATTTCCAAGGGCCATGCAAAACCTACAGATGATTTGGAGGAATGCTCCCTCCCCAACATCAAGGCACTTGAACTTGAGGCATCTTTCACTTCTTTAGATATTCTCCAACTTAAAGTTTTTATGCTATAAGTTTTATTTTTTGGTAATCTTATTTTTCTCTTTATGTGTATTTTATGATTAATGCTATTATTTGATTCATAGAAAACAACTGCATATTTGTGGGATATAATGTGAAGTTCCAATATACGTAATTATCGGATGAGGGTACCTGCCATATCTGCAACCGTAAGTGGATATCATATTGTGAGGAAAATTAAAAAAAAAATCTTCTCTTGCAAGGCAATTGTGTTGCCATCTGCATTCCACAGGAAGGGAAACTGAGGCTTCAGTAGAGCCTACCCTATGCAGCGGGAATGTGGGGTGGTGGGTCTGTCTTAGCCCCTCCTATGGACCAAGACTGGTAATAGGTTTTGAGCATCTTTTGAAGATAGGTTTGGGGTTTCCTAGAGGTAAAGTCTCTGTCTCTGATTGTGCGGAGGTGATCCCCAAGTCCTGGGCAACCTTGAGGTTTCTGAGGCTCCGTCCAACCAGGTCCTTTGATCATGTGCTTCATGACTCTGACTCATGAGCCTTGAGCTCAGGATCTTAGGGTCACTCCATTTCAGTGCCTATAGGCTGAAGGAGTCAGTTCAGACACATTCCCTGGGCTGAACACTCCCTGCGCCACCTTCCCTAGTGTTATTTACATTTTAGAATGGACATTTATCCTCACCATGGTTTCTGTGGGCTCAAGGGTAAAATGTGCTAACTGCATGCTTTTTAAAATGCATTGCAATAAACTCCTGCTAATAACTGAAGGCAGTGACTGATGTGGCATTGTTGTATCTGGGTCTTAGCCTGACCTAGAGAGGCAGCAACTGCTCGACAACAAAGGGTAGATTTTAGACCTTGGTGGATTAGCATCATTAAGAGGATGCCCCTTTGCCTAGGTCTGCATGCAGCAGGTGGGCCTTAGAGGCAGAGGCAAAAGCCAAGGCAGCCCTCCCCACCCTTTGCAGGCTTTTGGCAGACAGACAGTCCCCTGGAGGGCACTTGATCCAGCCACGCTAAGTGCCCACTTTAATCTTGCAAAGATGGGGCCTCACCCAGGTCCATCAATCCTGTCATCAGAATAATGACTTCCGGCCACATCTCTACAGCTCTGGGCTCAGCATGGGGTCTCTGGTCAGCTCAGGAGCTATCTATCACACCCACTCAGCTCTGCCAGGACAGGAAGGGCGGGGGGAGTGTCGTGTGGGCTCAGCTGAGTTATATCAGTGATAGAGGGTTCTGGCGTGTGTGTGTGTGTGTGTGTGTGTGTGTGTGTGTGTGTGTGTGTGAGAGAGAGAGAGAGAGAGAGACAGAGACAGAGACAGAGAGACAGACAGAGAGACAGAGTGAGAGAGAGGAAGGGAGAAAGAGTGGGAGGGAGAGGGAGGGAGAAGGAGAGAGGGGGAGAGGGAAGGAAGGTGGGAGGGAGAGAGAGTCTCTGTGTGTAAGTATATATGTCTCTGTGTGAGTGTGTGTGTCTGTATAAGTATGTATGTCTGTGTGTCTGTATGAGTGTAAGTACGTGTGTCTGTGAGAGGGTGTGTGTATGTGAAAGACAGTGTGTGTGTCTTGTGTGGGTATGTGTGTCTATGTGTGAGAGTGTGTATGTGTCTATGTGTGTGTGTCTGTGTGTGTATGTGTGTGAGTGTTTTCCAAAACACGGATCCAGCCATGATATAATATAGAAACACCACAACTCTAGAGTTGGCAGTCTTGCCACTGGGCAGGGGACAATTCTATCTACCATCTTGGCTTCTGTATAGACCAAAGCCTGGTCTCTGACTCTTGCCTCACCTTAGTCAACCTGGCCTCTTAAAAGGAGGAGGCTGAAGACAAGGCAGAGGAAGTCCAAGAAATAGTAATTTTATTAGTATGTGTGGGGTGGTAGGCAAGACCCTGGCAGGGATAAAGAAGAGCAGCCAATTAGAGTTACTTCCAGAAACATCTTCTGGAAGATGCATTCAGAGTCCTCTGTGCACTGGAGCTCTGCCTGCTTTTTCTCCTCCCAGCCTTGTCTCTGTCACTTATTCAAGCTGAACTCACTGAGTGCCCTGCTGTTCTCCAGTAGCTTTCCTGAGGAAACAGGCTGCTAATTGTCTCCACTTTTAGCCTCATCTAAGCTCCAGCAATGAAGGCCCTCAGAGCATGCCATTGCTCGAACCTCCCAGTCAGGCTGCAGGAAACATGGGCACACAGTGAGGCTAGTGTTGGGTGAGCCCTGTGTGTCACAGGAAGAGCCTTGCTTGCCTCTGGGTCCCATGCCAAGGCTTGGCCTGCTGCAGCTGCCCAGGGTCGCAGCCTCCATGGCTTCTGCCTGCCCAGCATCTGTTCTCTCTCCTACAACAGAACCATTTGTCCTTCCTCTCTGGCCTAAGACAGAAGGACACACGGTCCCAATGCCAATGGAAATGAGTCGCCTGGGTCTGCACTAGTTTGAGATGGACATGAGATCCAGGTCTGGGTGTTAATTGGTCTGTGGGTGCTGAGCCTATCTCCTGCTGAGGTCAAGGGAGGAAGAGGAGGTGAGAGTGAAGCCAGTGCGCCTTGTTGGGAAAGCCAAGGGTCAGAGAGGCTGACACCACTTTGACATCCACCCATGCCTGAAGTCTAGACTCCCTAGTCACAGAAGTGTATTTATGAAGAAAGAGATTTTCCTTTCATGCTTAAGTTTGTTTGAGTCCCGCTTCCACACTTGTAATAGAATCCTAGCACCCAGGCTCTAGAACTAGCATGCTTTCTGGAAAGTGCAATTGCCATCCATTGGGTCTACACTGAGTCAGGTGTGGACTGTGGGAAGTTGTCTTCACCTGTTTTCTGCCTCTATAACAGAATACACAAGACTAGGTAATTTATAAAGAGAAGTTTATGCTGCCTCATGCTCCTGAAGCTGGAGAAGTCCAGGAATATGGTTCTGCTCCATCTCATGGTGGGAAAGAAGAAGGGGCAGGGGCATGTGGGAAAGACAGACTTCCAGGGGCTGCTTTGCTTTATACCTATTTTGTGGCGATGAATTCACTGAGAGAGTTTACTCGGTGCTGCTAGAGGGGAATTATCTCTCCATGAGGACAGACCCTCACCAGGAGACAATGGGTCAGAAAGAAAGAAGCTAGTCCGTGGACCAGGGATGCAGAGCAGGGAAGAGGAGCTTGAGGGCATGAAAACCCCCAGAGTGTGGTAATCTCGGGCTTTGAGGATCCCCCCAACCTACAACCACAGCAACTCTGGAGAATGGCATGAAAGCAGAAGCCAGCTGGAACCTTTGAGCCTGGACCCAGTAATTATCCTGAGAACCTAATTCAGACAGAAGATGGCTAATGCAGCAGCTGTCAACCACAAAAAACAAACAACAACAACAAAACCCTGACCACAGCACTGAGCAGTGAGAAGCAACTAGTCCAGCCTGGGTGTGGGGTAAGCACGAAACAGCCCACAGCTTCAGAAGGAACACTGGGACCTGGGGCAGAATGGCTGAACAGGTCACCGAGAAAAGCCAAGCCAGTCCAGCTATGCATATGACAGACTCTTCCTGACAGGAAACCATGCGCCTCCTTGCAACCCAGAGAAAAGGTCAGGGTGTCTTCAGTGACCTGGGTGTGGGAGGAGAGAACTTTATTTTCTGGTTTCCCACTCTGCATTAATGACTTTTCCTCCAACAATGAGCTGGTATCATTTTTACAAACAGAAAAATAGAAAGGTGCGCTCGGTTTGGGCAGGGGTGGGATAGGGAGAGGAGAAAGGAAGGAAGAAAGACAAGGAAAGTGAGGGGGTGATGAAGGGGGGTTGCACGGTTTCACAGCAGCCCGGACTGTCTGGGCTCCCACCAGGAGGAGGCAGCCTGCCGGCGCTGAGACGTCAAGCGGCTCTGGGGGGAAGCCAGCCAGCCAATTACTCTAAAAGGCAGCAGCTGTAGTTCCCTCTCCCTCCAGCCACTTATTACTCTGCAGAGGTAATAACACATCGGAGTATTTAGGGCACATTTGAGTATGACAAAGAGCAGGGATGATGGATTCCAAGTCATTTGTCAAAGTAGGAGCTGGCATGAAAGGTAGCCCCTAGCCGCCTACAATTACAGCTACCCTGGGCGCCCCCTTTTCTGAACCCAGCGCCCCATCACAGCTGCCCTTTGATATGAGTTCCAGGGCCCTCAGTAGTCAGAATACTAACCAGCAACGGCACTGTACTGTATAGTATGCAGAGTCAGACTGAAATGTGCACCCCTCCCATTAGAGTCTGCAGAATTGGGATGGCATGTGCACCCCTCTACAGTGTGCGGTGACAGACTGACAGGAGATGCTGCTGCTGCTACTGGGTCCTAGGTTTCCTCATACACAGTTAAGGAACTAAGCCGATATCCCAGGCTGGCCACTAGGCCCTGTACGAGTGTGCTACTGCCCAAGGGTCAGACAAACCCACACATCTCCAGTACCTCTGGCTCCACTTTCAGACTCAGTTGTTAACTGTACAGCAGGGGCTACTTATACAATATACGTATAAATAGAAAACAACTGTTTTCAACTATTCAAAAACCCACTGGTGTCCCTTTCCACTAAGCTCTGGGTTCCAACCATAAGGAAACATGAGTAAGAATCACCATGAGTAAGAATCATTGCTGTATATACCAACTTTCAAGTTTTAAACATGCTGTACCCAGCTGAGGGCATTCCCTGAACACAGAAGGAAGATGGTGAGCCCTGCATGCCTGACACCATGAACACCAAGATGGGCCACAGGAAAGCAGCTGCTAGGGATCTGCCGGGCCACACCCATCGGGGACTCACAGTTAGTAATCAGGACTTTTTCCCCACCAAAATATATGTCCCTAATCCAGAAATCTGAACTGCTGCGATCTGAATTCTTTGTGTGTCAACATGGAGCCATAAGCAGAAAGCCCCACCCTGGAAAGCGCGCACATGCATACACACACACACACACACACACACACACACACACACACACCACGTAACATTGGTTAGCATCACTTCCAGGAGGCATATTCAAGTTATTTACAACACATGAGTGAGTCTTATGTTGGCACCACTATGGAAGTGTAAATATTTCAAAATCTGAAAAAACAATTGGAAATTGGAAGCACTTCTTGGTCCCAAGTATTTTGGCCATTTAGCTGGGCAGCGGTGACACATGCCTTTAATCCCAGCACTTGGGAGGGAGAGGCAGGCTGATCTCTGTGAGTTTGAGGCCAGCCTGGTCTCTACAAAGCGAGTTCCAGGGCAGTCAGAGCTGCTACACAGAGAAACCCTATCTTGAAAAACCAATAATATATATATAATATATATATATATATTATTGACAATTTCAAGCAAATAATTATAATGTAGTGTGGGGTTTACAGATACATGGACTGGAGTATGTGATGGTGACAGCACTGTGATAGCTGGATTGTGTTTCCTACATAGAAGACAAGCTAAGTCCCAGCCCTCACTATCTCAAAACAGGGCTTCTTTGGAAATAGGGCCATAGCTGACATAATTCCTTAAGATAAACCCATACTAGAGTCCTTCAGAGAAATGGAACATCTGGAGACACAGGCATACAATGATGAGAGACTGGAGTACTGTGGCTTCACATCAAAGAATACAAGGAATTTCAGGGAAGCCACTGGAAGCTAAGAGGAGAGCAGGAAAAGGCTGATTCCCCTTCAATTCCAGAGGCACTGTAGCTCTGCTGTCACCTTTAAAAATAATACACACACACACACACACACACACACACACACACACACACACACACACACACATATGCATCCAGGTGCTCACAGAGGCAGAAGAGGATACCAGATTCCCTGGATCTGGGTTCAGGTGGTAGTGAACTCCCTGACTTAGATGCTGTGAACTGAACTAGCCGTCCTCTACAAGAGCAATTAGTGCTCTTAATGACTTAGCCATCTCTCCAGCATTTGTCTTGCTTTGGCCGTCTAGCTTTCTTTCATGACTGTGAGAGAACACATGTCTATTGTCTTACGGCATTCCAGTTTGCAACACTTAATTAGGGCAGTCCTAGAAAAATGACACATGTGCAAGGCCAAGAGCCTTTGGAAGCATGCTGGCACAGGACTCACGCAGCCTATCAAGGAGTACAATATCATTTTAAGGCCAGTTGTGCTAAGTTAATGATGTTGCAGCAGGGAGAAATCTAAGATGGCCCCAGATTCCCACCCTTGTCTTGTATTATCCCCTCTTCTTGAGTGTTGGCAGGACCTGTCAATATGATGGATATCACTCCTGTGATTAGGTTATGTTCTCTGGCAAAGATGAAGGGAGTTTTGCAAATTGAATTAAGGCCCTTCATCAGTTGACTGAATTAATCAAGAGGGAGATTGTCTTCAGCAAACCTAACCTGAGAAGGTGAACTTTGAAAGAAAGTCTAGACCAAGGCTCTCATCTTAAAGAAGCAAGCTTCCATGAACTGGGCAGCAAAAAAGAAAAGAGAAAGAAAAGAAAAAAAATCACCAGCTGAGTGAGCTTGGAAGGAGAACCTCAGTCTCAGGTGGGACCCAGCCCCAGCCCCAGCCCCAGACTAATGAGACCATAATAGAAGGACTTGAATAAACTGAACACCCGATTCTTGGAAACTCAAATAACAAATGTGTGTTTTAACATTATGAAAGAAGAGATAACACATTTGCAGGTGGGGAATGTAGGAGGACTTTGTGGGTAGGAGGATGGGAGAGATGTACATACAGGGGTCATATATGAAGCTCTCAAAACTAAAGTTATAAAAGTAAATAAGTAAATGTATGTTTTAGATTTTAAAGATGGCTGAATGTTTGGGTAGCTTGTGTGTATTATGTCCCTTAAGCACCAAAACAGAATGATAAAGGGCTAAAGTGAGGCAAGAAAGGATATTAAATAGAACCACAAATACCTAATTAACTCAAAAGATGTTAGAAAAATATGATAAAAGGAAGCTCATGGAATAAATAAAAATAGATTGAAGGAGATTGGAGAGATGGTACAGAGGGTAAAAAATATGTGAGCTCTTATAGAAGGCCTAGGCCTGATTGGGTCTATTGCAGCCATCTATAACCACAGCTCCTGGGAATCTGATGCCCTCTCTTGGCACTTCAGGTACACACACACACACACACACACACACACACACACACACACACACCCCCACCACCACCACCACCACCACCACCACCACCACCACCACCACCACCACCACCACCACCACCACCACCACACATGTGCATGGACACACATACACGTTCACAGACACACACTGAAGTGAACTTAGCATATAACTAAACCATTTTACTCATAAGCATTTATCTAAGATAAACAAAATCCTATGTTCACACAAAGACTGTCCATCTCAGCTTTTATCTATCATCTACCCAACCCACATCTTCATCAATAGGTATAATGGCTACAAAGATTAGTTTCTTATTGCTGTGTAATTAATGAACACATATATAATGATTTAAAAACAAAGCAAATTCATTGTTTCTTAACCTCCTGCAGGCTGGGATCCTCTGCTCATATACACAAGCAGACTAATATTAGGAGGCTGGCTTGGTACTTCCAAAACTCATGTTGAAGCTTGGTCCCCAGTGTACCAGCATTGAGAGATGGCAAGCTCTTTAAGAGATGGTGGGGCTGTGAGACGGGGTTAATGACTTTCTCCATTGACTAGGTTAGTTACCACAGCAGTGGGTTGTGGTAAAGTAAGTTTCTGGGCTTCTGTCGCTTCCGTTATTCTTCCTTTCCTCCTGCTTTCTACTGTGAGCAGATACAGCTCCAGACCCTCTCTCACCATTATCTCAGCAGAGCACAGCACCTCACCGTGAACTTCCAGCTCCTGGAACTGAGAGCTGAGGTGAGTAAATCTCTTTTATTGATAATGTTTCCCACTGTTGGATATTGTGTTACAGCAACATAAACTGGACAGAGACAGGCTGCTGTCTCACCTACAGCAGGGCCCTCTTTTCATGCCCTGACAGTTGTAAGGTCTGAGGTCCTCGGGTTTAAGAAGCCTCTCACTGCCCACATGCCATGGTAGTTTGCGTTTTTCAAGACAGAAAAGAGAATGTTCGGAGGTTTCAGACCTGTTCTTTCAAGGGTCCGTCTGATTCCCTCTGTTTCCCTTTCTGTTAATTCAAAGCAAACCAACTACTGACCTTAACACTGGCAGAAACTGTCGGCCACATAGCATACCTAAAAGACAAATATCAGATGCTGCAGCATCTGATGTGTGCATCATGGGGTAGGGACCTTTCTTTCTTCTTTTCTTTTCTTTTGTCCCAGTGCTGGGGATCAAATCAAAGGCCATGTACTTGTCTTCTTGAGGCAGCAATATGTTTTTTCTTGTCTATTTTAAAAAAGATTCTTTAAAAATGTGTGGGGTGTGTGTGTGTGTGTGTGTGTGTGTGTGTGTGTGTGTGTGTGTGTGTGTGTGTCTACTACAAAGACCAGAATAGTGTGCTGGATCCCTCTGAAGCTTGATTTACAGGTAGCTTTGAGCTGCCCCAACTGGGTGCTAGGAACTGAACCCTAGTTTTCTGCAAAAGCATCAGGACTGTCAGCCCAAGGAGGAATCTTAAGGACCACTGCAGAATGCTGCCAGCCATGATAAGGAAATTGTTACACATCTATACAATGAAAATACTATTTGACAATGAAGAGGTAGAAATTCTTGATACATATAAGAATGAGAACACCGTAGTCACCCTTTATATATGATTTTACTTTCTGCAGTTTTAGTTACCCATAATCAACCACAATCTAAAAATAATAAATGAAAAATTCCATAAGCAAGTTATCCATAGCATTGACTTTGAAGCCCACTCTGGGTGTCATGGTCAAATTTTGTAGCATTACATTCAGTGTTACCTGGGACATGAATCTTGCCTTTATGCCTTTGAGGTGTATCCATGCCATATATGCTACCCACCCATTAGTTACTTAGTATCCATTCCAGTCACCACAACTGTTGCTGGTATAATGCTTCTATAGCCAGTTTCTGACATCCAACTAGAGTCTTGGAGCATACTCCTTGTGATAATGGGACACTAGTGTGCTTGAGGAAAGCGTCGAGAATACTTTCACAAATGCTGTATGTTGAAATATGTCATGAGAACATATTGCATGCTAATATAACTGTTTTTATAAGGTTTATAAATCTGATGTAGGATAGAGTTTGAAAACGTTTTATTTTTTATGTTTTTATTTTACATACATTGGTGTTTTTCCTGCATTCGTGTCTGTGTGAAGGTGTTGGATCCTTTGCAACTAGAGTTACAGACAGTTGTGAGATGCTAAGTGGGTGCTGGGAATTGAATCCAGGTCCTTTGGAAGAGCAGCCAGTGCTCTTAACTGCTGAGCCATCTCTCCATCCCCAGAATTAGAGAACTTTAAACATGTATTCAACTCTAATTTTTTTTATGAAATCCAAGTACAGATCAATTACTTTTGATGAAAACAGCCTTGGAACAGGGGGTGCTGTACACACAAAAACATCTGATCTTTTCAGTGTCTTCAAAGAGATCTAAAGTAAATCCCTGCTGGCTTTCATACTGTCCTTATTGGGTGATAACTTCTTGAATGCATACCAGTTTAAATAAAATGTACTAGTAATATTATTTTTTAAATATTCATTTAATCCTGGGCGTGGAGGTACACACCTTTAATCCCAGCACTCAGGAGAAAGATGCAGGTAGATCTCAGAGTTCAAGGTTAGCTGGTTTACATAGCAAGTTCCAGAACAGTCAGGGCAACACAGAAAACCCTGCCTCAAAAAAACCAAAAATATTTTAATATTTATTTCTGTGTATTTGTGTATGGTGTGTATATACATAGTCACATGTATGTTCATATGATATATGTATACATGTTCAAATGTTCATATGTGTGAATGCATAGGAAGGCCTATGATTGGTGTCTTCCTTAACACTTTTTATATACTGAAGCAGGGTCTCTAACTTGAACTCAACTCCCCTATTGAGCTAGTCCAGGTATCCAGCCTGCTCCAAACTTCCCTTGATTCTGCCTCCTGAGTGCTGTCATTACCAGCAGCCTTCATGCCCACCATCACTTCTGAGGGTGCTGAGAATCAGAACTCAGGGTCTCATGCTTGCTTGACAAGGGCCTTATTCACTGAATCAATTCCCCAGACCTCAGATCTCCTTCTTAATTCAGCTACTAGAAAAGTTCAAGTCACCCGTGGGCTACACATGTTATTTCTACTGGACGAGACCTCTGTGGGTCTAACTTCTGTGGAGGGGATGCACAAGGGACAGATAGATGGCTTCAGTGACTGGCATTCCAAGAATACAGACAACCAAATCCAGAAGTATGGGATTCTCTCTAAATGCCCCTATTTCTTTAACAAATCAGTGGCCTCGAGACCAGAGACAAACAGGGAAAGAGACTTAAGAACGATCAAAAGCAAAGGCCACACATGGAATCTGAAATCATTTCTGGTTGGAATAAATCAGCTGCAAAAAGGTATTAGGGGGCTGGAGAGATGGCTCAAGGGGTAAAATGCTCGCTGTGCAAGTGTGAGCTGATCCTGAAGCCCCAGAATCCATGTAAAGAGCTGGGTATGGTGGTATGCATCTGTGATCCCAGTGGATCTACTGTGAATGAGAAGTGGATGCAGGAGAGTCTTTGGAAGCTTGAGGGGCAGCTAGTCTGCTGTACTTAGCAGTGAATGACACGAAAAGAGACCCCATTTCAAACAAGATGGAAGGCAAGGCAAACACTTGAGGTTGTCCTCTGATCTCTGCATGCATGGAATGGCGAGTTTGTACTCATGCTCACACATAGAAATCTACACAGAGAGGGAGGGAAGGAGGGAGAGAGGGAAGGAGAGGGAGGGAGGGACGGAGGGAAAGACAGAGACAGAGATTTCAAAATTCATTTTTAAATAACTGGGGCATGACTGCCATGGTTTGAGTGTGGTCCACACCCAAGGATTATGTTTCAGTAACAAATCCCTAAAGCCATATACAGATGGTATTAGATGGTACTTGAAAGTGTAGCCTTTGAGAGGTCATGAAGGTTAGATGAGACTGAAGATTGGCCCTATGGTGATATTAGGATCTCTAAAGGGAGAGGAGGAGAGATCCTAGTTGACACAGTTTTTCTGCTTCTCTGTGAGAAATCCTCAGCGATTCTGCGAGGGAAGACCCTCACAGGACATCAGCTGCTGCCAACCCCATGCTTTGGGTTTCCCAGCCTCCAGAGCCACGAGCCACGAGCCAAATAAACTTTTAGTCATTATGTGCTATACTATTTGATCTTAGGCATTGTGTTCCAATATTATTAAATTATTTCCAGTATTAATAAATTATTACCACTTTCAAGAAATACATCAAGAATACAAAAGGTTATGAAAATACAGTTGCTGTGTACCCAAAGATGCATATCTGAGGCCTCAGAGGACTTGAGATGGGACCTTAGACTTGCTTTAAGGAGCTAAGTAGAGGCACACACCTTTAATCCCAGCATCCAGGAGGCAAAGGCAGGCAGATGTCTGTGAGTCTGAGCCCAGTCTGGTCCACTAAGTAGAAATGCAACTCAGGGAAGGTGAGTGTAGGAACTACAGAGATGGCCCAGTCAGTAAAGTGCATGTCAGAAAGACCTGAGTTTAGACGTCCAGCATCCACATAAGACTCCACTAGAAGCAACGATGTGTGCCTGTGGCCCCAGAACTGAGGAGCAGAGCCAGGGTTTCCGGGGTTCAATGGCCAGTCAGTGCAGCTGAACTGGTGGAAATAGGGGAATGTTATCCATCTCAAACCCTGGCCTCTTCATGTGCTGCACACACATGCACAAGTGTTCATGTGCACATGCATACACGCACACGCGCACACGCACACATGCACACACACACACCAGAAGGCAAGCTGGGAGCTGATATCTGTGGGAGCTGGGGGATGGGAACAATGTGACTGATATTCAGTCTATTCTCTCCATGTGTTTGAAATGTTCTGTAAGAAAAGGTTGGGGGAAGAGGGTCTATGACTTTCTTCCTGCAAGTCTTGGCAGGCCTTGATGCTGTGTGACCTTGGGCTTTGGCAGGCAGACCTGCTGAGTCCTGGTCCCTGTCTGAGCTGGGGAAAAGACAGTAGCAGGAGGGGATGCTAGGCTCCCTGTTGCTCTCTCTCCTCATTAAGGTGAGTGGCAGCCCTGCTGATCATGTTCATTATGTGAAATGTGCCTCTGTCAACGACTCTGCACATGAAATTGGTTATGGCACAATAACCTAATTTGTTCCTCCTTCTTAGACTTGCTGTTTGCAAAATAGAAGTACATTTTCCCATGCAAACGTTTCAGAGCAGCAACCCGAAGCACTTGGCGCCCCTTCCATCACCCGGAGTGCTATACAATTTGGCTGTGCTCGTGCCCAAACATCTGTTTGCAAACCGCAGGCCACTGGGGACCTGCAATTCTTGTCCCCTGAGCAGCTGTCACACACTCTGTCATCTCAGCCTCTTTAAACCTTTCCAGCTATCTGCCTTGCACAAGCTCACAAGACCTCTGTGTGTGTGCACCATTTTTTTTTTATTTTTATTCTTAAGGGGCTTGTCAGAGCAGACCCACTGCCAGAAGCACTAAGCTGGAGAAAGCCCTGGTGTGGTCCAGACAAACCACTTCCCAAATGACTGGTGGGGGCTGCTGCCAAACACTGAGGTGCTGGGAAGTTAAACCATTTGATGGGAATTTGTCACCAATAGAGAGAAAATCCCTCGGGGAGGGGCTGCTACAGAGTGTTATTGAACTCCAAAGACTCAGAGCCAGCCTAACTGTCCCCAACCCATAAGCAGAGTGGTCATGGCCTGGGAAGTGAGACCTGCCTTTCCAGGCATGTCTCCAGTCTGTTGTGGTTCACAGCCTCAGGTCCCACTTCTGACTTCTCTACCAGCCCCTCTTGTAAATGGAGTTTGCTGGGGGTGGGGTTGGCAGGGAACCATGATATGACTGGTTGAGGGAGGATACAGATAATGATCACCACAATACAGTGGGGTGGTGGGAAAGGACATCAGTGCTCTATAGCACAGTGGGGTCACTCAGTCTACAGCAATTAGTTCAGTATGCTTCAGTGGCTAGAGAGGAAGGGTTTGAATGATCACACTGAAGAGATGGATGGGAGAACCCCTGGTTTGATCACTGCACACTGTGTCTGGACATGGTAGTCTGGTGTTGCATTCCATAAGTAAATACTAATAAGCCAGTCTAAAAATAAATATTTTAAAGTCAAAAAAAGAGAGAAGGCCCAGAACCACCTGCACATTTGATAAACCAGCTCATCCCAGCCATTCAGGATGGTGATGATGGAGTGGTCCAGGGCTTGATGCAGAGTAAGTACTGAGATCAGGGTCTTCCATGCTGGATCTAACCATCACTCCTTCCTTCCCCAGATGCACATATTTGGTTTGACTTCTGTTTGACTTTTGAGGGCAGCTGGGGCATCATTATCCCATATCAGCTTCCTTTAAGTTGATCCCCATTGCAATACCCCCACCACACACACACACACACACACACACACACACAAATACCTTGGGTCTACACCCATAACCTACTGCAAACAGGCCCAGTGAGCATGCAACTTCATTAGTCAGTGGTGTCCAAAGTGAGAACAGTCTATGGAGAGCATGGGAAGAGGGTGTAGGGACTATCTCAATATGTGATTATAGACTGAAAGTCCCAAGTGTGGACTGCTCCAAAATCCAAAGCATTTTGAGCAAGTGGAAAATTCTCCACCTGATGTCACGTGATAGGTGCAGCCAAAATGACCATACACTAAAAATACTGTATAAGAAACTTTCAGGCTACATGTTCAAGCTGTATGAGAATTTCCTGTTTGAATCTGGATCCTATTCTCAACATGCCTCATTAGGTATATGTAAATAACCCCCAACGAAAACCATTAAACATATAAACTTCAGCTTTCAGGCATGTTGGAGATGGTCAACCCATGCTTGTTGAAAGGATTGTGTTCATATTCCTCATGAATGTTTAGCTTATGTCATGAATCACAGTAGCAAATTAGAAACCTGAGAGATCCTGGCTATTCAAGCAGTAATTGTCATTAGTCATTGTCTTAGTTAGTGTTTGTTTTGATGAAACACCATGACCAAATGACAAGTTAGTGAGGAAAGGGATCTTCAGGCTTACACTTCCACATCGCTGCTCATCAGCAAAGGAAGTCAGGACAGGAACTCAAACAGGGCAGAAACCTGGAGGCAGGAGCTGACGCAGAGGCCATGGAGGGTGCTGTTTACTGCCTTGCTCAACCTGCTTTCTTATAGAACCCAGCACCACCAGTCCAGGGATGGTATCACCCACAATGGGCTGGGCCCTCCCCCATAGATCACTAATAATAAAATGCCCGACAGCTGGATCGTATGGAGGCATTTTCTCAATTAAGGTTCTTTTCTCAGATAATTTTAGTTTGTATGTCAAGTTGATATAAGACTAGCCAGCATAGTTGTTACCTATGCCCTTATCCCAGATCTAAAATGTATGACATTAAATTTTCTTATTTTTAAATTAAAATAAATTAGTTATTAAGGTGTGGGTGTGTGGTGTATTCATGGGTATGCACATGTGTACATGTGTGGAGGCCAGAAGCAGATATTGACTGTCCTCCTCTATTGTTCTTTGCCCGATTTCCTGGAAACAGGGTTTTTCAGTGAACCTGAAACTGTCTGGCTAATGCTCTCCCTGAGATAAACCTGAAACACTGTGGTTACAGGCATGCCCACCACACCTGTCTGTGTTGGGGACTCAGTTCTAGGACTTAAACCTAGGACTTCGTGCGTATACAGCAAGCACTCTCACTGAGCCATATTTAGCTATTAAAGCACCTTTTATGAATAAAAATTATAAACATTTATGGCAAATGACATGCTGTTTGATAGAGGTATGACAAGATCAAGCTAATCGTGTATCTTGTTATATGGAATTTTAAAAATTCATTTATCAAACATTTTCTCTCCAGAGAAGGCATTTCCTAAACACCACATTTCAAACGTTGGCTTTTACATCTTACAGAAATGATGTCATCCTGTGTACACGGTGTATGTACAATTACATTGCTTCCAGTTGTTGCTATGGAGAGCTGGGTCCTGTAACTCTCACACACAGTTCTACGGTGGACAGACTCGGGGAGAGAGGGCAAGAATAGTGCTTTGCAAGTATATGCAGCAAGGACCAATTGTGCTAAGTGATTTCACAAACTGGTTATAGAAATCTACACCCTTACCCCCAAAAACTAAGAGTTTCTGTCACCCACACTCTCTCCAGTATTTAAATTGCCAGATGTACTGATTTTTACTGACAGAATGAAGGTGTGATGGAATGTCTTTCTTAAATATTTGGTAGATTTCACTGTAGAACGCTCCTGGGCCTGACATTTTCTGTCCTGAAAGAATTTTAATTATAAATTCAATTTCTTTAATAAAAAATAGTATTGTGCAGATGTTCTCTTTCTTATGTTACTTTTGATAAGCTACAACTTTCAAAGTATTTGCCCCTTCTACCTAAAGTACCAAAGTCTTAATATACTTCTAAAAAGCCTTGTTGTCCTGTTCGTTCGTGTGTGTGTGTGTGTGTGTGTGTGTGTGTGTGTGTGTGTGTGTGCAATTTGCAATGATATCCCCATTTTCATTCTTGATAGTGGTGACCCCCCCCTCTCTCTGTCTCTGTCTCTCTCTGGTCAGTCTGACTAACTTTATTAACCTTTTCCAAAGAGAATTTCTCTGCCTTTTTCCCCCTTTATACATGTCCATTTTCATAAGATAATGCTCGCAAAGACCTGGCACACTGCATAGTAGGGAGTAGGTCTCAATAAACACACTACTACAAAGCAACATTTAACTATAAACATTCCAAAGTATTGTTTACATTTCCTAAGATCCAGCATCAACACCAAACATACAGCCAGATGCTCTTGGCTAGAGGCTGACACTGCTGACACTGATGGAATTCCCTTTAAATCTATAATGGAATGACAAAGTCACTCTCTCTGTGGCCAGCCCAGCTCCCAATACCCCGTCAACCCTCCTTAATCTCTCTGGAACCATAGTGCCTTTCTTAGAGTCTCAGCCAAACTAACACAAGGAGGAGTTTACCTTAAATACTCGGGAGTACTCATGTTTCGAATGCACACCTTATGAATTACTCAACAGTAATAATCAGTGCTGGGTGTAGGGGAGCACTGATCCTGAGAAACAGAAGGAAGACTGTGATAGAGTCCAAGATGCTGGTCAGAGCAGCCGTGGCTTCAGGTGATGGACACAGAGTGGACAGGAAGGTGTCTGAGAATCCCCAGCCTAGTTACTTCCTCTTACACCCCTCCCCAATCCTTTTGGGGAGTTTACATACCCTCACAGCTGCTTGACATTCTAAACCCTGAAAAGAAGCCGTTTGCCTGGTTACAACAAATTTAGAGAACCTGGAACACCCCATGCCCTGTGCCGTAGCTCTCAGATGCACCAACATACACAAAGTGTGGCTGCAGCTCATGCTCCCAAGGTGATGGATAAAAAGGATGGCAAAGACCCCTGCCCCCATCCTCCTTCTCTTTCCTATAAGGGTTCCTTGGGACTAGAGGGGTCTGGATGGAGTGTTGAGGAGGCAGCTTTCCGTTATCTTTAGGGACTGCTTTGAATAAGCCTGGTTCCTTCATGCTAATGCTTGTCTCTTGATGGTTTGTTGGCTTTCAAGGGGTGGACTTATTCCAGTAACACTCTCAACTCATTCAGTAAAAATACTGAGCAGTGAGCCATGGCTAATATTCCCCACTGTTCTAAGAACTGGCAACTTTAGCCAGACTACACCATTCTTTATGATGTTTTCCCAAGTATCTCTCTCTCCTTGCCTCCTTCTGCCATGGAATGACCAGGCACATTGTTAACTTTGGAACAAAGGTAAAGATGTCCACTGCATCCAACATTTAATACTGAATCAGAGGGATTCACTTATTTGTTGTTTATGTTTTATGCATTATGCAGGTGCTCATAAAGGTCAGATGAGGGCATTGAATCCCCTAGAGCTGGAGTTACAGGTGGTTGTGAGCCACCTGCTGTGGGTGCTGAAATTCAACTTGGGTCCCATGGAAGAACAGAGATGCTCTTAACCTCCGAGCCATCTCTCCAGCTCCAAATGAAAGTGGTTAACTAACTTAATTAGATGAAAGTAATAAATTACTAGAAATTAGTAAAGAAGTGTGATATTGTTGTGTTTGTAGATGCAAAATACCCAAGCTATCTACAAAACCATTACAAAACAAATAAATAAAAATGGTAGAAAAAACACACCATGTGCAGAGATAATAACCAGTTAGGGGATACAATGGAAGGAAGAAATATTTATGACAATGACAAGCCTGGTGAAATTCTCCTGAGTGAGGAAATGTGAAACCTTGCCCAAGGACAACTTCACCTGTGGAAGTGACCTTGAGGAAGAAAAACATCTATGATTCCCATGACTGCATAAAGATATCAGTTCCAGAAGCTGAGATAGAAATATAGCAGAGAAAAAGTAAATGAAGCTGGTGAAGCGTTTGCCTTCCAAACACAAGGACCAGAGTTTGATCCTTGGAACTCACTTTTTTTGTTTTTTTAAACCAAGCATGATGGCATGTGCCTTTAATCCCAGTACTAGGGAGGCATGAACAGGACATAGCCTTGAGGCTCGCTAGCCAGACAGCCCAGCTTAGTTGGCAAGCTCCAGGCCTGTCTCAGGAACAGTAATATGGAGGGTTCCTGAGGAATAGCCCTCAAGGCTGTCCTTTGGCTTACACACACACACACACACACACACACACACACACACACACACACACACACTGGAACATGTATACATGTGCAAACACACCAATATGGTCCAGTTCCAAATATCAACACTATGGAATAGCTAGAAACCATTTGAAAAAAAAAGTGACAGCAATTAGCCCTACCAGACACAGAAACAGTGAGGAGAGATTTTTGTTCAACTGCTTTCCCTGTACCATGGTCCCGAGTACAATTTTTCTTCCCTTTAAATAAAGGTAAATAAAACAAATACTTTAATGAATTGAAGATAAATACAGCCTCATGAATGCCTGTAACTCTATCTTCAAGGGATCCAACATCCTCTTTTGACCCCCACTTACACACATCCACAAAAAGACACATGTACACAACACACACATATAAAGTAAATCTTAGAGAAAATCTGAGGAAAAGAGGAACTCAAAATCCCAGAAAAAAATCAAAGGTCCCACCCACAAGACACAGTAGAATGATGTGTAGTAGTGGAAAACAACCAGAAAGGTCTCTTCAGGCTGTGGAGAGCTGATTTTTAGGAGGCATTTTATGACAATACAAAGGGGGACGTAACATACGCTAATATGACTATAAATGGCTTATTTGGTAAAAAGAAACATGGATAGGTAATCTAGGAGCCATTTAAAATGGTTACATCTGATGGGGAACAGGGACAAAGACACAGGTATGAAACCATATCTCTAAATGACTTATAAATATAGCTTTTGTATAGCTGTGACTTTTGAGTCATAAAAATATCTTACAGTTTCAAAAATAAAGTTGTATCATGAAGACAAAAGATGTGAAAAAAAAAACAGGCTGAATGCAATTAGAAATGCACAGTGCTGTATCAGACTGAAAACAGCGCTCAGAGTTCTGGGTGCACACCCAGGGATATCTGAAACTTAATGTAGTAGTTTTGGGATGGTAGTGGTTTACACTATTTAATTCTAAAACTATCTGCGTGTTCTAGGATGTAGCAAATGATCAAAGGATGTAGTGATGCTTTGGGAATCAGGCTGTCACTGTGAGAAAAGAGATAAACATTTTTAAAGACGCTACTTAACAGTGTTAGTAGACTCGATGACACCAGGGTGGCCATGGGCACACTTAACCTAGGTGATGGTTTCTAGGTCCCTCACCTCCCACTTAAAGCAGCAAAGGCCTCTTTGGGAAATGGCCAACTCTAAGTTTGGTCCAAGTACAAATGTGAGTGCTGGATCAGCGCTCCAAGACACCTAAAGACAAGTGAGAAGGTCCCAGAGACTGGACCTAGGCCAAACGCCCAGCATCTCATTGGACCTCTGCAACCCCGCCCATGGTCATGCGCCTCCTACTGGACCGGAGTGGGACAGCATTTGACCCAGGCTCCCTTTCCGCCTGAGCTCAACTCACTCTTGCTCTCTTCATGGCTCTGGTTTTCCCAGGACAAAGGCCTTTGAGTGGCTACACCACCAGGGGTGGATTGCACAACCCTCCACCTCTCACAGATCTTGACACCCCCGGTCCCCTACTCCAGCCTGCACGTCCACTTCAGCCCTGCTTTATTTCTACCCCTTTCACACCTCTTCAACCACCATGAAGCCTTTCCTTCCACTATTCAAACGCCAACTCTCTGGAGGCTGCCCACTGGCCCCAGAACCTCCAAGCCCTAGTTCCTCTCTCTGACTTACCTGGTTCCAAGCTGTTCCCATCCCTCACCTTCACTTGCCCCAGGATGTTGCACCTGTCCAGCCCACGGGCTGACTTTCCCATGGGCCCCACTCTTTATTTACAAGACAGAGGTCTCTAGCCAAAGACAGATACCTTCTCTGGCCAGGTTGAGGCCCTGACCCCCTACCTGTCTCTGTCCAGCCCATTACCCCGTTTTATTGCCTTTCTAGAGATGGTCTCCTGAATTGGCCTCAGGTTTTCCCTTGGCAGCTAACTGTGTGTGGGAGCAGTGGCTGACCGCACACAGTAGGTGTCAGCGAACACAGCATCCTCGGGGCATCTGGCAAGGTGGCTGAAACACTGGGGCAGGAGCCTGGAACCTCACCTCTGCCACTTCTTGGCCCTGAGACAGAACAAGTGAGTCTGTTTACTTGACTGTGAAGTGGGAACACGGTTCTGTCCATCAGGTGTGTCTCCCCAGGACCCTCTTTGAAATCTCTTACCTGTCCTACAGCCCTAGGAGGCAGTCAGTTGGGGTACAGGGTGCCTTACCATGTCAGCTGCTGGGTAGACAGCAGGGTTGAGAGCACCCACGTCTCTCCAGCGCTTATCTGTCTCCATCCTTGAGCCTCCCGCACCCCCCCCCATTGCCTGAGGGACACACCCGGAGCCCCAGCAGATGCCATTACCCTACAGCCCCTCTGACAGGCACATTGGTCCTGATTCCCACAAGGCCAAGGACCTCCCATCCTTGACATGCACATCGCAGGTCAACCTTGCTGTACCCGTTTCATAGCTTGGGAAACTGAGGCCCATGTAGGTAGGTGGAGATCTGGGCCCATACTGACATTTTCTGCCACAAGCAGGTGCAGGAAGGTGGTCTGTCAGCGGCTGGGGGGCGTGCCCTTCTCAGGGCCCTGGCCTGCAGCCACTGCTGGGCACCTCCACCCCGGGACCTCACATCCGTCCCGCGCCCTCGGGAGGTGGGGTGGGGGTGTCTGTGCCGCTAGGCCCGGCGCCCGTCCACCTCCCCGCCACGCGCGCCTCGGCTCCGGCCACGCGCACTGTCACCCGCGCGCACCTTGCCCCGGGTCAGCCCTGCGCGTGCCCGCCCGCGGCCCGATCCGCCGTCCCCGCCCACCGCCGCCTCGCCCCACGCGCGGACCTCGCCGCGCCCCGCACGCCCTTGTCCGCAGCACAGGTGGACCGCGCGACCGCGAGTCACTCACCGGCTCCCGGCGCTCCGGCAGCCCGGGCCCGGCCCATCGGCAGCGCCCGCCGCGCCCGCCGCAGCCGCCGCACCGTGAACCGGGCGCTGCCCGCCCGCCCGCAGCCCGCCGCGATCCCGCGCGCAGCCCGCCCGTGCGCCAGGCGGCCTGGCCGGAGCCGTGCGGAGCCCCCTCGTGGCCGCACGGAAAAGCGCGGGCGGAGCCGCCGAGTCCGCGCTACGCAGCACAGCCCGCTGCCCTCTGGGCCGGCTCTGCGTGCTTCCTTGCCCGTCAAGCCTCTCTCCTGCTCCCAGCTTTCCGGATCACTGCCAAAGGTCCAGGCCTGCACTTGGGAATCCCGCAATGTGGTTCTCCTTCCGCAGGCTAAGAGCGCCCCTATGGTGCCCTCCTGAGCCAGCTTCTGAGACCTCGGCACTCAAAGTTCCCCCTGGTCAGACCTCTTCACTTGACCAGCCTCTGGCACCCTGAGATCCAGGTCACACTTGCCTCAAGGCTGAGTCCTGACCTCTCCTCTTTGCCCTCCTACAATGGCCACTGAACTTTGGGTGGTCTATGTCCTCGGGTCCTATTGGCACAGAGTAGGTATCAAAGGGTTGGTGAAGAACTGTAGACACCTTTCCTATAGTGAGGGACATCTCAAAGAATCCGCCATGTTTCGTGGCTCTGGAGGCACTGGGAGGCTAGAAAGATAAAAGGGGACACCGGACAGTCACGACTATTTTAAGTGGAAAAAAAAGGAGCCTATTCAGGACCTGGTGACTTCTGCCCTGGCTCCAAGCAGGTGTCTCACTGTAGAGATCAGGGCATCTGCGTTCTGCTTCAGTACGACCTGCCTGATGAACTGTGGCAGAATCCCAGCCCACACTCAAGCGACGTTTAATGGCTAGTAAAACATTAAAAAAAAAAAAAAAATTCAAACGGTGTTGATTTCTGGAGTAGTTAAATCTCAGACTTTGAATCTTTTGCGGGGAGAGTGCTAGGAGCCAAGGTGGAAGGGAGCAGGGCTGAGGTAGCCTCCTAAATAGGGTGAAGAGCTGGACCTTGCCCGTGGGTGTGGCCCTAGGGACAAGCATTCCAGCAGGAGGAGATGGTGCATCTCCAGTTGTACCGGCCTTAGCTCCTAAGAAGCCCCCTGCCTTGGTTGTCCAGATGACAACTCCCATTCACAGGGTCTGGACCACCAAGGTTCATCCCACAGGGAGGGAGGAGCAGGTAGCAGGGGCAAGTGAGGAAGGGGCATTCAGAGGACAGCTGAGAAGTACAGAACCTAAACAGGTTCAGAGACTGAATGGAGCAGATCCAAGGAAGGGCTTTTTCCATGAAAAAAGCCACAGGCTTGGTGAGCCAAGCCAGAACAACATGGGGGGCTGGGGGAGCTTCCAGGTTGGTGGGGAGTGTGAGGGAAGTTTCCCAGGGGTGGGGCTGGGTAGGAGGTTTGCTGAGGAGTCCTTTCCCAGCAGGCTGTGAGACTGTGTGGCCTAAGGAGATCTTGGGGAATGCCTGGAGGTGGCTGGTCTAGTGGGTGCAGTGTGGGGTTGGGCCCTTGGGGAAAAGGGAGACTCCTGGGTTTTAGTGTCTGAAGACTGTGTGGCCTCAACAGCATGTCTATCTCAGCCTTGGCATAGATGTGTCAGGCGACTTGAGAAGAGGCTAATAATCTGCAAGGTGGCCAAGCAGGATCACCAATAGAATGCACGAACAGAGAAGACAGAACTTTGGGCTCCGGCCAAGGCATTTTATTAGCAGAGCCCATAAACTGTCCATTCTCGGGTCTTGTGAAAGCCCTCCAAAGTTAATACAAGGGCAGAACACTAGGAGAAAGTCACCCTACAGTCAGCCCACAAGAAGGTGTGTGTGTGTGTGTGTGTGTGTGTGTGTGTGTGTGTGTGTCTGTGTGTGTATCATTGTTTACAGACCAGGATCCCACCTTTCCACAGAGTCTGGGTGAAGACTGGGATGTGAGAGGAGAGAGTGTGTATATATGTGCAGTATGAGCGTGCGCATGGTAAGTGTATGCAGAATATATGTGTGTGATATGTATGTGGCATGTGGTGCGTTTGCATGTATATTATGTGCATGTATAGTGGTGGCATGTGTGGCATTGAGTGCATGTGTATGTAATATGCATGTGGAGCAAGTGTGAGTCTGGGTGTAGGTGTGGTGGGTTCCCAGCACCATCATGAGGCTGGCCCCAAAATAAAGGATGGTATCACAGATGGGACTCCTGGCAATGGAACCTGAGATAAGACTGAAGGTTGACTCAGGCTGAGGTGGAAGGAGATTCCAGGATGCCGGGCTGGAGCAGGGAAGCGGAGACAGCTCATAAAGGATGCATTGTTAGGATGGTGACCATCACAGCCAGCTAAAGTCCATCTTCCTGGGAACTCTGTGGGAACCAGACTGAATACAGGTAGATATTACAGAGGGCACAAACCCTGCCTGCTATACTGGGCAGTGGTAGCACACACCTTTAATCCCAACACTCAGGAAGCAAAGGCAGGCAGATCTCTGTGAATTCTAGATTAGGCTTGGTCTACAGAGTGAGTTCTAGGTCAGGCTCCAAAGCTTCACAGAGAAACCCTGTCTCAAAAAAAAAAAAAAAATAAAACAAAACAAAACAAACAAACAAAAAAAACCAACCAAACCAAAAAAAAAAAAAACCCCAACAACAACAAAAAAACAAAACCAAAAACAAACAAACAAACAAAAACCCTGCTTGCTACAAAATGCCTAGTGGAATGCTGAGATTCTTGTGGGTCCTATACTTACGCACAGAGGTCACCTCAGTCTTCTACCACACAAAGCCACAAGCTTTGTGTGACTCTGAGCAAAGTTAAATATTCTTATCCTTGTAGCCATACGATGATCAACAGTAAGACTTGTGCCAATAATCGCACATTGGAGATTCCCTTTGCTCATAAGGACATTAAAAGGCATAAAAAAATATCAGGAAAGGAAGGGGAGATTGGAGAGAGAAGAGGAAGAAGAGGAGGGGAAGGTTTCATGGTTTTGGTACTTTTGTGTGTGTTGTGTGAGGTTGCACTGGGGCCAAATTCTCCCTAATGCATTTGCTGAATTCTGAAGCTGTGGGTGGGCTGTGGGGAGTCTCTCTTCTCAGGCATTGAGAGCCAGAGTTAAATCCTCTCATTTCCCAGGGCTTAGAGGACCAGAACACCAAGGAGAGGACGTGAAAACCTCACCTGGTGGGAACCCTTACCACAGAACCTGAGAACCCATCTTAGGTCCTGGCTGGAAGCCATTGCCCATAGACAGGAAAACCACCAGAGACTTTGGAACTTTTGCAGAGGTGAAGCAGCCAAGCTGGAGACTATGGACACAGAGTTGACAGAAGATTTGTGAAGACTAGAATGAGAAGACTAAGTGGCTTCCCCTAACTGACGGAAAGGAGCTGCAGACCTCCTTTACACAAGTCCATGGGCCTGAACTTGGCCAATGCTTCTGAAGGACACAGGTGCTTTCCAGAGGCCTCCTCATTGTCATCTTTGTCTTAGCCTCACATGTCCTACAGCAAACAGATTACCTGAGCCACCTTGAGGGTTTTGAATGCAGAACTGTGAACTGATAAATCATGGTTGCTCTTAACGTAGTACTAGATTTTTTTGGTCATTTATTATGGCAGCGACAGAAAACTAATACAGCAGGAAAGCTGAATCTACCCCCTCCACACACACACACACACACACGAGTATACACTCAGCAGTCCTGCTCCCATCAGAGAAGTGTGCCCCAAGACACACACAGAAATGCTTAGCACAGCACCATTTGCCACAGCCTCCACCTGGAAATGATCCAAATGCCTATCAGCAAAAAGAATAAGTCAATTATGCTGTCGGATGTGGTGGCAACGGGGAAGGACTTAGAACCGTTCACTAACGTGGAGAGAATCAGAAACAGCACCTACCTTTCACACCAGTAACTCAGCACAGGAAACTGCATGGTTCTGGATGGGAGAATGGTGACCCTGAGGGTCTGTGACTGCAAAGTGGTAAAGGGGAGGGGGCAGGGGAGAATGTGAAGCTTCATGTGGAGATGTGGGTTGTCCTGTCTGTATAGGTGGCCTCAGCTTGGGAAACTATTGAGCCATCCATTTGAAATCTGTTCACTTTTTTGTATACATGTTACATTTCAGAGAAAAGGGATACATATATATATATATGTATATATATATATATATATATACATATATATATATGCCATACCTCCATTCATAGCAGGCATTTGACATCATATAGTTTGCAGTCTGTTGACACCAGGTATACTGCTGTCATGTGTAAATCTGCATACAATTCTTCTTGCACTGGGACTGAACCAGTATGCTTGTGTATACTGGTTCAAATGCTCTATCAACTGGGCTACACCTCCTCCACCCGTCTTTCTTTGACTTAGAAAGGGATTTTTGTAGTGAGCATGGTGGTGCACATTGTAATCCTAGCACTTGGAGGCTAGTCTGGGCTACATAGTGCTGTCTCGAAAAAAAAAAAAAAAAAAAAAAATCCAAGCTATCTTGAGGGTCAGGGATGACCCTCCTGTCATAGTTTTCCTGCCCTAGCCCACCCAGCACTCATCTCCAGCGGGGCCTAAGGACTGATGCAGTCTACCATATCCACTAATGTTAGATTATTTGGGTGTCAGGGCAGGAGTGGTGGATCTTGTGTACAGTTCTGCCTCTAGACAAAGACGGAGAACAGAGGAGATGCCAGAGGACATGTGGTGAGAATGAATGGCTTGCAATGGAGTGTGGGGATGAAGGAAGGGCAGGGTACTTGCAGCTGGGGACTTTGGGAAGCATCCCAGCACAGCTGAGGAGTCATGGGTGGTTACAGACTTGCAAAGGTCTGCTTTTACTTGGGTAGAGGCAGGTGTTTCCCTGGGGAGCGGTGTTCATGGCCTCCATCCGGGATGTTGCCTATTTCTGGACTTGGAGCTCTGGCTGTCTGAAAAAGCTTCCTTCTATCTTTTGCCTTTTCTTGTGTCTCAATAGTTTATACACATACATATATTATGCATGTTTGCACAAGTGGCTGGATATGAAGAGGCTAAATGACAGCCTTATTTAAGTTCTGCCCTCTTTCAGGAAGGCTTATGAGACTTCAGCATTGTGTTAGATAAAGAGGAAGTGGAGAGTGTCTGTCCCTTCCCCTGGCCCCACATGTGTGAAGTGACTGTTGCTATCCCTTCTGCGCATCCCTAACAAGCTCTGCCATCCCCAAGAAGGAGTTCTTTTCTATGCATTTTTTTCTAACACTTAAAAAAAAAAAAAAGCCTATGTATCTGAACAGCTAAGTCATCCTTGTACTCTGGAAGAAGGCATACAGTCCTGCGTTAGTTCACAACCACAAGAAGGCCACAGAATTTTCTCAATTTCATCTGACTTTGGAATATAGACGAAATTAGTCTGAAACTGGGTAGGGGATGCTTCAAGAGCCTTCAGTAAAATAGGGTTTATCTGTTTCTTGAAATTAGTAAAACAAAACAAAACAAAAAAACTCACTGCCAGATTAGTTCATGTTGGAGAATACTGAAGTTTGGGAGCAGGTGGCCCTTGGCTTTATTTCATTTTCTTCTATGGTCACTGGTCTGTGGTGATATAACAAATAAAGCTTGTCTGACGATCAGAGTGCAGAGCTAGCCACACTAGTTAGCCATAGATGGTAGGCAGTGGTGGCACACACCTTCAATCCCAGCACTCAGGAGGCAAAGGCAGGTGGATCTCTGTGAGTTCAAGGCCACCCTGGGCTACGAAAGATTGATCGATCCAGTCTAAAAAAGAACAGAGTCAGTGGGTGGTGGCTTTATTCCCAGGACTAGGGAGGTGGAGACAGGAGTGTTAT
Organism: Cricetiscus sungorus; assembly: GCA_030556225.1. Lineage (NCBI taxonomy): Eukaryota > Metazoa > Chordata > Mammalia > Rodentia > Cricetidae > Cricetiscus > Cricetiscus sungorus. The sequence continues at coordinate 30,267,227 of JANBXA010000069.1, read as the reverse complement.
GGCTGGGCAGAGAGAGGAATATAAGGGAGGAGGCAGGAGCTCATAACATTCAGTCTGAAGATTCCTAGGGACAGGATCACCCCTCGGTCTGAGGATTCAGTAGCGCTAAGAAGTCTCTCTAGTGGCTGCTCCTTTACTTCTCTGACCTTTCAGCATTTACCCTGATATTTGACTCTATGTTTTTATTATTAAGACCAATTAGAATTCGTTCTATATTGGTCTGACTTTTCTGGAAACCATCTAAACACGCAGTCTAAGGCAGGGCTGGTGTCTGCCATCAAGCTCCAGACTTCAGCTCTGCACACCCCTGCCTTGGGAATGCTTGTTCTCCATGTCTGCAAATTGAAGATGAAGATAACTATCATTCACATGGAAGTTCTGAAATGAGATCATTAAGACATGTGGTGTGCCCTGCTGTTGTTTCTTGGGCCAATTTCATAATTGTGCATTTATAAGAAAATGTCTTTGTACAGATGATCACAATTGCCAGAAGATTCTAAACACTCTTCTTTCTGTCCAGCTGCTTCCAGATGCCACTTTGCATTCTTGCACTCTAGATTTGATATTTTTTCTCGTTTTTACTTTCTAATGTCTTTGTGTGTGTGTTCATGTGGGTGTGTGGGTGCACATGTGTGTAGGTATGTGTTCATGTATGTAGAGGCCAGAGAACAACCTCAATGTCATTCCACCTTTTCATTGATGAACTCTGTTAGGTCAGACTGGCTGGCAGCAAGCTCCAGGGAACTGCATGTCTCCACCTCCCCAGCACTGGATTACAAGCTGCTGCCACCACACCAGGCCTTCTGCATGTGGGTTCAGAGGATTGAACTCGGGTCTTCCTGCTTTACAAGGCAAGCACTTCCTAGCTGAGCCATTTTCCATACAGCTTGCCTTGCCCTGTTTCCTAGTTTCTCGATCCCTGCACTTATCTTTATTATTCCTTTTTGCTTGAGTTTGCCCTGTTCAGAGTCAATTTCCAGTGCTGAACATATTTTCTGAAATCTGTGGTAAATGTACATCAGCCCACAATGGTTTCTATGAAATTTGTCATTTAGGCTATACATTTTTCAGGAATTTCATAGTTTTCCTCATAATTTCCTCTTATATATAAAGTGTGAAACCTTATCAAATTTATTTTCAATTCTGTTAAGATTATTATACCAAAAAATCTTATGATGCCAACTTTGGAATTTATTGACATTTCCTCTGTGGACTGGTAGTTGATTTTCCTTTAATTTCCATTGTGTCAGCAAAAAGAATTTGCCTAGTGGGAATAAATGTCCCCTATGAGCCCAGTTAAATACTGACACTCCAAACTTCAGGATTTTTATCCAGCTTTGAACTTTTGACCTATCTGTCCTAAGAACAGTATATTCAGATTTCAGACAGAAGTTGGTGATGTTTCTCCTATGGTACTGTCTATCATCTATATACCCACGGATACCATAACATAGAATATATATAAGGGTGGATGCTTTTGTATCTCATATTTTGCTACATTTGTACTTACACATGCTGATCAATTTGCTTGAGCCATTTTTGTCTTTAATTCCTAGTGATAGTAGCATTTATATATGGTCACATCTCTCCCTTTTGTATTTACTTTTTTAATTTTTCTCTTTTCTTGGATGAATTTCCTTTTTCTGGTTCATGTTACACATTTTAATTTTCTGTTAACTTTATCAGTTTCTTTTATCTTTTATGAATGTTCTGCCTGAATGTATGTCTGTGCATCATTGTATGCCTGGTGCCTGCCAAGATCAAGTGTTGGAACTGGAGTTACAGACAGCTGTGAGCTGCCATGTGGATGCTGGGAACCAAACTCAGGTCCTCTGGAAGAGCAGCCAGTTCTCTTAACTGCTGAACCATCTCTCCAGCCCTTTAAAACGCCAGGTCTTCAGTAGATCTTTAGCATGCTCTCACATCTTCTGGGCTCTTCGCTTCAGCTCCACTTCTGTCCCCGAATCACGTCTCCTTCTGTGGCTTTACCCCTGAGGTCCTGTGGCCAAGGCAGGTGTTCAAAGATCCCTTAGATTTCTCATAAAGTATCTATGCTCTTCAGAGTTGTCTCTACACTTGATGTGGCCAAGTTTAGCTACATGAATGCTGGTGACTCTGAATACTGCATGTTTATCAGCAAACATAAGCATGCCTCTTCTTGCAGCTCTGCCTTTAAAAATTAGATGTATATACCTTTTGTATACATGAGTTGACAGACATTAAAAATTTGGCTGCTAGCCAGCAGGTGGTGGTGCACACCTTTAATCCCAGCACTTATGAGGGAGAGGCAGGTGGATCTCTGTGAGTTTGAGACCAGCCTGGTCTACAAAGTGAGTTCCCGTTCAGCCAGAACTGTAACACAAAGAAACCCTGTCTTGAAAAACAAAAAAGTCTAGTTCTTTACAAAACAAAACAAACAACAATAGAGGGAAATCACTGACTATACATTAGTATAAATACATGTGTGTTCATATGTGTGTATGCATGCAATTGTGCAGATAGAGGATAACACAGATGTGGAAAAATGTTAACATGGGGGAGGGTCTAAAATGGTTATGGAGGAATCCTTTGTCTATTCCTTCTGCTTTTCTATCAGTCTAAAGTTACTTCAAAACTAAAATTTGAAGACTTAATGGGATCAATCAGAATGCACAGGAATTGGCTTTGGGGGACCCTCAGCTGTGGCAGTTTAAGTCTCAGAAGAAATGATGAGATACTCACACAGAAAAGCCAGAAAAGCTGAGCCTCCAGGGAGACCATGCAGGTGGCCTTTAAGCTGTGCCTATTTGAAAACCAAGTACTAAACCGAAATCGCAAAGTGCAGAGGCCATTTTCAGGAAGCAGCCCTCGCTGATGCAAAGAAGCACTTCCTGACAGCATGTGTCAGCGAATGACAGTCACCTGGATAGATGAATTGGGGAAGTCACTCTTCCTTAAGGCCCCATGAGAGTCCTGCTCACAGCAAGATGATCAACTAAGGTTGACAGCATGAAAAGTGTGACAGATGGGGCATCCCTAAGGTAAGGCCACACAAACAAGCTTCTCATCACAAGGAGGAAAATGTTAACTGAGAAGGGGATTAGTTTGTTATCCCTCTAGCCAAGTGGTCAGCTTTAGTGTCTATGACAGTGGGCCACAGAGACATGCAATGGCTTTGAGTATAATTTAAGATAAAGGACACATTATCACTTATGATTACCAAAAAGATCAAACAAACATGTCTGAGCTTTAGGTATACCTCCCAGATTCTAGAAAATATAAGAAAGGGGGGGAAAAAGGACCTTATGGAAGCTACTACACATGGCTAGAAAGTGCACATCTTACAGGACAACCTATTTTAGCCTGTTTTCGGCTGCTATGACAGGATACTCAAGGGTGGGTAATTCATAGAGAAATGTATTTGGTTCACAGTTCTGGAAGATAAGGAGCATGGCTTGGCCTCTGCTGGGGCCTCTTGCTGTAAAGCACAGAAAGGGGATGCAGGTGCATGCTCATCTGAAAGAGGAGGCCAGGACCTGCTCGGTAACAACCCACCCACCCTCGGGGCAACTAACCTGGTCCAATACTTAGCTCACTCTCATGAGACCCAACCTAGACATAAGAGAATACCCCGTTTCTAAAGAAAGATGTTAGTCCCATCATGAGAGCCTCTTGAGATCCGATCACCTCTCCCCAGGTTCCACCTTTTAGAGGTGCTGCCACCTCTCACTTCAACTTATACTAGAGACAACCTGTCATCACATGACCCTCTGGGACAAACAGTATCCATAATGGCTGGTCTTGAGAGTTGACTTGATGGGATTTGGACCTACCTAGGAATCACACCTCTGGGCATGTCCATGAGGGCATTTCCAGAGTCATGTGACTAAGGAAATAACCATTCTGAAACTGAACAGTGCCGTCCCACTGGCTATGTGTTCCCCGGACTGAGGAGTAAGGAGAACGAGAGGAAATGAGTCAAGCCACCAAGCCTTCCCCATGGTGATGGAACATACCTTCAAACTCTAAGCCTATTTTTGTAAGGTATTTTGTCCCAGCAATGAGGAACAGGACCAAGACAATGTCTGGGCCACATCAAACTGGTACCATTCATTTACCTTCATGGGGGATGAGAAAATACTAGATTACAACAGCTAGAAGCCCAGCATCATCACAGATGCAGATTGGGCTCTGGCTAAAAGGACAAATTATGCTCATGGTGACAAGCTCAGCTGGTGCTGGCTCACAACCGTCTTGCAGGCTCCTGTGATGTTTCTGTTGGGAGAGGTCCTCCATGGGTTCCCAGAGGTCTTTATAAACTAAAGAGAGTGAGGAATGAGGCTAGTGAACACTCTGGGCCTTGGAAAGGAACAAGCCTGTTGCTCATTTCTTTATGCCTGGCAAGGTTTGCTACCTCTCCCCTACTTCCCCTTTCTCTGTGGTAGGGATAAAGGTGAAATGATCTTGAAGTTCCCTTCCAACTCCCAGATACCAAGACAGAGAACTGAAGCAGGAAACGCTGTCACAATGATCCCTGGGTTTTTAAGCCATGGAGGTGCATGTAGTTCCAGGCTTTGAGACACAGCAAGGGGCCAGTTCCCAGTGGTTGTAACAGAGTATCCCTTTACACCATGGTGATATTTAGCTGCAAGGGATGTGATTCACCACCCTATCACTCCATTACTGATGTTGCTGCTGACTGGTGATTCAAAATGACAACAACAAAAGTATCAAAGCACTACCTTATTGTCAAAGGTAACCTTATACTTGAATTCACACAAGTAGACAATCTTCAGTATAGTGTTGAGTAGCTGATCACACACTACATTTAGATACAGGTGGCCCTATTATAAAAAAACAAACCTTGCCCAAGTATCTGCACAGACTATCTCAGTTAACAGAACGATTCTGGAGTTGTTGACATTGAGAGATGGAAGGTCAATAGAAGAGTTTTCCAATCTATCCCTGAACACTGAGCCTGGTGCCGACTATCCAAACCTGTTCTAGTTCTGACAGAGCAAAGAGAGCGAGCTTTGGGACTCCTGTGGTATGAAGCTTCAAATGTCCTCAGTGTTTGGAAACAGGGATGAGATGAAAACGATGCATCCCATGCACAAAATTACAAGCACACAGGTACCATGAAGGCATTAAGATATACAGAGACAGCTTGGCAGATTCTCCTGGTTACATCTTGTGAGAATAAAACTCCACCAATATTTTGAGCATATTACACAGTTTTTAAAGTAAAAACTTAACTACCATTGTTTTGGAAACAGATGCAGGGATTTGCAAAAGCTTTGCAGTGAGAGAACAGAGCAGTATTCTTCCTTGCAGATGTCTAAAATCAAGACACTTCAACATCTATTTGTGTTAAGTTTGTAATCAAAATGGTGATGTGGATACAGTCAATTGTCACTTTAAAACACACAGGAATTGGACATGCTGTACATTTCTCTTTTAAAATGTAGTTTGTATTATTTTCCACCAATCAAAACACACATATTTTATTATAAAACATTAGGCAATGTTACTTTTTGAGATATGCAATTTGAAAGGTCACACCTGTATTTACTACCAGCATGAGACACCAGAGGAGTCCCATCAGAAGGTAACCAGACAAGATCATCACCATCATTATGACTCACACATTACTCAGCCCAGAAGAAGCCAGTGCTGTGTTTTGTTTTAGATGCAGGCCCTGCTATCAACAAGGGCCTGTGGAGGGCTTTCTACTTCTAACACCAGGGCTCTGGGCTTTGTGTTCTAAAGATGAGCACAGCCTGGTTCAGACTGCAAGCCCAGAGCTATGAGGCACTGTGCAGCCTGTGTTCTGAGGCCGCTCTCCTACCCTGACCGGACATGTCTGCCCTCCAGACCTGTGCTTGAAATGGAAACCCAGACCTGGAAGGGGCAGTCATTCCCCCTTTGGCTGAAAACTAAGCCAACAACAACAACAACAAAAACTAACCTAGTGCAAATTCCAGATAATCATAAATTATCTGGTTTATAAAAATACATGTCCAAAATAGTGACTTCCAGGGTGTGTACAATATAAATTACAAAAATAAAATAGAAAAGATGAAAAAGTTGAGCACATTTTCAGTTCTTCATCCAACTCCGGCATTTGCCTACAGAGGTCAGTTCGAAACCATTCGCATTGTCCCAGGACCCTGGCAAATCTAGCCTCAGGAGGGAGGACCCTGAAACTGGGGTGAGGTATTTCTTTGGAGCTCTGTGGCCAGTCATAGGTGCATTTTGCCTGGTGGAAGAGGGTCTTTGCAGGAGATCCTGCCCAGCACAGGCTCCATCCACAACAGGCTTATTGGATACGCAGAGTAAGGGGAGAGCAGAAAGCCACTCTTAGGGGCACCTCCTGACAGTGGGACCTTGGATGCTCCCTTTACAATGTAGGGCAAATAATGCAGCTTATAAACTCGCTTTCTGTATTTCCCCTCTTAAAGACATTTCAGTGAAGTCTTTTAAAAGAATGTGCATCAGAGAGAAGACCACCATAAGGTGTTTACATATGATGGTGGTAAAATTCATACCTGTGACTTCAGGCTTCCGGGGCCGAAATAACCTGAAGCCATAAACAGGTGTTTCTGCCTCCACCCACATGAGCATCTCCACTTTGTACCTAAAGTGTTCATACATGATAGAAAGCTAGTCCTTATTTCAAGATTAATTTCATTCATTAAAGGTTCCAGTGATGAGACCAACCATTAAGATACAACTGGTGCAGACACAATCATGTAACAGATGGTACTTTTCATAAAAGTTCTTTGCAAATTTCCTCCTAGAACACACTCCATAGCTCCCAAAGTAATTGAACATAAGATATGAATTGCTAACAAAATAAGCTCAAGGGAGAGCACACTCTGAGCACAGGCAGCCAAGGAATGACCATCCTAACTCCATTTCTGCAGCATGGAACACTCAGCAGCTTACTAAATCCTGAGTCATTTACAGACCAGAATATCAAAGTATCGATTTCAGGTGAGCAGTTTTAAATCAGAAAACAGTCAAGAGTGAATTGCTACTCTCTAGGGTATTTCGTCTTACTCTTCTGAAGAATGTTTCCAGAACATTCGTGGACTTCCCTTAGGAAAAGGCAATGCCTCCACAAAATGGAAAATGGCAGCAGCAAACCGGCACAGTGAGTGAGCCCTGCCTCCTAACAGACCACATGCTCTTGTTGGCCCTGGCTTCTGTCAGTGACAAAGACCAATTAGGAGGGAATGCTGCAGAAGGGAAGGCTGTGAGAACCAATCACCTTTCACCTTGAATGAAGAGAGGGGACAAAGAATGGGTGGGCTCTGGGAAGGGAGGCACTGTCCAGTGGCTGTTCCAGAGAGGCCACTGTCCACTCTATGCCAACACTAGGCAGTGGGTTCAGGAATCTCTGCCACCAGCATTCTATTGAGATGAGTGCTTTCTAAATCTATGTCCACAGGACCAAGGAGAAGGAGATGTGTGGGCAGGATTCAAGTGATGTATGCCTTAAGCAGCACGAAGCACAACTGGAAATTTTGTCATGCAGAAAGCCGTATGTAAAGTTACCCCACACTGGGCAGTTTAAAGGACACAAGAGTGTCTATCTAAAGAACTTGGTTTTAGCAGCGGTAATTCTCAGCCCAAAACATCACAAATTTAATAAAAGCTGTGTTTTTATTAAATAAATTTAATTATATTCCTTCTGAAATACAAAAGATAGAATAAATCATACCATAAAAGTGGGTAAGATATGATAGTATGAAGGTGGCCAATTAATACACATAAATCTGTTTTGTGTGTACAGACACCAAATTACTAAAGAGGATTAAGAGATTATTCTAGAAGCAGAACTACCTGGAAGATTATTTGGCATTTAAATACTGATACCCAAAGTGCTACATGGGCAAGTTCAAGCAAGCATTTGTGGTCACATGCATACGAGTCCCCACAGTTACACATGAGCTGTCACCACGGACACCACACAACTTGGAAAAGAAACTCATCTATTCTAATTGCTCACCTGAAATGATCTTGAACAAAATCTCTAACAGTGTGGTTTGTACTTTTTCTTCAGACATAGTCTGCCTCATTTTATAGTCTAAGCAGGCAATCCTATTGGAACTGAGCAGGGGCAAGGCATCGTGTTTCTTACATGCAGAACATGGAGTTTTTCAATTTGGTTCCATCAACTCCCATGTGCTTCGGGGCCATGGAAGCGAGAGTTCCTTCACAGACAAGCACTGTCTCCAACGTATCATCGACAGCCTTCAAGGGGTCCTGTTGAGGCATCGAGACTGCTGTCCGTGTCTGAGGCCAGTGTGTGCTCAGTGGACATGGACGAGATGTCATTGATGGATGAAGACTGAGAAGGGGTGGCCTTGCTGCTTACTGCTGCATCTGTGCTAAGAGAACCAAATGGAATAAAACCTGAGGCACGGGGCTCCAGGCCACTTCCTGACTCTGGGCTTTACAGTTTACTGATTGTAATGATCAACAGAACCAAGAAACTGGTCAACTATACTTTTGAGTTATTGGGACTTTTCCTTGAGTCCTTCTTTGGTTCAATTTCCAAACAATCTTGGCTTTCCCTACAATGTTCTCTTATTCTTTCCTGTGGACAATGTGTATGTGATCATGTATGATCATTTTGATTACTGAAAAAGATATACCCACTGACTTCAAACAGACCTTAAAGGAAATGGATGAATTTATCCTACAATTACCACAGGAGGCTTAGGCCTGAGTGGGGTTTGAGTGTTGTGGGACATTTCATTTACAACAGACACCTCACCTACAGAAAAAAAGAATCAGGATTCAAGTAAATCTTTTGTTATAAAAATGCCTTCTGAAATATACACCCCAAAAAAGGAAAAGGCTAGTGCCTGCTATGGATTTTATTTTTGTTTAATGAGTCTAAAAACTGTTACTTTAACTTCAAAGGTAAATAAAGCTATCTTATTTCCTACTGCCCATGTGTTAGTACCCATGGTTTGAGCAAAAATAAATCTTGCAGGATCTTAGGTCTGCACAAACATCCATCTTTTTCTAAACTGGATGGGATCAGTGCAAAGAGGGCCACACATTTTAAAAGTCTTCAAATCCAATCTCTTGCTCTCTAAACAGCTGACAGCAGCTGCTGAAAGTCCCAACAGGAATGTCTCAAATGCAGGGCCTGTCACCTCAAAAGAGTGACTGCATCAGGACATGCAGAAGGTGGCTAAATCACACCATGGTGGCCCAAGTGGTATTAACACATCATTGCCTTTATAAACACTGAATAGACAAAATATTAGACAAAATTAAAGCAATCACCAACCTGAAGGCTGGTCCTTTACACCATTCTTGCTTCTTTCTTCCCAGTCCATTACTTCTTTGTAAATTAGTTCTTCAAAGAAAAACAGAAGTTAACATGAACCCAAACTCTGCCTCCACATCCCTGGAGCTACCCAGGGGCATCAGGATTTCTTAACTTTCTTTGGATACCACGCTAAGTTGTTAGGGGTTCACATTTTCATACTGCAAGCATACACTGTGAACATTGCCATGATGAGTGTGTACATGTGTGGGTCACTGTCATGCCAGTCTGGAGAGTCTATGATCAATGTTGGCCTGTACTGACTTAGGCCCTTAGTCTCTAAAGACCCTGCTTCTGAATGAAAGTTTCCAAGTTCTGTTTCTTTGTTAACCACCTTAGTTTACTATGACTGTGTGGCTCATCTCAAAGATACCTTCTTGCCTCTTTGTTTTTCTTTGTTTTTTTGCAATTTCCTTCCAACTAGATTTTAAAACATAAAACTATATGGCTTAATAGGCAAAGATAGACAAAGACATGTCCCACAGCTGGGCTCCTCCATATCTGTTAGACAGGCATCTTTGTAGGGAATATTTGGCCTGTACACTGGGTTTGCTCCACAAACTCCCATGCTGTCAACATGAGTTATTACTGATGACACTTACTGATGGCAAGGCCACACATCAGTATGTGATAATGAAAAGTCCTTGGGTTTCACCTGAAGCAAACTATGATGTCACACATGTTCTACTCTATCACTGCTTAGAGTCACAGTCTTCCTCTGCTAGGAAGTAGGGAGAGAGGACATTAGGGCTTCTGGGTCTCAAGTCCTTCCCAAGACTCTGGTATCATAAAAACAGTGAGAGCAGGTTCTGTAGAACTACGAGAATGTCATAAGTAAGGATCAAAACACATTGCTTTACCTTTCCACTCTTCAATTGCATGCTCTCTTTCTTCCAACTGGGCATCATAAATTTGAGGTGGTGGCTGAAAATTAAATGCCATGTCAATAGCTTAAAACTAGTGGGGCATGATGGGCAGATAACACTACTTAGAATGTTTTGAATCTATTTATATCATGGATTTAGCTTAACATGTTGTACATTTTTTTGTAAGCATAATATATTTTATCAATTTAAAAAATCAAGCAATTAGAATTAACCAAAAGCAAGCTATAAATAATAAACCTCAATAATCATATAACCACAAAATGCTCTGCAGAAATAGCCCAAAGGAAATTACAAAATGAATAACCATAGGCAGCTTGAGGTTCCCAAGGGTAAGGCTGTGTGGGAGCTGAATGAGGTGTAGTACTTTTTTAAAACACACTTCAGCTTACAATTCTTTATGACAGGGCACCCATGTCCAAGCCACAGGCACATGAATACAACATTCCACAACTGGCTGTTCATGAATCCAATTCTTTTGATATAACATAATGTGAAAATGGCAGCTAAATCTATACCCAGAACTCAGCAATGTGTTCCACAGCTGGCATGAAGTAAATGCCCCACTGTGTTATAATTTTACTCATAGCTAAAGATCATTCACACAAATGATGCTATGAGAAAACACATGAGAGATTGAGATGCCTAGATGTGGTGGGAAGGTATGAGCTAGTGTGACACTTGAGAAGGCTACTTAGCCACTCTGATTTCAAGGTCCGAATAAGGCTTAATGCCAGGCATGGAGCAAATACTTCATGAATTATTATTACATATCAGCTTTATAAACATAAGGACTAGACCACCACAGCACACTCATGTGCACTCCTGAGTACTCAACTCTGTAGCTACAGCCCCAGAAGCAAGTGCCCCCAAGGGGTACTGACCAAGGCTTCAGATAGTACTTGTTCTATTTTTAAAGTCAGGGCCCTAAAACCAACAACCTGTTATCCCATGTAGCCATTCTGGACCAACAGAGAAAAGATTCACAGAGAGTGGGCCCTGGATATAAAATTGAGCCCTCTACACAGACGCCTTTTCCAAACAGACACTTACCGCTTCTGCTTCAGCAGGATCATACCAAACAGTAATATATGGGTGACGCAAGGCTTCGTCCACAGAGATTCGCTTATCAGGATCAATCACTAACATTTTTGATAACAGATCTCTGGCTTGACTTGCTAGGGCACAAACAAATGGTGTATTTACATTGCTACCATGGAAAAGAGAAAACCACACAATACAGAACCAAATGTGATAGAGGAAGGTACAGAAATACACAGACTTCAAGAAATGTTTAAGGGTTCAAGATCAACACACTCTCAATCTTGAAAATCACAGACCAGGCTTTTAGCATGGGAGATGGAGGCACCAGAGGTGGAAGCCTCAGACCAGTGTCCAGATGACCTAATGCTATGAGACACAGCAAACAAGATGCCAGGCACCTCTCTTAGGCTGGGAGTGTGGACATGAAGAGCCAGGACTATTTTTTCTTTTGTGTCACAGTAGAACAATGTAAAAACCTTCCCAGTACTCACAGTGCAGAGGTTTCTCTGCTTTGCCTAGCTATATACAATGCTGACAGTATACACTTTTTGTTTTTAATCTAGGAGCTAAGAGCTAGGGGGAAAAGAAAACCCAACAAGCTCAACTTAATTAAGCAGAAGGCTCAATGAGGTCTCAGCAATGAAAAGCTCACAACATATACAGCCAAGGAATGGCTAGGGCTTTCTGACCAAAATGTTGCTCACCCTGGGAAAGAGAAAAACAAAGCCATTGTTTTTTTCTCAGGTGGTCACAGTCTACAAAGGGCACACAGAAGGGCAGGGAGGGCCTTTCTCACTGATACACACTCAATAGTTTCTATTTAGAATCCTTACTGAAGTGAACTTACTGAAGTTCTTTGTATTTGAAAATGTTTTGAAATTGGATCACTGGCATCACAACAAGAGTGTGTGTGTGTGTGTGTGTGTGTGTGTGTGTGTGTGTGTGTGTGTGTGTGTGTGTGTTTGAGTGTGTGGGTACTATGTATTCTGAGGCTAGAGGAGGGAGTCAGATGCCTTCCTCTATTGCTCTCCCCTTTATTCCTTTAGGACAGGGTTTCTCACTGAACTGGAAGCTCCAATTCAGCTAGGCACATGCAGCCATGTGTGAGCTTTCTGTGTGATGCTGGGGACACAACTCAAGTCCTCACATTGTAGGCATCTTCCCATCCATAACCTACCGGTTGTCCAGACTGGTCTGAACATTTTAATTTTGGCCAATTTTTTGATTTTGTTTTAGCAAGGTCAAGACTCTTGGCCTTTTTTCTCTCTGTGGTGCATTCAAATGTCAGACCATTAGAGACACTATTTTAGTGTTCCTAACATACATGGGTTTTACAGCTCAAACATTTGAGAAACAAGTGTAGAATAAAAGAAAACCTTACTTTTTATTTTGTCTCGCTCAGATTCTGATGGAAATATCCAATCTGGAAAGAGCTCTTCAAATTTAATTCCAGGATACTTTGGTCTGTTTTCCACATAATTCCTCACAGTTGGCTGAAGTTTCTTCATGAACTCTGCGGACGGTGTTCCTAGCTGTTCAATAACTTTATTCCACTGATCAATATCTAAGGATTCTCTTGAGGAAAATATAACTGAAATGCTTCATAGCCATAATACATACAGTACAATCATGCAAAAGAAAATTATATTTATATCTATGGACAAATAAGTAACTAGGACACCCACAGGGTCAGCAAAAACATTTTGGAAATAATATTTAAATAAGGTTTGGTTTTTAAATTACTTAACAAAAACTCTCACTCTCTGCATCTTAAAAACTATGATTGTGGTTCATTTAACCAACAATCTGTAAGTTTTCTGTTATAATTAAAAATAAAATTATGACAAAAATGATTCAACCTATGATATAAATGATTAAACACGAAATAAACAAATATTACATAAGCAAACAGAAATCAATTTTCATACTAAAGCTACCATAGACTCACAGGTCTCTAAAGGAGAAAGAAAGAGCTGGAGAGACCATCTGACCTGTCTCATAGCTGGGCAGCAGAGCCTGTGAGACAGGCTGACCATGGGAAGCATGCAGAGGGAAGGGGCAGCCTCAGGCCTTTCCTGTGGACCACACTCCCTCCTGAAACTGCCTTAGACAATAACACTTTCGGAGGCCATTTTGTTTCACTTGGCACCAGCCCATCCCTTCAGCATCTAGTGATGCACTGTTCCTTCCTTTCAATGTGCAAGAGCTGGGTTTCAGAGTGAGTGAGTTCTACCCTCTCAAGGTTGCTGGGGTCAGTCAACCGGAGCAACTTCCTCACTTGGACATGCAGGTGACACCAGCTTTGCCTAGCTCTCAGGGTGCTCGTTAGGCTTAGGGAGACTGGGACAATGTCTGTGGAAAGTGACGCTGAAGCTGTAAACAGTCACACAAGACAATGCAGGCTATGAAATCACATAAGAGGAGCTTGGAAAAAGTGACAGGCTTTCTCAGAATGTGTGTTTATACCATTGGAAATCATCTAGGGCCAGTCACAGAAACTCAGGTCTTTAGAGTGTTTGTATGGAGGGCCTACTCAGGAAACGGGTTCAGAGAGTGAAACCCTGAGCGCTCTCCTTCTTCTCCTCTCCTCTCATGCACTTTGATTATGTACAGGTTTTACTTAGTCACTTAGCCAAAACAGGAAACCTGGCCCATAGTATCCCTCTCGCCATATACTTTTAACACCTCCTTCCTCATGCTCATTCCTCACTGTGAAAACTAATCCTAAGAACCCCCATATCTCTGTGCCACTTACCACTGGGAACCATCTGGACTTCTGGCTAAAAGCCAAGCCCACCTACCTTCTTCTCTCACCTACTGAAGGACAAGTGTCTCATACACTTATTTCTCGATGCTCCTCCTGCAATGTGAGCTCTACTGGAACCTTCTGCCATCATTCAGACATAATGCTCTCTTCCAAGTTAACAACAGCCACTTTCCTGTGACACCCCTAGCCTGTTTACTGATATCTGCATCTTATCCCTATCTCCTTGTCTTCTTCTAAATGGACTCTCATCAGGCTTCCCTCCCCAGTCATCTGGAGAACTGTTTCCATAAGGTTGCCAGGGGTAACCACTAGACCTAATGGTAAGTTCTGAGCCCTTCCTCCTTTTCCTTAGTCCCTGATCCTTTGTTCATCTCTTCAAAGCTTAGTACCAGCTCAAGGTTTCAGTGTTATCAACAAACCAATGATTTCCACATTCCTTTCTTTATTCCAAATCTTTGCCTTGAATTGCACTCCCAATCCACAAAGTCATCTGAAGGTTATCCCCTCAGAGGAGACTCCAGGGCAACCAACTGGCCTAGCGTGAGCCCCACCATCTCTTTCTGGATGACTAACAGCCTCTGCAGTGTCTTCTGCTTTTACCATCCTCAAGTCAGCTTGGCATTGAGTCTTTTACACTTGCTTGGATGAAGTACCTAGAAATGGGCTGGTTCTCTGTGTGTGTGTGTGTGTGTGTGTGTGTGTGTGTGTGTGTGTGTGTGTGTGTAAAAATCTAGATTAGATGGCAGGGAGGTGTCATGGGGTGGGAGTGGCCTTTACCTGAGTGGACCTTCTGGGTGAATGGAGCACAGGTCTTTCATTTAAAAAAAATAGGAAGCCATGGCCCAGTGAGACCCAAGTTCCTCCAGGATGCACAGCTGCCATGAGGAGCTGTCTGAACTTGGGCTTCAGGTGGCCAGGCTGAATTGAAGTGTCTTCTTTCTCAGAAGCCACAGTGAGGACAGCAGTTACTTTTCTACCAAGGTCACAAGCACACCTCTAGAGAACCTCAACTTGGTTTCTGGAGCCTTTCTATATCACCCAAATTTTCAATTTAATCTTTGAAAACGTGAGCAAAACTTTCTTTAGAAAATTATGTTAATTTCTGTGTGACTTTAAAGCACTTTAGGGTGACTTACACATAAAACATCAGCTGTTGTAGTTATAATTTAAAATTATTAAAGTATACTCAAAAGTACATACTTTTTCATTTATTTTTTGGAAAAAGTAATTCTTTTTTTTTTTTTTTTTTCCTTGGTTTTTCAAGGCAGGGTTTCTTTGTGTAGCCTTGGCTGTCCTGGAACTCACTTTGTAGACCAGGCTGTCCTCGAATTCACAGAGATCCATCTGCCTCTGCCTCCCAAGTGCTGGGACTAAAGGAGTGCACCACCTCCACCCAGCAGGAGAAAGTAATTCTTAATGGAAAGAAAGGTATAAAACAAATAAGAACTGGCACAAATTTAATCTTGACCGCCAGTTGTAGCCTATCACATCCCAAGTCCACACAGTGTTCCTAAGTCATTGGTTTCAGAGTACCTCAACTTTTCCTTAGTTGATTTTACTTGCAAAATAAAGACTTATTTATAACTTGGAATAGATAAATCCAAGGTAAAGTTATGGGAAAATGGCAGAGAAATTCTTAAAGAAAAATAAAATGTTACACTTTGTAATTTATCATAAAAACGCAAAGATCAATAAATATAAGTGGAATAAAATATTTCATTGTAAGCTCATGTTGTGAGGAATTCATATCTTAAGAAAGCTGTCTTCATGAAATTATAAAAACTACAGCACTTTCCGTGAAGCAGACACACTCCAAACCCTGACTGCAGAGCCTGTTCCCATGGACTATGGGTCTGCTACCAGACAGAGGCCACTACAAGCTTTCATAACAAAAACAAAATCAAAACCAATGAGAACATAAGGGGGTTAGAACACAAATGGAAAAGCACACACAAGAAGCATGTTAGTGTGGAGAATACAGCAGATGGAAGAATGCTAAGGGGAGAGAGCTAGTGCCGCTCGCTGTGCTGTCTGCTCCCTTTACCCTGCATGCTGGTGTGACTTGCTGACCACCGTATGAGTCATCTCTTGTGTTTAAATTTACCTTCCCCAGGGTGTCACAGATACCCTTCTGCCTGGACTCTTTAGACATGTCTATGAAATGTCAACAAAGCAACAAAGCATCTAACCATTTTACTTAAGTGTGCTTAGTCTGCTGCAGCTCTGACATCATACCAGTAACAAAAACATATATGACTTAAACCACACATGCATGTTAGCCTATTAAATTTAGACTGCACTTTTCCTAGTTAATTAACAGAAGAAACTAATTTATAAAATAGTATTTCTACTTAAATACCAGAATTTATTTGTCAAAGATAATTTTACACATCCAGCTATTTCTGATATAAGGGCTAATATGACTGGTTTAGCTTAACCCCAGGTCTTTTCAAAACTGTTACAGGTATTCGAGTGAAAAGAAGAAAATGTAAAACTGAATCACTTGGTCTTTGACACTAATTTAACAAGTGTACCGAAGACCCCTGAGAACGCAGTCTGCATCCCGACAGTTCCTTCTGAGCGTTCAGTAAGTAGGTGCAACCATGCTGCCCTTGGCATGGAAATCATGGCCAGGGTCAAGGTCCTGGGGAAGGATACGGTCAGTGCCTTGGAATATCACACAACCTTTCACCAGCTCTCCCATGATGCAACCCACTGACCAGATATCAACTGAAAATAAAATGAAATGATAAAATTATGAAGTGTCATGAACAAAACAAAAGTGAGGAAAAAGGAATTCTAACAGTGTACTAGACACACAAATATGGACAAGTAAGTTGCTTGCTAAGGGTGAACTTTTTACACAGTATGATGGCTGCTGACCTCTACTTTAGCCTTCAGTTTGCAGCAATCTGTGGTTTTAGTGCCAAAGGGTCCAATACTTTACAGGTTAAAAATAAAACAAAACAAAAAAGGAACAAACAAACGAAAAAACCAAACACAGAAATGAACATGAAATTCTCAGGGCCACATCCCCCCCAGCCCCACCCCAGCCTCCAAGGCTGAGTGCTGGGTCTCTCCCTGTGAAGGATACAGTCTCTTCCTGGGAACAGGACTTTATGGAGGACCATTTCTGCCATGATGCACCCGACAGACCAGATGTCCACTACCAAATATCAGGTGATTAAAAAACAGCCAGAGAGCCTTGCATCTCTGTTTCTAAACCACCTCCCAAACTGGGGCAGCCCCAAGAAACACTCATCAGACGGAACTTTGGCAAAATCCTAACACCAAATCTGAATGACCATTTTCTAAATTGCCTCAACAGAGAGGGGGCAGCCAATAAAGAAAGGCTAGATGCAGGGCAAGGCCCTTCTTGAGCATGGTTCTGTGGCATCTGTCCTCCTAGGTGAGACCAAGCACGGGGCTTGGCTGAGCCTCAGCCAGGGGAGAGCTAAACACAGGCAGCGACTGGAGGGCACTGTGCCTCTCAGAGAGGCTATAAAGCATCCACATAAACTCACATTCAAACTCATCTCTTTCTTATAAATAATCACAAATTATTTATTTTGTTAAAAATTAACGTTTAGTTTATATTTAGTTGACACTGCTAGAACAAGTGAAGTTTTGATGTCAAAAACAAAAAGAAAAAAGGAGTAGTGAAATCAGTCTATAGCATTGGCTACCAGGGGGCGCAGGGCCTAGGGTTATGGGTCATGTGGGTGTGCCCACTGAAAGCTGATCACTCAGCACTGCACAGCTGTAAGCACTCTAAATAAAAGTGGAAGATTTTAAGTTCAGCATGGTAGCACATGCCTTTAACTCCAGCATTCAGGAGGCAGAAGCAGGCAGAGTTCTATGAGTTTAAGGACAGCCAGAGTTGGAAGAAGAAGAAAAAAAAGAATTTGACAAATGTTAACACAAAATAAGTAATTTCTAATCTGTGGATTACAGGCATCTATATACAGCATGGTGCTCAAACTGCATCTCACATGGTCCTTGAGGAAGGACATGCCAATGATGACAGGAGCATTACTTAACTGTTTAGTGCCTGTAGTCCTAACTATACTTACCATTCTCTTTGTAGCCCATGCCCAGGATGACTTCTGGAGCCCGATAATAGCGAGTCACCACATAGGGAGTCATCATAAAGTTGGTGCAGGCTGTCCGTGCCAGGCCAAAGTCAAGGATCTTAAGAGTACAGTCTGATTTTACTACAATGTTGCTAGGCTTCAAATCCTAGAAAACAAATGGTTAGCTATTTAAATGAATCACAGCATAGCATACTAAAACACAATTTCATACTGTCAAGGGGCTGTGAGTAGCTAGTGAAAACTGTGAGAATGAGAAGGAGGCAGGTAGGATGGCATTATGGGATGAGAGACCCCCACCTCTGAACAAGTCAGATGGCCACTCACTACCACTTGCTTCTTTGCTCAAAATTTGAGAGCCTGCAAGTCTCTTATATAACATGGAGTGACATATACATATAATCTATACACAGCCTTTGGGATCCTCTTATCTCTAAATGATTATAATACCTAAAACAATGTTATTGTTTAGGGGATAACTACACACAAAAAAGCTTGTATGTGTTCAGTACAGATGAAATTTTTGTTTTCCAAACACTTTTGATCTGCAGCTAGCTGAATCTGCTGACCTAGAAGCCAAGGGTATGGCCAGCAGTCCTTGGCATCTAGGCTGCATGAACAAGGATGGTTGCAGCAGCATTGCTTCTAACAAAGACAAGCCAACACATAACTGGAAATCACTCAACAATGAAAGCCTCCATCTGTCAAAGGAGCCCTAGAGAACGGGAAAACAGCCCCAAGTCTAAAACAGCCACTCTGTCTGAAAACTATACCAATGTGAACAGCTTTCCACTTTACTGCCCTCTGCTGGACAACTAGGATAAAAAAAAATACAGCTCTGGATGTCTGTCTGGACTCCTGATGTTCTGTGCAAGGTGTCACCCCGGGATTATGGGAGGCAACTGGTGCCTGCCAAAGAAGTATGTAAAGAGGTCACTGAGGTTTCTCAGCTTTCTCCAACACCTATGGACTCTCTCCAATCAGTCTTTACAATACAAACAGAATCAGCATTTCAAAACTTAACTATATGATGACTTAGAAGACTCCCTTTCAGTGCCTACATGGCATAATCAAAACAGTTCTGTCTCTTCAAATCTCAAGGACCATCCAAAACACAGAAAACAAGAAACACAAGTAAAGACATAAGGATAGCTGACCCACAGCTGAACAGGGTTGTGGGAACGGTTACTACAATGTGGCAACAGATAGACCCACAATAGTCAAGAACAGAAAAGCTGTGTGTGTGTGTAAGAGACAGACAGACAGACAGACAGACAGACAGACAGACAGACAGACAGACCCTGGCTTAACCACCACTATTGCTTGTTCAACTCTCAGATCCAGAACCACCAACTGAAAAGATGTCCTAGGAAAGAGGACCCTACACATCATGACAAGCATCTACTTCCTTGGTTCTTAGTCATAGATAACAAAGTCATTCATTCAGGTGGCGACATAGTAGGAAAGGGGAAAGAATGGAAACTTAGAGGATGATTGCACACAAGCTCTGAGTGTATGCTGAGCTGGAAGACCCAAAGTATCACCATGCCTCCTCTACTTGCAAGAGTTTGGTGAAGGCCAGGTAGTAACTGAAGTTTGATCCAAATCCCCTCAACTGTTAAGGTAAAGATGGAGAGTTAACACAGACCTGGAAAAACTGCAAGGGAACTTCACTACCCATCCTATACAAGTGGGAATGGTTTTTCAACCTTGCTTATGATCAGTAGGACGAATGCATCTGCACAATCAACATGCCAATCCTAAGGCCTTACTATTCTGCTTTGAGATTTACTGAGCCAGGACAGTAACTCCAACCATATGTAGTGGTCACAGTTGTTAGAAACCTGCAGTCTCACCCTGTTGGGCCATGCCCAACCCCCACCTTTTTAATAGTAATAAGAGGTGGGAATGTTGAGCCTCGGCAGTCTGTGGGCCCCGCCTCTGATGGGCGGGACGTGTAATCACTACTTCAGACCTTACCTGGCTGGGCGGAGACTGGGTTATGCAAGCCCCACTGCCCAAGCTACCTGGCCGCAGAGACTGGGTTACGCATGCGCAAGCTCCCCTTTTAAAGCAAGCGCGCCAAGTGTCCCTCTCTCTCTTGCTCTCTCTTGCTTCTCTTGCTCTCTCTTGTCCCTCTCATCTCCCTCTCTCTTGCTTCCCTCTCTCGCTCTCTCTGGGGCCCCCTTTATCTCTCTCTCTCCCCGCTTTCCTCTCCCCTCTCTCAATAAACTCCACGTGGGCGCTCAATCTCGTGTTTGTGTTTCTTAGGCCATAGCAGCTGCATCACAGCAGCTGTATCAAAAGAACAACAACAGTCATCCTCCAGGATCCATTAGTGTCTTCAAGGACTAGGTCTTAAGAGGGACCCCGATCCCTGCATCCCTGAGCTTTTAATGGTGGCACTAACAACATCTATCTAATTCTACACTCACAGGGTACAGTGATTCTCTTGAGGCAGCTTCAGGTTTCTCACAGGCCAAGGAACCAATGCACAGGTTATTTGTGATTAGAGGCAAAGATGGGCAGACATTTGTGTAATGCTTTGCACAGGACTAAACAAATTAAAAGGGACCTCAGAGAAGAGGAAAATCAATATACCGAATAATAAGATACTTTAAATATTTTACACTCAGAGATGACAGAGCACACAGGCAACAAAACACTATTGAAAGGAACTTATAAGATTTTAAAAGAGATGTGCTGACTAAAATGTTTCTAAGAAAGAATAAGTACAGAGGAAACTCTGAAGAAACAAAAATCTCTCAGAATTCTACAGCATGTGCTTCCCAGACTAAAGGGCTGCATGCTTGGTGCAATTAGTAAGAAAATGCCCACATCAAGGCAAAGTACAAAGACTTTATCTTATAAGTTTCCAAAGATGAATGCAGGACACTTACAAAGAAGCAGTAAAAAGAGCATGAGGAAGGTCCAGAGATGCTTACAGTGTCTCACTGTGGTGGCTACCTCGTCCACACTGCAGGTGGCTGATGCGTAACCAAGAATTCCACATCCACTCACACCATTAACTGTGTGTCAGAAAAAGTCTGCAGCCTCAACACTTTTCCTCCTACACAGTGTGTGTGTGAGTGTGTGAGTGTGTGTGTGTGTGTGTGTGAGAGAGAATGCGTGTGAGTGTGTGAGTGTGTGTGTGTGTGTGTGTGTGTGTGTGTAATGCATGTGAGTGTGTGTGAGCATATATGTCATGGCCCATGTGTAGAAATCAGAGATTAATTTAAAGGTGTCAGTTTTCCTCTTCTCTCCCTCTCTCAGGGTACTGAACCTAGGTCGTCAGACTTGGTGGCAGGCACCTTTACCCACTGAACCATCTTGATGGCTCCTCACATAGTATTTTAAGCAAGTATTGGGAGACACAGGCCACCCAAAGAAAGGAGTACACAGAGAGACGAAGACAACGAGGGTCAGGAAGTATGGGATCCACCATGGGAAGGAAGTGAAGAAAAGTGTTAGGGGAGACTCAGGGTCACCCCTGCATGAGGTATTTGGGCAGCAGTGCAGAAGGGAGTAAGCATGAAGATCCTGCATTTACTGAGATGCAGCTGGGTATGTTTCACTATGTGGTAGAAAATGTACGGTTGTAAGAGTGAGAAGAACATATAGTCACAAGCTGGTGAAATATGGCTCAGCTGGTAAAGTGCTTGTTGTGCAAGCATGAGATATTGAGTTTGCTCGATAGCACCATGTAAAAGGCTAGACATATTTGTAATCCAACACTGGGAAAGCAGAGAGCCAGATCTCTGGGGCTCATCTCAGTGAGAGACTCAAAAAACAAGATGGGCAGTTCCTGAGGAACTATACCTCAGTTTGGCCTCCAAGCCTCTACACACATACACACACAGGCATGTGTCTCCAGTGGCTGGAGTACATGGGGCTTGGGCCAACAGGGTTGGTCTGAACAGTATTTTGATCAGTATGATTCTACAACTTAACCTGTATTTTCAAAGTGCCAAGTTCAAGAAAAAAAAAAAAAAAAAAAAAAAGAAGTTCTTGGGGGTGGGGGGATGGATTGATGGGTAAAGTGCTTGCTATACAGCATGGGAGATTGATGGGTAGGAGTGCTTGTTACACAGCATGGGACCAGAGTTCAAATCCCCAGCGCCTGTGTAAAAGACTCGATGTGGTTATAGATCTAATGTAAACCCAGTGCTATGGGGCTGAGGAGAAGTGGAGTCGGGAGGGTCACTGGGCTTGCTGGCCACCAGCCTCCCTCCAGGTGTTCAGTTCCAAGACTGAACTCTTGATATCCCCCACTGGTCTCTAAACACATGTAAATAAGTGTGTACTCACACAAATGCACATACACCACACACACACACACACACACACACTCATACTCCTCACACACAAAAATACTACATTCTTTTGTAACTAGATGACTGTGACAACCAAATGATGATTATTTTTAAGATAAAGTTACTACATGCTTACTTACTCTGTGAATTATACCAGCTGAATGCAGATGCTTAATGCCACAGAGCATCTGGTAGAGAAGGTATGACATTCTCTCATGGTCCAGTTCCATATGAATAACCTGACATAAGTTAGCATCCATTAATTCCATAACCAAGTACCTGAAAATTCAAGAGATCAACCATAGTCATTAATATTATTTTTAAATCCCTTCATGATTGTTAGATCATGTTATAAGACAGTAGTAATGGGATATAATTACTGCACAGATAGAGTAAAAACACAGTATGTTTCACTTTGTAAAATTTCCCAAAGAACATACAAACAACTAACTTATCTGATGTCTTTCTTTCAAATTATAAAACAACAACTTTTATACCATGAAAATAATTTCAAACTATTCTACTTTTCTTTCTTATCTGTCTGTCTGTCTATCCATCTATCCACATACCAACCAACCTACCTATCTTCTAGTTGATCATCCTTCCATTATCTACACTGTGCTACTATAGATTCCTTGATCTTTAACAATATATGATTCTCTAGGGCTGCTCATATGAACGTTCTACTATACAGGGAGTAAGAGAGAACTCTGAACTTTCTGCTCAGGTTCATTATGTATATGGACTGTGATGGGAGATGTTATTCTATAAATATGCTTCTTATACTGGTTAATGAATAAAGCACTGTTGGGCCAATGGGAAAGCAAGATAAGCGGGGCTAGGAGACAAGGAGGAAAGAGGAAGTAGGAAGGAGGAGTCAGCATGTAGAGCGTGGAGAAAGCAAGATGCTGCCCACCACTCTCCGATAAGATGAGCCACGTGGAAATACTTAGATAAGTAGAAATGGGTTAATAATTAAGACAGAGGATTAGGGATTAGGAACTGGCCAACAATAGTTATATCAAATACAGAGTCTCTGAGTGTTATTGGGGCTCACGTGGTGATGGGACCAGGGAGGAACAAAGAATAGGACCAGACCGGTGGCAATGGCGGTGGGGGAAAAACCTACACGTAACAGGACTGCTTGAAAAATGATACTTTCTGATTGTTTTTTTATTGAGACAGGGTTTCTCTGTACAGCCCTGGCTGTTCTGGGACTCAGAGCTCTGCCTGCCTCTGCCTTCCAAGTGCTGGGATTAAAGGTGTTCTCCACTATCGCCTGTCTGAAATCTAGTCATTGAGACTGAATATACAACAACAAACAAGCTCACGGTCCACCACCAGCACATGTTTTTGGCTCATTGTGAAAACAAAGCCCCAACCAAAGAGGTGCTTAGACACATCATCTCCACTTCTCCTCCCATTGTTTGTCACACCATTCTGACTTGGTATATGCCAATTCTCTGCTAAAACATTTGCTTCTACATTTGCCGAGGCCAATGTTTCTGCACCCAACTACTTCTTCCTGTTGGAGTGGCTGTGATCAGACTCTGGCTCTCCTCTCACATCTCTTTCTTGGTGATATCCACTTACAGGTTCTTGGATTCCTTTAATCCAGGCCTCTCTCCTGGACCCTAGGTTCTTTCCTATCTGCCTACTTCACAGTTCCACTTGGATCAGCAATGGACATCTCTGAGCCCAAGTCTAAAACTATACCCCTGAGTCTACCTTCTCAGCCCCCACCACACCCTCACCCCCATCCCCATCGAGTCCTCTTACAGCTCTCCCCTTACTTTCAAGCCTTCATTTGTGGCTTTCCAATCCTCTCTCACATTTAGCTATCAGCAGATCCTATGCCTCTACCTGCAAAAAGCTTTGGTGTCTAATCTCATGCCTTCATCCTGTTACCCACTTGAACCCCTCACATGGACTGCTGTGATACCTCCCCATACTAATGAGGCTTTTGTCCCTAGCTCTCACTGTGGATTCTCAGCCCCCACTCCCCCCCCAAAGCAATTGTTCTTTTTTTAAACATGTCAGGTGAGACCACTGTTCTGCTGGAAATCTCATTCTGACTCTTTTCTTCTCTGTATGCCACTTCTCTAAACCCACCCTCTCTGCCCTCTGTCCCCCCACTCCAGCCACATGGGCCTCTTGTTGGCAGTAGCACATAGCAGCCATGCTCCTCTGCCACTCCTTTGCTCTGGCTATTCCTCCATTCTCAATTCCACCTCATCCCGTATCTGTAGGACAAACTCTTTACCTCCCCTAAGCCTTTGCCCTAATCCCATCACCTCATCAAGATCTTTCCTGCATCTGCCCTGTGATGGTGAAGGAGAGAAGGCAACTAAACTAGGTCAAGGAACACTGCTCTGGTAAAAACCTTATGTGAAGCCGGGCGTTGGTAGCACACACCTTTAATCCTAGCACTCGGGAGGCTGAGGCAGGTAGATCTCTGTGAGTTTGAGACCAGCCTGGTCTACAGAACCAGTTCCAGGACAGGTTCCAAAACAATGCAGAGAAACCCCATCTCAAAAAACAAAAACAAACAAACAAACAAGAAAGCCTTATGTGAAGTGTATTTTGGAGGGTGTTTTGGGCAGTAATGATCATGTGAGTCTGAATGCAGGAAGTAAGGAAGCATAGTGCTCAATGTATATGAAGACTATCCAACTGAGCAAGACCCAGGAAGATCAAATCTAGAGAATGAAGGGATGGTTTCTCTGAGATAGACTTTTCCTGGTGTTTCAGAATCAAAATCTAGGGCTTACATCAAAATCAAAATGCTAGAGACTCCCTGAGTTCTCAGGCTTTCAGCCTCAGATTAAAAACTACTCCACTGACAAGCCAGTAGTCCCTGGGTCTGTGGCCCTTGGACTTGAACTGAGTCTCACTGGCAGCATCCTAGTGTCTTGAGCTTACAAAGGAACTACTGTTTCAAAAGCATCAAAATCATTAACTTTCTAAATTTCCAATCTGATGCAAAAGATACTTACACATCTTGAAATTCTTCTAGAGTTTTTTGTGGTGTGAACACGTTTAACAAGCTAATTATCTGAAAAGGAGAAAATGAATCAATTAATTATACTTTAGTATGTCACATGGATTACAAAAGTTAGGTTGAACATTGAAATGTATTAAAGGTTGGGAAATGAAGGCAGTACTCAGTATTTATCATTACTATGGTAAGCATTCTAATAGATGGCATTGGAAAACTTAACTATCCATTGAAAGATGTGCTTTTAATAGATCATTCATGTCCCCAGTAAGTTAATTGTTATTACATAATTTACATATAGGCAAAAGAGTGAAAATAACAGTTGGAAACACACTAAATAAAGTACTAAGCTAACTCTGGAAACTTAAATACTATATACGATTTTCTAGAAAGTTTTTAAATAGGAAGACTGAGCTTGTACTTTATGGTCAAGAAGATGAGACCTCATGGCCTTAGGTTCCCGTGAGAGGGCTAAGGAGCAGACTTCATTGATCGCTCCTTGTAGCCTCTGTGCTTGCAAAACATGTATTTCAACCATTTCATATCAACTAGAGAAAGGTGAATGACTCATTATATACACTGGGGCAAGGGAAGGGAAAGAAAGCTGAATCCACCTTTCAGTCTTGGGAAACTAAATGGAATAATGTCTAAAACACTGAAGTATAAAGCAAAGAATATGATCAAACATTTCTACTGTTCAGGTATAATAAAATCTTTTCTAAGCACGACAGAAAACTTAGGATATCTAACTACATTAAAACAAAACCAAAATCAAACAAAAACAACAACAACAAAAAGCAACATGACTAAAGCAACACAAGAAGTCAAATGGAAAAAATGGGGAAAAGGGATAGTTGAAGCTGGGCATGGGTGCATGTCTGCTAAAATTCTAAGTAAAATTAAACATTCATCGAACAAACTAAAACCAACTCAAATCACAGATCCAAATGGAGGCCAGAGAGATGGCTCAGTGGTAAAGCACTTGCCTTGTGTATGAAATGTCCTGGATTCAATCCCCAGCTCCCCCAAAATTAAAAAACAAAAGCAAAACAATGTGACATAAGAATGAACTGATCTTAGTTGCATACTTAATGTCACCATACAGAAATACCAGCACAGGTGTTGAAACAAAGGGGAACATACAGAGTTTGGTATAAACTTAAATAATCCCCAGTCATCTAAAACTGGAGAGAGGTGTTATGAACTGACCATGCAAACCTCCTTGAGAGGCAAGAGATGACTCAGTGAGTAAAGACACTGGCCACAAAGCCTTCTAATGACAGACCTCAGTTGTACCCCAGGGTCCCACATGGTGGGAAAACAGAGAACTGATTCTGGCAAGTTGTCCTCTGACTTCCAATGTAGCAGTGGCATCTCTCTTCCCCCCAGTAACTAGATGTAATGAAGAACACATTTTAATTTTATTAATAAAATGTAAGCTATTTTTTTATAGTGTACTGGCTGGCTCTGTGTCAAATTGACACAAGTTAGAGTCATCAGAGGAAGGAGCCTCAGTTGGAGAAATGTCTCAACAAGATCCAGTTGTAAGGCATTTTCTCATTTAGTGATCAATGGGGGAGGGCTCAGCCCATGGTAGATGGTGCCATCCCTAGGCTGTTGGTCCTAGGTTCTGTAAGAAAGCAGGCTGAGCAAGCCAGTAAGCAGTTCCTCTCCATAGCCTCTGCATCAGCTCTTGCCTCAGGGATCCTGCCCAGTTTGACTTCCTTTCCTGACTTCCTTCAGTGATGAACAGCAGTGTTGAAGGGTAAAGCAAACAAACCGTTTCCTCCCCAACTTGTTTTTTGGTTATGGTGTTTCATCCCAGCCATAGAAACCCTAACTAAGACATATAGTTTCTCTTGTCATTAGTTAATCTTCAGTTTGATCACAGTACTAACATCAAAGCACACAGAAGGAGCACCTGTAACTTACATTTTTATGATTGACACACTTTAAGAGGACAAGCTCACGATAGGCTCTCTTTGCATGCGTTTGGTTCTGGAAAGGACGGCTTAACTTCTTGACAGCAACATTTATCCCAAGAACTGTATCAAAAGCAGCACTATAATTAGGAAATATAATAAACAATCTATTAAAATGGCCTTTGAAAATAGCAGTGGAGAATATACATTCAATGTATTATCTTTCAAAGCAAATAACAGACAAGGAGAAATGTTTCTGTTCTTCCCCAATCAAGTTTTATGTACGTATGGCAAGTGAAGTGGCTGAACCAGCAGGACAAACTAACCCCCACCTCACCCCAACTCCCCAGAGGCACCATGCCTTTCAGCTACAGCTTCAGTAGGATTTAGCAATTCTTCGTACATTGAATCTTCAGTTACTAAGATTAGCAGGTTCAGAAACAGGTATTTAACCCAAAGAATGTAACACGAGTCAAGGAATGAAATTTTCAGTTTAAAGATGTCAAGAAATTGAAAACATTCCTTGTTATCACTGATTAAAAATGCCAATACATTTTGGAGTACCACAGCACATTCTGTGGTTGAACTCACAGAAGGAATTTAATAAATCTAAGTTTTGACTGATTATGCTTTCCTAGGCCAAAGAATCCAAAAGAAACTGAAGCCCAAGTCTCAGCTATTGGTAAATTCACAAGACACAAAGTCCCAATGTAAGCACTTGCTATATATAAAATTCTGTAGGAAATGCTGCATCCCTTCATGGAATTTAGAATTAATTTTTCTCCAGAAATTGGATGCAAAATAGTGAGTGGCATATGACACATCTTCAGGTTTCAGGCTAGCAGTACACAGTGTCATCAGTGAGAGGCCTTCTGATGGCTTAACAGGGCCTCAGGGCTGCTAAAGACAACCTGTGAGCCCAGGCATCCTTTCAAGTCCTGCCTCTGTCTATCCTCTCTGCTTTGTAATACTGTTTACTCTTACTCCTTTCTGTTAATACTACTTTCTGCTGAAGAACTCTAACTTAAAGGCGGAGTGTGGTAGAACTGGCTAAGAAGAACCATTACATTTGTTACACACAAAAGTCACAGGTGAGCCCACGCGCTCACAGGCAAATCTACTACTTGTATGAATATATGATGATTAAGAAAATCCATTGTGAGAAAAGTCAATAATGTGCCTGTGTGTATGTGTACACTTGTATTTCTTAGATTGACCTTTCTGATCTCAAAGAATTTTGTCTGAATTTTCAGACAAACATGAGTATGACTGAGTTCAAGGGCTCTATAGAATAACATGCTGTCTTCAGTTTAATAACATCACTTTACTGTGTTTTTTCTTTTTCTTTGAGTCAAGCTCTTTCTGTCTAGTCCTGAATCTTGCTATGTAAACACACTGGCCTTCAACTCATAGAGATCCACCTGCCCTTACCTTTGGAGTGCTGGGATTAAAGGCATGCGCTACCAACCCTACTTGTACTGTATTCTTTAAAATTGCTGAGAGTAGATGTTAAGTGTTCTTCTTAATGCAGAAAACATGTGAGACATGTATATGTAAATTAGCTGAATTTAGCGATTCTATAATGTGTATGTATTTTAGAACACTATGTATATGTATATGTATATGTATATGTATATGTATATGTATATGTATATGTATATGTATATGTATGTACTGACCAGTTTTTTTGCTGGCTTGACATAAGATAGAGTCATTTTGGAAGAGGGAATCTCAATGGAGAAAATGCCCCCAAACACTGGCTTTTGGAGCATTTTCTTGGTTAATGACTGATGTGGGAGGCCCAGCCCACAGTGGGTGGTACTACCCCTGGGTAAGTCATCTTGGAGCTTACAAGGGAGCAAACTGAACAAGCTAGGAGGTGCAAGCCAGTAAGCAGTACGCCCCACACCCTCTGCTTCAGTTCCTGCCTCTAGGTTCCTGCCCTGACTTCCCTGGATGATGGATTACAAGCTGGAAGATAAATAAATCCTTTCTTCTTCTATGTTGTTTTTTGACATGGTGTTTTATCACAGCAATAGAAAGCTATCTAAATCACTCCAGTTCCAGCTCTAATGAATGACCTTTAGCTAACCATGTTTTCTGTCTTGAGATCACCTTTTAACTCAAAGGAACAAACACTTCCTAGTATGAAACCAAGGGTTTAGTTACTTGCCTCCTCCGACCCCTCCCAGCTTTGTTCTAACAGTATTTCAGGGTTTCCTGTGTAAGTGGGTTAATGCACCTTATCTTGCTCTTCCCCCACAACATGAGGTAACCTTATGTTTCACCCTGCTCTCTTCTATCTCTTACCTTTCTCCCTCTTCCTCCAAACCTCTGTCATAAACACTCAAGCTTGCTAGCATCCTCATTTTAAACTGATAGCTAAGCTTCTGTGCTGCTTCTCCCAGCTGTCTCTAAAGACTGACAACCAACAAAAAGCACATGTATATACACACGTAAATATTACTAGTTGCAGAGCTGGGATTACACTTCATTTCCCAAAGATCATACAATCTTCGCTGCCAATTACACACACAAAATTAGAATGTCTACTACGAGGAGGTCAGATGGGTTCTCTGTCCTTCCAGCTTACCAGCTGCTTCAGCACCCTGCCCTTCTGTTTTCTGTGTAGACAATGCCTCTTTCTATACGTCCTTCCAAAGTTTCCAACAAACAACTTTTCTTGAGAGAAGAAAAGCTCATCTCCCAAAGCCCATCACTGGTACCGTGCCCTCCCACTCAGACGTCTGTGCTTGGAATGGATCCATCCTTTCTTTGATGCATAGAACCCAAAGCCTGATGCATAGAACTTATCCTGGGATTCCATTTCTGGCCTCTTGTATTTAACTGCCTTCTTGTATTACATGGCCTCGAGTTGTTTTGATTGTTGAAGTGCATCCTTAAAGACTGTCCCCAGACAACATACACCGAAGATAAATGATCTTACTCTGCCCTCATCTTTGACTGATAATCTTCTGACCCGAAATCTCAGAAAGTTAGGGCCACTGCTTTCCACCTCTCAGTGCTGTTGGTGAGGGAGGCTTTTATCTGATAGTCACTCCTTTTGTTCTTCTGCTCAATGATGTATCACTACAAGCCATACTCTGCTCCTTAACAACCCCTCCCAATTGTCCCCTTATTAACCCCTCCCAATTGTTATCATCATTTCTGCCCACCAAAGAAGAAAATAACTTCTGAGGTTATTTATCTATTTATTTTGGTATTTTGGGATAGGGTCTCTCTACTTAGTCCTGTGTAGACCAGTTTTTCTGGTCTTGAACTCAAGAGATCCTCCTGCATCTGCCTCCCAAGTGCTAGAATTAAAGGTGTGTGCCACCAAGCCTGGCCTAACTTCTAACTTTTATGACAACCACTTTCTCAATTTCACAAACTCAACATGTACCCTTACATACAACTCTATCACTTATTTTTGCCTGTTTTCTTCTTTAGAAGTCTCTGACTTTTCACTTTGAGTACTATAATTCACTCTGTTGTTGCTGTGATATTCTTTTGTGTGACTGTGACATGGCATTGATTGCCACTTTAGTTCTTTTTAGTTTTTAAGTGATGATAAGACTCACTGCCATCGACAATCACGTGTGTGGCTCCATTCCTCCAAGCATACATCTCTGACATGCACATAGCCAAGTGGGAATGCATAGATTCTACTTTAGCAGATAAAGCCAGAGTGTCTTCAGTGTCTATGTCCATCAGCAGTGTGCCAAGAGTCCATGCCTGAGAGCTGTAGAGAGCTGAATGTGAACATCTTCACCAATACTTGGTATCAGGAACAACTTACTTTTTACCCTCTGGGCTGAGTGTATTCACCATGTACATGAGAATATTGTTTTAATTTGCATTCTCTGATAAAGGATGAAGGGTGGCCATCAGATAATAAATATCAAGTTATTTTAAACCATTTATCTTGTGGTAATTGATTATGGAGCAATAAAAAAATTAACACATCTCTCTTCTGTATTTCTCTGAGGCTTCATTCTGGGTATTTTCTGCTGATGTATCTTCCACAATTCCTTCTTCGGTTACATCTAATATTCACAAACACTTTCTTTAAGTTAGTGATTCAACTACCACTTTCCCTTCTATAATTTCCTTTTAGTTCTTTTTTGAAGTTCTTGTTCTTCCACTGAAGTTTTCATCTTCTCTTTTATCATCTTGAATACATCACCACAGCTATTAAAAACCTTGAACTTAGGATGCCAGGATCCTCTGCTGCCCTGACACTTTTGTCTTGTCTCCTTGTGTGTCTAGCCATTTTTTATTATGTTAAGACCTTGCACTTATAAAGCTGCTGTAGAAATAATCTGAATCCAAGGTAATGCTATCCTCTTTGCTTCTACTGGGCACATGAGGGTACTAACAGTTTAGACTCACCTCTGTAAAAATTCAACAAGTAAACGACAACTCGATGTTGAGTGGCATCCTATACTAGGCTTGACTGATGTGACACTGACTCTGCAGTAACTTCCTAGCTTTCTAAGGGCAAACACTGACCATGGAGGAGGACAGTATGGGAATGCTGGCAGCAAACTGGAATCTGTTTCATGGATGTGTTCACATTCTTGGCTTTAGCCTCCTCCCCATTGTGGTCTTCGTATTTACAGCCCCCTGGAGTTGGGAGAAAGGCTCCCTTTCCAGTTACAATCAACCTTCTACTTACTTTTATCTCCTCTGCCGTGTTAACTGGATCAAGACTCTCAACTTACTTTAATGTCCCAAATACTTCTTTAAAACTTTTTTAGCTGGACAGTGTTGGTGCACACCTTTAATCTCAGCACTTGAGAGGCAGAGGCAGGTGAATCTAAGTGAGTCCAAGGCCAGCCTGGTCTACAGAGTGAGTTCTAGAACAGCCACAACTGTTATACAGAAAAACTCTGTCTCAAAAAAATTTTTTTTGCTCACTGATTGTTGTCATTCTCTTTGTTCTTTGATTCACCATCTTAAGTCAGAAGTTTCAAGCCATCATTTCAGAGGTGAAAATGTAAAAACTCATGAAGACACAGTGGGCTGTCCAAGGTCACAAAAAACTTTTATCTGAGCTCAGAACCCTCCTATCTCACAACCATTGTGTGCTTCGCATGTTATTCTGGACATTATTTATGGTTTGTTTATATTAATACAGATAAATAAGATAATTTGAAGACAGATAAGTGTTCATACTTACAGAAACCTGGAAGGAAAGTATGCAAGATTTACCTATACTAATTATTTTTGCATAATTAAGATTGCTTTGCATTAGATTGCTACTCCTAGGAACTGTCAGACCCGATATTAAAAACTTAAGGAAAGGGGTAAACACGTCATAGAACCAAAGGTTTACATTTTAGTCTGAACAACTTGGGATTTTAGAAGGAGAAAGGAAAAGTATATACTGAATCTCAACAGTACATATAACTTAGTAGGCATTTAAGCTCTAAAATGATAATATGTAAAAACTTATTTCCTAAAGTTTTCCTATCATCTTCTAAGGAACAAAAACACAGAAACAAATCAAATAAGCTAACAATTGTAAAGACAATTCAGAACAGGAGGGGAAGGTCTGGGAACACAGCTCGACAACAGAGGCATGCCCAGCACTTCTGAAGCCAAATCTGATGCTTAGCACTGCAAACAAAAGCAAAAATAAAATTAGGGGTCAGAATATTTTGTCCTGGCTCCAGCTCTTACACTGAACTCTGTAGGTCACCATGGTGCACTTGGCCCTATGTATACAATGGTCTAGTTTAACAAAACTAACCGGGTTAGAAACCACAAAGTGGTGCTAATACATTTTATTTCTCAAAACTATAAAAATACACTTGCTTCTATATTAGCTTCCAGTGCTGTTCTTGTGGCTACTGTGGCCATACATTATTGATTTACAACACAAATTTGTTATCTTACACTTCTAGAGTTCAGAAGTCCAACATTAGTCCTAAGGGAGCTGTGATCTTCACGGAGGCTCTGGGAATAATCCATTTCCTTCCTTTTTTCCAGCTTCTAGAAGCTTCCTGTATTCCCATTCCACAGCACTCCACACTCTGTGATCCCATTTCCTTCTCTGACCAGGACATTCCAGACTCCCTTTTGTAAGAACAACTTCCGATTACACTGGCCCACCAGACCAATGTGCCCACCTCGAGATCACTGATCTGTTGCTTTGTTTCCCAAATGGGGCCTCACTCTGTACCTCAGGATGGCCTTGAAATCACTATGTGGCCCAGCCTGGCCTGCCCACTTAGAGTAATCCTTCTGCTTCCAAAACCTGAATATCAAGATCATTAATTTAATCAAGTCTGTAAAGTTTCTTTTGTCCTGTAAGGTCACACATGCCTAGGATTCTAGGGTTAGCATATAGCTATCTCTAAGGATTCATTATTTTGCCCATCACATCCCCAAAGGTTCACTGGTGGACGTTTTTAAAGTACAAGCAAAATGCTAACAAAAAGTTTTAGACTATTAACAGTAAAATGGCTAGATCTTAATGATCAGTGGTAGAAAATCTAGTTCCTATTACCAAGGTAGCAGCTCACCCATTGTTGAACTTATTTTAGCAAAAGTAAATGTTTTTGTTTTGCTTTAATAGGAATGTACCATTACCAGATCATTCCCCTATCCTATCTGATACCATATATCTGGGCAAAGGATTAAAAAAAAAAAGAGGAAGTGGAGGGGGGCAGGTACAATCACTTCTGAAGGTTTTACTTTCCTATATTAGAACATAAGGTGGGATGATACTATAAAACTGTCAGTTACAAAATTAAAGTATATGTACATATGCACATATGTATACACAGGTATATATGTATGTATGTATATATGCATGTGTGTACATGTGTACATATGTGTATATGTATACATAGGTATATCTGTGTGTGTGTAAATACATATACATATGAGTACACATACATATGTATGTACACACAGGTATATGTATACATGCATGTGTGCATGTACATATGCACATATGTATGTATGCCTGCATATGTATGGATTTTTTGGTGCTGGCAAGAAACTAGGTACTTCCATATACTAGGCAAGTGCTCTACCACTGAGCTTCCTCTCTAGCCCTAAACAGTTCTTGGATATAATCGTCCTATGGAGATGAATATAATTTATTGAGAATTTCTAAAGGATTTAATGAATATTGATTTGGTCATTGCTATGAAGACTTTAAACAGAGATTAGGTCAGAGCTCTGGTCACACAAAAACTATCAGTGATTCAAGTTCTAACTAAGTGCAATAAGGTCCCAAGAGACCAATGGGTGGTTTAGACACAAATCTATCTCTAAAACCCATGGGTCAATAAGCTAGTCCTAAACTGCATCACATATACAGAGACCGTCATTGTAGATCTCATGTGATTATATAATGTATATTTACTTCACTTTTAACCTTAAAAAACAAGTCAATAATGGACCAAGTGGATAAATGAAGCCCATATTTAATGTGGATGCTCTGTCTACCCTGTAAACTCCTCCAAGATAAGTCATGTTCCCCCTTCCTCCATCCTCTTGTCAAGTTACTATCTAATTTCAAGTAAGAGAGAGTTTACAAATCAAGTAAATACTCATAACTTTCTATTTCTATTTCTTTCTTGTCACAAAGGATTTAAGTCTGGTCTGACCATCATCAGAGTAAATTCAAAGTCTCAATGCTCCAAAAGTGAAGCTTTTTGAGCATTTCTATGTACTCAGAGTGCTGGATTTTAGAGCATTTCAGATTTCAGGATTAGAGATGCCCGCCCACCAGTAAATACAAATATTGAAAAATGTGACAAAAACCTAAACTCAAATACTTCTGCTTCTGAGCAGTTCCAATAAAGGACATTCTGTCTGCACTAGTGCTCGCTATCACTTGGAAGATCCCACTGTGTGCTCACATCTGGCACCTTCCATGCAGCACCTTCTCCTTCCCCAGTTTCTTCCCTGAGCACTTGGGTCTCCCAGTTGCCTACATTAAGGAAAATAGCAGATTTCCGTGATCAGAGCCTCCGAAGCGGAATATCAGCTGAAGCCCACTGATGACACTACCCTCAGCATCTTCACAGGAAAACCAACATCCTCCTGGAATGCCCAGGAGAGATCTTTTATTTTCAATCCTCTTTGCCTACCTACCTGTAAATATCAAATGTTTTATATTACCACAATTTCTTTTAAAGACAAAAAAAACCAAAAAACTTGTTTATCACTGGGGGGGGGAAGGGGAGAGGGCTTCATCCAGAAAACTACAGTCTAAAAAGTTTGGGAGGTGTTGATAACGGTAGTCTAGAAAACACGTGAGAAACGTTACCTTTGTCTGGCCAGTGATGTCGCAGCAGCTGACTGTCTTACCATGCAAGAGCCTAAGGTTCAGGGTCAGACCAATGGTTCTGACGTCCTGGGCTGGACACATAGTTGAAGAGAGACACCAAAGAAGAGACGGCCAGCCCAACCCCTCACACAGCATCCCTTCCTGGTTAATCCATGGTGTGATAATGACACTGCCTGGCCTCATCCTGCCAATGAATGGCAAGGTACTGCAATGATGGCGCCTGGAAATGAATAGGAGTGATTGGGAATAAAAGGAGGAGGGGGGAGAAGGTGGCCATGATGAAGAAATGAATAAAACGCCAAATTCCTGTTATACCTCACTGTTATACCAATTATTCTGATATCATAATGACAGGGCAAATAAAAAAGAAAAAGAAACCAATAAATAAATAAAACCAACAACAAAGCAAAAGGAAAATTGAGTTTGTATCCTATAAATGTATATAACTACATCAAGGATTGATTTAGTTTAGCTCAAAATCTAATCTACAACAGGGTTTGTTGTTTTTTTTTTTTCAATCAGTGTTTCTAAACTCTGATTTAGTTTTACTTTTCACTAAAAACTCAGTCTATGCTATTAGAACGCCCAGACTTACCAAACAATTCCTTGGGCTCCAGAGCCAATCGGTTTCAATTGCTGGTAACGTTTTAGAACAGTGAAAGTTGAGTCCGCCACTTGCACACTGTAAAACTGACCATCACTTTTACTGTCACTCATGATGTAGTGTCATACAGTATTCTGAAGAGATGGTATCTTTGTCAGATCCCTGGGGACAGAAACAGAATGAACTGAGAAGCTTACCAAATTGTACACATGGAGCTCAGTTCACAGTGGTTCCGATCTGCTGGGATATAAAGGTATAGCTGAGACAGGAAAATCAGCTTGGCCAAGCTCTCAATTTAAGCAAAGATATTTCAGTGATGTAAGACCATCAGAGGAAGAAATTAAAATTCTTTTAACATTTATTTTATGCATTTGGGTATTGTGTTTGCATGCATATATGTGTATGCCTAGAAAACTGTGAGATGTCGTGTGGGTACTGGGAACGGAACCTGGGTCCTTTGGGAGAGCAATCAGAGCTCTTATCTGTTGAGCCACCTCTCTAGCCCTGAAAAGGAATTTTGAGATGCAGAAAGGCCACATTTTTAAAGGACTGTATTATAATAAACTGTCTTGGGGCTGAAAATGAGCTCAGTAGTTCATGTTCAGGTGAGCAGAATGTTCACCTGAAAAACAGGGATGGGGTGGAGTGGGGGTGGAGGGGTAGAGTGGGGTGAAAAACCCACCTCTGGAGAAAAGAATTTACACATTATTCCCAGTCATGGTAAGCCCACTATGTCACTGATGTGTCTCATCCATTTCCTTCTTGGGGAACCAGCTTGTGTGTAGAAGGCTCAGCTAGAGTGGGAGCATTATTTCAGAATGATTGATTCTAGAAGTCCTGGAGATAGCAAGTACTGGGCATCTAAGTGTATGAATCCAGGCTAATGTGATGAACCACAAAGTGAGAATCCTATGCCAGTGTAACAGGCTGTCACGAGGATTAGAGACACTGGTATGGGGTCTCTAATGGACCTGTTTCATCAGAGCTGGCCTTCATTCCCTGCATCCTAAGCTCAGCTATAGCTCACAGTAAAATAATTATCTACAATCTAAGTATGTTCACAAATATGGGTTTGGGCTGATTCCCCATTGGGCTTGGTCCTCAGAAGCACTTGCTGTTTGGGAAGGAT
This sequence comes from Cricetiscus sungorus, assembly GCA_030556225.1. Classification (NCBI taxonomy): domain Eukaryota; kingdom Metazoa; phylum Chordata; class Mammalia; order Rodentia; family Cricetidae; genus Cricetiscus; species Cricetiscus sungorus. The sequence goes on along the minus strand of JANBXA010000069.1, from coordinate 30,229,836 downwards.
GAAGAAACTTTAGGAGGCATGGCTTGGCTGGACAAAGTGGGAGGACAGCATGGAGGGTAAGAGTCTCTCTGCTTCCAGCACCAACGGCTCCCTGGTCTCTGGAGACTAAGGAACCCTAGCAGCAGGCTCCCACCACTGTGTACTCCATCAGGGTGGGCTGTACTCTTGTAAGTCACGAGCCAAAATAACTCCTTTCTCCCCTAAGCCGCTATGTCATGCATTCCATCACAGTGACTCAAAAAGGGAGAAATGGGACTCATATGCTCACCCAGTGAAAGGCTGGATGATGTTAACTGAAAAATTAATATGTTATTATTTTGGTCTTTTGGTCTTTAAGGTGCCAGCAACAAAGTCATAGAGGCAAACATTCCATCAATTTTTCTACAGCACCTTTCTTTCTGTCTTTCTGTCTTTCTTTCTTTCTTTTTTCTTTCTTTCTTTTTTAATTTTTCCAGACAGGGTTTCTCTGTGTAGCTTTGTAGACAAGGTTGGCCTCAAACTCCCAGAGATCCGCCTGCCTCTGCCTCCAGAGTGCTAGGACTAAAGGCATGCACCACCTGGCTTAACTACAAACCCCTGCCTTTCTGCTCCACCATTTGATATTTAATGTTCACCTGGTGAGTTTTCAGCAATGAGAACTTTTTTCTCAACACAATGATGTCTAAATTTCCCCTAAACATGGAAATAAGTTGGTAAAGGCTTAATCAAAGGCTTGAGATCAAAAAAGCAATGAAAGCCACATGCTAGAAACAGCTGAAATGCCCACCAGCCAGATTAGTGAGTTGACCTTGTGACACAATGCCATCCCCATTTCTGGACCACCTGCCCATGCTGTGACTGTCACAAATCTCAATCTTCTCTGGCAATTCTCTTTCTTTAGCTGCTTACACCCCACAGCAGGACTAGTACAATACAAGGCTAACTTCCTTGAACTTGGAGACTAGAACTAATCAGACTAGGCTCAGGAATTAATATAATTCCATCCCAAGACTTAAAATCATTCTAAAATTATGATAAATCACTTTTGTTAGGAATAAAGCCACTCCTGTTATACTTGGGCTGCATGAGAGCAAGACAAAAGCCACCCCTACATACACACACACACACACACACACACACACACACACACACACACACACACACACAAGATAACCTGAGAAAACATGTAAGTTAGCTACTAATGAATTTACTCAGTTGCAATGACAACTGAGTAAAAGATCCATAAACTGGGGCTCAGAAAAATCATTTTGCAAACAGAGATGTACAAGCATTCCTCAAGCAACCACATTAGCCATACATCCAAACCTGGATGTGCAGGCTCTGCCATGCCACTTCTTCAGTCTTGGCAGAGCACTGAGCTGGGGCTATAAAGGCTTTGATGGGTCTGTCTTTTCTCCATGCCAGGAGCTTCTTCTCACAAGTAGGGAGATAGGAGCTGGGCAGGTAACTTAGTGATAGAGTGCTTGCCTGGCATAAGGCCCTGGATTCATTCCAGAGTGAGGTGGGGGAAGAGCACAAGTGAAAGAAGTGAGCAGAACAGTACTGACTGCCATGAAGAAAGGCCTCACACTGTGGACAAAGACACCTAGCAATATTGGTGAGACCTGTAAGGTGGCAAATCATGCAAATACTAGCTAATGATGAGCATGCATGTGAATCCTAATCCAGCAATTACAAGTCCAGAAATGCACGGGGTCAGTATGGGTTCAACACTCAAAGATATCTCTGTACAAGAACAGAATACATCTAACCAGCAAGACTATAAACAACTCAAAACATAAAGTACAATGAGGCTATTAAACAGAATTCAGGGACTGTGTGTACTGGCTTGGAACGATATCTAAGATACACAAAGGAAATAAGGCAAGTTGAATTAGAGTTCACATAATGCCAATCTGTGTGCACTGAGTATATACACACAACATGTACACACATGTGAGCACATAGTGGGAGTGCACATACGTACATACACACACACACACACACACACACACACACACACACACACACACACCCATAGACTCTATACCAGCAAGAACAGAAACAAGTGGGACATGAAAAATGTTCCCATTAGAACTTTCTGTTCCAGCGAGGTGGTGGTGGCTCATGCCTTTGATCCCAGCACTTGGGAGGGAGATGTAGGTGGAACTCTGTGAGTTCAAGGCCAGCCTGGTCTACAGAGCTAGTTCCAGGGCAGCCAGGACTGTTTCACAGTGAAACCCTGTCTGAAAAAAAACAAAACAAAACAAAAACCAAACAAACAGAAAAGGGAATTTCCTGTTCTGCTTTAACAAACACACACACACACACACACACACACACACACACACACACACACACACCACAAAACTAATCCAAATTTTAAAATGAAAATGAAAAGCTGCAAAATGACCTGGTAACACATGTGGTGGGTTTGAGACAGATGACACTGGAGTGAGGAAAACAGCTAGGGCTGGCCAGCACCACGCCAGAGCAACATGGGCTTCCCTTACCAACACACTTTTCTCTAAAGAAGACTGAGTGATTCATACTCAATTAACCCTTTAATTACATTAAAGTTTCAGAATGTCCAAGACTTATACTATTTAAATGGGCCCGTTGCCATGGCTAAAAGCAGATTCTTAGTCACCCTGTTTCAAAACATGCCCTTTACATTTTTCTCACAAAGCTCTTCACTGGCCTATATTGCCTATATTAACTCTTAAGGAAAAAAACAAAAACAAAAACAAAACCCTAGCTTATGGTAATTTAAACTGCCCCCATGCTGGGAAGTGAGCTGGAGGACTCTCACTTGCTAGGCAAGAGCTCTACCACTGAGTGACATCCTCATCACCAATTTCCTGACCTGATACTGCATTGGAGTTAGGCAGACATTCAACCATTTAATAGTCAAGAACCTCAAAGCCTCACAGGGTGTCCCTGCTGAACTTCTGTTCTTGCGGTACAGTATATACTCAATACAGGACATGGGTGTTCACCTCGTCACCTAAGGACTCTGGCAGGCTTCATCCTGCCAGCCCTGTTTTCAGGTACCACAGCCCTTAGCTGACAGATGTCTACCTACACAGGAACTGGCCACAGATGCTCAGAGCAACTCTGTCACAAAGTTGTCACAAAATAGAGACATTACAAATATTCATGGCTGCATATCTAGACTACAGAATACACACGGCACTGAAAACAGCCACACCACTGATTGGGTAGATCTCAAATGCATTACACAGTTGGTCTCCATATTCATAGATTCTGAACTTTTCAAATTCAACCAACCATGGGTAGAAAATACTTGGTAAGATCAACTGTACTAAGGTACAATTAGGCTGAACAAGAAATTCTATGTGCTATCACATAGTAGTGCAACTACTAATCACACCAATAAACTGCATAATTCCCACAGCTAAAAGATATTTGAAAGTTTTTTTATGACACAAAATGACAGATGCTCAATGATCTAGATGTGATTTGGCCTAATTTAAACACTACATGTACCAAAACATCACATAGCACCCCATTAACAGGCATAATTTTTATGTCTAAAGGTATCAATTAAAATCATCGTAAATTAAAAGTGTATTTAGAGGAAATTGTATTTGTATTGAATGTATGCAGCACATTTTTCTTGGTTTCCTCAAGTCATATAATATAATAACTTCATAATATTTGCATTATAAGTACTCTAGAGATGGTAGAAGGCATATGGAGGAATGTGCACTAATAACTGCACTGTTTTATATGACTTGAACACCCATAGACTGGTATCCGTCTGAGAATTCTGGGGGTTTTGGGATGGGGTGTTTTGATTTTTTGAGACAGGATTTCTCTGTGAAATAATGCTGGCTGTCCTAGAACTCACTTTGTAGACCAGGCTGGCCTGGAACACAGGGTCTGCCTGCCTCTGCCTCCCAAGTGCTGGGATTAAATGTATAAGCCACCACCGCCTGGCTCCATCTGGAATTCTGGATCCAATCCCCCTGAGGATGTTGTGAGACAGCTATACTTACTGAAGTAAGTGATCCTTGAAAGGCCACCTTGTAAATGATGAAACTGTAAATCTCAGTTGCCAGGGGTTATGCTTGGTGGGGGCTGATGAGTTAGGCAGCTACAAAGGGGCTACAGGAGACCTTGGAGATGCTAAGAAGATTCTGTATCCTATGGTGGCAATGGTGGTTCAGGAATCTGCCCATGATAAAATGACACTGAGCTGCACACACACTGTAGCAATGCCAGCTTCCTGTTAATACTGTACTGGAGTTATGTAAATACACAATCAATGGAGAAAACTAGGTGAAAGGTAGGTGGGATTTTGCAGCTTCTTGTAGATCTGTATTTGTTTCACAATAAGGGATTAGAAAAGAGAGATTTGTTGGAAACATACAGTAATCCCACCCTTCTCCTGTCTGTCTGAATTCTTTTGATAGTGACTTGAGTTTGACCCAAGCATTAAGGGCAGACTGCAAACCCTCTGGCCTGTTCTGGGGCACCAGACACACCAGGTCACTGCACACCTACAGGCCCCTGCTCATCAGCTCCATCTGCCTGACCTGTCTGTCCTTTCTGCTCCAATGGCCAGCATTCACCCTCCTTCAAAACCCAGTTCAAGTACCTGCTTCTCATGCAAGGTTTCCTACTCAGCCTTTCCCTTTAAACAGCACCACGAGCTACTTTCATTTAGTACGGAAAGCCCATCAGCTCTACTCTGAATCTCTCAGTGGTAGAGGTTATACCTGGCTATTTCTGAACCCTGGTCCACTATACAGCCCAAGCAACATCAATTAAAAGCAAAGCTAAGTAAAAGGATAAATGTGGGAAAGTGGGTCAGTCACTTATCCAGGGCCATGCAACTACCCTCTTCTGTAAAACAGAGATGAGCACATAACCCCAGGACACCTCTAGGTAAGAGTTCGGCTGACCTGAAGGAGGCACTTTGACCTAAGTCCATCCTCAATCTGAGTGAGTGTCATCTAGATTCAACTACTTCTCAGGATATAGACACACTATATTATACCATAGAGATCTCCAACCACAGAGGTGCTCCAAACCACCAGCTGCTTCCACAAGTCAACTACAAGGAAAATAAAGGAGAGCAGGAGAAAACAACAAACTAAAGAAACTTTGCAGAGTGTGGTAGCTTCTGCCTATAATTTTAGCATATGGGAAGCTTTGACAGGAGGATTGCTATGGATTTGAAGCCAGCCTGGGCTACATAGTGAGTTTGAGGTCACCCTGAGTTACAATGTGAGATCGTGTCTGAAATAAGAAAAAAATACATACCAATAATAAACACCAAGAGCCAAAAGAGGATGAGAATCAAAAAGACATCAACCAGTAATCACAATACAACCTTGACTCTCCTTTCAAATGACTGCAGAAACTATGAAATACATGAGACACCCTGAATATTAAATTCCACCCCCTGAATATTTACTCAACACCTTAATATAAAACACATGAGACAATCTGCATATTGACTAGTCGCTTGACACTATGGAAGAATTACTGCTTTTAAAAGCCTAAGAGGACCACTGTCTTCAGACAAATGGACTGAGAAGATCGCAGTGACATTTAAGTCCTGCTTTAGAATCTATTCCTCACACTTTGGGAGAGTTTATGCACTTTGAGATCCGGGATGAAGCAAGTCTGCCAGAGTTCAAACCCGTGGATGCTAATACTAAGCTGTTTACTTCTGAACATATTTGAAAGTCCCCACCATAAACAATTAAACAACAGACTGCTGTTGAAATCAATTTCACATAGAGGTCAAGTACAAATCATTAAATACTTTAAAAATAAAATTGTCACCTTCCTAGCCAGGTGTGAATGCTAACTTCATAATTAGACAAAAATAGCAGCTCTGCTATCATATCAAGGATTTTTTAAATCAAATTTTTGTTTTATCTTACATATATAATAATTTTTTAAAAAAAATTGGTTTGCTCATAAGCAATTGCTTTTTTGTATTTTTCTTTATGCAGAAAGTTTAGATTTTTTTTTTCACTTGAAGCTGACATATTCAAGTATACCCTTGACCGTTTCTTGAAGGGACAGAGCAAAGCTATTTTCATCTGTTAACAAGTTATTATAAAGTTCTGACACCTTGCAAATTAAAACCTCAGGAAAACCAAAGCTCTCTGGAGACTATACCCCCCAAAAAGACAATTATTTTTAGCCATGCAGGACTCTTCTGAAAAGGAGGGGGGAAACATTTATAGATTGGCTATTGTTCTTCCAGAACAAACTGAAAGCCAAACACAAATAGAGCTGAGAACTGTAGATTTAGGGGTGATCTGGGTTCAGGCTCTCACCAGCTTCTTGTGCTGAAGCAGACTGCTGAAGCACTATAAGCCTTGGATCCCTCCTCTGTGAAACCTGGGTTCATAGCTGCCATTCACGAGTGCCAGCCACACGCAAATGAGTACCTGGCTGGTATCTGGGAGAGCAGGGCCTAACTCTCCTGGCCTCAGGCTACTGTTCCTGCTCCTCACTGCTTCTCCTTCCCACACAGCCTGTTCAAGAGGTTAGCAGTGCTGTATGAGGTCCGCATTTGGCTTGGCACCAAGCAACTAGTTTTAATTAGCTATTGCCAACATTGGAAAATCAGCGTCCCGATACAAACTTGGAATCGTAGCTTTTACAAAATTGCTGAGGAAAGTTCTGAAACTCTGGGGGGTCTCTACCACTCCACAACTCCACAGTTGCTTTGGAGAGCTGAACCCTGGCTCCCCACCAGACAAAGTTCCTTGCTGATCTTGCCCTTCATTTTCTGTGTCTGTCCCTGCTCAGGCTCACCAACACCCCCACTCCATGTCCTCCATTTCTAGGGCACAGACCCTTCACTACAGCTGGTGTCATATCCTGTCCTAGAACTGTGCTCATGCCAGCCTGTACTCTGAGGCTCCTGGGTTCTCTGGGGGAAGGTACCCTGTTGCTATCTCTTTTGTGTCCCTAGAGTCCAGCAGAAAGCATGACCTAGATAATGCAGAATTCAGTAGATAACTCCTGAATGTGTGGGAGGAGGCTGAAGCAAAACTCTTAGCAAAATATAAAAATGTTCATCATAAATTGTTCTGACAGCTATTAGAAAGAGATAAAGAGAAAACATTAAAATATTTCACAAAATGAGAATAAGAGTCTCTGTTTGCTTACAAGTTCACAAGTTTAAAAGTCATCAACAAAAAACGTACAAAGACCGCAGGTAGGGGCGGTCTTCCTCTCATTCACTGAGCTGACACTACTAAAGAGAGTGAATATACCAGCCACCTACCCGCATTTACAGTGCTACAGAAAATGAACAGGGCAATAAGTCAGATAGCATCAAACCAGAGTAGGTGCTAGAAGGAAAATCAAACTCTTGAGCTAGAATGAGGAAGTGAGGGAAAGGGGTGGTCAAGGCAGGCCTCACCAAAAACAAGACGCTGAACCACGGGAGGGAGCAATATGAAAGTGACAACGGGGGGGGGGGGATCTTATGGACAACTCCTAACATGGAAAATAGGGAGTGCAAAGGTCCTGAGGTAAATAAATGATTTTGGAATATCTAGAGCAGGTGAGGAGAGTAGAATAGGAGAGAAGAGCTCAGCTTCTGTTAGGAGGGGAGGGGAGGGAGTGGCAAAGGAGGTGGGCAGGGCCCACTCTGGCTTTGCTGGGCACTGAAGATGAATGACAAGGCACTGGGGGCGGGCGGAGGGGGGAGAGCGACAACTGGAGGAAGGACTCGAAGCGGATGAGGGAAGAGTTCCTACGACATTCACACCAGCAAGGGAGCACTCACCCACCGGGGTGCCCACAAATGTGTGCCCCAGGTTTCTGCCCCAGCGCTTAGAGACAGACACACTGCCTGATAACAACCCCGACCAAACCCGAGACATTCTATCACTTCTCCACGGGGAAAACAGAGGGCCGATGAGGGTGAGATTCACCGCCAAGGTCGCGGGGACCAGAGCTCGGGCTCCTGGGCAAGCCGCGAGGTGCAGCTGCGTGCCTCACAGCTGGAGGGAAGGCGCCGACAGACCCCTGCGGGCAGCTCTCCTGGGGCCCGGGCAGAAAACGGGTCCGCAGCCCCAGGCTGCAGACACCAGGCAGAAGTGGGTGACTGCGGCACCGTGGATAACCGGGAGGCACTGAGCAGCCCACGCCCCGCGCCCCGCGCCCCGCAACCCAGGCCCTGCGCGGCCCGAGCAGCCCCGCCAGGCCTAGCCGCCCGCCGGGCTCACCTCGGCTCCGCGCCGCCGCGCCGGAGGCAGAGGGAGGGCACGCAGGGGGCGATGCGTTCTGGCGGTTCCCGGCTCCGCGGCCCGAACCCAGCCGCCCCGCCCCGCTCCGCTCCGCCCCGTCGCCGCCGCAGTGGGTGTGAGGGGCGCGGGGCGCTGCGACCCTTCCGGTCCGGTTCTCTTCTGCTCCGCTGCTGCCGCTGCTGCCGCCGCCGCCGCGGCGCTCGGCCTGACGGATTCTCAGACCAGCCAATCAGAGCAAGGGGAGCCTGGCAGGCGGGGCCAATCGCGACAGGGGAGCGGGCCGAGGCTGGGCAGTACGGGCGTGGTTGTAGACTTGGTGTGGGCGGGGCCAGTGGCAGCTTTGGGTTCCCGAGAGCGGAGCGGCGCCCCCTAGGCTGCTCCCGGACCTGGCCGTCTGCTTGCTGCAGGCGCGTCCGCCAATGTGCGCAGCAGGCTGGGGATCCTAACCAAGCTAAGACCCTCTCTGGAGCCAGCCCTCCAGAGCCAGGGAACCCGCATGCTCCCGAGAGAGTGGACCAGGGGGAATGGGAACCGAAGAGGGGCGAGGCTTGTCTTCTACAGCATAAGAATGGTAGTCAGTCCTCAGTGACAGCAGGTGCAAGTGGCAAGGCGGCCTGGAAAAAGACGGGAACCGGCCTGGTTAGACAGGAGCCCGGGGCAGGATTAAGGCCTCGGCGTCCAGGAACCCGGAGCATAACGGCATCGGAGGAGGGAAGAGAAGCGCGGGGCCTTAGGGCCTGTTGCTCGCTAAGGCTGCGTGCGCATGCCACACTGAACCGATTCGTAACAGGGGTGCGGCCACTTGTCCAGAGAATGGGGGTTGGGGAGACGATGACCATGACTCTAGTAAATCAGTGATGGGGTATGGCCTAGAGAGGAACTCTTGCAAAGGACAAACTTCTGCTTCAGTGTAGAGGGACCAGGGGGGCATTCAGTGATGGATGGCTTCTAGACACTGCCTTTGATACTGCTGTTTTTGTCACTTCTCCTGAAACATTTAGGCTCTCAGGTAGGTTCCAGCAGGTCTGAGGTTGTATAAAATGTTTGAGAGCACAGGTTTGGGGTTCTGACTACTATGTGTTTTGATAGAAAGTCTGCAAGTTAGACAGGGAGGTTGAACCCATTGGGGCAAAGTTCGGAGAGCTATAAACAGGATAGGCTGAGGGCTGGCCTTTAAGGGGTTGGAAATATGGAGACAGTAGTTGAAAAGCTGTGACTATGATGGTAGAGCTGTAGTCACAGGGTGCTACGGAGTCACCAGGGAGCAGTACCCTGCATAAAGAAGGTCACTCGAGGTTCCATGGATCTCCGCAGAATTTGGAGAGAGCCTCAGCCCTGTGATTCAGGTTTCAAGTGCAGAGCCAGGGAGGTGGAGGCATTGGCCTCAGAGGGGCAGTGGGATAGAGAAAGGGATTCAGTCAGTTATGGTGTTCCTGTCTTTTTCTGCTTTTCTATTGCTGTGGCAAAGCACAGTGACCAGAAAGCACCTAGAGGAGGAAAGGGTTTTTTCCAGCTTACAACTCTGAGATTCCACTCCATCCCTGAAGGAAGTAAGGGACTCAAGGCAGGAACTGAAGCAGAGGCCATGGATGAACACAACTTCCTGCCTTGTGTGGGCTCCTTTCTCATACAGTCCCAATCACCTGATTATGGATGATGCCCGGGGCCCCCTACAAAAATCATTAATGAAGAAAATGTCCCCACAGACTTGCCTATAGGCCAATCTTAGAGAGGCATTTTGTCACTTAAGATTCTTTCTTCTCAGATATGACTAGGTCATGATGACAAAACCCAACCAGCACACCCCACCCTGTCACCAGAGGGAGTATGGTTCATTCCTGTTTAAAATTCCCCTGCCTCCTGAGTGTGCTGCATGGAAAAAGTTTCATCTTGTGGACTTCCACACCTGTGCTCACCTCAGCTTTACCTGTCACCAGCTGTAGAACCTGTAGCATGAATAATAAGAACCCACAGACAGATATTGGGGTTCAAGCTGAAGATCAGAAAAAGCAAAGCAGCCAACCACTAGACAGTTCTTGCCTCTACCAAGGCTGGGGCAATTCTGTCCTCAGCATGGCTGCACTCCTGTCTCCACTCACCTTATATTCCTCCCTAGAGCTGGGGTTAAAGGTGTGTGCCAGTACTGCCTGGCCTGTAAGGCTGACTAGTATGGCTAGCTTTGCATTCAGATCTTCAGGCAAGCTTTATTTGTTAGATCATAAACAAAATATCACCACAAGTACCACCAAAGAAAACAGAGCCAATGATTGGCATTATTAAAAACCAGTACAACCTGGCTGTCATAGTTGCAGTTTCACTGAAGAACACTAACCAGTAATACTCTTTGACTGGAATGGACCTACAATTTTCAGATATCCAAGACTTGTTCTATAGCCAAGCAAGTAACCAAGATCATCATGCATATGTTTGCCCTCTAAGTTTCCCATAAGAATTCTGTTCATTCTACAGACACCACTCTTTGTTCTGACTTAGCAAATTCTGGTGGACATACAGACGCAGAGCAGAGGTGAGGTGAAAGGGTGGGGTTGGATGATGCTGGTCCATGCTTTGAAGGAGTACAAAGAATCCTGTTCAAGGCCTATAAGAGAAAAGACGCCGCTAAAAGTGTGATGTGAATTCCATATATGGATGCTGACACCTGATCACCCTCGCCAGGAAAGAGACACCGTGGAGTGAGGACTCTTGGCAGAAAGAAGCCCTTACTAAGGCTGGAAAGCCAAGGGGAAGTACTGGGTCTGGGGCTTAGAAACACATTTGGGCCAAATGCTCAGAGAGGAGAGGGACATGTGTGCTGTCCAGGGGGCCACAGCCACCTGCACTGGCAGGAGAAGGAGGTAAGGAGGTTGGAGTAATATGATCCTGGGGATGGGCTGGCTTTCCTGATCAGTAGCACACAGGCTGCCTTCAGCTCACTGCTATGCCTTGTTGAGCCAAAGGGGTTTGAATAGGTGGTTAGTTTTTTGGTTTTGGTTGTTGATATATTTGCATCATCTAAAACATTGAGAGGATTTCCAAAACAAAAACAAAGAAAGACAAAACTCCATTGTTATGTTCTCTTCATAAAGGGCAGTGGTTATGAGGAGCTGGGTGCAAGTTGCTGTCCAGGCGAGGCTCCAGATCCCCCCCCCCACACACACACCCTATTCTTCCTGTGACCCTCACCTCACAGGAGCTTCACCCTTTGATCTGGTGACCTTTGCAGCATGATAGGGTGGAAACCTGGCTGTGGAAGTGAAGGGCAGCCATTGAGGGTGTTAAGCAAGGAGTTAAGCGGTGTAGTTCAATGTGTATTTTAGAAAGATCACTAGAACTTATAAGATTTGAAAAATGACGGGCTTAAGGCCACAAGATTAGTCAAGAGCTAGGACAAAGGCCATTTTGAGAAACTGAAGCCTGGGTTGGGGCTGTGCCAGCAGGTACCAAGAGGAAGGAACTGACTTGAAAACTGCTTCGAGACTTTAGGGAAATAAAAATCCATCTGCAATGAGCTGTCACTACATAGCCACTGGGACTAGTGCACTGAAATTTAATATCAAGTTTTGGTGGTGACATGAAGCAGTTGAAACACTTATGCCCTGCTGGTGGAAAGCAAAATGATATAATATTTTGCAAAGTAGTACAGCCATCCAGTGATCCTATTTTGTCCTTCTTTGGCTTCTTTTCTTTCTTCTGCTATGACTCTTGGCTCTACCTACTCCTTGAGGCTATGGCAGACACCACCCACTTCCCTGTCCCACACTGACCTCTTTGCTGGGAAGGAAAGAACACAGGAAGCCTGAGTCCTGGGCTAGGTGTGCTTCCCATGCAGCCTCTGGACTGATAGGTTTCCTTGACCTGTGTTCCAGTCTAACTATGCATATAGCAATGTTCTCTTGGGCAAGGGGTTAACTCCTCCAGGGCTAATTCTGTGTGAAACAGTAAAGACTGTATTTACAGCCTATTAGGGAAGCCCAGATAATAGAGGCCTGAGAACCTGAGGCCTGCTGGTTTCCTCTCTCTTCTATTCCTCTCAAATATTTCTTTTCTTCTCCCCAATTGTTAGCAGTGCTAATGAATCTAATGGAAGACTGTTTCAACTGTGTTTTAAGTGTGTGTGTATGGGGGAGGGGGGTGTCAGCACATAAACTAATGAGGACAAGTATTGTCTGTGTGTGTGTCCACACGTGTGTGTGTATGTATGTGTGAGAGACAAAGAGACAGACAGGGAGGGGGGGGGAAATACCAGAGGCAGGAACCAGGAACTTTTGGCTCGTGGTAGAACCCTTGCCTACTGTGATGGTTAATTGTTACCATGAATGTCATTAGATTAAGGAGTGACTGGGAAATTGGTACAATACACATCCACATGTCTTTGAGATTACTGTCAAATACTGGCTAATGGAAGAACACACACCCTAAGTGTGAGTGGGGGTCCCACATGGAGTAAAAGAGGAAAGGAGTAAGCCCAAAGATAGGGATTGCCTCTCTGTGCTTCCCAAGTGCTATGATATGAGCTGCCCGTTCCTCCATGTCCTTCCTGCCAGCATGGAGTGAGTCTCTGAAACCATGTACAAAGGAAACTTTCCCCTCAGTTGTTCCTGTCCATTACTTTACTACAATGATGAGAATGAAACGCACATAGCAGGTGAGAGGCCTTGCTTTAATCTCCAGTACCAAGAGACAAAACTAAACTAGAAACCCCAACAACAGCAATCAAAAAGAAAGGAAGGGAGGTGAGTGCTAATTCAAAGGAAGGCCAGAATTCAGTCCCACAGAACCCACATTTTAAAAGCTGGGCATGCTGACTTCTCCTTATAATCTTAGACCTAGGAAGGCAGAGACAGGAAGATTCCTGGGGCTCCCTGGCCAGTAAGCCTATCCTAATTGTAATCCTGCAGTCCCAACAAAATGTCTTGTCTCAATAATGCAAGATGGATGGTGCCTGAGGAGGAATGGTACCCAAAGTTGACTTCTCATTGGAGACCACATGCATATACAAAGAGAGACAGACAGACAGACACACAGACACACACACACACACAGAGAGAGAGAGAGAGAGAGAGAGAGAGAGAGAGAGAGAGAGAGAGAGAGAGAGAGAGAGAGAGTTCTGTTTAGGTGTGTAATTGGAAGTATAGGGTCATCAAAAGGCCTTACCTGGTTATGACTTTTTTGCTGGCAAAATCTCCAGGCAGTTCAGGGCACCATATTGTATGAGACAGAGACTGTATACTTGAATATGTGTGCCTGTCTGGTCTTTTTCCTCATAAAACCACCAGAAGTCATTTCTAATCCTAATGACCTTCTGTAGTCCTACTCATTTCCCTAAGGCCTCACCTCTAAACACCATAATTGAAATAACTTTCCACCTCTTCATGCCTCACAGTAGTCCTGGGGTCACTCACATCCCATCAGAACCACAGCAGGACATGTACTGGGATTCTCTTGCTCTGTGCACTGTGCTGAAAGCCAGGAAGGAGCCTGCCTCAGCAACCATCTATCTGCTCAGGAGCCAGGGATGAAGAAGCCAGGGGTCCTCATCACATCCTCCTTTTCCCTGGGTCAGCATCTTTGTCTCACTGTGGGATGCCTGCCACCTGTGTTCCATTCCGCTCTTCCACCATTCCAGAGCAAGAACACTCTATCTTGAAAACTCAAAGTAAAAGACTTGGTGAACCTCCTCATAGCTTCTACACATATGCCAATCAGGGTTAGGCGTGGGCTCACATGAACATAAGAGAGTGGGCCGAATAGCTGGGAAAAGTAGTAACCTAGGGATCTATTCTCTGATAACCAGAGGGTGTACAGGTGGCATGGAGGCACAGTTGAAGGGGCTTGTGCTGAGTGGAGGCAGACACTCAGAACTGTATAACTGGAGAATGACTCTGTGGCCCTCAGTGCTTTCTCCAGGCATTTTCCAGCGCACCAGAAACTGGGCCCTGATTCCCAGCCAGAGACCAGACAGCTTTTCTGAAAGTCTGACAAGTTCTAAGAGGACACTGACATTCTGACACCACACACAACCTAGGGGTTCCTAGCAGTGAATGTCCATTTTAACAGATGTGTCCATAAAACTTCTGATCGGTCTGCCTTAAACCTTGGCAAGATAGTCTAAGATCATATGGAAGAGAACAATAATACAGTCAAACAGAAAACTGAATCTTACTACACATAGAGAGACCAGGCAGAGGATAAATTCCAAAAGAAAAAAAAATATTACTGTTGGCTTCAGAAGGATTGAATATATATCACACACTTGAGACAAAAGCCAGCCATTCGGGAGCAATTCTGAATACTCATACATGTCCTTGATCTCAGTAGCCTAGAGGTAATGACATCCCAATAGAGGACAGCACACCCAGAGCTCAGGTTTTTGCTTCTAAATTCTCTGACAGAAGCAACCAGGAGCCACTAGATATGGAAGATCAGGGCTGGTTACCAAATGTACAAGTTGGATCTGGAGTTTAGTGTAGTGTAAACCAGGAAGTACTTACGAAACACACAGAGACAGACCCAGAATGTTGGGGGCGTGTCAGAAACACAGAGGCCAACTCAAACAGCTCCCAGCAAATAACATCTGACACAGCATCTTTGCAGAGGCAAAATCTGGCACTGACTGCCTCAGAGAGGTTAATAATCAGATCAAGGTTAACACCAGAGGGCCAGTAGTTTGTATCCTGGAAATGAAGTGAGGAGAATGTTGTCCTTCCTCACCCAGCTCCATAAACCAATTCCAACCATGAGGAAAACATCAGACAAACACAACCGGTGGACGTTCTGCAAAAGCTGTGCCTGTGCTCCTTAACACTTGATGTAATTTACTAGTGGGCAGGTTGGTAGATAGGGTAGTAAATATAGTTAGGGAGCGAGGATTGTACCAATTTCCTAAGTAGCTGAACTAAAAGATGAGATTGATGGCAGGAAAGAATGCTTGGAGCCATGCCATCTATAAGCTTCAAGCTCTGAATCCGGCATTACATTTCAGAATGGGCCAGGAAAAGGAAACAGAATTCTGTAACAGAGTAGTTCAAGATTTCTCTGGTGGTTAAGAGCACCAAATGCTTTTCCAGAGGACCTAACCCAGTACCCACATAACCTTGTGTAACTGCACATACAGGGGATCTGATACCGTCTTCTGGTCATCATAGGCACCAGGCATGCAAGTGGTGCACATGGGCTTACACATAAAAAAAATAATCCTTTTCTCCCCCAGACCTGAAGAGGATGCATTTCTTGACTGAACTTAACACCAAATGAAGAGACCCAAGGCACCACACTGAGCATTTGAGGACACCAGAAGCAAAAAGAATAAAAGACAAAAGGTCATTGACAAAGACATATCAGAGTGATTTGGAACCCAATAACAACACAAAAAAACAAGAGAACGGAAAATTCTAAGAACTTTTTTTCTGACTTCAAATTCTATATTAGACAAACCTTCGTGACATGTGAGTAATAGTTTCCTCATCTATTAAGTTCCCAAAAATTTACCTCTTTCCACGCTCTATTGTGGTTCTCCCCCAAACAAATGTTTATAGCCCTAGCCCCCATGTAATGGTAATAAAGGTGGGGCCTGGGTGTGGCTCGGTGGACTCAGCACTTGCTGAGCAAGCATGAAGAACCAAAATTTGGATCCCCAGCATCCACATAAAAGCCAAATGGTGTGGTGGCCTGCCTGCAACCCCGGCACTCAGGAAATAGAAATGGATGGATGGGGATGGATCCCCAGGGCATGCTGGCTAGCTAGAATAGCCAAACCAGCAAACTCTGGGCTCACAAAGAGATCCTGCCTCAGCAAATGAAGTGGAGAGCAATCCAGAAAGAAACCCAGTGTCAACAGTGTCAATCTCTGCACACACATATTCACATGCTCCCACACACTTGTAAACATGCATAGACATCTGCACACACACATGCATGTGTTCCCACACACTTATGAGCATGCATATACAAGCATGCTCACATAAACAAAGTCAGGCCTTTACAGGGTGATTGGGTCATGAAGGTGAAGCCTTCATGGATGGAATCAGTGCTCTTTAAAAGAGGCCCCGAGAAACTCACTAGCTGATTCCACAGTGAGAGGATACAGACAGATGTTCTGGCAGGAAGAAGGAGGCTCTCCCACATCTAGAACAGCCAGTACCTCTGTCTTGGATTTCTCAGCTTCCAGAACAATGAAAAAAATTCCAATGAGGATTAAATTTGGACACATGAATGCACCACTGGGGGACATATTCAACTCATATCTTAACTGTACCACTAATAGCAGGAATGTTCCCACTAGACACTGCTCAGACTTTCAGAAAATGAGATTAATCAAATCCAAAGAAACAGGATGGGAAAAAAAAAGTTGTACTGTCTTTATTATCATAAAACTGCATAGTATATTGATTGTGCACGCATTTAAATAGAGCAGGGCAGCCCCCTTGAAACCATCGTCTTGCATGGGGTAT
Source organism: Cricetiscus sungorus (assembly GCA_030556225.1). Classification (NCBI taxonomy): domain Eukaryota; kingdom Metazoa; phylum Chordata; class Mammalia; order Rodentia; family Cricetidae; genus Cricetiscus; species Cricetiscus sungorus. Next base: position 30,213,155 of record JANBXA010000069.1, on the reverse strand, counting down.
TTCAGGCTGGTTCACTATAAGTAGGGAGCAGGGACCAAAGTGCTGCCTGGGCTTAAAAAGAACCATGATCTGATTAAGCAGAAGTCAGAGAGTAGAGGCATTTGAGCCCTTCTGAGAATACTGAAATACTGAAAGAAGTAGGGACTTTAATTGAGCTCAGAGGAGGCATAAGAATAGGGTGGAGGGGACTCACTGATGTCAGGGGACAGGAATCAGGAGCAGCTTAGAGAGGGGAGAAAAGGAAAAATGAGACAAAGGGCTCATGCCTTGTGCCCAAAACTGAGATGAATGACACTCGCCAGGAGTGAGCCCAGAGACAGCACACTGGGTAGCTCAGATGCCCGGTCTGGGCATTTCCATAGCTACAGAAAGCCACATACTAGAAAAATAACTTAAAAGCTATACAATCGTCATTATAAATATTTCATCTTTTAAAACTAGCTAGTGTTGGTTAAAAAAGTTTCACAGTTACTCTGAAGAGAGCGATATCTCTATTGCACTGTAGTGGAAAGTCTGCTCCAATCCCTGTGTGTAAACAATTCTTTCTCCTCAGTGACTTCAGGACACAGAGAAACAGCATTTGTTGTAAGCAAAGCACTTGGGTACAAGGCACGTCAAAGCTGTCAAGCTCTACTGGGCGCATGAGGGACCCACAGAAGGCCGCTTCTTTTCCCACGTGGCACCTCTACAGTTGGTTCAGGTCTGGAATCAGACTGCAGGTGATGATGGTCTTGTCATGGACGTCCTGGTCTCATTCCACAGTGACGGACTTGGCTAGGTTCCTGGGAAAGTCAACCTAAAAAGAAAGATGGGAAGGCAAAGGATGAAGCTCGGTTGATAGAGTCCTTGCTTAGCATGCACCAAAATATGGATTTCATCCCCAGCACCTCATAAAACAGGCACGGGGTGCACAGACTTGGAAGTCAGGAGGATCAGAAGTTCAAGGCCAGCCTCTACTCCATAGCCATTTGTTCAGCATCTCACAGGTGCCAGTAACATGCTGTTTTTTTTCCCCAGTCACTTCTAACCATAATCTACCTGGACACCTCCTTTGTGAAAGTGGATTCTGTATTGCAAGAAGCTTCCCTTAACTGGAAATCACTGACTTCACTCAGTAAACATTTGGCATGACTTGACATGTGTCCTGTTGTTATTCATGTATTTTACAACAGGTATCATGGTGGATGCTCTTTTAAAAAAAAAAAAAATCACTCTTCAGTTACAGGTATGGTGGTGTTCTCTTGTAATCTCAGCACTCAGGAGGCTGAGGCTGACATTCCAAGGCCAGCTTGGGCCACATTGCAAGAGCCTACTGAAATGAACAAGCAGGGACTGAAGATAGCCCAATGGGTAACAGTTCATACTGGTCTTCTAGAGGGCCCAAGTTTTATTCTTAGTGCCTGTATCAGGTGGCACAACTGCCTGTAACTCCAGGTCCTAGAGATCTGAGGTGCTCTGCAGTCATCTGCACTCATGTACATGAAATCACACAAATGCAGACACACACACACAAAGCTTCAATAAAAAGCAAAAAGAACAAGCGATTTATTTTATGGCCAGGAGGTGGTGGCACACGCCTTTGATCCCAGCACCTCAGGAGGCAGAGACAGGTAGATCTCTGTGAGTTCGAGGCCAGCCTGTCCTACAGAATGAGTTCCAGGACAGCCAGGGCTACACAGAGAAACCCTGGCTCTGAAAAAAACAAAAAACAAAAAAACAAAAAAACAAAAACAAAAACAAACCAAACTTGTAACACAGCATCTACTTTTTTACGCAGTGAATTGTGTTATGACACATTTGCCAATACGATCATAAACTGATTCTTTCCTGGGGCTTAATTTCAATGCCAGCAGTCTCAAAATGTCAAATCATTTTCTCCACAATGATAAATCTTAAATATGTGGGTCAAAGATATTCATACAAACATGTTCACTGCAGTGCTATTCATAAAATGAAAAACTGGAAACAGCAGACTAGTTAAGCAATTATTCAGAAAACCTTGCTGTTGCTTCCAATGGCAATTGCAGAGATGCCTCAGCAGTTAAGAGTGCTTTGCTCTGCCAGAGCATCTGAGTAGGTTAGGTTCCCACACCAGTGACTCACAAGCACCTGCATTTTAGTTCCAGGGCAATATGACACCCTTTTTGGGCTTCTGAGGATACTGCATGTCCTCAGAACTCATACAGATATATAATAAAAATTTTAAAATAAAAGATTTCAATGGAATATTATACAACAACTAAATGTTGTATGTAACAAGTTCATAAAGATGAAAAAGAGTTAATATAAATAATACAAGGAAGAAACAGAATTTTAACTTTGATATAGTATTAAAGTTTTAGTTTGCTTTTTCTTTCTGTATTTGTGTTTCTGGGGAGCACAGTCTGCCTCAAATTTATAATTTTCCTGCCTTTGCCTCCTGAGTGTTGGCCTTCCAAGTATTCAACAGACCTGGCTTGAAAAAAAAATTTTTTTTTTTAATTTGCATGTACAGGAGAAAGAATTGAGTGAAATATTAACAGGATTGATCAATAGTGCCTCTGGATGATGGTTTATTTTTTTGCAGTTCTTGAGGAATCTAAACAACCTTAAAATGAAAGTTACTTTAAATGGCACTATTTCTCCAATGAATATTTAATCAAAATAATCATTTAAAAAACAAAACAAGCAACTTTCCCATTATATACTGTATGTATGTATATATTAGAATGGCACCCTGTGCCCCATAAATATGCACAAATGTCAGTAAAAATTAAAAATGCATTGATATAAAACAGATTTAGCTATCTGTTCTTCTTTGCTGTGCTTATGCAGACCTTAGACTTACATCATAGCCTCGGAGGACAGCCAGGTGGAAGGACAGAAGCTGGAGAGGGATCACACTCAGGATGCCCTGTAGACAGTCAACAGTGTGGGGCAGTTCGATGGATTTGTATGCAAACTTGGAACTCTCAGTGTCATTCTTGGAACACAGTATGATTGGACGTCCCTAAAACAGAGAGATAGGCTCAGAACACTGTCTCTGAAAGAAGCAAACCCTCTCTTGCACCCAGCAGAGTTTCTGGAATTTTCTGGAGTCTTGTACTATGGTAGCTACAATGTTAATCCTTTGACTTTGCAAGAATTACTGGTGAGGTTGTGTGCATGTCCCTTGTAAAGTACAGTGTGTGATGCGTATTGGTGTGCTTCGTCCCCTTCCCTGGTCAGGTGACTGTACTTTGCACCATCATTCAGCATCCGTTTGTTGGCTGGCTTCAGAGTGCCTCGCCCTGACCTACTTCTAACTCTAATGGGCCTCACAATCCAGTGACATAAATAAAATCATGAACAAAGATGAATTTTGGTAAATGCCACAGGGGCAATAAAACACGAGTGAGAGATATTAGTAAGTTTTGTATATGTTAACAATGTCTGCCTCCAAGCATATCAGTGAGGGATTATCTAGATTATGCTAAGTGAAATGGGATAACACATGCTGAAAGTGGGTGGCACCATTCCCTGGGCTCGGGTCCTGGACTGCATAGAAAGGAGAAAGTAAGCCAAGGGCCAGAAAATGCAGTTTGACTACCTGCTTCCTCAAACCCTGCTACCGTCACAGACCCTTGACCCATGAGCCCAGATAACTTTGTAAATTGCTTTTATCGAGGTATTTTATCACAACGACCAAGAAGTAACTAAGATAGTTGGGGAGGGCAAGCTAGATCTATATATTGAGTTCAAGCCAGGCTTGGCTACATAGAAAGAGCTCTGCAGCTCTTTGCATTGACCTGTGAAGCTATTTGCATTAAAACGTTTCTCTACTCTCAGAATAATAGGAAGAGCCAGTGCAAAGGCTCAGAGGAAAGAATGAGCTTGGCATGAGTGGGAATCAGGACAGGCAGAAGACCAGGAAAGGGGCCTGTGATGCAAAATGGGAGAGAGGTCACTGTAGTCTTATGGGAAGCTGTGAGAGGGTTTTCAGTAGAAAAATGACACAATCGTGTTTTTATACTCCCCCCCAACCCCCTGCAGGCCTGGCTCTGCCTTCTAAATGCTGGAATTAGAGGCATGCACCACTCCTGTCTAGCTTAGTTTACTAGTTTTATACTAGCTGTATATATTAGTTTTTATACTAACCACTGTGCTGAGATATGTTTGGCAGTGGCAGGCTTAAGTATCTTACTGCATTTCACCTACCTGTAAGTTCATGACTCTGAGTGGTCTCTGCCCTCCTATCTTCATGAGTCCAGTTAGTTAGTTAGTTAGGCTAGTTAGTTTCTAGGAGGGAGCCAATCCACCTTTGGACTTTGAGCAATTAGAAGTGCCACCGTCCACAGTGGACCACTTGCACTGTGCTTGAGTTTATTGCTATTAAGATAACTCATGATTAAACCATGAGTAGTTTCAAGATAGGGACTGAGCATGCTGGAAATATAAATCATGAGGAGTTATCAAGGACAGAAGCAGGAGAGCGAGTTCAAGCTCACCCATCTCTACTTAATGAAAACATAAGGAAAGTCTTGAAGCCAGAAAGCCCCATCAATGGACGGGGGTGGGGGTGGGTCACAATAGCATAACAGAAGCTACCCATCTGAGACCCTCACACTCTGGCTGCTTCTGGGGCAGGCCCTAATTGGAATCCTTTATAACAATACTTTAATAGTAAAAATCGCTCTTTCCTGGGGTCTATGAGTTATTCCAGAGAATTACTGAACATGAGGGGCTTGGGGAACACACAAATTTGCAGCCAGTCTGAGGTCTGAGTGCCCACTAGTTCCTATTGTGTGGGTTCCTATGGGAGGGCAGTCTTATGAAGTGAAGTCTATGAAGTCTGACTTAAATCTGCAGTTAGTATGAGAACTGCAATTACAGCAACCCTGAAAGGAAGTTCGACCTTTAGGACAGTGCCCTGGAAGCAACTCCTCTGTCTCCAGCCCTAGGATCCAAGGCAGCTCAGTGACAGTGTGGTCACTGGCCCTTGCTAAAGAGATGGAGGATATGAACTCAGGCTCCCTGGTTCCCTGACAGATTTGTGTGGTATTCAAAAGGGGAACAATGGGCCAGTGAGATGACTGAGTGGATGTATGCTTCTGCCAACAAGCCGGAAGACCTGAGTTCCAGCCCCAGACCTCACATGACAGAAGGAAAGAACTAACTCCTGCAAGCTGTTCTCTGATTTCCGTAAGCCTGCCATGGCACTTACATGCCCCTTCTCCACATAGAAAGATAAACGTAAACAAAAGGGGATAGGACAGAGTGTGGTCACACACACACACAGTAGTCATTGATGGATGGCAGCAGCCAGTGAGACGGGCATGTGTGGTGTGGGACAGGAAAGCAGGGACATCAGTTTGTAGGAGAGCCCTCACCTGGCGGGCAGTGACCTGCTGCAGGGCATTCTGACATTTGGCAAAGCAAGGATCCTTCATGATGACCATGATGACCGGCATCTGCTTGTCAATGAGTGCCAGGGGTCCGTGTTTCAGCTCTCCAGCCAGGATACCTTCTGAGTGCATGTAGGTGATCTCTTTAATTTTCTATGGAGATATGAGTTGGAATTAGTGTCCCACTGGGGAGGCAGGGGCCTGCAACAGAAAAGACAGAGGGACAGAGGGATGCTGGGAGAGGGGGTTACTCTAAAATAGGAGCTAAAAGCCTTAAGGCAGATGACTACATAGATGAATCAACAGCAGCGAGGGATGCTCTGGGCCAAGAGAGAGGATGGGCTGCTGTCCAGACTCGAACGAGGCCTCACAGGTAGCAACCTTGCAGCCCCCAGGCACAACAGTGACACCACTCTTCAGTCCCATGCACAGTCATGCACTCAGACAGAAAGTTAGCCTCAGTCTACTTTGCCTTCATCCCCCACCCCCACCCCCACCCCCTTGGCAAGCCACGTGGCCTCCCCAGTTACCACTGATAATGGCGGCATTGTATTCTGCTTAGATATGCTCTTATTCAATTAGACGGCTAACCATTCTCCCAATTTTAGATCCTTAATCACATCTAAACGGCTGCTTAGATTGACCTATCTAGTAAATTCCCATACCCTGGGCTATTGTGTGAATTCTCTCCCCCCCCCCCATTGGTTCAAGTAGAACCATTTCCATGAAAACTGTAACGGTTTCACCATTGCACCAATGAGAACGTTAAAGAAAATATTCCTCCACATGTCTCCAGCTAGCTATTTGGGTCAGGCAAACCCTGTGAGGAAGGAAGCTCCTCCTTGGAGACTACAGACAGCTGCGTGACCACATAGAGGTCATTGACTTGTGCCAGCAGCAGCCTAAACACTCCTTTCTTTCCTCTAAGACCAACTTTGAGACACAGTTGAATATGCATCTTTCATCAGCAAGGCTTCGCCACCGCAACCGACCCCCACAGCCAGGGAGCAGAACTACCAAGGGGCTGAAAGTGCACCGCAACCAGGCTTTGCCTCTTCTGGGCCCCAAACACCCAGCACTCTGTTCCTTATAGCAGTCAGGCTCTAGTTTCCCAGTGCGGGGATTGACTGACGTTGGGAAACACACCAGAGGTTAGTCTTTATAGCCAACTTGGTGGGATTTAGAATTCCATAGATACCAACTTTTTGGCAAGTGTAAGGAAGTTTTTAGCTTGGCTTGACAGAGGTGGGGAGACCCACCCTAGGTATTGGTGAAATGATTCCATGGGCTGGGGTCCCAGACAGAATAAAAAGAAAGGAAGCTGAACAGCAGCATCTATCTCTCTCTCTCTACTCCTTGTGGACAGTGTGACCAGCTACCTCATGCCTTCTCCATCAGGGCAGACAGTACCCCAAACTGAGAGCCAAAACAAACCCTTCCCGCCTCAAGTTACTTTTGCCAGGCATCTCTCTCAGCCAGGGGGAAAGTAGCTGACACATGTGTTTGGTCTCTGTCCCTTTCATGCTCTAGCATGTAGTCCCTAAAATCCTTCCAGTGTTCAAAGTGAGAGGTCTTTCCTTGCTAATGACAACAACAGGATAGTCTCTACTATCTAGAGCAATGCTGGTCTAAAGGGTTGGGATTTTCAGCTCTGTAGCAACTCATCCCTGCAGAGCAGACATGGGCTGAAGACTAAGTTCATCACCAGTGGCCAGTGACTAAATTAATTAAACCTGTGTATGGAAGCCTCCATAAAAACACAAAAGGGTGTCTAGGAGAGCTTCTAGATCACTGAAAATGGTTACAGGAGAGTGGCATGATGAGAGATGGGAATGAAATGCCACATCCCTTCCCGGACACCTTGATCTGTGTGTCTATCCCTGCATCTTGGGTTCATCAGTATCCTTGGTTGTAACCTTTACAATGAACCAGTAACACAAGGAAAGAATTAATCAGCAGAAGATTCCTATGTTGAAAGTTTGTGCTCAGAGGTCAATTTACTCCCAGCTACAACCATCCACAATGCTCCCTAATGTCTTTTTGTTGAGCCACTCATCTGCTGACTGGGTATGATAAGGAGGGGAGCCAATATGCTTGGTACTCCTGTCCCGGTTCACAGTGCTGTCTCACCTGGAATATGGGACCCCGTTAACCTCCTACGGCATTCTCATCTATAAATGGCACGCTGGTGGTGAGAAATGTGGAAGCTTGGGGGTCAGCTTTGCCAGACTTCAGGAGCCCTTACACTCCATCACCTTGTTTTAGCCCTACCAGTTTTCTCTCATGCCAGTAATTTATTGTCACAGGACAAAAGCTAGTGATCATTTTTTTTTTAATTCAGGCACATTGCTATGGGAATGAAAGCTCTGCCCCCCTTTGGAAAATTTGAGGGTCACAACAATGCAATTTTCAACTGCCAAAATCCTTCCCTCACAGGTCGCTTGATATAGTGAATCTGAATTTGGTTTACTTGCTCTATGCAATGCCATCTGTGTGTATAGAGGTGTGTGTGTGCGCGTGTGTGTGTATGTGTGTGTGTGTGTGTATACACCTTGATGTCATTCCTCAAGAGTCTTTCACTGGAACCTGATGTTCCCTAATTAAACTAAACTGGCTGACCATTGAGGTCCAGAGATTCTCCTGTCCTCCTGTCTCTAACTCCCCAGTGCTGAGATTACAAGCACATACCAGCTTCACTTTTTTTTTTTTTTTTTTTTTTTTTTTTACATATATATTCTCATAGGCCAGGCACTTGAAGGAACTTCACCCAGTGTCCTTTCCCCTTCTCCCTAGTAGACTGAGAACTCCCTGGACACAGACATCTTTTTCACTTATCTCTATGACTCTGAGGTAAGAGCCAATGCTCAATGCAGGCTCATGAAGGTGCCTTGCGGGTTGCAAATCCTTGCCTTCCAACACTGAGCCCTGCCCTCCTTCCCACTGACTTCTTGTAGCATCTCCTAGGCCTGCCTCCATGCTGCCCCAGGAAGCTGTGCAATCAGCCACTGGAGGCAGAGCTGGCCGAAGAGGGGCTCACCAAGGCTCCTTCCAGGCATGTGGCATAGTTGTATCCCCGTCCCATCACCAGGAGTGATCTTTGTGTGTAGAGCTCCAGGGCCAGGTCATGGATCTTCTCATCCAGAGACAGTACTTCTTTGATAAGCTCTAAGCAATGCAAAGAGATAAGGGAGAGCCGGTCATTCTGACTTCCAGACATTACAAGGAAAACCATGAGCTATAGCAAGGGTTAGAAACTTACAATGGTCAGGAGACATTGCTTCCATACATTATTTAGAAGGGCCTTAAACTTAGTTCTGTGATAACTTGGGATACTGGCCAATCAGGTTGGCAGTTCATTTGTGTGAATATGCTTGTGAACATCTACAAGGTAGGCTATAAACTCTCATTTCCAGATCCATGTTAACAGGAAGTAAACCAAGAGCCAGAAAGATAAAATCACTCCCTGGGAAGACACAGAACTGAAATTCCAAATTAACTCCTCAGTTCCTTGCCCTGGGCTGGGTCCCGAGGCAAAGCCAGTGTAAGTCAGACCTATTGTGATCAAACTTCCTGGTCCTGGGACTCAGTTTATAATCTTACAAATTATTGTAACCCTTAAGAGCCTTTGTTCTTGTGAGTTATAGCTCTCAACATTTACTGGATTTGAAGACACCAACCAGCTGGGCACAGTGGCCCTTGCCTTTAATCCCAGCACTCAGGAGGCTGAGGCAGGTGGATCTCGGTGAGTTAGAGGTCAGTCTGGTCTACAGAGCCAGTTATAGGACAGTCAGGGCTACACAGAGAAGCCCTGCCTTGAAAAACAAACACACACAAACAAACAAAACTTTAAAAGTGCTGATTCAGTCATTGTAAAATAGTAGCAGTAATAAGCTTATAACCAAAAAAAAAAAAAAAAAAAAAAAAAAAGAGTAAGACTCGGCAGCAAGAGCATTTACCTACTGAGTGACCTTAGCAGTCCACCACCTATAAGTGTTTATAAGTGTCTGACTTTTTTATAATAGTCGACACCACATCCGCTTCTGCGTTTGAACTATTGTGAGTTTTGTCTTTGTTACTGCAGTATAGGTATGTAACCAGGTCTTACAAAGATTAATATTTGGAAAAGGGAAAGATTTAAAACATCTTCAAATAATTGGGAGTGTTCTTTAGTTTTGTATCAGACAAGAAGTTTCTTGAAATGGGGAGTTGCAAGTGTGCAGTCTGAAACATAGATGAAGTTTCTCTACTTTGTTACATTTTACCTGCTTTGCACTTAAATGGCTCTTTCACACAGTTTGATGATATCATACAAAGGCCCAGAGCTAGGCAAATCTAAAAATGGACACATTTAGCTACAAACTTTATTCTGCAAATCACCTTGTTAAAAATTTGTCAACTTAGTTTAAAAAACAAAACAAAACAAAACAAAGCTTGACTATGAAGAGACAAGCTTTCCAAATTCTAAATGATGATTGCAAAAATTGCTCTGTGCCTGAGGCAGTCAAGAGAGGAGGTAAGAGGTCCTGGAGCTCTGCAGACAACTGAAGCTTTAAATCTTGACCTAGCATGATTTGTTGGGTAGTGTATGAGGGGTAGGGGGTGGGAGTGGGGGGTAGGATTTATCCTTGAGTAGAAAGATCTAGAAGGAGAGAGTCACTAACAGTATCCTTTACATGAAAGTAAAGAAAGAGAGTGACCCAAAGGAGCTCAGCAGATTTGGAAATACAGAAAGCCACGTTCTGGACTTACCAGGTAAAGATCTGAGGCCCCGGATGATCTCTTGCCTCCTGTTCTGTAGAGAAATTCGGTCTTCAGACATCATCAAACCAAACATCACCAGAGAGATGAACTGGCTGGTGTAAGCCTGAGGACAAAGAAAGGGGACTGTGGAGAATTTAGACAGCCATCTCAAAGGTGTTTAAGATAGGAGAGCCAAACAACAACATGGACAAAGATGGGGAAAAGACATAAAGACAAAATGAAGAGATGAGGAGAGGAAGGGAGAAGAGGGCTCAGGAGGGAAGGGGTGGGGAGAGCCAGGTGCAACTGCAAGGACCCCCATCTCTCCAGCAGATGCCACCACTTAGGTTCTCCCTGGAGAACACAACTCATACCTTGGTGCTGGCCACCCCAATCTCCGGCCCTGCATTGATGTGGACGCCACAGTCAGTCTCCCGGGAAATGGAGCTGCCCACGGTGTTGGTGATGCCCACAGTCAGTGCCCCTCGGTCCTTACAGTATCGCAGCGCCAGGAGTGTGTCTGCAGTCTCACCTGCAACACAGGGATGCTGTTGGTGAGCGCTGTCAGTAAGCAAGTGCAAGTGCAAGGCCAACTAGAACCCTCTCCTCCCCTCTTCCCTGCCTCTTCTTTCACCTACTCCTCCTGCTTAGAAAGTGGAAGCCCGTCCAACCTTTGAAAAGAAAACAAGGGTTCAGCATCTCTCCTGTTGTTTCTTAGATTAAGATCTCATTACTATTTATGTAGCAAGCACGTTCTTATCCCGTTTCTTTGAATTCCCATATCAACTCTGAGGGCTATCAGTCTTCATTTCCCTTTAGGATGAGGAGTTCAGAGAAATGTGACTCATCTCCATCTAGGCCTTGCAGCTGGCTTGGAATGCCCTTCTGGGACTCTAGGCTGACTAGGTCAGACTTGCTGAGTTTTGAAAAGCAAGACTACCCACATGGTGCTTCTCAAATAGAACTTGTTTGAAGGAGACATTTCTTGCAACTTCCCAGTTTGGACTCAAATAGTTTTTCTAATTAGGCCACCTCAATAGCATAAGCGGCATCAACTCCCTACTTGCCAGTTTTAAAGAAACTCAAAGCAATATGAAGCTGACCATACAAATCAAACCCAGTAAATTCCCAACCCTCTGATTGTTTCATCCATGTGGTCACTGCTCTTGATTGTGTTCAACTTAGTTCCTGACGTGTCCCCAAACAGTGACACTGGGTGCTTTCAGATGGTCTAATTCCCCTCTACCTTTTCCTCTGTAGACTTCTGAGTTTACTGCACATGACTCAAAGTCAGCATCACTTAGAGATGGCAGGAAGAAAGGGAAAGAAATGATACTATCTGCATTAACCTCAATCTCTGATTTTGGTAGCTTGCCATTTGCCTAAATGTCCTTTAAAAACCAGATACTTTCATACATAGACCTATGGACTGCCACCGCACTGTTTTCATGTGAAATCTGCCTATTTTTCTGTTACTTCCCCTACCCATTCATGAACTACATCAAGGCTCTGATGGGAAGGCCAACCCAAAGGCAGTTAGGTAGTCAGTGGGAGCATTGACATGTCAATCCTAGTTTTTCTCAGCTTGTCATGAAAATGGTATTAAACATTTAAAAGGGAAGCAATATTAAATCCCCATGATATTAGAATAGAATAGTATGGTCAGTTTCCGATTGTGATAATGACATTATGGGTTTATGCTTTATCATCTTTGACTCACATTCTAAATTATCTATGGAGATAGATGTGACATGATGCTCAGAGATTGGGATCAGCTTCCAGATGGTCCAGAGGAGGAGATGGGTGAATTGAACACATGGATGACCCAAAATTGGCTTGTCTGGTAATTTCTAAGGCTAGATGACTCATTATATGGATATCCTTACTTTTATAAAGGTTTGGAATTCACCAAAATTGAAATTAAAAAACCTCCTTAAATCTCTAGGGGAGACTCCAAGGATATGGCTAAGCTGGAGTACACCTTTACCTGGTGTGAGGAAGATGGCACCTAAGTAAGGCTCACTCAAGCTAAGGGAAAGCACTCCCCCACCCGTGTCTCTCCATGTCTCCCCCTGCTGGACATTGGAGAGACTGCATATAGCAGGCCCCCAGAGCTTGGACACAGAGCCCACCATGGACTGAATACAAAGGTCTACTCTCAACCCAGTAGAATTGAGATTTTTTTTTCTTCTCTAAATTAAGCCCAGGAAACATTTAGGGGTACATTTGGGAGTGTTCTTGGAAGTTCTAGAAGGTTTAGAATGGCAGGGGAAGCCAACTTCTCCTAAGTCTTGCAGGGAGCTCCATGGATGCACGGGTCATCCGTCAACCACGCTGGGGAGGACTTTTATCCCCTGATGCAGCTGCCTTTGAGTCACCCATGGTCCGTAATGACCTTAATAACCTCATTGGCTCACTAAGCTAGCCTTGGGTGGAATCATTTCTTTAGTCTGTCTTTGGTGACCTATGTGGGGTAAAAATACGTTTAGTCACATTTCCCCAAGAAAACTCACACAACAGCACACAGTGTTGCTTAGTAACAGATGCTTTTAAGGGTTTAAATAACCCAGTGTGTGAGATCATGTGTGGTACACTGCAGACACAGAGAGGATGCCTTGGAAGAAGGGGAGGGTAATGATGCTTAGAGAGGAGAGTATGGAGATGGGCCAGGTGGCCAGCCGCCTGTCTCCTTTACCTGATTGGCTTATGAAGAAGCAAACATCATCCCTGAACACAGGTGTGTTCCTGTCCAGAAAGTCACTGGCAAGTTCAACCATCACAGGAAGCTCGGTCAGTTCCTCTAAAACTTGCCTTGTCTGAAGCCAAAAACAAGAGTTACTGAAGTCAGTGATGGGCCTCACAGGGACACAGGGCACTAGGCTTCTGAAGACAATTTATGACATGGTGCCTTGCTGACCAGTAATATGGGAGTTTCAGCCACTCCCAGGCCATCTTGCCAGAAGAAAGAAAGGGCTCAGTATACTTCTCAAGCTGGCTCATGGAAATAAGTACAAGGATTTGGCCAAATTCAGAGGCCAGGGCACGAGAGCATTATGGCCAGAGTCTTGGTCTTGACTGCTGTTAACTTCCCAGTACTACTTAAGGTTTGGCGTTTTGCACTTACAGCCACAGCAGCATGGTAGCTGGTTCCACAGCCAATCACGATGAGCCTTCGGCATCGTCGAATCTCCTTCAAATGGTCCTTCAAGCCTCCCAGGAGCACTGTAGGACACCAGGCAAGGTATTAATGCTGACTCTACATATGGCTACACCCAGTGGAGCAGGGCATGGACAGGGGCTTCCTACCTGTGTTGGTCTCAAAATTCACCCGACCTCTCATGGTATTAAAAACTGATTCTGGCTGCTCGAAGATCTCCTTCTGCATGAATGCACTGAAGTTACCTGGCCAGGGAAACACCACCAAGGTAAGTATTTAATTTAGATACATTTTATAGCTTAACTGTGAACCAGGAAAGGCCTAGCAAAAGTCTTAGCTGCTGTTGCTTTGTAATTTTTTTTTTGGCCAAGATGTCACCATGCCACAAGGCTAGTATTACCCATAAAGCCCCCAAAGTTTTTAAAGAGTGTCTGCAGGGGTTTTCCTGTCTGATGCAGTGACCATCCAATTTATACATTAGACCCTGTTAGTTTTGAGGACTCAGGGGTCCCTCCATCCTCTGACACACAACCCTCCCCCCTCCCCGAGCACCTGTTCTTCAAGGTAACTGCACAGGGACTCTTGGAGGACACCTGCCTTTCATTATTTGCTGCAATTCCATCTGCAAGGTCTGGATGGCTCTGGAGGGGTCATCACTAGCTGAGCGCTTGACTCGGTGAATGGAGAGTTTCCCATCAGCCACTGCAGCGATGTCATCATCTTCTAAGAAGATGACCCGGTTGGTGTGTTCTATGATGGCACTAGAAGGAACAAAAAAGACTTCAAAGTTCACATTCCATCCTTATTTCTCAAGTATGGGATCCTTCTCGTTTTAAGCATGACAATGACATTACAGCAAAAGGATTCACAGGTAAGCCTTCCTACTCTCCATACCTCTCTCCTCCAACAACTATTTTGAAACCTAATCTTAATCTTAACCCAGTAGAGAATGTATGGAAAGATACCATTTCTTCAGCAAACATTTTTACACATATCTCTTAAGTCTTAAGGACTAAATTTTAACCTATTATAATAGCAACATTCTCTTCAAACTTAACAATTCATCTTCAAATCATCAAATAGCCAATGCATTCAAGTCCCCCCACCAAGCAATCTCATGGATGTCTTTTTATAATCAGTTTTTTCAAATAAGGTACAAAAACCATGCCACCTTTGGAGGGGTTGGGAAAACATACACTATTCTGATTATAAAGGTTAAGAAATAGCATTGCCCTAAACATTTTAAAACTCATATTTATTTATCCACATAGGGGAGGGCACATGCTACGGCATGTGTGTGGAAGTCAGAGGGTAACTTACAGGAGGCATTTCTCCCCTTCTACCATGTGGGTCTGAGGATCATTTTGTCTGCAAGGGCCCTGAACCCACTGAGCCATCTTGCCCACCTGGTACTAGATTTTTAAAACCATGTAGTTTATGAAGACAAGTTTCTCTTTATATAATAAATCTAGCTAATAAGGAACAAATGACAGGATAATCAGGTTATGAGTTCCTAATTATGAATAGTTCTAATCAAGGATCTTGAATGGCTATTGGAATGAAGAGGTGAAAGCTGAGAGGCTCTTCAGTCAATGAACAAAGTTGGTAACACTTGAACCTCTGATTAAACGCAAAAAGAAGTGGTGGAACGGTATGTGCCCTTCTGATGGAAGGACACACTACCACACATACAGTCTTGTTAAAATTCAAACCCGAGTAAGATCTAACTTCTAGACACTTATTGTCCTAGCTGGCTTTAACTCTCAACTTGGCACAGGGAGGGAGTCCTAACTGATGGATTACCCACATCAGATCTGACTGTGGGTGTGTCCAAGAGGGGTTGTCATGATTGTTGATTGATGGAGGAGGCTCCTCCCACTGTGGACAGCACCATTCCCTAGGCAGGCAGTCCTGGGCAGTATAAGAAAGCTATGTAGGTACAAATCAGCAAGAGAGCCAACAAGTAGCATTCCTCCATGGTTTACACCTCAAGTTCTTGTTGAGTTCCTGCCCTGGCTTCCTTTTTTGATGGAAGGTGACCAGAAAGTATAAGATGAGAAAAACTTTCTCCTCCCCTAAGTTGCTTTTGGTCATCATACTTGTCACAAGCACAGAATGTAACTAGGACATTTGCCAATGCTGAGAAGTTTTGTTAAAGTATGGCCGTCTTCACTGTAGTCAATAGTCTTGGTTTTTGTTGGTTTTAAGAGTTCACAGTGCTTAGTCATATGAGAAGCTTCTATGGGGAATAAGGTAGGTATGGTCCCTGCTGACTGCTTAGCAATGACTGCTGAGATGTAAGATTCTCACATCTTTATTCTCTGGGAAGCTGCCAGTATTAGTTCTCACAGCTTGTCAGTTGGCTTTCAAAGTACATAATTATTTTGTCTATGAATACTATTTCATCTTCCTCCAGGAATTCGTGCCTTTTCTAATTTTAGAAACATCTCTCACACGTCACTGACTATAAGGTAAGAGCTCAGTGGCTTTAAGCACCTCTACAAAAAAAGAAAAACTTCAGCAAATTATAATGCCCAGACACCACTTACAGGCACCAAAATCCGTTTCTCTCTAGTTTACCCTTATTCCATCCTCTCTTTTCCCTTTTCTACCCCTACCCCAACTTTTCTCTCCCTGTGCCTGTACATACTCTAAAATGTATGTTCTTGGGCTGGCGAGATGGCTCAGCCTGTAAGGGGGCTTGCTACCAAGTCTGACAACCTAAGTTCAATCCCTGAGACCCACATGGAAGGAGAGAATCAACTCCTACAAGATATCCTCTGACCTACATACATGCTGAGTGTGTGCTTGCATATGTGGTGCTCAGTTATTCTTTGGTGACACAATTCCAGGAAAACAAAGAAAACATTTAGTTACCTTGCATCAGAAGCAAAGAAAAACTCCACAGCTTTATCCCCCACAGCGTGCAGGCAGGTGGAGCTGTCCAGTCGCTTCATCCTGGTCTTACAGATACTCTTCACATTCTCGATATTGCCTAGTAAACAAGAATAGGTTGCGATTCTCAGCAGGCTGCTTTATTTGCATAACACGTGGCAAGGAACCCATTTTCCTCTTTTGAAAATTGTGTGGGAGAAATCTGCAATTTTTAGCTATGGCTGTGCCAGCCAAATCACGTAAGAGCTCCCCAAATAGCCCAGTGGCGCTGAAAGAACATTTAAATGGCTACAGTTGCAAAGCAATGCAAAGGAAAACAAACCAAAGAACTCAAATCAGGGTGCAGTTACCATTCTCCCCAGCTGCCTGCTGCTCCCTCTATTTCTGAGCAGGTCTCAGCTGGTCTCAAAATATTCACAATGAAATGTTTTTTTGTTTTTTTGTTTTTTTGTTTTTTTTAAAGATGGAGCTGAGTTTCTATTGCATGAACATCTTTGAAACCCAGAGCCACACGGCAGCTGGGTCCAAGACAGTGTTGGTGGGTGATGATGGTATGGCTGCCTCCAAACAGAGCTGGCTTCAAGGTGGCAGCTACCCCACACTGACCGTCAATGTCCTCAGGAAACTCACATGTCCGATATAAGATGGGGATCTGCTCTGTGGAAAGTTTGTACTTGCTTCGTACCCCGATGAGCAGTGGGCTGCCTCTCCTGCAGGAAAAAGACATCAAGTGAGACCCCGGGCCAGATGACTTCCTAGCCTCTCCTTTCCCTGGAGCAGAAGGTTATGTTTAGGTCACACAGAAGGGACATCTTGACAGTGAGATGATGTCCTCCAGGTTTAGAGCAGGGTTAGACCACAGAGACGTCAGCACACTCATATCATCACTCAGGTATCTGATCACTTAGTCTAGAGACATTTTCTCCCGGCTTTATGAGAGGCTGGGCTTCTGGGTCTCTAATCTCCATAAGCAGCTAACCCACATGGCTAGATCTCAGTGGCTGGACATTTACCATGAGAGAAAGGTCTGGTGTACACAGAATATGGAGACGCTATATGCAAATACCACACTATGCTATTTTATATAAGGGACCTGAGCATCTAAGGATTTTGGGATCTGGACAGGGTTTAGATACCATGGGGAGACTGTACTGTACTCTGTGGGCTGCAAAAGGCAATCTGCAGGGTAGTTTTTCCCTGGCCTAAGTGATATCCCACTAAGGGAAACTTAGATTCTTTGACCTGTACAAAAGTGGATTTCATCACAAAGGAAAGAGTGATTTTCAAAAAGATCTTCCAGGAATGACAGACAGAAGCTGATGAGGGTGAGTCTCTAACTCCAGCCTCCTTCCTTGGTGCCTATCTCTGTCACCAGCACCAGGCTCCCTGATTATCTTAGGATACAATCTTCAGTGGGCACTTTACAGTATATTTTCCTGCTTACTATTACTTTGGACAAGCTTGTTGGAGGTATTGTCATGTTTTTTTGTTGTTGTTTTTGTTTTTTGAGGCAGGGTTTCTCTGTGTAACAGCCCAGGCTTTGTAGACCAGGCTGGCCTTGAACTCACAGAGAACTCCCCTGCCTCTGCCTCCTGAGTGCTAGGATTAAAATCATACATCTCTACCTACTGGTCATGATCTTAATGGCATCTTGCCTTCAAAATGTAATTCTTTGCTTTATCTTACAGATTATAGCACTCACATCAAACAAGCAGATCACTTTAATAATTCACACAATTTAGATCTCTGCATCTTAGAACCCAGGCAGGCAACATTCCAGGACAGTAGTTCCTCACTGCCCTCTGTCCGTCCACGTAGGATATGGTCATACCACCTCCAATTGAGTGCTAGGGAGACAGCTCAACTGGCCAAGTGGCTACTGTGAAGGCATGAAGACCTGAGTCAGGATGCCCCAAAAGCTGCTTAAAAGCTGAACACAATGGGTGGTGTGAATGTCTATAAGCCCTGCAGGTTGGGGGGGAGGGTGGTGTAGAACCCTGAGACAGGAGACATGTGGCTCCTTGGAATTCACTGGCCAGCCAGCCTACAGCTAGAGGACTGGGTGAGCTCTAGGTTCAATGATACCTTGTCTCAAAAATGAAGGTGAACGGGCTGGAGTGATGACTCAGTGGTTAACAGCACATACTGATCTTAAAAAGGACCTGAGTTTAGTTCCTCCCACCCCCATGACGGCTCACGACTACCAGTCCAGTTCTGACCGTGTAAGTCCAGATGCCCTCTTCTGACCTCTGTGAGCAGCAGGCACACGAGTGGTACACACACATGCGCAAAAAAACACTCATCATACACATAAAAAAAAAAAGACACCTGCTGTGGAACTCTGGCCTCCACACACACGTACACCCTCATGTACACATGCATACACTGGCACAAACACACACACACACACCACAGACACACACACGACCTCCACTGTAGGCCTGGAACTACAGATAATGAACCCAATACACACAAGTAAAAGACTTAACAACAAACAGAAAAAAAAAAATGACTACACACAGGCATTTGTTGTCTGCCTGATTCAGACAGGCCCCTGATATTTCTTCAGCCATGACTGGCCTGTTACTCACTTAGACCCCTGCTTCTGATTTCTGGAAATAGGGGACAAAGTTGGAAAAGACTGAGGAAAAATGTGCTCTCAATGCCCTGACTATTTTGTATCATCCCTTGTTTTGTCTAAAACTAATCAGAGGCCTCCTTGTTCAGGGTCCAGTGAGGAGCTAGCTCAAATTGCCCCCAAATAATGATAGAGCTTAGGTGTTAATAACAGTGCTTAAGGCTAGCTGCATTTCTGGGTAAGTGGCTCCTCGGATCTTATTGTTTAGACTGAGCTGTCCTTTAAGACACAGAAGCCCCCTGAGATGTCCCAAGGGCTGGCCTGGATATCCCAGCCATCCGTTACAGGCAATTTAGAAAAATCAAGCTTTATTGCTTCCTCACACCACATCCATTTTAAACAGTAATATCACATTATAGGGCTTTAAATGGAGCCTCTAGATTTGATAGGGACCAGCTGGTATTTTATAATTCTATTCTGTGATTTGATGAGATTACATTTCAAATGACAAATTAGTTCCAGTCCCGGGGGGGGGGAATAAGATTATGATAAATTCATCTGATTTTCTGGGTAGATATTATGACAGTCTTCAAGGGACAGTCTCAATCATTCTGCTCAGGTCTCCCAGGGCTTCTTGGTGCCTTTAGAATAAAGCCAGCAGCCCACAGGGCACCAAGGCCCCTTAGAGCTGGAGTTCTACCAGAGCCTTCTCGCACCAATAGCCTGTCACTAGCCTGTCAAGTTCACCTGCTGGGCCATCTCACTGACCCATTCAAGGAACTAGATGCAGTGTTCACTCGGTCCATTTCATATTCACAAATGTGCATGCTTTGCTTAAAAGGAGTCCTTACGTTAATTAGGATCTGGGCCCCCATACAACTCAAATCTAAACCCTCATACACTTTTATTATTTCTGTTTTATTTTAGGAGGGGCAGTGTATGTGCGTGTGCTTGTGCAGACATGCAACAAGTAAGCTTGACTATCGTTCCTCTGCAGACACCTGCCTTGGCTTTTCCCTCCCTCCCTCCCTCCCTCCCTCCCTCCCTCCCTCCCTCCCTCCCTCCCTCCCTTCCTTCCTTTTTATGAGACAGAGCTTCTCACTGAATGAGCACTCACCAGTTAGGTTCAGCAGTCTGTGAACATCAGGGGTCCACCTCCCTCTACAGTGCCAGGATTGGAAGAATGCACCACTGCACCCAGTGTTTTTATGTGTGTGCTGGGGATAAAACTCAAGTCCTCATGCTTGGACAGCAAACACTTTACTGACAGCGATCGCCTCACCCCTACTACTTTTGTTATTAAATTTTTACAATGAAACTAATTAACTATTGGAGAGGGGATCATGGTATGGCATACATGGAGAGGTCCGTGGAGCCAGTTCCTTTCTTTTACCTTACATGGATCCCAGGGGTGAAACTCAGGTTGTGAGGCACGCATAGTACCCAACACTTATTTTTTAATATTAATTTATTGCTTTTAAAAGTTGAAAGATTTCACATAAAGAAATGTGAAACTTCATGTTTTCCCTTCTAATTGTGGGTTGTCTTGTTGTAAGACAGGGTTTCCCTGTGTAGCTTTGGCTGTCCTGGAACTCACTCTGAAGACCAGGCTGGACTCAAACTCAGACATCCACCTGCTTCTGCCTCCTGAGAGTGCTGGGATTAAAGGCATGCGCCACCACTATTTAGTCTGTTTCCCTTTTAAAAACCAGCTGTAGCACCACTGACCACTGTGGCACAGTGCCTGGGCCTCAGCCACAGCTGATGCCCTTCAGACCTTACAAGTACTAGGTAGTTTGTTAGAGCCCCTAAATCCCTGGTGTTCCAAGCCAAATGACTTTATCTTACTTACTTACTTACTTATTTGTTTGTTTGTTTGTTTGTTTTTTCCTGGGAGCGCCCGTTCTTGCCTTACCTTGTGGCAACGGCTTCTCCTGGGTAGTGGATGCTCTTGAAAACCAATGCAAAGGCACCTTCCTGAAAACACAGCAAAAAATGTGAAAGGGTGTAGAGTAGCAATTGCTCTGACTAGCCACACCACTATGGACCACTGGCAGGTCACCCCCCAGCTCCTCTCCATGGCACATCTGGGTTGCATAAGGACCTGAGTGCAAAGGCAGCCTATGGAGGATGCGGTCAGAGTGGAAGCCAAATAGATGGCATCATGCTCAAGTGCCAAAGTCCAGCCTCACAGGGAACTCCTGTTAGAGATGCCCAGAGTGGAGTGGTGCAGCTAAAGCCACCGAGGGGGAGAACCAGGGCCTGAGAACCAGCACTGAGCCTCAGGAAGGGGCCTGTTCAGGGAGCAGATGGGAGGTCCAAGGGCTTGATCAAGGTGACTTGACACTGGGTCCAACCTGGGATCCAGTTCTGGCTTTGTCCCTTCCCTTAATTAGGCAATCACTTCAGCCACCTTCACGCCTCAGTTTCCTTATGTGACCCAGAGAACAGCGATTCTAACTGTATGACTTTATGGTTCGAGGCTAATGTGCTTAGGATGGTGCCTGCCTGGCCGTTAGGGAACCCAGAATGATGCTGTTAATTCTTATTATCATTTCTATGGCTGTGACTGTTATTTTCCCCTGTGCCTGTGCCTCACCTTGATGTTTGCACAAACCTAGGACTAGGCTCTAGTTTTCCTAATTCAGGGCTACAGAGTCCTTTCCTAAGATTTGCTTATTTGATTAATGTTCATGCTTATTTGCCTACATGACTTTGTGTGCACTATGTGTGTGCAGTGTCCACAGATGCCATAAGAGGGCAACAGATCCTCTCAAAGTGAAGCTACAGGAGATTGTGGGCCACCCAACCTGGGTGCTGGAAACTGAACCTGGGTCCTCTACAAGATCAGGAAGCACTCTTAACCAATGAACCTTTTCTCCAACTCACCAAATATCCTTTTTTGCTTAAATTCTTTATACGAAAAATTATCGAAGAGTGAGCATGCCCAGACTTGTTCTTGCCATTACTCCCTAGAGTATCCAACATAGTATAACATCTACAATGGTTCCATTGTTATAGGTATTACATTTAATATATCAGTCTAGACATAATTTAAAACTCAGGAGAGGGGGATGTGCATGGGTTATATACAAATACTACGACAGTTTAAATGAAACTTGATTTGTGTACCTAATTAGTGTCTTGGAACCAATTCAGAAAAGAGGGTGGCAGTAGATTCACTCTAAAAACTTTGGCTGTAGGCTGACATATCTAAACCCATGGCATGATAACCCACAGAGTCCTGGATTCTGGGCTTTGAACACAATGTCCAGGCTGCTGTAGCCTTGAACCAGTTCTCGGGTGGCATGGTACCATGGGGACAGGCTCTGACACATCCAAACCATTTTCCCTCACTCCCATCCCATGCAGGCCCCACCTGCTCTGCTTCCTCTAAAGAAAATGTTCCTCCTTGGACAAGTCCCAGCCCCCGTGTCTATCCCCCTGGACAAGTCCCAGCCCCCGTGTCTGTTCATCTGGACAAGGCCCCAGCCCCCATGTCTATCCCCCTGGAAAAGGCCACAGCTCCCACGTCTATTCCACTTTTGAGAGTAGCTGTGCTTCTTGAGTCTAGATGTTTGATGTGGCCACCAGTTTCTCCTGCTGTCTTTCCTGGGCCAATCCATTCAGCATTTCTCTGTGCTCTGATCTCTCTTATCATAAAACCATTGGAATAGGGAACATTTCTTGTCCCACTGCTGTTGCTATGCACACTTAAAAAGATCAGATAACTTGGAAATCTGAAAATGCATGCCTGCCTCCTTCCCTTTTTCCTTTCTCATTTTGTAATTAATTGTGGACATTTCTCCCCAAATGCTTTACTGACAAGGAGGAAAGACTACAATTCTAAGTCTTCAACATCAGTCACATTCATCTAAATAGGCATATAACAGTGCATATAATTCAGTTTAAGAGATGACAACATGAACTGTGACAGTTCCATTCACACATGCACACAACACATGTTTATAAAAACCATAGATTAGAATGCCAGCCAGCATCTCAGACAGGCTAAAAGGAAGCAAACATTTTGTTTGATATTCACCCCCCAAACTGGACTTTCTCCAGATTCTATAGGAATATAACACTATAAGTACATGTTCTATAAACGAACCATCTTTCCCCTCAGTGCCTTGTGCAGATCTATATAAGTGATTATGAAAAATGAAGGTGTGTTTAGACAGACAGAGCTTATAACTCACCAACTGCTGAATGACTCTTTCCACCAGTGTTGAAAAGGTAATGTCCTCAGTCTCTCTGTTGTCGAATACATATTTAATCAGCTTGGCAATGGTCTCCGTGTCTGTTTCTGACTCAAACTCGTAGCCCTTGCTTTCCTGGAATATGGGGTTGTACCCAGGGTGACAGATTTTGGTCATTGTGCAACGCTGGCTGGGCCAACTCCCTCTAGTACCTCATGATATGACTTAAGGCAAGATCAAGTAAAACTGGGAAGGGACACGAAATATCTGCCAGAACCCAGCAGCCAAACACCTCTGAGTCACCCTCTTACTCCCAGAGACCGCCCCTCCTCAGGAGCTGTCTTCACCGTTAATCTGGACATTGCAAAACAGCAGCAGTTATGATAAAATATATTGAGTCAAACCCACTCACATCCCAGCTCACACCGAAAAACCTTTTCATACCGAGGACATTCACTATCTGGCTGCCCGCCCCACATTCTACGTGGAGTCTGAGTGGATGTGTTATGTAGTACAAGCTATTTGGTGAAGTCCAGTTCACATTATTTTGATTCTGTGAAACCACAGCAACCCTGGAAATAAATAAACACTAAAGCCCGGTATCTCCCCAGAAAAGGTGGTTCAGATGAGGGTAAGATTCACGCTCAGGGTTGTGACATGGCCCAGAGCGGTCTCACTCAGACTAAGTGAAGGTGTCAGAAGGAGGAGCAATGCTGACCCAGATTTGATTGAGCCAGGGGAAGCCCCTTACCAGAAATTTCCTTAGATCCTTATAATTTGTGATGATCCCATTGTGGATGACAACAAACTCTGAAAGAGAAGTGCGGGGGAGAGAAAAGTGAGAGCTAAAAGTGAAGGTCAAGCTGGATGCTAAGGGAGACAGCTGAACACTGGGCACTCTTGCCCGAGATGTCCGCACCAATGTCTGCTGCAGCTTACACCAGAAGAGGTAACCTGTGATAAGCGCCCAGCAGCTGACCCTGCATGGAACTCTTTCTTTGGATATTATCAAAAAGTTTTTCATCTTCTGAAATTATTTATGTCAAATGAAGGCTTGGCTTTCCATTACCCGGATATTTCCAGATATTCCCAACAGTCATTAGTGCTCTCTCTCCCCTCTCTCTCTCTCTCTCTCTCTCTCTCTCTCTCTCTCTCTCTCTCTCTCTCTCTCTCTCTCTCTCTCTCTCTCTCTCCTCCTCTCCACTTCATTTTATTTTACATGTATGGGTATTTTCCATGCATGCATGTCTCTGCACCACATGCATGCCTGGTGTCTGTGGAAGATAGAAGGGGACATTAAATGCCCTGGAACTAAAATAGCAGACAGCTCTGAGCACTTGGTGTAGGTGATAGGAATTGAACCTGGGTCCTCTGGAAGAGCAGCCAGTGCTCTTAACTTCGGAGTCATCTCTCCTGCCCTAAGCTTTGGTTCTTTTTGTTTATTTGTTTTTGTTTTTCAAGACAGGGTTTCTCTGTATAGCCCTGGTTGTTCTGAAACTCATTTCATAGATGAGACTGGCCTTGAACTCACAGCAATCCACCTGCCTCTGCCTCTGCCTCTGCCTCTGCCTCTGCCTCTGCCTCTGCCTCTGCCTCTGCCTCTGCCTCTGCCTCTGCCTCTGCCTCTGCCTCTGCCTCTGCCTCTGCCTCTGCCTCTGCCTCTGCCTCTGCCTCTGCCTCTGCCGGGATTAAAGGCTGGCTCATTGTGTATTCTGATAGGTTTTGCCTTGTCACTGGACAGGGTAGGAGGCTGTGTGGCTGTAGCCTCGGCCCCTCCAACCTTAAACTCTTGTTCTTAAGGTAGACATTTTGCTTTTCTCATACTATCTGCTCTAGGTTGAATGTATCCTTCAAGAGCTCAGTGCATGTGACACTGGGACCTCAGGGTAATGGTGTGACGGATGGTAGGACCTTTAAGAGATGGGACCTACTGGGAAATTATTTGAGACATGCTTGCAGAAAAAACTGATAAAGAGTTCTCATGGGGTCCTCACTAGTTCTGGAAAGTGTTTGTTGTTACAAAGTGAGGGCCACACACTTGGTCCCTTCTTCATGCAGCCCGTTTCCTTTTCTGTTTTATTTGTTTGTTTTTTAACCACCTGGTGTTAACACCAAGGGGAGTCTCACCAGTGGTCAGGCAGATGCACTCCTGATCATGGATTTTCTGTCCCTATAACTGAGACCCAAATAAACCTCCTTTCTTTGTAAAGTTCCCAGCTCCAGGTACTTTGCTATAGTGATGGAAAATGAACCAGTGAATGCATTGTAATATTTCACTCTCGGGATGAATTCCAAAGAGTCCTTGTGAAAATGCCATCATTTTCTGTATGCACCTAGGTCAACAGCACCCGGGACCAGATGTTGGTCTGACTGAATCCCAGTGGAACCCACCAGGGTATCAGGAGAGTGTATGCTTAGATTGTCTCAAGGGGGATAGGCAGGTGGGAAAGGCAGTTTGAGGTGGGCATGGGAGCCACTCTGGCCAGGATTATCTCTGATGGGCCATTCAGGGAGAGATAGAAACATCCTGAAAAGGGTCTACTTACCATTGTCTTTGTCTGAGCGCTGTGGGTGACTGTTGACAGCATTGGGAACTCCGTGTGTGGCCCAGCGTGTGTGGGCAATGCCGAAGTGTGTCTCAAACTCCACCTTCAAGTCCATGCTATCTTGCTCTAAACAAAAAGATCAGTAGCTATATTTATGTATGCTGTGCATGTGTGCTTCTCTGTGTACATACATGGTGTGAGAGTGTATGTTTGCATGTGTCTGTGTGGTGTGTGCATGAATGTTTTTATGCATGTGGAGGCCCAATGCTGAGGTGTTTTCCCTGATTAGAAGCCACCTTATTCAATGATGCAGGGACTTGGGCTAAACTCAGAGCTCACCCATTATGGCTAGACTGGCTAGCCAGCGCTCAATGGATCCTCTGTCCCTGCCTTTTTGTTGTTGGTCTTTTTGTTTGTTGTTTTTGTTGTTATTTGATGTTGTTGTTTTTCAAGACAGGGTTTCTCTGTGTAACAAGCCTTAGAAGTCCTGGAATTCAATCTGTAAAACCAGGCTAGACTCAAACTCACAGACCCACCTGCCTCTGCCTCCCGAGTGCTGGGATTAGACATGTGTGCCACAATCACCCAATTCATCCTTATTTCTTAATCAAAATAAATTGATTTAGAGAGGAAAATGATCTATCTCTAATATAAATAGAAAAGCAGTATCATATGCCATAATAATTAAAATAAATACATAAGTATTAAAATAGTTTTTAGAATCTTCACAATGTAGCTGCTTAGAATAAAACATCCTACACTTTGAGACAGCCTCACAATACAGTCTTAACCCTTCTGGCAGTCACCCAAGTGTAGATGAATTTTCAGTCTCAAATGCTGTTGGCAATGAGGTATTTTCAAAGGGCCTGTATGCCAGCCCTCACTCTGACACAGAGCATTTCCTACTTACTGTAAAGTTCTTCATCCAGAGCCTTCACTTTCCCCTTTTTCTTCACGAGATGGATGTGCCTTTCTTTCACTTCATGGTTATTCCCATCGATGGCCACACCTAGTTTACAGAAAGCATGTAGTTTGATGCCTGCCTCTGACCAGCAAGACCTACGGAAACACTCAGAAAGAGCCCTTTCTCCAAAGAGACAACGGCTGTTCACACTTCCATCACAGTAGAGCAATTTGATTATTTCAGAACCTTATAAAATTGAAAACACAAACATTTTTGATGTTGGATTTAAGTTTTGTCACTGCAAGGTACAGTTTGCCATCTCTGCCCAAGGCTTCATCTCCACGACCAACCAACAGACGACCAGAAGTCTTGGAAATAAAAGAGGCTCTAAGGCAATAGCTCAGTAGAGCCTGAGTTCAGTCTCCAGAACACACATTTAAAAAGCCAGGCATGTCTTTAATCCCAGAACTCAGGTGAGGGGTGGGGCAGAGGCAGTTGCAACCTCTGTGAGTTCAAAGCCAGGCTGGTCTACAGTGTGTGTTCCAGGACAATCAGGACTACACAGAGAAACCCTGTCTCGAAATAACAACAACAAAAAGGCAGGCATGGTGGTGCATGCTTGTAATCTCAAGGCTGGGGTGGTAGAGACAGGAGGATGGATCCTGAGAACTCACAGGCCATTCAGCATAACAAGTTCCAAGTCAACGAAAAACATTGTCTCAAAAAATAAAATGGATCTCTGGCTCCCACACACATGGGCATATGTGCAGTCACAGATACTGTTATGATATGCGGCACAAGGTGGGACTTTGGTGTATCTCATGGCGGGCCAGGGGCAAACACCCCATGTAGGCAGAACTTACATGGGAAGGAAATTTAAGTTTTACTGGGGGAAGGGGAGTGGGGGAAGGGAACAGAGAGAGGGGAGAGAGAAGAAAGAGAGAAAGAGAGAGAGAGAGAGAGAGAGAGAGAGAGAGAGAGAGAGAGAGAGAGAGAGAACTGCCTTCTTAGAGAACCAGTGGAAAGAGAGAGACAGTAGGCAGAGCTTGTCTCTTATAGGAATCTTTTGAGTCTGTGTATAGGGGCCAGGGTACTGCTTGCCATGAGTGGAGGGGTGAGCACTCTGCCAGGTCCCCAAGGGGCAGGGCCAGGCTTGCCTGGATGATAACACATACACAGCTATACTCAAACACATGTATACACTCCAACAAATACGTTGATTGCATCTGTACTTAACATTTTTTTTCTTGTCATTATCTCAGAAACAAATCACTGTAAAAACTATTCACACAGCATTTACATTGCATTAGGTATAAATAATCTAAAGCATCTGGGAGGAAGTGGAAATAGATCTCATGCAATTATTACACTATTTTTTTTAGAAAGGAAGAGAGCATCCCAAGAGTTTGGTATCTTGGGGTCTCCCTGGCCCTTACCAGGAGCTGAATATACCACTCAGGACTAGGGCCACAAGGTACTGTTAGTTGCAGTTGGTGCATATGGAGACTAACCCAGAACCTAACACATACTAACTTTTCCATACTTCTTCCCCAAGCTACTGATAAAAGAGAACTATCTGGTTTTCAGGATTATCCATTTTGAAAGATTTCAAAGTAGCAAAGATGGTAGCAGAGATGTGTGTGCAGAGATCCTGGGCTTGGCTGCCACTCCTGCCATTAAGTGCAAGAGGCTATTCAATGGCACTTATCCTGCTGTGCTCTTTGGATTGTGGCCTCCGAGCTGCTATCTCCATCAATTTGCATGCCCGTAAACTGTGTCAGGATTTGCCTTCGGTAAAGAATTAGAATTTACATGGCCAGAAGGTCACCTAGTCTGCTTGACTCAGCAAGCTATTTAATTAAACATTTGGCAGTAGAGGAGGGAACCCTGAGAAATAGCAGTCCCATGAGGATTGGGAAGAGACTTAGAAAGGTAAGCAGTAAGGCTTTGGAAAGTAGAAATGTTAAGAAAAGTGAAGAAGGATTATAAAACCGCAGGGACCTAGAGGGTGTGACACCAAGTAGTGTGTGGAAGGCCCTGGGTTCCATCTGTTTTGCTTTGCTGTTTTGTTTTCAAGATATGATTTCTCTGTGTAGCCCTCTTTTGTCCTGGTACTCGATCTGTAAACCAGGCTGGCCTTGAACTCAGAGATCTGTCTGCCTCTGCATCCTGAATGCTGGGATCAAAGGTGTGCATCATCATCATAGCCCCCACTATCTGATAAAAACTAGCTTACTCTTTAACATCCTAACTAGTTAAAGGCTACAAAATTGCATAATGATGATTAAGGGGGAAAAGAAAGGAAATTTACTTACAAAACTCTCCCCATTTTCTACCCAGATAGTATCAATGCATAACAGCAGGGGTGCCAAGAAAATGCCAGCGGGGGAATTTACTGAGGTATGACAGACAGGCAGAAAGCCACATACATATCTAATACGCCCAACTTGGTGGGCTTAGAGATCTACCAATGGGAATACCCCCAAAACCATGGCAGGAGAGAACTTCCCCTAAGTTCTCTCCTGACCTCTTTCCACCATCAACATTAGTGTGTGTGCACACATTTAACACGAGGTCTCCTCTCTTATGGATGCTAAAGCACACAGTACCACATTGTTAGCCATCTCCTAAGCTGCCCAGGGATCTCCAGGACTCATTCATCTCACACAACTGAAACTTTGTGCCTTTTGGGCAATACTGATGAGGCTATGTTGGAAAGAGATTTTTTTTAACCCTTGGGTTTTCTTTTTTAACTGTTAAAAATAAAATGTTTTCTCAATGTTTCTGCAGTTATGAAGCTTCTCTAATGAGCAAGTGTGGTTATTCTTAGATTATTAAGGGCAGCTGTAGAGAGGCTGAATGGGGAAAGAAAGAGGCTTGTTCTGCCCTTAGGTAGGGCAAGGTTGATTCACTGTGAGGGGGCACATCTACCACCCAGGTGTGCAGATGGACAAAATGCCTACAGAAAATGGGAGGTGGCCTCTTATAGGGGCAAAAATGACTTCCACAGTCC
This sequence comes from Cricetiscus sungorus, assembly GCA_030556225.1. Taxonomy (NCBI): domain Eukaryota; kingdom Metazoa; phylum Chordata; class Mammalia; order Rodentia; family Cricetidae; genus Cricetiscus; species Cricetiscus sungorus. Next base: position 30,183,757 of record JANBXA010000069.1, on the reverse strand, counting down.
ACAAGGGGAGCTGGGAAGTGTAGTCTTTCACCAGGAAACTACCAGTTAGTATATTAATAAAGGAATGTGAAGAAGTGTCAGTGTTGTAATAGAGGCACACCTGGCCCTGCCCCTCGGGGACCTGGCAAAGAGTGCCCACCCTTGCACTCACGGCAGGCAGTACCCTGGCTTTGTACTCAGGTGCCAAGGTCCCTTTTTAAGAGACAAGCTCCGCCCATTCCTGAGCTCTCTTCTGCCATCTCTCTGGGGAGGCAAACAGATCTGTCTCTCTGTCTTGCCCCCCATCACTCCCTTCTCTCTCTCCCTTCTCTCCCCCACCAGTGGATCCCCTTGCCGTCCATCCCACCTAACAGTCCTAACGATCAGGGAAATTCCCAGGCTGAAAAAGCCGCACCACAAAGAACACTGGTAAGAGAAAGAACCATGGTTGGGGTGTCTCAAACACCTACCTGCAGAGTCATAGCCCCGGTACTCCAGCCGCTGCAGACCCTTGATTAGTGTTTCGAAGATCTCTTTCCTGGTCTTGGGGACTCTGTAATTCATATACGCAAAAATCCCTGTCCAAAGAGAAAACAAGATGTCGCCTTAAGAAAACACCAGTGTCCTGTTTAGGAAAAAAAACAAAGGAGGCATCTCGAGAGCCCCTTAGGCCGCTTGCAGAGGAAAGGCTAGCAAGAAGGCTGTCCCTCCTGTCCTCTGGAAGACTTGTGTTCTGTCAGCCCTTCTCTCTGTGGCAAAAGCTCACATGAGCCCTGTGTCATGACCCTTGGCCTCACAGTTCCACTGCAGAGAATTTCGCTGCTAGACTGGCAGATGTAAGGAACTAATAAACCAGGAACTAAGAGTAGTAAAAGCAAAGCAATTTATTTAAAGACCTTGCAAAGCTGGGCACCACCATCAAAGATTGGAAAGACAAAATGGAGGGTGTGCCTCAGGAGAGCAAAGGACAGTTTTTATTGCTCTGAGGGCAGGTCCTTCCTTTTTTCCTCATTGGCTGAGGACTCAGGAGAGTACAATCTCAGTAAAGACCACACATGGGTTTATCTCTCAGCCCAATCTGATGGTGACATCCTCTCAATTAATATCTCCTCTTCCCAAATGACTCAGTTTGTATCAAACTGAGTATAACTTGTTTCTTTTCCTTTCCTTCTATAACATGCTAGGGACTGGACTAAGGGCTTCTTCGTGCATGCAAGGCAAGCAAGTACTCTGCTAACTGAGCTGTATATCCTCAGCTCCTGCTCCAAGGGTAAATGTAAAAACAGCCAGAATAGATCCTTCTCTTGGAAATACCCTGTTAAGGTAGGCTAGCAAACCAAGAGGATTTCTGTTTGGCTTCATTTTATTTTATTTTATTTTATTTTTACTTTTTTCCCAAAGTGGGAAGATTAAAATCCCTGCTTTTATAAGGATCAGAGTTTGGTTCCAAGCATGCACAACAGGCAGCACATCTGCAAGTCCAGCTAGCTCTAGCTCCAGAGATATCTGATGCCCTCTTCTGGTCTCCAATGGCAACTGCACTCATGTGCATGTATACACACACACACACACACACACACACACACACACACACACACACACAATTTTTTAAAGCATGCACAGTGTACACAGTTTCACATCTTTTTCTTTAACGAAAAGGACAATTTTGACACCAAGTTCAAGAGAGGTGCTGAGGATAAGGGCTGTGCATGTAGTTTGGGTCCTCTCCGTAGCTCACATTCTCTACACCACACTTCAAACCAAAACACATCTGGCTCTTGTGTGCATTTTTGTTACATTCCCTTTGTTGTTGTTGTTTGGTTTTGCTTTTGTTTTGAGACAGGGTTTCTCCGTATTGCTTTAGAACCTGTTCTGGAACTAGCTCTGTAGACCAGGCTGGCCCAGAACTCACAGTGATCTGCCTGCCTCTGTCTCCCAAGACATTCCTTTTTTTTTTTTTTTGAAAGACTCTATATTTCTTATTACTGGACAAACCATTCCCAACTTAAACATGACCAAATCTGCAGGTTAAAAATCTTGATTTCCATTCATTTGGCAGATAGATCATGTTGACCATGATTCAGTACAAACTCTCAGTCTTGCCATTGTGTGACTCCTTCCTTACAGGCCCAGCTTGGTTCTCCTCCAGTGTCTTCTCTTGGAGTTACACCTGATTTTGTTACTGGTTTTCATCCGAATCCACTGAGGAATAGGACGATTTTGCTTTTGATTCTTAGCCAGGAATCTTAGCTTGATTCTGAAAGTCTTGTGAGACGACATGGCAAGAATCTGAGTTAGCCGTGTGCTGCACGACGGCGGAGGAAAGGCAAAGAGTGACATTCCTTATTTTTTAAGATAGTTTTCTTTTGATACCAAAATGAAAACTTCAAAATCTTTTTGAGATATAAATGTACTAAATTTCTCATTTAAAGAGAACATTTCCAAGGTTTTTAGTCTTGTTCAGTTTGTGCAATCACTGCCACAATCTATGTCTAGGTAAATCTTTGCTCTCATTAATTTTTCAGTGGACAATAAGAAAATTCCCTGGGTTGTAAGGCTAAACTTCCAGTCAATTAAAGGACATATAATTATCTGGTACTATCATATAAGATGAAGTCACTCAATGCAGTAGACTCCTTATCTGAAAGTTTGATTTCTGAGGTTTCAGCTATCATCTTCCAGCGTTGGCCCCAAAATAATAACTTAAAAATTTTGATAAATAATTCATAAGTTTGAAGCTGCACACGATTCTAACACGAGGAAATAGGCTTCCAGCTAGCACGTGAATTAATCTGGTTATGTAGAATATCCACACTGTATATATGACCCACCCATTTAGAGGCTGTCTGCATTACCAGAATGAGTGTCAGAGACTCAATACCAGATGCTATCAAAGCATCATAGGATCAGGTGATGATTGAAGTTCCACCATGTCACTTTGTGTTTAAGTGATGTTTGTCTTATTTAAAAACAGCCACAAGTGCAAGAGTAGTTATAGCAACAAATGATAGCCCAGAGAGGTGCTCTTACATCCCTCCTTTTAAGTGAAAAGGTAAAAGTTCTTGATTGAATATGAGAAGGAAAATCATATGCTGGAGTTGCAATGATCAACAAGAAAAGGGAATGTTCTACCTGGGAAACTGTGAGAGAAAAAGAAATGTGTGTCTCCTCCGTTGCCACTCCTCACACCGCACATTTACAAACACAGACCATGGTAAAGGCTTAGTTGATGGACAAGACGAAGCTTCAGGGTGGTGTGTGTGTGTGTGTGTGTGTGTGTGTGTGTGTGTGTGTCTGTTATGTATGAGTGTACAAGCTGGTGTGAGAGCATGCAGAGGCTAGAGCAAGATACTAGACATCTTCCTCTATTTTATTTGTGCTGAGACAGAGATTCTAGAAGCTCACCATTTAGGCTAGGCTGGCTAGCCAGTGAGCCCTCAGGATCCATCTGCCCCCACTCCCCAACAGTGGGGTCACAGGTACACACAGCCATACCCAGATTTTTATATGGGTGCCAAAGATTCAAACTTAGCTCCTCATGCCTACTAAGCCATCTTCTCAAACCCTGGAGTCTTTTTAAACTACGTTTTCCTAGCACACTGCAAATATTCCAGAATTATGCCTACATAAATTAAGCGGACTTGATATTCAATGCAGATATCATAAAGGACTAGAAAGGTGACTATCACCAATATTTGAAAATATTTTAAACAAGAGGGTGGGTAATGGTGAACACAGTCAAAATAATTGATACACTCCAGGATCTTCATGAACCTAACACATGTACAAAGAATATACACCAGTAAAGTTTCAGACTGTATGGAATTCGGTCAAGCAAGTGTTTTTATCGGTTTTGATTGATTTTTTTTTTTCCTGTCATGGGTCCTATTTTCCCATGACACTTAGTTAATATTTGGTGGAGAGTAAGGTACCATGAATCTTGATACCTTGGGTCCTGAGTATTTTTGTATAGACAGATAGATAGATAGATAGATCTAAAAATATAAATAAAGTTAAAAAAAAGCCTTTAAATCTGGATTATTTGGGGAGGGAAGCCTCTGGATTTAGATCTCCCATCTTCCAGCCACAATCACCTCCAAACACTCTTCTAGCTTAAAAGTTTTTGCATGGCACTGAAGACCTGTAACAGCTTGGGGAAGGGGCATATTAGAACCCCCTGGTGGGATATTAAAATGTCCTTGTCCTCAAGACCACCAGCTGTGTTGATACCCAGCTAGGAGCTTGGCAGGCATTGGGAGCACAATTTGGGAGTTGACTGCTGAGCAGCAAGCTGCCAAAGAGGGTTTTCGGGCCTTTGCACAAGACACATAAATCTTTTCATTCTCACCATGAACTATCTACCCAGTGACTTCTGCATTAACGAAGCACCACCCCTCTTCCTGGACAGTTGGGTTAGCACAAAGCTGAACTGAAATGAATAAATTAGTATACATCCTGCTAATCATCAATCACATCATTTTTGTAAAAAGATCATAAAGCAGAGGAAAGCTGCTTTCCCAGGAATTTCTCTCGTCAGAGTTGCCTCTTGGAACCCACCATCCTATCTGTAAAATAAAGTGATGATGAAAATGCAGTTTTAAACAGCATCAGTTTGGCAATGAGCTCTTAAGTTCATGCCACCTCTTTTGAAGGCATTTGGTAGATATCTAAAATGAAAAGTAAACATGAGTTGTGATAAGAGCTATTTCAGTTCTAGAAACACACCCAACAGACATGTTCGCAGAAGTACATGTGTACTCCTAAAAGGTTAACATCTCAGGCTTGTGTGTGGCCTCCACAGACTGGTGCTTGGCTGGACCCATGTAAAGACCACCTCAGAGTAAAATGGCATGAGCAGGCAGAGCCCTCCACATAGATCACAATGGGGCTAGGCACTTTTCATAAAGCGATCAAATCTCCATGGTGTATGGAAGGAATAAATCATCTCGTGGAACATGAACAAATCATGCAGGGAGTGATGGAAAGCCACGTAGAGAGGCCTTCCATCTGTGTCTTTAAGAGAATGTTCTTAGGATGTCCAGGGATACAAAAATTTAAGGATTCAAGTCCCTGTTAGATAAAAGGGTGGACTTGTACATAATCTGCCCATGCATGCCCCTATACCATCCCTCACTTTCTTCTTTCCCATCCCTCTCACAGGGCCTCAGTCAAACGAGGCAAGCACTTCGCCAATGAGCTAGAGTCTCAACCCTGGAAAAGGTTTAATGAGAAAATATCAGTCAGAAAGAGGTTGTGCATACCTTTAATCCCAGCACTTGGGAGGCCCAGGCAGGCAGATCTCTATGAGCTGGAGGCCAGCCTGGTCTACAGAGCAAGTTGCAGCACAGCTTTGGCTACATAGAGAAACTCTGTCTTGAAAAACCAAAGTGGGAGCAGGGGGAGAAAATCGCCAGGGCCAGCAAGATGGCTCAGTGGTAAAGGTGATGGCTTAATCCTTGGAGAGCCCGTGGTAGAACTGACCCCCACATGAGTGCCATGGCACAAGCATGCACACATACATACGATGCACACAAAAATACACGGAAGTGTAAAGTTAGAATAAGAAAGAGAGAAAAACTCCCGTGTCATCATAAGGGGGACATCCTAGCTAGGAACAAAGGTTGAACCGCTTGGGCAGTGGTGAACATGTCACAGCCCTAGTTAATCCTGATTTCCTGTGGGGACAGCCACACCAGCCAGGAGGGCTGAGACTCTCAAAGACGACACCTGGATTTCTGGCCAAATCCCTGCTCGGTTCTGAGATCAGTGCTACAAGCCTCCCCGTGGGTCAGGACATGCCCTTCCCTTCCAATGTCTCAGCTGTCAGTCCCTGAACTCCCTTCCTGCATCTCTACTTCCTCCTGAGCTGAGCTGCCCTCACTGTGGCTTCCAGGCCATGGTCACCTGGAAGAACAGCAGCTGTAAGAGAGTAGAGAAGACCGGAACGTAACTCCCCATCAAGTCCACAAAAGAACGGGCTTAGGCTCACAGCATCCTCTCCCTCCCAGTTACTGGCTGTGTGACAGCAAGGAACACAGATGTGGGCTGAAGCCCACAGCCTGGGCCAAATGCCCATCTCTGACCCCATGCCTGCCCTGTGCATTCTGTGTGGCAGCATCTACTTAGCAGGGTAATTACAACAGTTCAGAAGTCTTTGTAAAGCCCTCAGAAAGCTGTCACAGAACAAGTGTACATTAAAATAAAACGAGACAAGGGGCTTCCCACCCCTAGGCGTCCATCAGTGCAAATGCAGTGCATTCCTACAGTACAAGGTTAGTCTTCAAGAAGCGACTGTCAAATAGACAGGGGGGGGGGGGGAGGGAGGGACACAGCCATTCAGGGAAGCAACATCCTCTGAGTACTGGCCAACCCTGAACACTTAGAATTTATCTGCAGTTCCTGGAGTGGTTGGAGTAGGGGAGGGACTGGAGGATGGGAATCTAGATGATGAGAGGAAATATCTTCAAAGAGGGCAGTCTGGGACTCCTCTAGTCCTATTGATAGCTCATCTCTGTACACTGGTTTCCCAGTGAGAACACTGTTCTCAGCCTGAGTGAGGGCAAGCAAGTCCACCCAGAGAGGCCCAGCCTGAGCCCTGCACCATGGGAACCACATCCCCATCCACCCAGGCTGGGGTACCCAATGCTGAGCCTCCTAATGACTGCCACCATTTTCAGAATCAAAGAGACCAGGAATGTAATATAAATGAAATACCAAGTTGTCTACATAGGAAAGCAGGGTCAAGTCGGCTGTTTTGTTTTGTTTTGTTTGTTTCTCTATCTCAAGGACATGTTCATGAAATTATTCTGTGTTTGTGTTGGGGGAGTTGAGGCAGGTCTACTTTCTTGAGCAAGACCCACAAGTGCCATGAGGCCCCTGAGCCAAGAGTATGACTGGTCCTCACTTTTGTAGACTGGGTTAGACAAATTAATTGATATGCAAATGACAATTCCTGCTGCCTCCTTAAAAAGGGGGAGAGTAGAAGCAGACACACCATGCAATATGTAGGCCCACTGTCGAGTTCTTACAGCACAGTAAGTGATTCTGGTCATGGACACTGAACAGACCCAACACTTGCTGCTCTAGCAGAGGATGGAGTTCAGTTCCCAGCACCCACATCAGGCAGCTTTCAGTGGCCTGTTAACTCTAGCTCAGGGATCTGGTGCCCTCTAACCTCCACAGGAGTGCATGCGTGTGTGCGTGCGTGCGTGCACTTTCTCTCTCTCTCTCTCTCTCTCTCTCTCTCTCTCTCTCTCTCTCTCTCTCTCTCTCTCTCTCTCTCTCTCTCTCACACACACACACACACACACACACACACACACACACAAACTATGTAACCCTAGCATTTGGGAGGCATGGAAGCAGGAGGATTAGAAGTTCAAGATCAGCAGGGTAGTGGTGGCACATGCCTTGAATTTGGGCACTTGGGTGGCAGAGGCAAGTGAATCTCTGTGAGTTTGAGGCTAGCATGGCCTACAGAGCAAGTTCCAAGGCAGCCTGGGCTACACAAAGAAACTCTGTCTCAGGACTGGTTAAGAGTGTATGTATATTGCTCTTCCAGAGGTCCCGGGTTCAATACCCAGCACCCACATAACAGTCACAGCTGTCTGCAACCTCAGTTCCAGGGGATCTGAAACCTTCATACCAATGTACATAAATCATTTTAAAAAAGAAAGAAGAAAGAAAGAAAACCTGTCTTGAAAAATGAAAACAAACAAGGTTCAAGGTCTTCTTTAAGTTTATACCAAGTTGAGGTCAACCTGGTTACATAGACTTTTTGTGTGTATGTGTTATTTAATAATGCTGTGACACACGACTTGCCAATTTTTCTGGATCTGGGAAAGCCTAGGTAAGGAAGAATTCCTATCTTGTAGAGAAGCGCAAGATAGGAAGGCACAGAGAAGGGGGCAGCCAGCATGGAGGGAATCCTGCTCTGTGAACAATGGCTGAATTCAAATGCTCTACCATAGGCCTGGAGAAATGGCTCACTGGTTACAGGTATGCATGGCTCTTCCAAAGGACTCAAGCTCAGGTCCCAATTGAGTGCCAACATCATTCCTAGAGGCATGTGTAGGTGTGCCGTGATTGCCCTGATGGCTTCCAGGAGCCAGCTGGATGCTCTTTTTTCCCAATTACTCATTCAGGGACTTCCCATGGCCCTCACCTGAAACCAGCTGTGGTGGGAATCTGTGAACCACAGAAACCAGCATAATAGGGGCCAGAGAGATGGCTCAGTGGATAAGAGTACTGCCTAAAACCCCAGTTCCAGAGAAGTAGACCCTCTCTTTTGGCCTCTGTGAGCAACTGCGCTCACAGGAACATGATCCCACAACACACATGTACATAATTAATTTTTAATTGTAAACCAGAAAGCAATATGTACCATCACATCACTGGGTAGAGGGTCTCTGTTTTGCCCATTTTCACCAAAAAGTCTTGGAGCAAGATTAAGCCAAGCAACTGACCCCAGGGTTTGTCTATGTCCTCAACTCCAATTCTCAAAAGACATTGCTTCCTTCTGAAGAATCCAGCATGAACTGAAATGTCACAAGAAAGAAATGAGTGTCATAGCTGATTCTATTTCGAATGTTGCAACAAGTCTCCTAATCCCCCTGGATGGACACTACCTAAGCTAATTGACATAGAATAGCTGCACTCTAGCTGAGATGAAAGACAGGTCCTCATGCCCTGGACAGTTCTCCCCAAGAGCTTTCTGTGCACAAGCAGATACATTCTGTGTGCTTGCATGCACACACGAGTGTAATTCTGAACAAATCTGGAGAAATAAAACCGATGACTGCTTCTCTTAGGGATGTAATGAACAGAGAGAATGTGTACCATGTGGAGGGCAAGAGATGCTGTGAGTCCTTCATTATATGGCATAGCAGCCAACTTTTAAATAAATGAGGAAATCTGCTTGGTCCAACTAGGTATGTGGCACAATGCCCATGAAGCTGGGGGTATTTAAATGATCCTTCACTCACCTTCTGACAGTCATGGGTCCAGTCTGAGAGTGCTGGATTCAGGGTGCTTGGGTGGATGGGGGTTTAGGGAACCTGTTTATGGACAGCTGAATTAGGCCCTCCAGGGCAAGACTTGAACATCCCGAATTCTAAGCACTAGAATAGGTTTGGAGATGGTACATGGAAGAGACAATCTATCTACAGCAAGATAAATAATTGCCCTGGAAGGTATCAGTTCTACTCTCCAGGATCTGTGGAGGCTGTTTTATATGAGAAAAGTCTCTACAGATGAGAGCAAAAGGATCTCAGACTACCTCACATAATCCTAGAGGCCCCCAAAGAACCCAACCACATCCTTTTAAGAGGGAGGCAGAGGGAGATTGGCTATGGAAAAGGAGGAGGTCACGTGACCACAAGACAGCGTGGAGTGTTGCTGTGGCCCTAGCCTGGCATGTCTGCAAGCCCCCCTCTCTGAAGCCCTCACATTTGAGTCTAGAGACATCATCACTGGCCTCTTATTCTTCTGGGCAGTTAGCTCTCTGTTCTTCTATGCTATGCTGGAGTTCCAAACTGCTGGGAGCCAGCAGGTAACCATACCATGTCTCAGTGAGACACCCAGGAAATAGCTTGTGTCCATCATCTAAGAGACTTCCAGAAGTACCATTCAGAAATATGGTTGCTCATCTTTGAATATTTTTTCAAGAGAAAACACACACACACCATAAACACACTTACATGAGCTCTCCTAATTTTGTAATTAGGTAACTCGTTTTTTAAAAAATTTTAAACCCTGTGTGTTGAACAAAAAGCTGTCTGTCTGCCTGGTTCAGTCCGGTACTAGCAGGAAGTAACCTATGCCTGAGGTATCCTCTCTGTGGCAACAGTTGCCAGCTGGATTATCCTCTTGTGGCCAGAGACTAGACTACAGTAGGATGGCCATTTTCTTTACCTGTCCCTTCTTAGACATGGGTGGAGGCACAGCCACATGACCTTTAGAACCTCAGAGCCTAGAACACATAGGGCATCTCCACTAGTAATCATTCATGGTAATTGCATGAAGACTAAAAGGGGAGGAGGAATGCAAAGTGTGTGTGGGGGAGAATACAATAAATACAATAACTTTTTATTGGCAGAAAGTCAACAGAATGCAAGCAACTCTGATGTCAATAAAACTGTGATGGTTAGGTTTAACAGTGGATCATTCTATAATCCCCTGGGGAGGGAGGCTCAATGAAGGCCTGTCTAGAGTGGGCTGGCCTGTGGGCATGCTTGGAGTAGGGTTTTTTTTTTTTAACTTGGGTTAGTTAGGTGGGAAGGCTCACCCTGAACGTAGGTGGTACATTCCGTGGGCTACGTGCTTGGCTGAGTGAAAGAAAGCAAGGAACTAAGTGCTACATGCATTCATTTCTGTTCTCTGCTTACGACTGAGGATTTACCTTGTCTAGCTGCCTCCTGCTCCCACGACCTGGATTCTCCCACAATTGATGGACTGTAACTTAGAATAAGCCCTTTCTCCCTTCAGTTTCTTCTGTGGGGATATTTTCTCAGAGCGACAGGAAAGGAAGCTAAGACAGTATTTTTAAGGGTCCATTCAGATAAACTCTGAACACACCAAAGGCTTTTGAGTGCAACTATTCTGTTTGTGGAGGGTAGGATCCTTTTGGGCCCCAGCTTTCTGCGGATGGAGATGTCATCACAGCCTGGTCATCAGCAGGCTGACAAGGACAGGCCTTTGTTCTTGACCCCAGAAACCTGAGGCTATTCTGAATGAAAGCCACAGGCATGGCCCAGGGAAGTGAAGTGACCTGAAGGTTCTTGTTCAGACAGACCTCACTGGGCCTCAGTTTCCCCAAATGTGGAGAACTGATCTAATATTTGCTGTATACAAAAGCACAAACATTACCATTTTCCTGTAAAATTCTCTAAATCACAAGAGGAAACAACCATAAAAAGAAAACCATTATCCTGTGATGACCACATACAGATGGCACAGTCTAAGAGAACCCAGACCTGTGTGTTCAACTCTAGGCACCTGTGCTGCAAGCTCAGAACCTGGGACAAAGGGTGCCTGGTAAATGACAGAGAGCACTAAAAACACAGTATGTTTTGTCTTTAGTCTGGGTGTTACAGGACCCCGGGCTGAAGGCAGAGGGCTGGGGTGGGCATCAGTAAGGATGACCTCAAAGATAAACTGAAGTTTGAGGAGACCTGCCTAGCTTCCTTTGCTTCTGGTTCTGAATTTCTGAATAGAAGTTCAGCTGGACCCAGACGTCTCCTCAGTCCTAGACATCCTTTGGTGACCTCAAGGCACTTCTACTCAGTCACAAATCAATACCAAAGCCTAGATACAGGTTGGTTATAACCCCAAACATGATCTCTTCCAAAGAGTCGGAGAAGGTAGCCCTCCAGAACTTGGAAAGTCACGTGAGAAAGGCAGATGCTAGGAGAAAGCAGGGTGGAAGGCTCAGGTGGTTGGTGGTAGGGACGGAAGGCCATCTGAGGATCAATCAGCAAGGAAAGCCAAATAGTTCAAATAGTTTGCGGTTCTTGCACAGTCTGGCTCTAAGGTCACTGGAGGCTAGAGACTTACTTGCAAGGGCTCCAACTTGGGGGCTTTTGAATCTGACGAAACCTCCGTCTTTGTGTCATTTCTGTGTCCAGAAACGCCTGAGGCAATCTTACATAACATTGCCAAGGATACCTGGTGTCATAAGATTCTGTCTGCTGGACAAGGAATTTAAACTGACCGGGCTGTCTCTGGACGAGCCTGCGCCTGCATCTCAAAGCCTCCTGCCTGATCCCTGGTCAGTGGTTGCTTTCCCCTGATCTCCTGGCTTATGAAACAAGGCCTGTACAGATCTTGGCTTTGGACTCAACCACTGGCATACCCCACCCCGCAAGCCCTCAGCAAAGTCAGAGAGGCGCCTTTCATGGCTTCAAAAGTTCCACCAGGTTCTCCAGCCGCAGGGGGCTGGAGTGGGTAACAGAATCCTACTCAAGGCGGAAAAAAAAAAAAAAAAAGCACAGTGACCTTTTGTCCCAGAAGTTCCCGGCTTTCCCCGGCCAGACAGCCAGCCAGGAGGGTAAGGAATTGCAGATGTGCGCCCAGGGCGGCCACCTTCCTTCTGTTCCCAAAGTCCCGCGGACACCTCGGCGTCGCCCCGGGCTGTGCCGCTCTGAGATCCAAGGCTCCAGCTCCTAGCTTCGGGCCAAGGCTCACTGTCTCTCGCGTCTCCTAGAACCCTTTCCAGCAAAGCTTCACCACAGGACCCACCCTTCTAGGGACAGGAGGAGGTTCATTTCGGGTCGCCAGAAAGACGCGCAAACCCTCCCGAGAGTACCCGGAGCTGCTCCGGACGCCCCGGGGCAGGCTGCTGACACGGCACAGGTGAGGTCGCCCATCCTCGGTGGGCGCGGCAGACTGGGACTCCGGACTACCACTCCGCGCCTAGGATGCTTAAAGCTTGCTCGTGGAGGCCTTTGTGGGCCAAGTGAGGGAAGCGCCCTCCCGATACATGGGGTGGAGACACCTCTGTGTTGCGCGGATCCAAGCCGGGGACCTGCACCTACTCTGTGCGGTCCCAGCTTGGGTCTTCTCACACCGAGTTTAGACGACCCCCCTCCCCACGCCCCCCATGTCCCCCAGATAACCGAGACGTCACTCCGGGGCCAGGAGCCGGGAAGACAGGCCTGGGTAATGAAAGCCCCACGATCGCCACCCCCTGCAAGTCCCCTCGGCCTGGCTCTCTGGCCTAGGCTCTGAAAGGTTGTAAGAGAGGCTGTCCTGCACTCACCGCACATGGTGGCTGCCGATCGCTCCAGACACTCAGACGACACTCTTTGCCTCGCGCTCCCTGGCTCAGGCTCCCGCCGCTCGGCCTCCTGCCCTTATAGCCAGAGCCACTAGCCCTCTGAGAGGGGTGGGGCGGGGGCGGGGCCTCATGCTGCCTACTTGCCCCTCATTGGTGGTCCCTGGTTGTCGTGACAACGGCGGGGGGCCCCCAACACTCGAGGAAAGGAGTGAGGGGCGGCTCCTAAGCGCCAGTCCCTACTGTAAGGGGGAGGGAGAAAGGACATTCGGCGGCAAACACCTTGAATTCAGACTTTAAGTCAGACAAATTAGACGAGAAACCTTAGCCAGCGGGACGTATCGTTCTGTGCCTCAGTTTCCTCATTTGTAAACTATGATAATTATAGGACGTACCTCTGAATTCCCCCTGAGGTTAAAACCAGGCCGGGTATGCACAGAGCCCAATCTTTCTGTGTGTCTCTCTGTCTCTGTTTCCTCCCTCCCTCCCTCCCTCCCTCCCTCCCTCCCTCCCTCCCTCCCTCCCTCCCTCCCTCCCTCTCTCTCTCTCTCTCTCTCTCTCTCTCTCTCTCTCTCTCTCTCTCTCACAGACACACACACACACACACACACACACACACACACACACACACACACACACACACACACTGGGCTCCTGTTGTTGCAAAGAGCCCTTCAATACCAAACTCTTCAGATTAAGAAAAAGTAGTACACACTAGGCTTGTGAACTTGCCCCCTTCCTGCCAGGCAGCGAACTGGGCTTGGCTGAGAAAGGAGAAAACTGAAGCTCCTTGGAAGATATGGCAGAGTTCAAACCTGGGAGCTTCTGGGATGGGGATTCCCCAGGTCTGAAGGAAAGCTGGGCCGCCCCGGAAACCGCCCCCTAATGGAGATGCGCTGGCAGACCCGTCTAGCGAGGGGCTCCGCCGCCCCAGTGTGACCTGGAGCCTCAGTTCGACCCTGCGATGAGTCACGAGGCTGACTTTACTCCGCCCTAGTTCCCGGCTGTCTCCTCCTTCTTCCCACTGCTCTCCAAGCCCCTCGTCTCCTGAGGAAGGTTATGACTACTGGCCCAATATTTGCTCACTTTGAAGCCATCTGGTGCGTGTATGACTTAACTTAAGAAAGAAAGAAAGGAAGGAAGGGAGAAAGAGAGAAAGAGAGAGAGAAAGAAAGAAAACCTAAATCTATGGTATTCCCCAATAGTAAGTTTTTAAAAGAAAAGGAAAACTAGTTTAAGTGTTGTATGGGGCATTTTTCCTAGCTTTGCAGTCCCTGGGGCAGAGGTGTTTGTTGTTGCCATTTAGGAGTTTGAAGTATGATGACAGTGACAGTGGAGGAGGTTTGGCTGAATCAGCTGATGGGAAAGCACAAAGCTGAATGGAGAGCTGACATTCGTTTATTATTTCATCCATTCATCTTTCATTCCCAAGACTGCAGTATCTGGGTGATAGGGACTTGATGAATGAGAAAGATCCAACCTCCTGGTTCTTACAAAGCAATGGGTGGGGCAGACACTAAGTTAGGGGTCACATAGAAAATTGGACATCTCTATGGAGAAGGGCCTGGACCAGGCAGAACAACACACTAGAGAAGGAGGCAAGAAGCAGACCTTCTACTGGCACCAAGATAGCAGGATCCTTGTGTCCTAGCACAGTTCAGATCTGTCCTCCACTGTCTGTGTGATTTTATATCTCTGTATGAAGAGTGGCATGGGTGAATGCTATGACCACGTGGAGCCATCAGCAGCAGCTGTCAGCCTAGCAACCCCTCTGCTTTTGGGATGAGAATCCCTGGGAGCCCTTTGCTGATGTCCTGGGTCTGATATATAGACTGCTGGAATGCCTGACTCTAGGTTACCATGCTGAGGGCTTGACAACTTGCTTTTTCCAAAAGAGAAAATTGGCATAAAAGAACAGATTCTCTTGGTGGCATCTATATGGAGGATAGTTTGGAGATGCCAGGGACTTTGTCATCACATTTGGGTTGGGATAGAGAGGCTGTCTCAGAGTGAAGTGTGCTTGAGTAAATTGGATCCCTGGATGGAGAAAGCTACACATTTTTTGAGGCCTTGGCTTTAGCTTGGATCTGTTCTCTTTTCAGTACCACAGTTCTATGGTTTAAACATGTCCCCTAAGCAAGTGCTGTGAATATAATTCTTCATGCAATGATGATAAGAGGTGGGATCTCTGAATGGTAATTAGGCCATGAGGGCTGAACCTTCACCAATAGATGAACGAAAATTAGAAGAGTACACAAAACATTCTCTTGATCTATGGTGTCTTTCTGCAGGATAACAGAGCAGGAATATCCATGCCAGATACCACACCTCAGTTCTAAACTTCCTTGTCTCTTGAACCATGAGCCCATAAAGATTCATTGTTTATAAGTCACCCAGCCTATGGTGCTCTTTCATAGCAAAGTCAATAAATTTCTATCTTAGCACACAAGTCATTTCTGTCATTTGCACCCAAATACTTTCCTGACTCCTTTGCCCTGTAAGTACGCTGACCTGTGGTTCAGGGAAATGATCAGGTGGGCAGCTGGTGGCCCCGACCCATTAGGTCCTGGTTGGAGGCAGCTTCCTTTCTTGTCCTCACCTTAGTCAGGGACCCCCTCTAATGTAGTCTAAGAACCCCAAAGAGCCAAACCACAGTAGAGGATTTAGATGAGGGAGTTCAGACCCTTTTGGAGTAGGAAAGCAGTGGAAAAGAGCCTCTGTGCCTCTCTGAGCATGGCCCATTCCTATCTTTAGAGGAGTGTGAGTCCTTGCAGCTACACCCAGAACCCTGTCTGTCTTCTGTTCAGAGCAGGCTGCTGTGTTGGTCCCCAGTGGGCCCCAGATGTTCAATACTTTCCAGAGATTCTTTGACCCCACTGGCCAAGAAGGCGGGACCAGGTGTTGGTGCTATGGAACAATCTTTTTGTACACTGTGAAAGTGTTTTACTTTCATTGACTAATAAAGAGCTGCCTGACTAATAGCTAGGTCAGAGAAAGTTTAGGTGGGACTTGCAGACAAGAAGAGAGTGTGGGGTATAAGAAGGCTAGGTCATCCACCAGTGAGAGACAGAGAGAATCAAGATGAACATGCTGTACTGGAAAAAGGTACCACCAAGTGATAGAGCATAGATGAGAAATATGAGTTAATTTAAGTTGCAAGAGCTAGTTAGTAAGAAGCCTAAGATTGGCTGACCACTTATAATTAAGTCTTTGTATGGTTATTTGGGGAGTTGGCTAGCAGGATAGAAAAAAAACAACTCACCTACATGTTATACACATGGCTTCTTCATCTGTACTTGTGTCTGAAAGTTCTCTGTAGTGAGGAGATTTACTCTCTGTGTCCCCTCCCCACCCTAACTGAACAGTCCAGTGAAGTCCCATGGCTCTCTGGTGACATGGAATAAGCCTGCTATCTCCCAGGCATAGGCTCTGCTCCACTGTTGTCCCTGGGACACTAGTGTTCTATCAACAACAGGCTGACATGGGATGAATAGGATAGAAACAAAAAGCCCATGATTAAAATACTGGGTGGGGAAAAGTAGCCAGACTCTGCCTTAAGAATAAGAACCTAGCTGGGCAGTGGTGGCACACGCCCTTGTAGCCTGGTCTACAAAGCTACACAGAGAAACCTTGTCTCAAAAAACAAAACAAAACAAAACAAAAAGTAAAAACCTTTGTGTTGAAGCAGTGGCTCAGAGGTTAAGAGCACTGACTGTTCTTCTAGAGGATCCGGGTTTGATCCCCAGCATCCACATGGTGGCTGACATCATAACTTCTATTTCAGGGAATCCTACACCTTCTTCTGGTCTCCAAAGGTAATGCATGCACATGGTGCACAGACCCACGAGGAGGCAAAACACTTATACAAATAAAAAGAAAAAAAAATGAGACAGGGTCTTACTATGTGACTCTGTCTGTCTGGATATTCTGGAACTCGTTTTGTAAGCCAGGCTGGCCTCAAATTCATAGATGATCTGCCTGCCTGCCTCTGCTTCCCAAGTGCAGGGACTAAGTGATGCATCACCACACCCAGAAAAAAAAAAAAAAAGCAAGAACCTATGAACCTGTGGGGAACAAGATTGATGGATGTAGCCCATCAGAAGCTTGACCATGGGTCAAAGGGATTGTCAGTGCAGCTCAGGGTTTCCTTCCCACAGGCTGCCCACTCTACCTGAGAGCCAAAGCAGGGTAAGACCACCCATCTCTATTTTTTCAGCATAGTCTGTGGCTGCATAGTGGTGATGCTCCGTATTCTTGGCAGACTTTGACTTGTCTCTCTCTCTCTCTCTCTCTCTCTCTCTCTCTCTCTCTCTCTCTCTCTCTCTCTCTCATCTAGGAGGATGTCTGACAAATCTGAACTCACATTCTCTGATGACTGTGAGTCAACCTTTTTGAAGATAGTTTTCTTTGTTGTCGATTTGACTGGTTTTAGAATTGCCTAGGAAACACCTGCTTAAGTGAAGAAAGAAGACCTATCCTGAACACAGATGTCACACGTTGAATGTGCGTGTGAAGGTCAGGGTAGACACTGACTGTCCTCCTCAGTTACTCTACATCTCACTTTTTCTTTTCTTTTTTTTTCTTTTCTTTTCTTTTTTTGAGACAAGGCATCATAGATCATAGTTTTTTTTTATCACTTTGACTCAAATCTAGACATACTTGGGAAAAGGGGAACTTAATTTAGGAATTGCCTCCATCAGATTGGCCTGTGGGCAAGTCTGTGGGGCATTTTCTTATTACTGATTGAAGTGGGAGGGCCCAGCCCACTGTGGGCTATACCATTCCAGGGTATGTGATCCTGTCAATATAAGAAAGCAAGCTGAGCAAGCCAGTGAGCAATATTTCTGTGAACTCTGCTTCAGTTCCCGTCCTGGTTTACCTCCATGATTGGCTGTAAGCTATAAGATGAAATAAAACCTTTCCTCCAGTTGCCTTTAGTCAGGGTTTTATCATGGCAACAGAGTATACTCAGAAACAAGGTCTCCTATTGAATCTGGAGCTCACCAATTCAGCTAGGCTGGCTGGCCAGCAAGCCCCCAGGGATCCTTCTGCCTCTGTCTCCCCAGGGCTGGGATTTAAAAAGAGAAAGAAAAGGACATGACTGCTCCTAGGTATGTATGGTAAATAAGAGAGATCACATAGCCAGACTCAGAGACATTTGGGAGAGTCTGAGTGGACATGATTCTGAGTGGAGGAGGGAAAGGAAGAGGGAAGAGAGGGGAACCAGATATGGACATCTGGGAGAGTCCAGAGTGAACATGACCAAGCTAAACTGGGCCATGGTAGGGGCAGGGCAGGTTTAGCAGTCAAGAGGCCAAAGGTTCAAAAGGGGCAGGTAACCAAAATGTCTGGATTATATAGGGAAAAGCCTCTGGGGGAAGGGTAGTCCAGACTCTGGGCTGGAGAGTTCAGGGTAGGGGGCGGGGTATGCCAGCCATACCCTATCACTGGTAGGGACTGAGGGATGCTGGAAGAACCTGGAAGCCAGGTCCAATTTCATATGTTAAATAGCCACCTTAGCTGTTTGAAACCTAACAGGGATCATAACTGTTATATCAAGCTTTTAATCCATGGGTGGACTGGGGGCCTGAACTTGGCTTCTTATGTTTGTACAAGTACTTTAGAGCCTGAGCTGTCTCCCCAGCTCTAGGATATAGAGTTTTCCCAGAAGGGTTTGCCTCTGTCCATTCTTTGCACCCCTGTGCCGTTGTTTAAACAGCACAGTCTGACTCAAGGGATTTCAGCCACACTGCCCAGCTGGGATCTGGCCCAGGAACATTGAGGCATTGAATATGCTTCTAATGCCTTCTGGAAAAGCATTGCATATGCTTCTAATGTTCTGCCTGGCTGAGACGGGCAGGGTGCCTATGTGAGGTGAGTGAAATCTGATGCTGTACCAATCAGTACTGTGAAACAGGTGATCAGAGAGTGGCTGGTCCACCAAAATTGTATAATTCTCCTCAGCTTGTGGCCAAGACAAGGGGACAGCTGCTATAGTCTGAATGTCTGTGTCCTCCTAATATAGGCAATGGTGATATGTTGCAGAATATTGTTTAACTATGCAGAGATGTGTTGCATTTATTTAACTATGTAAAGATATGTTGCACTTGTTTAATTATGTAAAGATGTGTTGCTGTTTTACCTTGCCTGCCTAAGGCACTTGATTGATCTAATAAAAAGCTGAATGGCCAATAGCAAGGGAGGAGGTATAGGTGGGACTTCTGGGCAGGGGGAATAAGTAGGAGGAGGAAATTTAGCTAGTGGGGAGAAGAAAAGGAGACAACAGGGAGATAGATGCCAGGGGCCAGCCCACCAGACACTGAGGAAGCAGGAGAGTAGGACATACAGAATGAAAAAAAAAAGATGAGGCAAAACATGGATGGTTACAAACAGGTTAAAAGTTAAAAGAGCTAGTGGGACAAGCCTAAGCTAAGGCTGAGCATTCATAATTAATAATAAGTCTCCATGTCTTTACTTGGGAGCTGGTTGGCAGCCTAAAGAAAATGCCAACTACAGTGATAGGAAGCACATATAAAAGAAATCCCAAGGTTGGGCATGATGGCAACTGTCTTTAATCTCAGCACTCAAGAGACAGAGGCAGGTGTATCTCTGTGAGTTCAATGACAACCTGGTCTATATAGTGAGTTCTAGCCAGCCAGAGCTACAAAGTGAGACTCTGTCTTAAATAAATAAACAAGTTTATTTATCTGTTTATTTTCTATCATCTATTTAGCTATCTTTATTTATTTTACAGCCTGACTGCAGTTTCCCCTCCCTCCTCTCCTTCCAATAAATAGTAATTTTTTAAAAAGTTAAAAAAGAGATCCTAGAAGCTGCCACTCTGCTTCTATCATGTGAAGACCTCTGTACAAAGTGCCAAGTGAACCAGACACCAAATCTGCCAGTGCCTTGATTTTGGACTTTCCAATCTGGGAAATGAGTTTCTACTGCCTGTAAGCCTCCTGTGGTATTTTGGTGTAGCAATTTTTACAAAGACAGCTGGAGATGATGGGGTTTTTTTCCCCTTCCCTCTATTAGCTGGCACTGCTTGAGCTTATCCTACCCACCCTGAGCTGCTTCAGTTATCCCAGACCAAAAAAAGAAAGGAAGAAAGAAAGAAAGAAGAAACAAAAAAAAAAAAAAGAAAAAGAAAAAGAAAAGAAAACTCCCAACAGAAACCTCTGCAGAAGCAATGGAGGCCTCATATTTAGAGGTCGTTTGCAGGGGGTGGGGTGTTGTTGGGGGAGGTTTCAAGATAGGGTTTCTCTGTGTTACAGCCCTGGCTGTCATGAAACTCATTTTGTACAACAGGCTGGCCTTGAACTCAGAGCTTTGTTTGCCTCTGCCTGCCAAGTGCTGGAGTGAAACATATGAGCCACCACTGCCCAGCTTTAGAAGTCATTTAAATTCATTTATCTTAACAAATGTTCTCAACACCATGTCTCTGCCCAGAGTGAGACCACAGGGAAAAGAGAGACAATCAACCCATTTTCCATGCTGGGGAGCTCTATGGAAGCAGTACAGAGACATGTACACAGAGGAGGGGAGGAGGGAAGGAGGAGAGGAGGAGAGGGGGAAGGAAAGGGGAAAGGAGGAGGGGGAGGGAGAAGCAAGGAGAAACAGAGAGAGGAGAGGTGGGAAGTGGGGGGGGTAGACAGAACAAATCTGAGTTTACCTTCTAACTGAAGGTCTTAAGCTGGGAAGGAATTCAGCTAATGAATGGGATGAGGAAGAATACCCTAGGCAGAAAAGTCCACATAGTCAAAGGTGTGGTGGTGGTGGATAGGGGTGGGGATGCTCGTATGTGGGGATGTGGATGTTCATGTCATAGGAAGCAAGTGTTGTCTGATTGATGATACCCACACCTTGTTTAGAACCAAATGCCCTCAGAGTGCAAGCAAATGCTATAAACAAGAAAGGCAAAAAGAAAGATAAGGCAACAGAGAATAGTAGGGACCTTGGACCTCATCCCCATTTAAGACCCTTCTAGGTACCAACAAAAACTAAGACATGATGTTGATGCTGACTAGTGAGCAAAGAGGGAATAGGGAGGGGGAATGGGGCCCATGCTTAGTATTTTAAGGTAGATATTTTATGTTCCATTAAAGTGTTTATTCTATAAACACGGTTTTCCAGAACGCATAGCAGGAGCTCCTGGGAGCAAACCTCTGTTTGCTGAGTGGATCCAGGAAGCCACAGGAAAAACCCAGAGAGGTAGGTGCTCTGAAGAGCTGGAAGGGGACAGTTGTAGCTGCAGAGCTCCTTTTGTTTGGATCCCAGAAAAGAGGCTGCCCTAATAGCCTAGACAATGGTAAAGGGTCCACCCCAAGGTTTCAAGTGTGGGGCAGTGACCCAACGGAACTAGACAAGAGAGGATGCTTTAGATAAACAACTGGTTGCTGCAGATTTTACACAGTTATTTTAAAACAGAAAAACCACAGGGTCCCAACACCCAGGAGGCAGAGGCAAGTGGATTTCCCTATGAATTCAAAGACAGCTAGGCAGGCCAGCCAGGGCTCCATAGTGAGACCCTGTCTGAAAACACACAAAACAAATAATAATGATAATGATTATAAAATCAGAGAGACACTCTAAGATTGCTGAACATTCAAAGCTAAGGTCAAGGGCAGCACTTGGCTTGGTGGGTCCTAGTTGCTGTCCAATGTTTTAGTGAAAGTGTTGGCAATGGAGTTTAAGCCACAATAGAGAGGCTATACAAGTCCACCAAAGCCAACCAAAGATATAGCTCAGCTGGTAAAGGCATCTGCCACCAAGCCCAAGAACTTGAATTCAATACTCAGGTCCCACATGGTAGAAGGAGAGAACAGACTTTGCAAGCTGTCTTCTGACCTCCATCAGTCAACTAAAGACTGATGATTCTGTTAGCAGTGGGTAAAGAGTTCACATACATAGTGAGTAGCTCAGAGAACTGGGATCCAGAAGCTAGCAGGGTTCATGAAAGACCTGCCTTCCAGAGCCCTCTAGAACACCCCAGAAGCAATTCAGAGAAAGCACAAAGCCTCTGCACAGGGATACATTGACCAACCAGCTCTACATACTTTTGCCAGGAAGAAGTATGTCCCCTCCAGAGATTATAACAACCTTGCTCACAGGTCTCATTGTGGACCTCAAGGCTTTCCAGAGAGCATCCTTTGGGAAGGATTCCATGATGCATATAGGAGGCACCTTTAACAGGCCAGGTCACTCACTGGAGCCCCCAAGGTGATTGAGGAGGGTTGAAGGCTTGTAGCTAAGGCAGACTCTGCATTTTCCAGTTTATAACTTCTAAAGGACCTGCTTTTGAATCTCTTGGGTGTAGCTTTGCCTGTGTACTGCAGGTTTTCTCTGAGCCCTTGTGACCCTTCCACACACCTTACTCTGTGCCCAGTGGGGGCATTTCAGCAGGAATCCAGTGTCTTCTGGCTTTTGGTTAGTTGTGGCTAGTGACAGACTGAAATGTAGGAAGGTAGGAGTGAAATCAATGTATTTATCTTCTAAGAGGTGACTGGGTCTCTCCCAAAGACACTTAGGTATGTCTGCCTGGTGCCTAATTTACTCTCTGGGGATCTGGTCCTTCCAAGTCTAGGGCTGATCACTCCCCAACTGGACAGCCCCCTCCCCCCACATTTTTTTTCACTACTTGAGGTTGAACCCAGTAGTACTCTATCACTGAGCCACATCCCCTGCCCCCACTGAAATTACCATGGCCTAGGGAGTAATTGAGGTGAATGTGCTATCTGAGTTTGTTCAGGCCTTTCCTGGTCTTAGCACCTGAGCAACCTCTTAGCCCTGAGCAAACAGGAATGATGGCTGTAGCTGTTACCTGACTCCCCCTGAGCCCCTGGTGTAGCTGGATAGCCAGCTAGGTATTAACAGGATTGGGGGACATTAGAACTGATAGCTTCTAAAACCAAGCATTGGAGCTTCAAGGCTCTAATTATAACTGGCCATACATAACTCTAGCCCTGAGAGATGTGACATCCTGAACTGCCTGGAATGTCATTAATTGATAAGTATCTAAACCTGGACCCAGGAGCGCTAAACCTTAAAGTTTACTGTGTAGTAGGTTTTCTGATGAAGAATGAAGACATACCAACCCACTCCTCACCTGTAAAAGTCAAACCAAACCTGTCGACCAGACCAAAAATAAAATAAAATAAAATAAAATAAAATAAAATAGAAAAATTTTTTAAAAGGCTCCCAGGAAAAGCTACTTTCCAGAGGCTTTAGAAATAATGTAAAACCTTCCCTAGAAGAAAGTTAAGTAGCTATTTCTTCCAACCACTGTACCTTCAACCCCTCAACTAGATAGCTACAGGATTGTGTTTGTGTGTATGAGCTACCAGGAATCGAATTTACCACCTCAAATGGTCTGATCAAATGCTCTGCCACTGAGCTACACTGTCAGCAGTTAACTGTTTATGCTGAATGAAAACATTTCCTCCTGATAGAGGAAGGTGGCTCATGAGACTCAGGAATTTGATGTGACTTGTGAAGTTCTGGAAGCTCTGAAAGGAGGCCTGTTCCCAGGGTGATGCAAGTCACAAGCAACCCAGGAGAGGAGACTCTGGTGTAACTGTCTGCAAATGTGCAGGGAGCTGCAGGGCTGCAACAGCCTTTGAAGGTTTCACTAATGCTAAACTTTTCAGGGATGCAGCAGCTTTTGAGTCAGCCATGCTTCTGTAAGTGACCCCGATAAACTCACTGGTAAGCCAAGCTAGACCAGGGCAGAACCGTGTCTTTGATCTGTAGTTGATGCCCTATCTGGGGTGAGTAGACATTTGTTTGTGTCTCCCCAGGAAAAGTCTCACAAGAACTATAGATAAGATAAGCTCTCTTTGGCCATTGTCTACTATCATCCCTTGAAGGTGTACCATGCTCTACAATAAACTCCTCCTATCTTCTGTGCTAAGCTCTGTGCATCTCATCTGAATTCTTTAGATAGTGATCTAGAGGATCACGGAGCCAAAGGGAGTCAAGTGAGATTCTGGCAACATTACTGCCTGTTTTGTTTTGTTTTTAAGACTTTGAATTCCTGATCCTCCTGCCATGCCACTTGAGTGTTCGGTGACAGGTATGTGCCACCACATCAGGCTCTTCCTTACATTCTTTTTTACTAAGCTCAGAATAAGAAAATCCCAAGGCTGTGCTTTGAACTTCTAGTCTGTCATGACCACTGAGAAGAACTGACAATCCTGGTCCCACCCAAAAGGTGACAGTTGTCTGGCAATAAATCTGGCTATATATATTCTTGTCTCCTCCAGAACTTGATGTTGGATACATTTACCATCCTGGTTTCCTGCCTGCCCCATTGGTAGCTGAACCTGTGACTCCTATACTATATATTTTTGAGACTGATGTAGATAGGGGTGGGGCGGGAAGATGGGAGAAGGGACTAGAGGAGGGTCCTCTGAATCTGAAGGTGGATGTCTATGTTTGTCCATTTTCTATTGCTAATACAAAATAGTGAGGGTTGACTAATGTATAAAGGAAACAGGCTCACCCAACTCATAGTTAAATAACTTACAGTTAGGCTGAAAGTCAAGCAGCATGGCCCTGGTTCCAGTGAGGTCTTGTAGGATGCATCTCATCATGTTAGATGCTAGCACAATGGTAAGAATGTGATCAAGAGGGAGAGACTATCTCGTGGAACAAGAAGCCAGAGACTGGGAAGGGTCCATCTAACTACTATAATGACTTCCAAATACCTAATTAATGACTTCTCACTAGGCTCTACCTGTTATAGATCCTGTGTTAGCTCTCTCTCTCTCTCATCATTAGGTATGCTAAAAACAAACACATGAAAAACCTCCTTTTCCAACTGCCCAGCTCACCAGCCACCAGGTTCTCTTACATCACCACACTGGGGACTGAACTTGTAACACGATACCCTTTAGCAGAAAATCACACAGAAACTATAGCAATGCCTACTCCAAGTTATCCAGTGTCATAGTGGCATGTAGTGGTAAATCTCAGAGCCCAAAGCAGGGACAGAAGGTAAGGTTTGAGACTCAGACCTCTTTGCTCCATCAGACATGGTGGTGGGCCATGCAGACAGGGCAAAAGACAGCATCTCAAGCAAGAGTCAGCCTAGCCCAAGAGCATGGCCTGAGTCCCAGAGCCTGCCTGGAGTCCTTCTCTGCCTCTCTTGAGGCCCATTTCTGTTTTTATTGTCATGGTTGGTTGTGGGACCCTCCTAGGCCTGGATGGTGCAGGAAGAAGGGCCTGCCTGTGTTTATCAGACATGTAGAAATGGTATCTTCTGGTGTGGCCACAGCCAGGGGTACATCTGTACCTGTTTTCCTGGAGATAGCATTTTGGGTTTCCTCTGTGGAGTCAGGCTTCTAACTCTCAGTCCTGAGTCACATGAGCAATCACTACAGCCCTGGTCTGCTGATTCGACAAGTTTGCTTACAAACTGAAATAACTTAGCCCCTCTATGAAAACCTCTTCTTAAAAATAGAAGCCAATGTGGGTACAACTTCCTTTCCTCAACAAGATTATCTTTAGAACTAACTTCCCAATGATAGCAGATATGTGTGCATATAAAATGACAGATATGTGTGCACCTATGTTTTGTTAGGAAAAATTTCAAATGAGCACCAGAGCAGGCTGAATTACCCCCATCTTTCACCTCCTATAGTCAGCTGTTATCAATATCTAATCAACCTGGTTTACTGACTCCTCTGGCTCTCTCTCTCTCTCTCTCTCTCTCTCTCTCTCTCTCTCTCTCTCTCTCTCTCTCTCTCTCTCTCTCTCTCTTTTTTCTGGAACAAATTCTGAGATGATTTGGCTTGATAATAATTCACTGTGTGGACTTACAAATGAAGGTTCTTGTGAGTATTAGCGACTTTAATATTATCAAACTTTCTCCATTGTCTCAAAAATACCTTGCTGTCTTCTTTTTTTCTGATCCTAGAAATCAAATGTATCATTCACATGTTATAGATAAGTGTGGTAGCTCATGTCTGTAATCCTAGTTCTCAGAAGGCAGAGGCAGGAGTTCAAGGCTAGCCTGAGCTACATAGGAGCTCCATGACAGCCTTGGCTACATGATGAGACCCTGACTTAGAAAACAAAAACAAAAAGTAAAACAAGCCAGGTAGTGGTGACACACCCCTTTAATCCCAGCACTGAGGAGGCAGAAACAGGCAGATCTCCAAGTTCAAGACCAGCCTGGTCTACAGAGTTCCAGGACAGAGCAGGGATATACAGAGAAACCCTGTCTCAAAAACCTATTCCCCCCAAAAGTAAAACCAAAGGAGCCCTTCCACTGAGGTATAGCCCCAGCCATTCAAAGCACACATTTATGACCTATTTGTTCAAATCAGGACACAAAAAGTATCTGTCCATTGTGATGGCAAACATATCTCTGAGATTTAAGAAAATAAGTAATCCACAAAAAAAAAAAAAAATATGTATAATTTCCCTCATGTCATTCACTTTCTGTGGCTTGGGACAGACTGATGGTAACAAGTGTTTCCCTCCCCCCCCCCTTGCAAAGTCTGTAGACATCTGTTTCCTGCCTGGCTCAGTCTCTGGCAAGGAGACTGTAAGTACTGAGCACTGCTGGAAAAGTAGAAGCGGTGGAGCCCAGAGCCAACATCTGAAGACGAGGGAGGGATGTAACACACGGCATACTCCAGAGGCAGCTGCCAGGTCATGAAGAGAACTGGCCCTGGAAATTGGCTGGCCAACAGCAAGCTTCCTATGACCTGCGGCATTGAGCAAGCATCATCTTCTGCTAGAAAAGAGAGCTGGTAGGAACTTTCTCACAGTACTTCAGGAAGCATCAATGGGCACAATTTCAGGAGAGAAGTTTGACACTATGTGGCAAAGATCTTGAAATATATGTGTTCTGGTGCAACATTATTTCAATGAGACAATGAACAACTGGGCAAATACAGTCTTATCTGTTGACCTAGTGCTGTTCTAATCTGCAAACTTCAGAAACAGCCAATAACAATCAGTAGGAGATTGGTTGGTTACATAAAGAATGGTCCTTACAGGAGGCAGGAGGGTGTGCTGGAGAGATGACTCAACTGTCAAGATCACAGCAGTCTGTGACTCCAGTTCCAGGGGACCTGACACTCATGCACATAAGATAATACAAAGTTAAAAAAAAATCAAACAAACAAAAAACAAACAAACAATCAAACAAACAAAAAACAAAAACAAAAAAAAACAAACAAGGAGCCAGTGGTATCAATGCACACCTTTGATCCCAGGGGAAGCAGAGGCAGGTGGATCTCTCTATGAGTTTGAGGTCAGCCTGGTCTACAGAGCTAGCTCCAGGACAGCTAGGGCTGTTACACAGAGGAAACCCTGTCTTAAAAACAAAAACAAAAAAAAAAACAAAAACAAAAACAAAAAAAAACAAAAAAAAAAAACCCAAAAGAATGGGCCTCACAAGAAAATTCCCTGTGGCTCTGAGATGAGTACTGACTACTGTGTAAAGTAGAAGAAGAAGATTCCAAAGATGACTATGGTTTTACATAGATGTCACCTACTGAAAATGAATGAAATAGAAAGTTTGCTTAGAGGGCACAAAGCTCCATTGAGACAGGAGAAATAAATTCTGCAGAACAAGTGTACAGCATGGCAACTACAGTCACTCATGAAATGTGCCAAGATAATCTTTAAAACCCCAAAGCTGGACTAGAGGAGAGATGGTTCAGAGGTTAAGAGCACTGGCTGTTCTTCCAGAGGTGTGGAGTTCAATTCTCAGCATCCACATGTTGGTTCATGACCATCTATAATGAGATCCAATGACTTCTTCTGGCCTATAGGCAGAACACTGTATACATAAAAAACAAACGAAACAACAACAAAAATACAACCAAAGCTGGTTGACTACCTTGGTAATGAAGCCATATCAGGAAGAGAAAGAACTCTGCCCTCTGAGAGCACAGATTTTCCCATGCCATGACCTCAGCTGTGGACTGATGCTCTGGACCACACTGACAACAAAGCAGCATCCAGACACACTGGTCTGCAGCCGGGAACACCCTTGTGCATGGAAGGTATCTAGCAGGCAGCCACTTTGCTGATTGGGAAACTCACCATGTCCTCTCTTTCAGTGACACTAATTGCACAGGCAGGTAATAGTATCTGCACATCCCGAGGTATGTAGGAGCTCAGCTATCTTGTGACTTTTATGCCAAGTGACTTGGGATGTGACACCGTGTTCTCTAACTCTTCCATATGTGCTTCCTTGATGTAGGCTTTCCGTGGAGCACGTGGTTCTGTCTGGCTTTTTCCTTCTTTCCCTTGCTGGCTTCTGTGCTCACACTGACACTCTGTAGTCTCAGGCAGCACTGGCATTGGGCCTCTACTCAGGTGATGGGCAGGAACTCACTCCAAGCTACTTTGAGCAAAAAAAGAAAGAAAATGTATGATATCCAGGGGCCTGAGCACTGTCTTCATAATGCTATTGCCCCTAACACTCGATGCCTTTTACTTAGTCTGTCTTTGGGGCTTGAGCTCATTCCTTCTCTGGATGGCAAGGAGGTCTATAGGCCATGGGATCACTCTGTCATGGGTTTGTTCTGGAGGCTGGGAACCAGAGTTCATGCTGAAACTGCCTGGAATAAGGGGGCAAATGAGAAGAGGCTAGATGGTCCCAATACACACAGCCTCAAAATTCACCAATTGTCTGAGGATCTCAGGCAGTGTAGGTCAGGGGAAACTACAGAGGGGGGAGAATGATCCTCCCCATTCCTGGTTCCTCCTATTTCCTCACAGTCAGTGCCTGGGGGAAGCAAAGGCATGCGTAGTAATGCTAGAACAAGAACGAGACCCTGTTGGGGAAGCTTCTCCCCCAGGGAGAGGATTCATCCGTTCCTGGAGCAGATCTGCAGCTGGTCTCTCACCACTGCCTGAGCTGGTGCTGCAAGGCCATGACCAGCTGACCTCCGTGCTTGCCCTTGACAGTTCATGGTCAAGCTGGAAGGCACACAGCAAACTTACTATACTACGGAGTACAACAGATAATGAACAATAACTGGACAGAGCCACTCATTGTCCCTAGAAATAGAGTCCCCTGTGGTCACCCCCATAGCTCGAAATCAAGAAAACTGATGGTATAAGTGAAAAAGACACTTGTTCACACACCTGCAATTCAGAGTGTTGGTGAAGGTTCGGCTGTATCTAGGAGTTTAGATAATGAAGTCTCCTCCTTCAGTCCCTTAGCTCTGCTCCCCAACCCTGTCCCCACTTGTTGACTTCTTTCCAGTAAGCTTTCTTTAGTTAATGGCCTCTGGAAGTTCCAGGCTCACATCCTACTGACTGAGTCATCCCAGTGAACCAGGGAACATCCTTCCCAGGGAATTCTTTGGAATCATGTATCAAGCTTATTACAGCCTATGACATGATAGATGCATGTTATAGAGCCACTGTGGGGTGGGGTGGGGTGGAGAACTCTTAAGTCAGAGGTGCTATTACCAGACCAAGGGCATGGCCAATGGGATGTAAAAGTGTCTTCCTCATCACAACCGGGCAGCTATTTTCTAATTAATTGGAGGTTGTGGGAATATCTGACCAGGCAGACAGAGGCAGAAGAAAGTCACGAGATCTGGACCTACAGGAATTAGAACCTTGGTTTGAGCCAGGAGTTTCAGCACAGGAGCCTGGGGTTGGGGGCTAGGAACAGGGCAGGCCTGGCTAAACTCCCCACTCCCTCTGCTTTCAGACGCTCTGTGGAAGTCATCTTTTAAAAAAAAAAAAAGATTTTATTTTCATTTTTAATTATCTGTGGGGTTGGGGAGAGTAAGAGGGAGAGAAGATGAGAGATGAGAAAGAGAGAAACAGTGTGTGTGTGTGTGTGTGTGTGTGTGTGTGTGCTGGTGCCCACAGAGGGCAGCCTATAACTCCTGGAACCAGAGTTATAGGCTACTATGAGCAGGCTGACATGGGTACTGATATCCAAATTAGGGTCCTCTGGAAGAACAGTACATACTCAACCTCTGGGGCATTTCTCTAGACCTATTAGTGGAAATAGTTAAGCAGAAGTGACCAGGTAAGAATTCCATTTTAGAAAAGTTTCAGGATTGGCTTCTGTGCAGACCTGGGGTGGAAGGAAGGTGAGTTGGAGAGCCCTAGGAAGTAGCCCAAACAGGTGTCCAGAGCTGCAAGATGGAGGCTGGGGTAAGATAAGCATAAACTGAAGCCAATGATTTCAGCTTTAGGGCCCGTCAGGAAAATCATTTGCTGAACTTTGGCATATAAGATAGTCTCAGGTCACAGTTTGGTTAGGAAGTGAATGTCTTGTGAAGCTTCTCTTGCTATGACAAAGACCAAGATCAAAAGTAACTTAAAAAGAAAGGGTAGGGTGAGATAAACCTGTGCTTCAGTTCCTGCTTCCAGGTACCTGTCTGCCCTTCCCTCAGTGACAGAGGCCGTGTACGAATGCTGCTTACACACTTGCTCCTCCTGTCTTGCCCAGCCTGCTTTCTTATAGCACCCAGGAGCATCTGCTCAGAGATGATGCCACACACAGTGAGCAGGCCCTTTCACATCAATCATCAATTAAGAAAACACCCACAGACTTTCCTTAGACCAATCTGACGAAGGCCTTTTCTCACCTGAGGTACCAGTGGATACCCTACCCCTGATTGAGACCTGCAGGCCATCAGCTGTGATTCTAAAGCTTGGAAAAGGACCTGCCAGAGACAGAGCCAAGCCAGAAGACAGAGGCTTGACATGGTGAATGGTGAGAGGAAGGGAGTGTGCTGAAGAAACCATAGCAGGAGGTTAGATCAGGTGTCAGGTGCCCAGGCTTGCTGGCTTTGGACCGTGGGCAAGAGCTATTAGTTCCCACAGCCTTGGTTTCACAGTTTGTAAAGCAGGACTGAGAAAGCCTCACTCCCAGCCATTGGTAGGGCAGATGGGAACCCAGGAAGCCCAGGCTTAGAGAACAGTGGGGAAGCAGGCACAGAAGGAGTGGGTCAAAAGTGCCAAAAGAGCTACAACTAGCAAAGCGGCACTAGCCATCCATGAAGAAGGGATAACTTACTTCTAATGCCCTAAATGAGCTCAATACAAGGGCCTTGCTGCAGAGACTGGTGGGCAGGGCTGGAGCCAGGGAAGGGAACTTCATGGTGGAGCCCTATTCTAGGAGTCATTGCCAAGGACAGCAAAGAGCCACCCTGTTGACAGTATCCAGAACCTTAATTATCCTCTTCCAAAACCACAATTTAAAACTAAATGATCACTGACCTCAGGATGGATGTTGGCCAGATGGCCGTTCTGTCACACATCACAGCTGAGAGAGATTTTTGGAGATTGCCTTGTCATCTGCAGATAAAGAAAGCAATCCATGTGTTGCTTGTTTGAGAAGCATGTGTGGTAGAGACCATGGCAGGCTGCAGGAACCCG
The DNA here is from genome assembly GCA_030556225.1 of Cricetiscus sungorus. Lineage (NCBI taxonomy): Eukaryota > Metazoa > Chordata > Mammalia > Rodentia > Cricetidae > Cricetiscus > Cricetiscus sungorus. The sequence goes on along the minus strand of JANBXA010000069.1, from coordinate 30,152,631 downwards.
AAGGAAGGCCTTTTGCACTAGTGTCCCATAGATGGGAGTAGGACCTTCAAATGTGTTCTCTGGCCTCCATACACACTATGTATGGCAGGCACACTAGTACTTAAATTCAGGTATGTGCGAGCATGTGTGTATACACCCATACATACACATACACAAACGTACAGTGCACACTAATAATAACTAATAAGGATAATTAAAATTTAAATAAAACAAGGAACCATTTGAGGAAGTTACCTGGTATTGACCTCTGTCCTTCATGTATGCCCTCCCCACCACACACACCTTTCAAACACCCACAAAGCACTAAATAAGACAGAATCTTTCTGGCAGACCTTTCCCCTTCTCTCTTTCACTCACTCATGCCTTAGTTCATAGAACTGAGGATGTGCAAAAGCAGCTGACAGGACAGAGTGAAGTAGGCTTTGTGGTTAGGAGGAGAGGAGGAGGCGGAGAGGGGGAAGGAGGAAGAGAAGGAGGAGGAAACTCTAAAGATTGTAATCTTAGGGCCAAATTAAGCAAGTATCAATGTGTCTGGTACCAGCTTCGAGGTAAGAACAAAGAGCAAGTATGTTCTTTCCAGATCAATCTAGCACCTTCTAACAGCTGGGACTTCTAAGAGTGAAGAAGAACATTCTATCTAGGCCAAGATGGCAGATGCAAATTGGGAGCTATTCCCACAAATCTGTAGTATAATCATTCTACTCATGTATGGCCTCAGAGGAAGCTTGGTTATGGACCCGTGGTGTGTGTGTGTGTGTGTGTGTGTGTGTGTGTGTGTGTGTGTGTGTGCTCATGTGCTTGTGTTTGTAGCTCTGAATTTATAGAGATTCCAAGACGTTTACTAAAATAAAACCCAATCTTGGTGGAATAGGGCTTGTGTCCCAAATTAAATTTAGCCATAGAAGAAAAATAGTAAACTTATGCTTTTGCATTGGAGTTTCCTCAGGACACAGATGCCACCTGGAAATGGTGGTAGGTTAAAGATTTTCATTAAGAGGCCCTTCATATAAGTATGGGAAGTCATAGAGGAAGCCCAAGTCCTCTAGAGCTAACACACTTGTTACACCAAGCATCTGCAACTGTGAGTTTGAAAGGACAGCATGGAGGCTGTCTGGTAGACACTAAGAGCTTTGGTGATGGGACACAGGGGCCTTACTCTCCTCCTTCTCCCAGTTTTCTGTTAAATATCCTCTTTGGCTAAATCCAAAGAGAAGTCAAAAGAAAAAGGCCCTCTTGTGGGATTCACTTGGGTCAGACTCCTGGGATACAGAAGAAGGATGGAGAAGGATCTGGAAGGCCAAACAAAAGTATTCAAGTGAGTTCACACTCTTTGCAAAGTAGGACTGGGGTGAGGTCATAAACTCTCAAAGCCTACTCTAGCCCCTAGCGATGTACTTCCTCCAGCAACATTTCATAACCTGTCCAAACAGCACCACGAGCTGGGGACCAAGTGTTCAAACACACCAGCCTACTGAGGACATTCTCATCCTAACCACTATGATGGCTATACACAGGGATTGCCACTAAGGACTTCCTTGCAGGGGACATCAGTTCCCTAGACCAAAGGACAAGTGTCAGGGAATCTGAACATACAGAGTTCTCCGTGTCCTCTAAGCCTCTGTGTCCCTATTCCATGTCTCAGGTCTCTTCTCTATGCCCTTGGTATGTGTTGCTGATTCCAGCTACCAGGAATTTTAATTGTTCTTATTGCCCTGCAATCATTATAACCAGACTCTGAATTTGTGCCCTTCCTGCTCCTGAGGAACTAAAGCTGAGGCAGGAGAGCCCTAGGGAGCAGAGGGCATTGTGATTTAAGAAAAGTGACATGTAAGAGAAAAACTGTGCGACAGGGATCAAGCAGAGGGGTTTTTATTAGGGAAAGGGATCATAAAAAGGAGAAAGGGAAGGGGACAGACCAGGAGCAGAAGGAGAGAGCAGAAAGGAAGGAGCAGGGGGGGGGGCAGACAGAGAGACGGAGAGAGAGAGGAGCCAGGAAGTGCTGGCACACACCTTTAATTCAGCACTCGGGAGGCAGAGGCAGGCGAATCTCTGTGAATTTGAGGCCAGCCTGGCCTACAAAGCTACACAGAGAAACCCTGTCTCAAAAAAAAAAGCATATATATATATATATATATATATATATATATATATATATATATATATAGAGAGAGAGAGAGAGAGAGAGGAAGAAGAGAGAGAGGGAGGGAGAAGGGAGAGGGAGGGAGAGAGTAGGAGCATGGGAGGTGGGCAGGGCCCTTTTAAAAGGGAACACAGTGAATGGGCACAGGGTGCTCTTAGTGGCTGTAGCTGAGGGTGTATTCTGTCAGATCTCCAGGGACAGTACAGTACAGATGCCTGAATACTAACAGAGGGGATTAAGTAGAGAAAGGAAGGGACCTCCTTCCTGGTTCTGATCATCTCTTCCTGACTGACATGTAGGAAGTTTGACATAATAAACCATGTCACCTGTAAAACAGTAAAACAACTGTACTGTCCTGTCTGAGAAACATCATAAATTTAAAAAAAAAAAAAATTTTTTTTTTTTTGAGACAGGATTTCTCTGTGTAGCTTTGGCTGTCCTGGAACTCTGTAGACCAGAGTGGCTTCAAACTTGGAGATCTGCCTGCCTCTGCCTCCTGAGTGCTAGGATTAAAGGCATGCACCACCACAGTGAGGCCACACATTAGAAAAGTAAATCTTTGGGGCTGAAGAGGTGGCTCAGTGGTTAAGGGTACTGGTTGCCCTTAGAGAAAACCCAAGTTTGGTTTCCAGCCCAACATGGTGACTTGCAACCACCTATAATTTTAATTTCAGGGGGTCTGACATCCCCCCTCTCTCATACACACACACACACACACACACACACACACACACACACACACACACACTGAAGATAAAAGAACGGATAACAAATTGTCTCAATCCCAATCCTTTGACCTCAGTTTCTAAGTAGCAATCCTTTAACTAGTGGTTTTGTCTCTGTTGATACTGTCTTCTCTAGCTGCAATTCTGCACAATGTGCCTAAGCATTTCCTCTCCAAGGATAGAACTCTGTGGATAAGAAAATTAAGTATATCCAGCATATTCTTTCCTTTGTATCTAAGTGTATTTTCAGATTAAATGGCTTCCAAGTCACAAATCACATTTGTGGCTACTGTTGGGACACTTGGACACATTCCTCTTCTAACAATTGTTGAAGTTCTTTTCTTTCGGACTGCCAGCTCCTCAATAATGACACAGAGACTTACTAATTATGAAATATCGGCCAATAGCTTAGACTTGTTTCTAACTAGCTCTTACAACTTAAATTAATCTATTTCTAGTCATCTATGTGTTGCTGTGTTTCCTCTATATCTGGCTGGTGACCCCTGGCATCTCCTCCCTTCTTCTTCCCAGCATCCTCCATCTAATCAGTCTCACTAATCTTGCTTCATTCTGACTCACTATGAAATCTTTTTCTGTGCTGAATGTAGGTACCAGGGTATACTTGAATAGAGTTTCTGAGGTTCCAAGTGGGGTTCCCCGGGCTGCACTGTTAACAGGGGTGAACTAGCTGCATTTCCTGGTACCAGTGACAAAACTATCTTCCAGGTTTGCTTGAAGTTCTTGGATGCTACAGTTACATTCACTCTAGACATCACCACTGCTCATTTACTCTTGTCACCAAGGACACTCTGGTGTGGTGCTTAAACTTTTGATGGGAAACTTTTTCAGGGAGTGGGGGGAGGCAGTGAGTGGGAGAGGGAACTAGGAGAAAGAGAAGGGGAGGAGAGGAAAGCACATGGGACTAGGAAAATTGAGTCAGGGGAGGAATAGAAGAGAAAAGGAGAGAGAGAGAGAGAGAGAGAGAGAGAGAGAGAGAGAGAGAGAGAGAGAGAGAGAGAGAGAGAGAATAAAAGAGGGAGCCATTATAGGTTTGAAGAGAAAACTGAACCTAGAGAAATGTCCAGAGACCTACAAGACTGACTAACAATTCAAGCAACAGTGGAAAGGCTACCATAAATGCCCTTCCCTGATAATGAGATCGACGACTAACTTATCCACCATCATGAAGCCCTCATTTAGTAGCTGATGGAAACAGAAGCAAACACCCACAACTAAACACTGAGCCGAGCTGGAATACAGATGCAAGAGGGAGGACAAGACCAGGCTGCAGAAATCCACAGAGACAGCTGACCTGAACAAGGGGGAGCTTATGGACCTCCAGACTGATAGCTGGGAAACCAGCATTGGACCGACTCAGACCCCCTGAATATGGGTCTCAGTTAGAAGGCCTGAGCAGTCTAAGGGACCTCGGACAGTGGAACCAGGATATATTCCTGGTACACAAAAGGACTTTGGGGGCACATCCCCTATGGAGGGATACTCCCTTAACGTAGAGACAGGAGAGAAGTCCTAGTCCCTACTCCAAATGACTTGGCAGATTTAGATGACCCCCCCTGGAGGGCATCACACTACATGTGGAGTGGTGGTGGGTGGGAGCAGAGGGTGGTCAGGGGGCATGAGAGTGTAAGAGGGAGGGAGAGGGAACTGGGATCGGTATGTAAAATAAAAATAAAAAATAAATTAATAAAAAAATTTAAAGAAAAAAAAAACTTTTCCAATGCAGTGTTTGAGGTATCACTTTCAGAAGAGATTGCCTCATACTCAGTCAATGCCTGTCTAAAACTCTTAGTGGAAAATTCCATGCAAGAAATAGATTTATAGCATTTGAATTGTCACCTGAATAATAACATAGAGAAGGCTCTTGCAGTCTCTACCCTTCCTGAGATGAGAATTATCTTTTGTTCAGTGTATCTGTGTGGCAGTTGCTTGAGACAGGCCCTTGTTTACCCAGCTTTTGTCAATAGTTCTTTTCTATTGTTTGTTGTTAATATCTACTGTCTGTAATTAGTGAATTAACCTTCACCATGGGTATGTGTGTATAGGAAAAGAGAACTCAGTACTAGTCACAGTTTTGAACATCTGAAGATCTATGTTATATTATTAATATAAAGAATCATAATCACATTTATAAATTTTTTTTTGAGACAGGGTTTCTCTGTGTAGCTTTGGAGCCCTTCTTGGCACTCACTCTGTAGACCAGGCCTTGAACTCATGGAGCTCTACCTGCCACTGCCTCCCAAGTGCTGGGATCAAAAGTGTGCACCACCTCTGCCCGGCTCTAATCTTTTTTCTTTTAGAATTATTCTTGCATACTAACCTAGTCTAACCAAGACTGAATTGACACAATACTATTCTGTTGGTAGAAGTAAACACAGAAATTTTAAAGTTACCTCCCTGAGCCCAGAAATTAATTTTAAACTTTTGTTTAAAATGGAGCAAATTTTAAAAAGCATTTTCAATGCTTCCCTAGTAGCCATACCTCACCATTTATTCCATAAGCTGTAGGAAACATAATTATCTTCCAAAGAAGGAAATGAATTCCATGTTTCAAATAACTTTAGAGTACAGTGAAAATGAACTTTAAAACTTCACACTTAGTAACGTCACATTGTACTTCTTGTGACATGGCCAAGCTTGCACCGTGGGGGATTCCCCTTGTGAGTGTGAGAAAGCTTGAACAGGTCTTGCCTTGTGAAATACAATGAGTACATCAATCATGTTCTTGAATGTATCTAGATGTCACGGCTGTATCAGAAGGTTACGAAAGTTTCCAAACAGCCTTGGTTTCAGATCTTGTCCGATCTGTAATAAGCAACAAGCAGTTACAGCCTGTGCTGTGTGACATCATTCCTGGGAGATGGGAATAAATATCTGCTCACCCCAAGTAAGGAACTGAAGACAGCCCCAAAGTAAAGATACCACCACCAAAGTCCAACTCGGTGATAACAAGCCTTATTGGGGTTACTTACTGGAGTAGAATAACCCAAAGCCAGCTGCATCACCAAAAGCCTACCCCAGTATGGGTGACCACAGCTTAGGGAAGCTGCGAACCTGGAGGACACTCCACAGCCTGTAGGCAGCTTTACAGGTTGGAGTGTTCTTTCCAGGAATCTTGGCTGGTCCCCTGCTGCTTCCAGGCAGCTTGACTGGTCCACCTCTTTTAGGCAGCTCAGTTGGTCTGAGTGTGTCTCTTGGCAGCTCTGACAGCTTATATATGCATGGGGAGGAAAGGGCCTAGTGGACTTGATCAGTTTCAGAGACTTCCTGATGCTAGTAACTAAACTTAACAAGCTTGCTTGCAGATGGAATCGTTTACTTCTCCTTTAGAATATCCTGTGTCTTAACTCACTGTGTAGACCAGGCTGTCCTGGAACTCACAGAGATCCACCTATCATTGCCTCCTGAGTGCTGAGATTAAAGGCATGCACCACCATGCCTAACTAATAGGAACACATTTTAAAAAGCGTTGTTTTAGGTCCATAACTATTGCTTGCTCCTTGGTTGCTATAGCAACTGAGTATCTCAGCCACTTGATGCTCTAAAGCCTCTCTCTCCACCCATGCTTATCTCATGCTAGCAACAGTCATTCTGAGTAATAATGACATTACCATAAGCTAGATGTCCCATGATTCATGTCCATATAGCCACATAGGTGAAATCTGTGTTGCTTAAAGGCATCTATAACCAACTAGGTCCCAGAGGCTATTTGGAGAATATGTTTCCCGGGAATATTCAAATATGATCAATTGAGACATATTCCTTTTTGTCATTTCAATTTGAAGCCTAGTTAGGTTATAGCTGATACAGGTACACCACATACCTGTGTGTGTTACATGCAACTATGATGCTATCACAGCCTTTAAAAACAGCATCTCTATAAACTCATCCATCATCCTTTCTTGTGCTCTTTTGACTGTGTGTGTGTCTTTGTCAGAATACTTACTGTGAACTTGACTCTCTTACTGTGTTGTTAACTATAAGCCTCGTGCTGTGTCAATGATCTCTAATGCAGTCAACTGGCATAACAGAAACTAGAACCCACCAAGAAACAGTGAGCCCCTACTCCCCAGCCTCTAGCAGCTGCCATCCTATTCTGTGAGCTGGTGTTCAATGCTTCATATATCCATGGGTAGAATCCAGCAGCCTTGCTATCTTTTGAGGGAATTCATTAGGGGGTCCAATGTAGGATGTAGGAAGCCCCCAGGACAATGCAATAGCCCAGTAAGGTGCTTTCTGCCAGCAGGGTGGAAACATTGAACATTATCAGAAACTGGGCATGGGGTGTGTGTGTGTGTGTGTGTGTGTGTGTGTGTGTGTGTGTGTGTGTGTATGTGTGTGAAAGGTAGGGTGGTGGTGAAGGTACTGTGTAGAGAAGCCACTAGCCAGGGTGCCATAACCTTTGGTAAGAAACACAGCTAAGTCAAGTTAACCCTGCAGGAAGGAGTATTGTGAGATAATCTTAATGTACACTGTGAAGATATGTCTTTGTCAAGCACCTTCTGAGTGGTTAATAAAGAGACAAACAGCCAATACTTATTCAGCAAACGATAGGCATGACTTCTGGGAAGAGATAGGAACTCTGGGAAGAAGAGAGGCAGGAATTCCCCAGTGAGAGATGGGGAACTCAGATGAACAGTATAGAGGAGAGGTAATGAGCCACATGGCAGAATGTAGATTAATATAAACAGGTTAATTTAAGTCGTAAGAGCCAGTTGGGAACAAACCTAAGCTAAGGCCAAGCTTTCATAATAAGAAGTCTCTGTGCCATTATTTAGGAGCTGATGGTAAACAGAAAGCCAGACTACACAAAGGGACCTGGTGAATAAATACTGCGACTTCTTGCTGCCCTCCCAGGAACACCTAAAGGTTTATCCCAGAGGCCAGGCTCCCAGGAAGGGTGCAGAGTGGTTCCTCAAGGCAAACTGAAGTCACATGATACGCATTGTGCATGCTTCTGAGTTTTCTGAATTCTTGTCTTGAAACTTGGATATCCTACAGACTCATGCTGTTTTGACGCAAAAAAAGAAAAAATAAATTGTTCATCTTCCCTGGAGTCCAACCATAGACATCTCTGTGAGACACAGCACAGACATATTTCCTGGGCCTGGGATGTTCATTTCAGGATTCCTCATAGATTCCAAAACTGAAGGATGCTCAAGTCTCTTATTAAAACAATGTTGCATTCACACATAATTGGTGTGCTTCCTCCCTATACATTAAATCATTTTAGATTACCTAGTACAGTGTAAATGATACAAAAATAATTCTGATAATATATTGATTAGAAAGTAATTAATGATAATAAAAAAGGTCCACACAAGTTTAATTCACATTCTTTTAAAAGAAGATTTAAAAAAATATTAATTGTGCGTGTGTGTGTGTGTGTGTGTGTGTGTGTGTGTGTGTGTGTGTGTGTTTGAGTGTGTGTGTACTGGCTGGTTTTGTGTGTCAGCTTGATATATGCTAGAGTCATTGGAGGAAGGAGCTTCAGTTGAAATGCCTCTGTGAGATCTAGCTGTAAGGCATTTTCTCCTTTCGTGTTTAATGGGGGAGGGTTCAGCCCATGGTGGGTGGTGCAGTCCCTGTGCTGTTGGTCCTGGATTCTGTAGAAGGTTGGTTGAGCCATAGGAAGCATATTAGTAAGCAACTCCCCTCCATAGCTTCTGCATCAGCTCCTGACTCTGGGATCCTTCCCTGTTTGAGTTCCTGTCCTGACTTCCTTCAGTGATAAACAGCAATGCTGAAGTATAAGCTGAATAAACCCTTTCCTCCTTAACTTGCCTTTTGGTCATGGTGTTTCATTGCAGCAACAGAAATCCTAAGACACTGTGCATATGTGTCTGCAAAAGGGCATTTGTGCCTGGGTTCCCATGGCGGCAAAGTCCAGGAGTGTGTGTCAGATCCATCTGGAGCTGGGCACTGCTGGGAACTGAATTCATGTCCTATGCAAGAGCACTACACACCGTTAACCACCCCAGCTCCAGGGCAGGATTTGTTTGTGTGTCAGTTTTTGGTTTTTTGTTTTAAAGTATTTTTCCCCACTGTTGGTTGAGCCCATGGATGTGGAACCCACATACTCTACCTTATGATATGGCTGTGTTAGGTGAAAGCGCGTGTCAGAATCATGTAGAACACAACTCAGATTGTAACCAAGTGTTTGTGCGCTTCATACCATCCTTCAAAAATTCAAAACTGCGAGGTGGTGGTGGCACACACCTTTAGTCCCAACAGTCTGGAGGCAGAGGCAGGTGGATCTCTGTGAGTTCGAGGCCAGCCTGGTCTACAGAGTGAGTTCCAGGATAGCCAGGACAGATAGAGAGAAACCCTGTCTCAAAGAAACAAAACAACAACGAGAAAAAAAAAAAAAAAAGATTAAAAACTTTCGAGCTCATCTCCATGACCAGGAGAGAAGCTTCCAGCAATTTAAACTATTTGCTCACAGAAGCTCCTTTCATGGGCACCTAACCCAGTCCTCTGTCCTTTCCTATTCAAGCTCCTGTTATGAGATGACCTTTTGTTTCCAATTTCTCCAGGACAGCAAATCCTTCCTCCCTATACCACACTATCAAGAAAATTCTTTTATCTGTCCATTGGATTCCAACACCACCCTACACTAGCATTATGTATAGATATTCTGACTGGGCTAGCCAGAGACTGGGGATGTGAGTTGTGAGTGACATGCTGTCCAGGTGTAGGATGTACAATTTGAGAACAAGACTCACCTTGGTGGGTGTAATGGTTTACTGTCATTGTCAGTTCAAGTATATTTAGAATCACCTAGGTGACACACCCCTGGGCATGTCTGTTTTTAGAGGTTCAGCTGAGGAGGGAAGATCTACCCTGGGGGCAGCTCCAGTCAGGGGACTGGGGTCCTAGGTTGGATAAGAAGGGAGAGTGAAAAGAAAGTTATCTGAGCTCCAGTACTTACCACTCTGCCTGCTAACAGTGGGTGCAGTGTGACAAGCCACTTAATACTCCTGCCACCCTCACACATTTCCACCACGATGGACTGTATGGCTTCAAACCGTGAGCCAAAATAAAACACTTCCTTTCTTGGGTTGTGTTTGTGAGACATTTTGTCACAGTAGTGAGAAAAGTAACTAAGACAGGGTTCAGGGACACAGAGTCACATAAGGACATAAGCTTTCTCACATGATAGCTTGCCTTTGACTCCTATGCCAATAGCCCGACTAGAAGCCTTTAGACAAGCATGAAGGCCACAGACCTAGGAGACCTTGACCCACAGTCAGGCATGTTGCTAGAATGTAATGACAATTGTGTTTTTAATCCCCCCACACACACACACACACACACACACACACACACACACACACACACACACACACACACACACACACCATCCCTGTCCCCAAACCAGAGCTGAGGACAGAACCCATGGCCTTATACGTGCTAGGCAAGCACTCTACCACTGAGCTAAATGCCCAACCCAGACAATTGTGTCTTTACTGAACTTATTTTCATGGTTAATTTCTCTTTATGGAACACTAGTCTAGCTTTATATTTAACTAAGTGGTAAATGTTATAGCTTAAAAACAAATGTTATTTAAATGAAAACAGAGAGACTTTTTTTTTTAAACTCCAAGTGGTGAGCAAATGTGAAGTAATACTTATGACGGGTGTGTCTGGCAGACTTGACGTTCACTTGGTGACTGTGCCTTGGTTTACTCCCCAGGCCTGCCTCCTGCTTTCACCCCAGCCCATTACCATGGTGCATCAGCTTCCTGTGACCACGGTAACAAATCCCTACAAGATAGGTGACTCAGAGCTCCACACATTCATTCTCACACAGTCCTGGCGGCCAGAAGTTTGACTGTTCTCCCTCTGAGATCTGTGGGGAGAAGTCTTCTCATCCTCTTCCAGTGGCCACCCTGGGATTGTCGACATTTAACCTTCATCCCTCCTCACAGTGATTCTCCTCTGTGGGTCTCTCACAAAGGAATATCATTAGATTTAAGGCTAACCTACATAACCCAAGAAAACTTCACTTTTGAGATTCTTACATTAATCTTTCCTTCAAGAACTCTTCCCCCCCCAAAGGCTGCATTCATAGACATTTGGACACGAATATACCTTTTCTGAGGGATGGTTTTATTTCTTTTTCTGTTGCTATACCTGAACACCACAGACTAATTTATAAAGAGCAAAGGTTTATTCAGATCACAGTTCTGAGATCCCTAAAAATCCAAGATCAGATGGCTGCATATGGTGAAGACCCTTTTGCTGGGTCATGACATGGTGGGAGGAGTCACGTAGCTCAGGTCTCCTCCCTTCTCAATTTATGAAGCCACCGACCTATTAGATTAGAGTCCCAGTATTATGGCCTAGCTTAACTTTATTGCAGGATTAACTTTACATCCTTCTAGCACCTCATATCAGTTTTATATTTCAACACAAGCTTCGGTGGGGACATCCAGCCTGTGATGGGGACACCCCTCCTATGGTGGTGACATCCAGCCTGTGGCGGTGGCATCCAGCCTCTGGTGGTGACACTCAGAATGTGGTGGGGACATCCAACCTGTGGTGGGGGTAACTAGCCTTTGGTGGGGACATCCAACATTCAAGCCACCATAGGGATGATCTCCACACACCAGGTACTGTCCTGCTCAGATGCCTTCATAGCACTCTTCTTAGTCCCCTGATCACTCATGTCACTACAACTGCCCCGAATGATGTTTCTAGAGCATGCTAGACTCTTCTACCTGGAGCTATCCTTTTCCAGGATCCTCCCATGTCACCTCAGTGAGATATTCTCTGAAAGCCATGTTTGAGTAATGATGCTCTTTAGACCCCACTTCTAATGCCTCCCTCCCCATTTCTGTCTTCCCTCTCTCCACAGTCCCTCCTACCTCAGTTCTCTGCATAGTTCTCACATCAGCTTAGGGATGTATCTATCCATCGTCTGTCTTCCTCACTAGAAGGACAACTCCATTGTACAAGTTACTTGCAGCTGACAAAGGCAACTTAAGGAGGGAGGGTGTGTTTGTGGCTCACAGTGTGAGGTTACAGTCCACCAGGGCAGGGAAGGGATGGTAATAGGAGCTGGGGGCAGCTGGCTACATTGTGCATAGTTAGGAAATAGAGAGGTGAATGACGGTGTTCAGTCTGCTTTCTCCCTTTTCTTCAGTTCTGGGTTCCAGTGGACAGACGTTACCACTCACATTCAGGGTAGGTGGTCCTGCCTCCATTAACTTAATCTAGATAATCCCTCCCAGGCATACCAGGAGGCTTCTGATTCTAGATCAAGTTGACCATAACTATTGACAATCACATCCATGAAGGTCGAGCTTTTGTCTGTTTTGTTTACTGCTATCACCTCAGATTCTGAATGATGCCTGCTGTGTGGGAGAGGTCCAGAAAACATACAATGGCTATTATAGTTTGAATGTAATTGCCCCCCCCCAGCCTAAAGGGAGTGGCACTATTAGGAGGTATGGTTTTTTGGGAAGAAGTATGACTTTGTTGGAGGAAGTGTGTCACTGTGGAGGTGGACTTTGACATCTTCTATGCTCAAGCCACTCCCAGTGTCTCAGATCACTTCCTGTTGCCTTTAGGGCAAGATGTAGGACTCTCAGCTTCTTCTCCAGCACCATGTCTGCCAGTACACCACCATGTCCCACCGTGATGATAATAGAGTAAATCTCTGAAAATGCAAGCCACCCAATTAAATGTTTTTCCTTTATAAGAGTTGCCATGGTCATGGTGTCTCTTAACAGCAATAGGAACCCTAACTTAGACACTGGCCAATGAATGCATGCATTTGGGATGTAGGACGGGATGAGACAGGAGATATTAGGCATGGGGATGAGGCTCTACTGAAGAGGTCTGGCTTTGACTCCCTTTGTCTCCAGGGTGCTGCTATCAGAAACTGGTAGAGCCTTTGAGAGTATGGGCCTATCAAGGGGTCTCTAGCTATTAGGGCACACCCTTAAAGGGGACTGTGAGACCTCAGCCCTCCCTGTCTCTGTTTTGCTTCCTGTTCACTAGGTGAGTAGTTTTGTTCCATCATGTGCTCTGTCATGATCTGTTACCTAATCAGAGACCGGAGGCAATGGGCTGCCTGCTCTTAGATGGGAACGTCCAAAACTCAACAAGCAAAGTAAACATCTTCTGGGGTGGGAATGTTAGGATGGAAAAATTTAGCCTAATTCCCCAGAAAACCCAGAAAGCTGGGAGTCTTAAATCCCAAGCTGACGGTCACCTACTTTAATGTTTACGGTAGTGAATGAACACCCAGAAGCCTGTGCGAAAGCAGACTTCCTGGGCTAAGGGCAGGGTTGGATACTTTAAAGTAATTGGTCCGCACTGGATGCTACGAGGTGATTGGTTCTCGATGTGCAGGCTTTGTTGTAACCCTATAAAAGCTGTCTCAATTCTGTGCTAGAGGTTGCTCAGCCCTCTACCCTGCATGGCGAATGGCTGGCAGCCCCAGTATACTGGAATATAAAGAACCTTATGCGTTTGCATCAAGACCGCTTCTCGTCAGTGATTTGGGGGGGAGGCGCCTTTCCTGAGTGGGAGTGCGAGGGACCACGCTCTCGTGGGTCTTATAGGAAATGCTCAGTGGGTAAGAGCAGCTGTTGAGCAAACACAAGAACCTTAATTTGGATCCCAGGCTCCCAAGGAAAAAGCTGGGTATGGCTGTATACTTGTAACCACAGCACTGAGTGACAGCAGGGACAGATATAGGAGGATCCCAGAAGAACCTGGTTTCAAAATAATGAAGCGAAGGTTGATACAGGAAGCAGCAGCAACCTCTGCCTTCCATGTATGCACATATGTACTCACCCACATGAACATGACACACACCACATACACACACACAGAGAAAGGAAGAGACGGAGGGAGAGAGAGGAAGGAAAGAAGAGAAAGTTGACTCAATCTCTTTATACATTAAGAAATTTTGAAGGTCTGGAGAGATGGCTCAACAGTTAAGAGCAGTTGCTATTCTGGCAGAGGACCTTGGTTGGGTTTCTACCACCCACATGACTGTCTATAACTTCAGTTCCAGTGAATCTGGTACCGTCTTCTGGCCTCCTCTGGTACTGCAGGCAAATGGTGCACATACAGACAAGCAGGCATGGCACACCAATAAAAATTATTATATTTTTTTATTGTTCTTGTTGTTTTTGAGACAAGGGTTCTCTGTATAACCTTGGCTGTCCTGGAACTCACACTGTAGACCAGGCTGGCTTCGAGCTCAGAGATCTTCTACCTCTGCCCTGATGTGTACCAGCATGCATGGCTAAAAGAAATAATTTTGGAAAAAGTTTCTTAATGGTTTCTCTGCTCCCCATTTTCAATAAATTCTAAATAATTCCACCGATGACTCTTTGATTTGCATTTTTAAAGTAAATTTATTTTATTGTAACTAAACCACAATAAACCCAAGTCGCAGTAAGGAAAATGGTCACCAAACGCATTTAGAAATACCTTTTTCATAGAGTGCCTCTGGAGGGACCCTGATTGTTATTGTTTTGCAGCTGCTGTGATGCAGCTGCTATGGCGCAGCTGCTATGGCCTAAGAAACACAAACACGAGATTGAGCGCCCACGTGGAGTTTATTGAGAGAGGGGAGAGGAAAGCGGGGAGAGAGAGAGATAAAGGGGGCCCCAGAGAGAGCGAGAGAGGGAAGCAAGAGAGAGGGAGATGAAAGGGACAAGAGAGGGACAAGAGAGAGCAAGAGAGAGGGACACTTGGCGCGCTTGCTTTAAAAGGGGAGTTTGCGCATGCGTAACCCAGTCTCTGCGGCCAGGTAGCTTGGGCAGTGGGGCTTGCATAACCCAGTCTCCGCCCAGCCAGGTAAGGCCTGACTTAGTGATTATACATCCCGCCCATCAGAGGCGGGGCCCACAGACTGCCCAGCCTCAACATTCCCACCTCTTATTACTATTAAAAAGGTGGGGGTTGGGCATGGCCCAACAGGGTGAGTCTGCAGGTTTCTAACACTGATCACTTGTGTCTATCCTCAGTGCAGAATCTGTAAACCAATGAGTAAGCTCACAGAGTTTAGGAGCCTTCTTGGTGACATGTGGAAGTCCCTCACTCTGCAAACGCGAACCTAGTCCTTGCCAGAATTCAAAGATGAACATAGAAACTAGTTTCCAACTTGGAACATGGAGTTCTGAAAAGGAGAAAGCCCCCTTTTCTGAGACTCCCGGGGCTGTTTCTGGCGGTGGAAGCTTTGGCTGAGCCAAAGCCCTCCTCTCTCTCACTGGTGAGAAGAT